>JAUDYJ010000013.1:19637929-20237929 GCA_030761175.1 Masticophis lateralis | reverse complement strand
ATGTGACAGCTGTGGCCAGGGGAGCTTTTTATCAAGTTCACTTGATTCACCAGTTGCGCCCCTTTCTGGACCGGGACGCCTTGCACACGGTCACTCATGCCTCATCACTTCCCGTCTGGACTACTGTAATGGTCTCTACATGGGGCTCCCCTTGAAGAGCACTCAGAGCCTCCAACTGGTCCAGAATGCGGCCATGCGGGCGATTATGGGAGCGACTCGGCGCACCCATGTTACATCCTTCCTGCGCGAGCTGCACTGGCTTCTGGTGGTCTTCCAGGTGCGATTCAAGGTGGTGGTGACCATCTTCAAAGCGCTCCATGGACCCGGGTACTTACGAGACCACCTTCTGCTGCCGATAGCCTCCCACTGGCCAATACACTCCCACAGAGGGGGACTCCTCAGGGTGCCGTCAGTCAAAAGTGTCAACTGGCAGCCCCCAGGGGGAGAGCCTTCTCTGTGGGGGCACCTGCCCTCTGGAATGAATTGCCCTCAGAGATACGCTTGATCCCTGACCTACGTGCCTTTTGCCATGCCCTCAAGACGCTATTGTTCCAACAAGCTGGGCTGGCCTAAACATGATTTTTAATTGGGGGTTATTTTTTAACGATTAGGGCCAAATTGTTTAATATGTTTTTAAAATTGCTTTTAAATTTTGTATTGGGTTTGTTTTATTGTTGGCTGTGCACTGCCCTGAGTCCTTCGGGAGAAGGGCGGTATAAAAATCAATCAAACAAACAAACAAACAAACAAACAAACAAACAAACAAACAAACAAACAAACCCAGATCTCTGCTCAGTTCCCACATTTATTTCCACAGCACCCTCACAGGCTGGAACAATTTCCTACCCAAGATGAGAGCACTTAGTGCTAAGGCGGCACATGCCACCATCTTCTCCCAGGGCGCACTGTTTCTACTTGATCAAAGAGCCAGCCTTGTACCAAGGCCTCTGCTGTCCTGGAACCGAGAAACATCCCTGGCACAGTTGAGCCAGAAATGGGCAGATTCACATACATCAAAAGGTCTCAGATGCTACAGCCCACCTTCCCTTAAGCTCTCAGAGCAGAGATGCAGGTGTTGTACTTTGTTTCTGTCTCACACACACAGCCTTTGCACCCAGTTCATGTGATTTTTTGGAGGAGGAAATGTTGGCATTGCTTCATCTCCTTGAGTTTTTTTCTCTTTTCTTTTTCCCCAGGACACTAAATCATCAACTATCCCCATCCTGTCCTGTGCAGGTACCTGAGTGTTTCTTTGTGGGAGTGATTGATGTGGGTAGGAGAGAATTGCTGACATATGCAAAAGGGATCCTCCATTTTGTAAACTAGTTACCTTATTTTACAGGCAATTAATTTTATTTTCTATTAAGTACTGTTTGTAATTAATGCAATTAATTAAATAGGGTATATTTATTTTTGCATTCTTCCCTGTTGTTGCAGTGTGGCTTCTGAAAGATATATGTACACAAATGTACAAATGTGTCATATGCACATATTTATTTTGTGTGTGTGTGTGTGTGTGTGTGTGTGTGTGTGAGAGAGAGAGAGAGAGAGAGAGAGAGAGAGAGAGAGAGAGGGGGATTTCCATGAGCGCTTAATCTGTATTTATTTATTGTCCTGTCTATTTGTTCTTTGTGGGTCATTTATACGCAGTGGCTACAACCAATCACCAAACCAATTTGGTGGAAACAAAATGCCTCAAATGGCATATATAATTTCAACGCTCATTAAATAGAGTTTGACTGCCCCTTTAAGAAATTCTGCCTCCGGATAATTTTTAGCCAGAGAGACAAGGAAACTCCTGCAAGGCTGCTGAAAAGTCATTTTCGGAAACCCACCAAACCTGACCTCTTGCCCAGAGGGTCTCTCATGCCAAGGGCATCAGATGGCAAATCAACTGGACCTCCTTGGTTTGATGGGAAAATCAAAGCTGCTGCTGCTTCTTGGCACCCTCCCTGCTGGCAGGGCCTTTAATTGTATTTTGAGTGGGTTATATTCTATATGTAAATACCAGAGACTGCTGGAATTCTTCGTAGCCAAGCTGTCTCTTTATGCAAATTGCCTTCTAAAACCAGCGTTTCTGCTGCAGAATTGAAGTGCCTCTTATTTAATGCCACCCTCTTTCTCTCTGCCAGGTGGGAGGGAAGGAGAAGGGCGCCATTCGTGGCTTCTCTTCTCCCAGGACCCTGAGAGATCCCCACATCCTTGCTTCTGCACCGGGGGGATCCTGTCCGAGCATTCCCCGGGCGGATGCTGTCCTCCCAGGGGTCTCTTGCAGTGTCCTCACTGAAGATCCCATGGCAGAGACGATCACACAAGGCATAGCTGCTGTCGCTGCTAATGAGCCATGATAGCCCAAAGGCCACATGCCCTCCAATTAAACAGCATTTTATGGCTTGTCTTTGCAAGTGGTTTACCATTCATAATTTCTTCAGCAGTTAAATCCCACTAATGTTAACCACTCCCCCATGGCCTCTGCAGACCCCTCGGTGGAAAGTGTAATGATGCAAGGAACTCGGCCTGAAGACAGCAGGCTTTCCTAGCAAGAAATGGCCAATTTTTAAAAGAAAGGTCCTGCCCAGAGCCTCTGGATGCCATGGACAAACGTGGTGGCAAACTTCATACTGGGGTGTAAATTTGGCATCAGAACAAAGGGTATTGCAAGCAGGGGGAATGGAGTGGGGATGAGAGGCTCCTCTGTAAGATTTTCCATAATTTTATTTATTTATTGGTTCGATTTATATGCTGCCCTTCTCTGGAGACTCAAGGCATCTTACAATAAATTAAGCAATAGCCTTCATACTTTTGTATATACCTGCTTAGTAGGCTTTCGGTCCCCCCAAGTGGTGTTCTTTTTTATACAAAGTCAGCTTATTGCCCCCACAATCCGGGTCCTCATTTTGCCTACCTTGGAAGGATGGAAGGCTGAGTCAACCTTGAGCCTGGTGAGATTTGAACTCACAGTAATTGCAGGCAGCTGGCTGCTAAGTGCTATTTAACAGTGCTTTAGTCCACTGCTCCACCTGGTTCCTTTTGAAACTACAATTATTCACAATTATCAGATTACCAGTGAGATCTAACAAAAGTTCTGTCTGAACATGTAGCCTATTAGAGGAATAAATACAAAATTTCCAGCTGCTAGTTCTTTGTGTGCTGGACATTCCAATAATCTTTCTATAACTTTAAGATGTGATGACATTTAACACATGTCTCCAGCTCCTTTAAACATGCAGCTCTTACCTCTAATTAAATCTGTTTTTGTGTTGCCCCTATTTATACATCTACCAATTGCACTGGAGAATCTGAAGGCACAGTCGGGATATTTTCTAGAAAATGATATTTGGTCTCCCACGTTTAAGATTTAAGATGCAATTATCATGTTCCTATGTGGGAATAGTATCCAAAATACATAGCAAGTAAGAAAGAAATTGCTGTCAGTTGGGCCTGATACAATTTGAAAAAGATTCAGAGTTTGAAGAGATTGATTCAAGCCTGTCATTGGAGATTTCATGGCAACCCAATTTTATTAAAACTGATTTGAGATTGAAAACAATTTGTCAATAAGTCATAGTGGGGAAACTTTAAAATGCCTAAAACCACTTCAGTTTGAGGCAGAATGGGTGGAAAACAGCAGGGATGGTGAAAGTATGTTAACCTGCCAAATTCTACTTGGATACCCTCAAGGATTTTACTCTGTGTATCTTTAAAATATTTTCCTTGTAGGACTCTCAAAGGGGCTTTCTTAAAAGGCAACTGGATTTTCTTTGCTTTTCCTCAAAGATGTTTCGCTTTTCGAGGTGAGGTTGGCAAAGGTGTTTAAAGATAAATCAGCTAAATGCTGGAAATGCCACCAGATACCAGGATCTTACTATCATATGTGGCAGACATGTGGAGAAGCAAAGAAGTATTGGACAAAAATTAAGACGTGGTTGGAAGAGATGATACAACAACGTATTGAGTTGAAACCAGAAATATTTCTGCTGGGGATTTTACCTGAAATTTATAATAAAGAGAATGCATATTTAATTATTCATGTATTAACTGCAGCTTGCACAACACTGGAAAAGTGAAGAGATTCCCACTGATGAGGAGGTGATTAGGAAAATATTAAAATGTGCAGAAATGAACAGATTAACATTAGCAATTAAGGAGAAAGAATAAACTGAATACTATATGACCATAATGGCAAACCTACGGCACGCGTGCTACAGGTGGCATGCAGTGCCCTCTCTGTGGGCACGTGAGCCATCGCCCCAGTTCAGGTCTGCCGTGGATGCGTGCGTGCCTCCCGCTGGCCAGCTGGTCATTGGGTCTCTGCCGTGCATGCGCGGAGGGCAGGGCACGTGCAAGGGCGGTGCGTGTGTGGGGTGTGTGCGGAGGTGCCATGTGCATGTGCAGGGGGGCAGGGGGCATGCGCAGGGCTACACACACATTGCTTTTTGGGGGTTCGGGGACTCATGTGCGCACATTTGCATGGGCGCTTTGGGCACTTGGTCCAGAAAAGGTTAGCCACCACTGCTACATGATGTGGGAAGTATTTTATCAATGGTTAGAGAATAAAAAGGAGCTTGGAAGTGAAGGAGACTAAGGAATAATAGAAAATATATTAAGATAGAGATATAAATAAGATGAAAATTGTTAGTACACGTCAGATGAGAATAATGATATTTAATGTTAATATGGTATTACTAGAAGGCATTAAGAAGAAAATGAAGAGCTTTACAATGTTTAATTGTTTAATATTTTATAATTTTAAGTTTAGAGAAAGAATAGTAATGTGAATGTGAATGATGTTGCAAATGGTGAAGGATGTTGCACAGAAATACTTGTACCTAGATGACACACTGCTTAAGGAAATATGGAATGTTTGTATTCTTGAAATTGAAAAATAAAAAAAAACTTATATATTGGTTCTGGCAGGATGATTGGGGGTGTGTGTGTAGAAAGTTAGTACCCACTCTTCTCCTAGAAGAATGAAACATTCTAGGAAATATTTAAAAAGCAGAATATTGTACCTCCCTGGATAAGAAAGGAGAAACACGCTCTTGGAAAGCAGCCTCCACCTTTGTTAATAGCCCCAGAAACACCGGTGCCAACCAATCTAGAAGGCAAAAGACTGGGCCAGTCTATCTACAAAACAAAAGACCTTCACCCTTAGGACATAATAGGATTAGCCCTCACTCAAGATCCAAGGCAGGGTCCAAGAGAGGGTTCAAATCTCTCCCTCCCTCCCTCCCTCTCTCTCTCTCTCTACCCCCCTCTCCCTCTCCCTCTCCCTCTTTCCATGTGCTCATTTGCCCAGGACCCAAAAAACCCATGTGGTCCTGCCCACCATTAAACCAACTTTCCAAGCAGTCTCCATGTTTCCAGTGTCTTTCTCCCCACTTGGAACTGAACCCAGATGGATATTTCGTCCAACAATTTGGCACCCAAAGATGGACTCCAAGCCAATGGACCTGGCCCAGGTAAGCCCCCCTTGCTGGCAGCAGACCCATTGAGTCTGTGGGTGAGTTTTCCTGGATCTTGGCCATTTGGAACAAAGGTTTTAAAGAGATTTTGAGTTTCGAGCTCAAAGGCTGCTTGGAAAGGAGGTGAGTACCTCTAACACTTAACTTTTAAAGCCCAGAAAAGCGTGGGAAAGATCTGTATGCCTGTGTGTGTGAGTGAGGGGGCCCTTCTCCCAATCACAGCTGGATCTTGCATTTTCTAAGCACAGGAAGACCAACAGTCTGGAGAGCATGGGGGATGTGCCAGAGCACAGGACCTTCTGTTAGGGAAAAAGGGAGAGAGTGTGTGAAAATGAATGGGAAAAAAATGAATGAGAGAGTTGAACTTTGGGTAACTAGCTGGGAAGTCACTGAGCAAAGCCCTGTGTGTAAGGAGGTGCCTGTACTCAACTGCTTAAAACAGCCGGTCCTCCCAGACCCCCAAGGGTCTGAAAACTGATGGCGGATCAGAAGTGCCCATACACGACTGCTTAGGAAAAGCAGCAGGTCCTCCCAGGCCCCATTTTGGTTAGAAAACTGACAGCGATGTTCCCTACAAAGAAGGTGCCTGAACTCTGAGAGGGAACCAGAGTCCTCACAGATCTTTTTTGTCTGAAAACTGAAGGCAGCTGGCCCGGCTAAGCCACAATGAACCCCACATCTGAAGGGGAACATGGGAAGCTGTAGCTTGAGGGTTGTGACAGAAACCCCCCTAGGAGATTTGCTTGAGGCTTAGGATGAATGGCAGATGCCTGTCCTGCCTGGTAAGAAGATGTGAGCAAATTGTGTAAAAAGTGGGCTTTCCTCAGGATGAGGCTGGAAAACCAATTTGACTAAATAAAGGTACTTAAGAAAAGAGAAATATATAAATAGGAATGTTGGGGTTTTCGTTTTGTTTTTTTTTTTGCTTGGTTGTTTCTCTCCCTCTCTGTCTTCCATGCAACCACGTGATATGTTTCTTGAGATTTGTGCCTCCCCTAATTTAACTGAGATTTATGATGGGAATGACCAGGGTGTGTAAACCTTAGACTTCTGTTTTCCTCTCTTTTTTCTCCTTGTTTGTGTGTGTATGTGTGTGTACCCTTGAGGTAATTGTAACTGTAAATTGTCTCCAATCCAAAAGACAAAAAAGTTTAAATTTCTACAAAAAAGGTTAAAAGGGAAAAAAAACACACCTTCATTCTGTTTAGTCTGGCCAGCTAATCAGAGTGAAGATAATGGTGTTTATTTTTTCCCCTTCCCTCTCTGCACAGCCCAGGTTTATGAGGGAATGTTTTAAATTCACTTACAGGAAAAGTTTCATTCTTGCATTTACTGTATGGTTTTATTCGTCCATCCTTTTTCTGAAGCACGTGAATCCAGGTTTTTTCCTCATCGGTGATGTCCCCATTTTGTTATAACTGGTCTATCTATTTAATAATTGTAGTACTAATTTTTTTTCTTCCTCAAATCCTGCCTGCAAGGTATCTACCCACCCCCGCTCTACCTCTCCATTGCTTATTCTCCTACAATGCCTTTCCTCACCCACAAAGGGTCTTTCAGGCTTGCACAGACAACTCTGCACCCTGTGGAAGCAGATCACACTGACCCAAATGCTGCCTCCAGAGGAGACCTTCCACTCACTGAGCCAGGAAATTGGGTTTGGATCCAGCCATCCGCCTGAAAGTCACCACAGCCACCAGAGTGGAGCAGACCTTCCCAAGCCTGACTGACCACCCTGACCACCAAGCCCAGCCTAATGCCACCCAGCAGACATGAAAGAAAGCACCCTGAGATGGACAAGTACAAGACTAAAAGAAGAGAGCTAGAAAGACAATGGGGGAGGGTGGAAACTCATTGTAAGGTTTTCTTTCTTGTCTCATTGATGCTGTAGTCAGTTCAATGGACTCTGGGGGGTTGTATTTGGGATGGTTGCCACAGCAAGTGCTGAGCACCTTGGACTTTTGTCTGGTGGGAGGGAAATTTGTCCAGCATGTTTGTGTCGTGCCTGTATTGTAAAAGTAGCTTCTTTTTTTTTAAATAAAATAATTTTTATTGAGTATTTTACATTTTAAAACCAAACACACAATAGCAAAAGAAATCAAGAGACAAAAACAAAAAACAAAAACACACATACACCAGACATTAAAATACAATACTAACAACAGATATATATAATTTTACAACTTTCTGCATCGACTTTTGTCTTTACTCTTAGCTTTTATCCTCCTGCTCCTGCTCCTTCTCTTTATTTTTAAATATTCATAATTAACTGTTTTGTTAGCAGGATCATTATTTAAAATTATATTCAGTATGTTAATATCTAATTTCACTTTATATTCTTATTTCTTAATTTGATTTCTGTTTTCCAACCATGTATAAAACCTATTCCACACTTTATAATAATCCGAGTCTTCTCTTTCTTAGATCTCCATCCTTAATTTATCCATTTCGGCGTATTCGAGGATTTTCTTTATTATTGTTTCTTCCAAAACAATATGTTTCGTGTATTGGTCGACTTCCACATTTGCACTAGAGTAATTCTGGCCGCCATTAGAATATGCAATATAATATAATAATATAATCCATTTTTCTATCAATCATTCCTAGAATGAGTAGCTTCATACACATACACACACACAGACACCCCATGAAGAATTAGACTGAAACGATCCCCTTCACCTACCTCCACACAAAGCTTCTCCTTTTTGCTCTGTGGCACTAAGCAGTCATACCTCCCTGCTAATTCCATGGGGGAGGGGCATCCCCATCAGGCAATTCCCTCACTGAAGAAGTAACAGAAAAGAGATCTCCAAAACCCAAGTCCTGATTGTGACTCACAAATGATGCTGCCCAGTGCCCAGCAAAGCAGGATATGTTGCACTGGTGGTCTCATGAGTAGGAGTCCCAGGGTTCATTGTGTGTAATTTTAAAAATACTAAATCGCATGGATTGCACAATGGCTAACCTCAATTTGGAAGGATCATATTTCTTTGCAGTCATCTGCTCATTAGCATTCTCTCTGAGAGCTCTTGCGGCCACTTGCGGGTTTATCTGTGCCCTCAGGAATCAGAGTGCAAATGAGGGTGGAACCTTTTTGGGCTTGCTGAAAGGACTATGTTGTAGCAGGAGATACAGTATCATAGTAAGCCAATCTGATTCCGCACAGTTCATTATTTTCTGAATTACTACTTGTTCAGGTGGGCTAACATCCATCTTCCAGTACTGGGCCCAGGCCAATCTTGCAGCTATTGTTATATGTGGCAGCAGGTACCATGCTGTTCTATTTATGTTTACAGGCCTTATCTCTAATAAAAATACCTCAGGACACAATTGTATACACTGCCCCAACATCTCATTAAGCCACTTCTGAATATTCTTCCAAAATTTCATTGCCTCTCGACAGGTCCACCATTGGTGGAAATATGTGCCTTCTTTAACGCCACATTTCCAACAGACTGAGGATGTTCCAGGGAACATTTTGGCAAGTCTGGCCGGCGGCAAATGCCATCAATACGCTATGTTATATATATTTTCTTTATATCCTATTGACCAGGTTAGTTTCAAATTCTTAGTCCAGATTTCGTTCCACCTCTCAGGCTCTATTGAATAACCTAGATTCTTCTCCCAGGCATGAACCGAAGTCTTCGCATCTTCCTCACCTACCTCCATAGCCATAAAGAATTTATAGCATCTAGATAACACCTTTTCATCAACCCCCAATAATATCCTATCTAGAGTCTGCACCTCTCGGCTAATCCCAAGTCTCTGTCTATCTCTCATGTATTTAGTACTAATTTGCATGTATGTCCACCAGTCTAGGTTCACTCCTTGGCTCATACTAGGCAATCATATTGCAACTCAATAAGTTTTTGATACACCTTTTGATAGAAATCAGACTGTCCATTATTTGGGGTATATATTCCCATCAAAAGGACCTGTAGCTGACTTACAGATATCTCCAGCATTAGAATTCTTCCCTCATCATCCATATATATTAATTTAGGTTCCAGGAAATTCTTAACATAAAAGACCACACCTCTTTGTTTCTTGTCAGCTAACATAGCATACAGTTTACCAAGTTCAGGACATTGCAAAACACATTCACATTGTTTTTTAATATGCACTTCCTGGAGACATATGACATCCATTTTCAGTTTCAGTAAATTCTTGAAAACTCGCTTTCTCTTCACCTGTGCGTTCAACCCATTTATATTTAATGAGAACAAACATATTTCCTCCCCCATCTTTACTTACCTGCGTTCTTTGCTCTAGTTGTCTGCCTAGTTATCCGTTGGTTAGTCTCCTCTTCTCCTTCTCTTACTCCTACCGCTCCTTTCTCCTCCTGCCCTCCTTCCTGACCCTTCCTGTCTACCACATAGTCACTTTCCCTTCCTCCTTCCCTTTCCCAAGTTGTAAATTCACTTTCAAGAAACTCATCAGCTTCCTGCGTGGTTTCAAGATGTACTCTCTTCCCCTGTCACATCAGCAAAAGCCCAACTGGGAGTAGCCATTTATATCTCACATCATATTTTCGTAGTTGTGTTGTCAGCGCTTGGTAGTTTCGTCTTTGGTCTCACACCTTCTTCGGTACCTGTCTCAAAACAGTGACCTGTTTACCAGTGTATTTTATCACCTGATCCTTCCATCTCTGATATACTTCCTCCCGTAACGATCTTTTACTAAATTTTACATGAACTTCCCTCAGGAGGTTCTGTCTCCTAGTAAATGATGTGAAAACCCGGAAACGTTCGTCAATACCATTTTGTACCATTTGTGTGTCTTTCTGCAGCATCCCTGCGACCATCTCAACCATCTTATTTTCCAAGTTTTCTTCTGGCTCCTCCCTAATATTTTGAAATCTCAGGATGTGGGCAGACTTCTCCATCTCAAGCAAAACTATATCATCTTCAAGCTGCTTATTGACCAATAGCTGTCACAACTCATACCTCTCTATCATCGTCTCAACCTTCTCCACCTGTGTAGCTACCTCCTGGATCTGGCCCTCATGCTTTTCCATTGTCACACACACATCATTCAATCTCTCAGAGATTTGTTTCACTTCCCCTTGCATGCCTCCCATCTCCTGTTTCAATTCAGCCAGGTCCTTCGCTGTGGCCTCCTGGTTTTTTGTTATAGTTTCCTATATAGCATATAATAAATTTTGAATTCCTTGGAATGTAGAGGTCTTCTCGGCCACAGTTACCACCTCCAGAGATTTATGCGGAGTAGGAGGAATCGTAACTGGAGCCATAGATGCTGTTGATATTGGGAGCTTCTTTCCAGTCTTAGTTGAGGAGCTGGACATTTCTGTTAAGCAGAGGAACCTCCTCCAAAGTATAACTAAGATGAGCCCAAAGGTACTAGTTATTGCTCTACCCTGTCCCAATGGATAATAAGAATTCTAGTCTATTAATGAGTTTTTTTGGTATTTAGTCAATTATCTACATTACTTCTACAGGAGATAGGTGGTGTCGTATCCCTGCCCCTCTGTTGAGAGAGGGCTGCTCAGTTTTAACAATGGCCTCTTTCAGTGTTCCAATGTTTGAGGGGCTGCCACAGAGAGGAGGGGGTCAAGCTATTTTCTAAGGCGCCTGAAGGCCAGACAAGGAATAATGGATGGAAAGTGATCAATGAGAGATTCAGCCTGGAAATAAAGAGAAATTTTCTGACAGTGAGAATCATCAACCGATGGAACAGAAGTTGCATTTGGAAGTTGTTTCATCCCTGGAAGCTTTCAAGAAGAGACTGGACTGCTATTTGTCAGAAATGATGTACGGTCTCCTGCTTGGGCAGGGGTTGGACTAGATGACCTACAAGGACCCTTCCAACTTTGTTAATCTGTCATCTGTCACCTGCCCAGAATGTGGATTTTGTTCCAAGAAGATGCCACACCCATTTGCACTCTGATTCAGGTGACCTCGAGGGCAGAGATGAAAGCCCAGGTGGCCTCAACAACTCTCAGAGAGAGTGCAAATGACCAGATGCAAAGAAATATCCTCCCATTCCCCCATCCTGTCAGAACTAATCCCCCTCATAGCCCCCATCATCCTGCCAGAATTGATGAGAAGTGAGACATTTTCAAGAAAAGAAGAAAAATATCAGTTGCCTTTTGAGAAAGCCATGACCTGGAGAACTGAGAATCTCCATAGATGTTCCCTTATAGGACAGAGATAGCAGGCTGAGGAATGGAGGGCAGAATTGCTGGCAGAGACTTTGGCCTGCACTGCACAAGTGATTGGCTTGCTGACAAAACCTCATCCACGTCACTAGTTAGGAGAAGCAGCAGCAGGACAGTAAGTGAGTTATACTAGTAACCGGTCAGGAGCCAGTGGGATACGATGCCCCAGAGACAGGCAAGCTACAAGAGAAAGAGGCTAACGCTGCCCCTGGGGGCACAGGGCAAGGGACACGTCCATGAAGTGTGGGTCAGCCAAGAAAAAGGTCCCCGGACCATCCCACTGCAGCAGCCCAAAACACATGAGAGGAGGTTAAAGGAGTCCAATCCCAGCCATACCACGGACTCACTTCCTGAACTGATGATATGACCTAATAGAGCAAGAAACCCTCTTCAGTCTGAGGAGCAACAAGAGACGAATGTGCCTGTGGCTTTGCTTTCACCATCTCCACTTCTGAAGCCAATGCAAGGTTGCTCTGTGAAGCTTGAATCAAAGACACCAAAAAGTATAAAATTCACTGTGGGTTTACTTAAAAGCAATTTCCTTTTTGAATATAAAAATATTTACATAGGGAAACATTGTAAGAACCATATGGAACTCAAGAGTGGTTACAATTATTCCCTGAAGCAGCTTCACAAACAGGTTTATTGGTTTTTCTCTTTGATCGTCCTCTGGAGGGCTCCTGTCCCAGATCTGCCCAAACCTTCCCATGAATGTCCACCCAAACAAGGACTTTTCTTGTTCTGGGATGGCTCTGGAGGATCACCCCATCCTTGAGCTCAGGTGGTCACCACCTGTGCTACAACAATTCTATTCTAGCTCTAGAGTATGCAGTGATATCCCACCAGCAAAGATATCATCTGTGGGGCAGGAGATTAAGAAGAAGACCGAGAAGGCATATCATCTTGCTGTTTTGTTTTGGGGATTAGCTTGATTTTCAGCTTTTTCCATGCACAGATTTGAACCATTCAACTTTAATCCCTGCACATTTAATGGTTTTTTAAAGGAATATATCCTTTTTTGCCCACCATCTCTTGGGCTAGCTGGACATGCTGGCCCTCCGGGTCTTCCCTTGGTGCTGCTTTCTGCATTTGGTAATGAATTTCTTGGCCCAGTTTTAGTGCAGAATCCAGGCTGGTCAGTATCAGCGAGCCCAGCTAGGTATCTGACAAGTTCTGCTTAGCAAAAGTCCCAGGCACCTTGTTGGCAGGATCCAATAAATATAGACTGAATAATATGCCCTAGGCATGAAACATCTTGTCTTTGACAGACCAGAAAAGCAGTGACTGTCTGAAAGACCAATTATGAAAGCATTCAAGGGGAAATGATTTTCAGTGGAAAATAGCATCGGGGAGACAGGTTGGCGTATATGTTTATGTGCTTTGTGAATGGAGCTGTCGTCCCAATGATGGGCTATAACAACATTCAACACTGTCACTCTCAGCAGCCTCTTTCCCCTCTTCTGCACATGCCTGAGCTGGCGCTAGTGCATCTGCTGAATAAAGGACTTTAATTTGTTTAAGAGAGATGATTCTGAGGCAATCCAGGTGGCAGGGAGAGAACAGGAAGGCCACTGGGGGAAGGAAACGCCTGCTGCCACCTATTAAGGGGTGGCATGGCTTTTCTAGGAGAATCTGGGTGCCAGACAGAGGCTGACTCAGAAAAGTGGGCTGAGCAGCAGCCATCTGACTGTTCTCCCAGCCCACCCCCAGCAGCTCTGAAAGTCTGCCAGCTGCAGAGCTGCAAACAAAATGCCTTTCTGCTGGGGGACAGCCTCCCGCACAACCACTCCCCCAGCAGCCCACCCCCTTGGTTATCCCCCTTTCCAGGCGGTGGCCATTCCTTCAGGCAGAGGAAGCTTGGCTGTGTCTGAGGGGCAGGGAAGATGCTGGCAGTCTGTTTTACATTCTTTTTCTCTGGTGGCTTTAATTAAACCCATTCTCTCCTGCAAAGCCTTGGCTCTCTTTCCCCATGCTCTGAGAGTCTTCTTGGTGTAAGCGAAAGGGAGCCCCCACTCCCTTTCAGCCCTGGGGATCCTGCCTCTGCTGGCCTTGAAATAATCAACATAAAATTAAAACCCTGTTCCAGCAAGCCGCCAAGTCATTAGGAGCCCTTGTGCAATTGTGACTTTGATCCAATCTTTCATGCAATTTCACAGCGTTCAGGAGGAATTGACCATGCATAGGCTGATCTTGTTAGCTCTGGCTTGATTATCTGCTTGTACAGAGACAAACAGGCAAATGGCAGAAAGGCTGCCTCATCCTTTGATCTGCAGGCTTCCCAAAGCCGGCTGCCACAAGAAGCCACAGCTGGCAGGAGCTTCCTGTGATTCATCAGCACCCAGAGCAACTATCTTGGCGGCTCAGATGTTCAAAACATCCCTGGATTCAAACATTTTGGCTCTCAGCTAAAACAAGAAGGAGGCATATGCTGGAATCAGCTGGGGCCAGTCTCTCTCTCAGTCCAACCCACCTTACAGGCTTGCTATTGTGGGGAAAATAGAAGGAGGAAGGAATATTATGTATGTTTGTCACCTTGAGTTATTTATTGTTGGGAGACTGGAAGGAGGGGTCAAGTAAGGTAAGCAGCCTGATGAGATTCTTGTAACACAGGTGGTTACTTTCACAATTCATGTGTGACTATGGTTGCTTGTACCTGACATTTATACAGAAATAATAAAGGCAGGATAAAAATTTAATAAATAAATAAATAAATAAATAATATCCAGAGGAAAGGAAGAACATAATGAAGGGCCTGGAAGGAGACGTCCATGAGAAATGGTTGGAAGTGCTGGGTTGTTTCAGCCTGGAGAAGAGAAGGTTGCAGGGGACCCAGTAGCTGTCTTCAACCATCTGAAGAGCTGCCATGTAGAAGATGAGAAACAGTTGTTGACAGCTGAGTTTAATTTACAAGAAGTTTACAAGAGTTTACTGAGTTTAATTTACAAGAGGTTTCGGGAGGCCACTAAGAAACCCTCCTAGCCGTAAGAGCTGTTTTGCAATGAAACGGGATGCCTTGAGAGGTGGTGGAGGTGTTTAAACAGAGGTTGAATGGTCAGGGGTGGTAGAGTGGTGCATTCCTGCCTTGGACGAGATGTTCAATCGGTCTAAGGGAGAATTACTCACCATCAGCTGTTGCCTGGGAGTCAAAGCCACAGTGAAGCCATTTGTCTCCCCTTGGAAAGGCTGAATCCAGACTGGGAAGGCCTCGAGGCCATCAGTTATGTCCAGGCTCCCAAGGTCCTCCCTGCATCCATTCAACAAATCCGACAGAAGATTTCACAGAAAACTTAGGTTAGGGCCAACCTGTGGATGGGGAGGACAATTATTTCTACTTCTCAACAAATTTAACAGAGCCCTTCATGAACTCTCCCCCCCGCCCCCACCACCAGGTCTATTGGCAATTCTTTCTTCTACTACTCAGGATCTTTCCCCCTCGCATCTCACCAGGTTACAAAGAGGCCCTGGGCAGGCAGGCTTTGACTCTGCCTTGTTGCCAGCCTAGGAGGGAGAGTCTTTGTTAGCAGGACCCTTGCGAGACCCCTCGCCTCTCTTTTCACTGCCCCACATCATTTTTCCTTTCCAGCTCCTTTAGTTTCTCTCCTTCCAGTGCCAGAAGTAGACCTGTCAGTTTCTATGGACTCCCCTGCACTAGGCAGCCCAGCTCTGTCCTTGTTTTTGATGGGTGGTGGCTTTAGCAGTCTCTTCCTCCCCACCCCCATTGGATGTTCAATATCCTCTTCTTCCAAGGACCCAATATTGCCTGCTAACACCCCCCCCCCAGACAATTAGCATGACATCCTTGTCATTGTCAACTGCTAATTGTTGAGCAAGAGAAAAGACACGTGGATTAATTAGCAATAATTTGTCCTGACAGCTCCAGGAACTGCCACTTTTTATTGATTAAAGGCCCGAAGTTCAGGAATTTATCAGGACTGCTGTAGATTCAGCCAACACAGCCAGAGCGGGATGGAGCTCTACTTTGTGCCCTGTATCCCCTCGGACTCTCCTTGCACCACGTTCTGCAAATTTTGTTTTTGTTTTCTTTCAGACTCTGGGACTTCCTCTCTACCTTCCTTTGCAAATGCCTAAAAGTAGGTTATACTGAGAAAACTTTTTGACGAATCCACCCTGAGCTCTGTTAATGATCATGTTGTTTTCAAAGTGCTGACACTTTGTGATTAGCTTTGGAATCTCTTCAAGTGGGGTTGTCAGGCTGACTGGTCAGTTGTTTCCTGGGTCCTCCTTTTTCAAGAGAGGGATGATGCTGGCCCTTCTCCAGCCCTCTTGCACTCCAGTCAAGGTCAAAGATTTCTCAAAGAAAAGTCTGTAATAAAGCTTTGGTCATAATATCCGTGATGTCTAGTGCTGTCCTAGGATAAAAATCCTTTCGACACAGCAGAACCGAATTCCAACAAAGTAAGGAGTCTGTTTCTGAGTCTGTGCCCAGACAGGTTGCTTCGTCTTGCTGTTCCCAGCAATCTGATGGAACCCAGGTTGGCTTGTTTGGGTATCCGCTGAACGGACTGTTTCCTGAACAACGTTTCCTGAATGTTCCTGAAACGTTCTTTCTTTTGAACACAGCTCAAAAAGCCATTGTTGTTATTCTAGCATCCTTTGCTGATATCAGCTAAGCTTTTTTTAAGTTCCAACAAAATAAGACTTCCCCCGATAATAAGCCCAATTGGGCTTTTGAGCGCATGGCAATAAGGCCAAGCACTTAATTCAGGGTTCAAAAAAATATAAGACAGGGTCTTATTTTGGGGAAAACATGGTAGAGAGCAACAGGCTGTTCCGGTTTGAGATGCTTTCTCCTGCCCTGGTCGTGGCTGCATTGGCTGGGAGAGACTTGAGGGTGGGGGCGGGGGGAGGCATCAGTCTCCTGAGCTGCAAAGGGAACCATCTGTCACCGCTTCTGCTCGTAAGTGGTTATCAGAACGGAAAGGAGAAGAAAGGGGAGCTGTGAATGGGGACATCCTGTTTTGTGGATAGTGCAATACAAGGGATGGCAGGTTTGACAGGCTCTTCTGAAATTCCCCACACCCAGAAGAGCTCCCTCCTATCTCCCCACCAGCTTATGATTCTGCTGAAACCCCAAATCAAGACTAGCTACAAGGAGGAGGCCAAAGGCTTCTGAAATCATCTCAGGATCCAGCCTGGCATGTTTCAGCTAGAGAACAGAATGTCTTGTGTTTCCAGCTCACCTTAGGACAATTCTATTGTCAGGCTAGGAATGTGTGGCTCAGAGCAAGGGGCTCTTGGCAAAGGGTGAAGCTGCTCTTCAGAGGGGTCTCTGTGATGCTCCTTGAATACAGAGCTCATCTCTATCCATTCCTTTCAGGCTTGCCTGGCCCAGTTTTTGAGAGGCAGAGCCATAAAGGAGAATATTGTGACTTGAAATAAATGGCACTATTAGCATAAAGGGGCTCCCTAATTAACCAACACTCACCCATTACTGTAGCTTTTATTTCATTAAATTGCAATCACAGAAGAGCTGTTGATAATTCACTGAAATGTTTACTATACAACTTTCTATGTTATTTATGTCTGTGAACATACGTCCTGTATCTTTTGTTTTATTTTTTAGCTCCCTTTTTTATTATCTTTCTTTTCTTTCTTTCTTTCTTTTCTTTTCTTTCTTTCTTTCTTTCTTTCTTTCTTTCTTTCTTTCTTTCTTTCTTTCTTTCTTTCTTTCTTTCTTTCTTTCTTTCTTGTTTTGTCTTTAGTTAATTTTAAATTGGGAGGAACAGCTCTTGTTATATTCCTTCAATATATCTGACATGCCTTCCCAATAATTAGTTCCAGAAGTAAAATTATCTAATTTAAATTTTAATTAATTAAAAATTGTCATCACTATTCTCCTTTGCTTAGTACTGGGGGCACTTTTAGGAACTGGTTTTCTGTAAAATTCATCCAGACAGTTTCAACATTTGTCATGCCCATATATGGTATAATATTAGCTGGATATTTTTGATCTCTGGATGATGCTTCCAATATATTAATGGCCTGAATGTCGATCTTAACAGATTTGCACAGCCTTTAGTTCTGATGATAGGGCCTCTAGTGTCCAGGTCCACGAGAAAAGTCCCAGGGCTTCCAGTTGGCCTCCTTCCTGGCCGCCACCACAGAGGCCTGCTATGCCAGCCACAATCTGGCATTGCTGGAGTTAAGTTTGGCTTCCCCTGCTTGATTCTCCTGCAAGTGATTAGCATATTATGGATTGCTTTGCCCAACTTCCTTAGTGGATTGCAAGCCGTAGAAAATAATTAAAACCAAGCCATGGCTTGTTTGGTTTGTTCCCACAGGAATAAACCAGAGCGCTTAATTTGCAAAGTGTGTTAAACAAATCATGGACCATAATTTGTCAGTATAACTGAGTGTAATCATACTACTTGCTGGCTTCTCACAACTTGTGACAAGGGATCTAATCAGTGACCAAAAGTGTTCAAGAGGAGTTTGGCGGCAGATAAAGGAAGGTGCCCGGTTTGCCCTTGTTGAAACCTAGGTCCTTCTTCAGCTGCAAAGGGGCAGGCATTCTGCCAAGAGAAGGCGACAGGGTTAGGGTTAGTGGTGGCAGAGAAGGGCCTGGAAGCAGAGGAAGTGGACAGCAGTGGATGAGGCCTATCCATCAAGAAGCAGCTCAGTGGTAAGAAAAGTAAGGTAGGTAAGTACAGAGTTAGGCTCAGTATCAGCAACGGTGAGAGGGATCTAAGAGTCCTAGTAGACAATCACCTAAGTATGAGCCAGCAGTGTGCTGCAGCTGCCAAAAAGGCCAATGGTTTCCTGCTTTGGGCAGGGGGTTGGACTAGAAGATCTCTAAGGTCCCTTTGAGCCCTGTGGGTCTATGATTCTAAGATGGAAGATGCCAGACTAGCTCATACACTTTTCACCAAGTGCTACAAATCAACTGATGGCAGAGGTGCCACCCATGCGCTCAGAGGCTTTTAAGGAAGTCTTGACAATTCACTTATTTTCTTTGGAGAGATTTTGGGGGTCACCCCAGAGAATCTATGAGCTGTGCTTTAAACAACAGTCCACTAAGTGTTCTATGTCATGCTCTACCTCTTGGTCCACATTCCTTGCAGGTACTCCTTGCCTTCCAACACTGAGTCACCCTGTGGAAATTGGGGAGCCATATAAATTTATTTAATAAATAAATAGGCATAAATCTGAGACATGCAAAGGCACTTTGCTCCCCCAAGTACTGCCCTCCCAAGGGGGAGAGGACAGTCCCTGCTCATCACCACTCTGGCCCATCCCAACTCCCAGACTTCCTCACTGAAAAGATGGCATGTTAGACATCTATGATACTGAAGTTTGGTTAGACCTTTGAGATAAAGCCAAATTAACTTCATGATGGTGTCTGGAAGCTGTCCACATTTGCATTCAGTTCTAGTTAGTGGAGAATTTCAGACCCATTGCCAAATTCTAGGTGCATTCAGAAGTTAGATCCACCTTGATGCTTTGCTCAAGACAGATGTTTCCCATGCATGCTGGGCTCCCACTAAGCCAGTCTGAATCTACCCTTTCATCTGGCTTGCTTTTGTTTTTCCAAGTCTCTTTTCTGTAATGATGGGTCTCTTACATCTACTGCCAGAATGGCCAGAACTGTATGACACAGAGCCTTTCTGGTTCTCATGCTGTCCCCAAAGACTTTTCTCCAACTCGGCCAAGGCTTAGATCTTGTGGTAGGTTTCTCTGGATTTGTGGGCCTGCGGAAACAGTAAAGGGCATCTTCTGACTATGGAGTTCCAGGTAGGAGACCAGATTCCTTCTTGAAACGAAACTTGGGGGAGTCGGCCTCCTCCTCTAGAACCAAGCTGGGTTTCCCTCAGAGGCTGACCAAGGCCTCGTTCTCAGTGGTGTCCTCCTCCTTCAGGCTTGCCATGGAATGAAGAACATCCTTCCACTAGTCAGACCAAAATGTTCCCATGGATGGTTGTTAACAAGTTCATAAATTCTTGTACCGTTCACACCACCCCCATCCCAGGATTTATTACGCAAAGTCTCTGTGCTCATAGTAATGAGATTTTCACACTGATCTGCAATGCTTTTGACAACTGCTGTTATTCACAGGGAAATAGGGAAGTCTGGTGAGGACAGCTGGGTGAGTTTCCTCTGCATGAGGCGCACTTGTGACGCTGGGCTCCTGGCCCAGTCTTGTACCTTCCTCACTTGCTGCAAGCATTGAATGGCCAGGAATTCACGTTTAGTCTGGAACAACTCTCTCACTTGTCAACTTCTACCTCTAGCCTGTAGCTTCACCAAGCACAACTGCTTTCAATATCAAAGAAATGAATAACTTGGCTGCTTCTAGCCCCAGAGGTCCGTTCTTGGTGGCCTACAAGTCTCCTGAAACGTGTTTTTACTTCCTGTAAGCTGTCTTGAATCACCGTGAGTAGGCGGCAATATAAATTTTCCAAATAATTAAAATAAAATAAATACCGTATTTTTCGGAATATAAAACGCACCAGAGTATAAGATGCACCTTAATTTTGCGGGAGGAAAACAAGAAAAAAAGAATTCTACCTCTGCCTACCAGCATTTAAGGTGGCGCTCCTTTACTCTGTCCTCCTCCTCCTCCTGCAAGCGAGAGGTGCCTCAGAGACTCAGCTGGGAAAGAGGGTGTTGATTACTGATCAGTTCTTTTCCTGAAACTGCCTGAAAATGTCCGAAGCGTGTGGGCCGGCAGGTGGGCGGGTGGGGCTACATTTGGAGTACATAAAGGGAGATTTTCGCCCCCTTTTTGGGGGTAAAAAGCTGCATCTTATAGTCCAAAAAATACGGTAAGGCTGTTGCCTATGATTCATTAGAGAATGTGTGTATTTCTGCTAAGCCCCAAATTGCTACCAACCAGCCTTCCATTGAGGACCAGGGGTGGTTTCTACTTACCTTTACTACTGGTTCGCAAATGCATGTGCAGATCGCTGATGACAACATCTGGGGCGGTGGGCGGGGGCTCCTGCCGGCTTTACTACTGGTTCTTGTGAACCAGTCCGAACTGGGGGCAACCCACCATTGTTGAGGTCCTGTATCCTGCACGAGTCAAAAAGAGGCTGTGAAAATATTTACAAACCCCTCGCACCCTGGACATAGGAGTTTCAACTCCTACCCTCAAAATGACGCTATAGAGCACTGCACAACAGAACAACTAAACACAAAAACAGTTTTTTTTCCCCGAGCATCATCACTCTCCTAAACAAATAATTCCCTGTCAAACTAGTTACTAAGTCTGCACTACTATTAATCTTCTCATCGTTCCTATCACCCATCTCCTCCCACTTATGACTATATGACTGTAACCTTACGATTTATATTGATATATGACGGTATCCTTACGATTTATATTGATATGTTTCCTGATTGCTTATTTGTACCCTATGACTATCATTAAGTGTTGTACCTTATGATTCTTGATGAACTTATTTTTTCTTTTATGTACACTGAGAGCATATGCACCAAGACAAATTCCTTGTGTGTCCAATCACACTTGGCCAATAAAAAATTCTATTCTATTCTATTCTATTCTATTCTATTCTATTCTATTCTATTCTATTCTATTCTATTCTATTCTATTCTATTCTATTCTATTCTATTCTGCTGATCTTTCAAACCCCAAACTCATGCTATTAACTCTAACCCTCCATCTGAAGCCCCAGAAAAAGAGCCAGCATGTCAAGAGTGGAGGCAAAGCACTCCTGTTGCTCTCAGGCTGCCCAGAAGGACTAGGCTGGTCAGTGGTGAGGCTGGAATGCTGGCTTGATGAGCCCAAGTCATCAAACAGTCCACCTGGATGTTGTGTTAGACCTTTGTGTTCACAAAGGCCAAAGGCCTCCCCAATAGATGAAAGGGAAGCTCTGAGCACTGCCAGTTCTCCATACAACCATTCCTTGCAAGAATCACCATTCTCAATTTTGGCACCTTGTAGAAATGGGAAGCATTTTGAGAAGAAAGGGCAGCTCCCTTCTGAGGAATTCCTCACCTCCAGGAACACTTGTCTGGGTGGCTCAGGGACAGGGTTACAGCAGGTGTTTTCAGGCATCCCAAGGAGGTCTCAGGTAGCCTGCTAAATTGCGTTTCCATGCTCTGGGCAGCCTTTTGACAGGTCCCCACAAGGTGCAATGTGCAGACAGTTGAATTTGTCTAGGAGAAGCTTTCCTGCCAATTAATGCTCTGAGTTGAGAGAGCCACACTGAGAGAGCACAAGCCTCAGCAGCAGGATTCAGAATTGCCTTTCGAATCTACATGCTGGCAATCTGGTTACTATGGCTACTGAGGTATGGGGGAGGGAGAAAGATGGGTTGAGGAATGGATTCAGTGAGCAAGACCCCTCCCTTGCTTGGTAGCCTTGGGCTGCCCCTGCAGTCTTGCAAATAATTTGGAGGTTCTTGGTGTTCCCCAGCACCACTGAAGATGGGGAGTCCTAAAGCAGTCTTCTTGCAGGGGTGGCAATGATGCACTGAAGGCTGAGCTCAGCCCTGGGAGAGGCTGCCCAGTAGCAGCTGGGCACAGGGGTTGCCCTAGAGTGTGAGGGTGTGGGAGGGAATAGATGACTGCAACTCAGCAGAGTCAATCTGGGGTGTGTTTGTGTGCATGAGCAAGGCATCATGGGAACATCAGAAAAGGCGAAGGAAGTTATGCCCCAGGTGGCAAGGTGACAAGTATGGCTCTGAACACCCACCCCCCCCCCACTCCATTTCATTTTATACCAGGGATAATTTATCATCACTTTCCACAAGGCCCAGTTGCTGGTCTTACACAGGTGCAATGGCCATTCACTGATTGTGCCAGACACGCTCGTCTCCTTCCAGTCATCCTAGAGCTTGATCTTTTGGCCCCCGATGATGGGCTGTAGAGGGACTACCAGGTGAACTTTTAATTCTAAATGACAGTCAAATTTAGGAATTGCTTTTCACATGGCAAACATCTTCCAGAAATGCTTCTGCGCAACACCATGCTGAACACCTGCTGATATGAGGCTTGTCAGAGAGGAGAGGAGGACAAATATGTGATTGTGTCTTTCATTCCTCCCCCACCCCAAAGAACAAAAAGTCTTATTGTAAGGGATGAGTCATGATGAATCACGTTGAACAAGTTCGACATCAACCACAGGCTGGCGGCCCTTCTGGGCTTAGAAGCCAAGCAGGATCAGGGCTGATTAATATGTGGATGGGTGACCTCCAGAGAATTCGAGAGCTCTGGACTTGACTTGGAAGCTGGAAGAACATCCTAGGAAAGGCAACTTTCATGGTCCAGAAAATCGCCAGGAGTCAAGTTTGAAAGTGGCTGGACCTTATACATCAAGCAATTAAGAACAGGTAGTGGACTAATTACGCAAAATGTGAATTTGCTTTCAGGATCAGCTCCTACATGCCAGGTGCCTCCATCTTCTCCCCACAATTCCACTCAGAACCAGCAACCTTTTCCAGGTCTCCATAGCAGAAAACCCACTTTGCAGCCTCTGTAATGGTGGTAGGAGGGGCTGGGTGCCCATGACAGAGTCCAAGAGGTGTCCTGTCACACTTTGGTGGCTGGCCAGAAGGAAGGGCCAGTCTGGGCAAGATACATGCCTGTGTGACAGTCTATCTGTGACCTGAAGAAGGAGGCAGCAGCCTGTTTCTTAAGGAAAGCTGCTAAGAGTGGATGTAGGGACAAAGCCTTTGTCAAATAAGTTGCTGAATAAAGGTATAATTACATCTGCAGCCTTCCTACTATTGATTAAGGAAGTTACCTGGTAAAAAAAAAATGAGATAAATTAGCAGGGCCAGTTTTATTCTTGACAAATCTGCGTGAACCAGAAATTACCACAATCTCTTCAAAGTACTTCCAGGTCAATCTCCTGAGGCTGTTAAAGTGTTGGTATCAGAATGACTGGTGTGTCGTTCATTTTTCCCCTGTTTCAAAGATAGGGGTAAACTTTGCTTTCCTTCATTTCTTTGTGTGGGTGTTCCGGCTGTGGCATATGGAATGTGCTCCACCCAAGGCAGAAGGGCACGGAGGGGATGGCTGCTTGCAGGTGGATGCCCAAAGGTTTGGGGCAGCCCCAGGTGGGGAAGGGCTAGGCAAAAGACGCAGCAGGGGTGCCTCAGCAAGCTCTATCCAGAAGGCGCACAAGGGGGCTCTAAGCAAATGCCAGCATAGCTCAGCTAGTCCCCCCCTTCTCAGAAGAGAAGCTGAGGAGGGGGAGGATGAGTCTGTGTGTGTGTGTGTGCCAATCGCCCGAGCAGAGAAAGAAAGTCAGAAATGGACCCCCTGCTGAGAAGAGCTCTGCTTCTGCCCTGATCCTGGCACGGGATCCCCATGAAGAGTCTCCACATCTCTGTCTCCGCCAGGCTCCTTGAAGTCATGCAGACACTCGCACTCAGCTCTCAAAGGGCCTCAGTTGCCTGTGACAATGAAGCGGCTGCATCGCCTGGGGACTTTCTAGTTCCAAAAATACTCATAAAGTTTCAGCCGGGCCCTTGGCTCATTTCTTCAGGATCCTGGAATTCACCCGGCCTGGGATTGCTCGTTTGAAAAATTGCACCTGTTTTAAAAAATGCCAGCTGAAACGTTTGAATGCAGCTCAGTTCCTACAACGGTTCAGAAGGCGGGCAGAACATTTGCGCAGAGGTTACGGGAGCATCGCTTCTCCCCAGGATCTTTTGCTTTGCGCCAACTTTGCCTTTCCCCAGCAGTCAGCGGTTGCGTAACCCGCCCCTGGACGGGAAAAGAAAGTTACCTAATTGCAACTTCTGAAACTGTGATGGGCTACAAGTCAGTCCAGGCCTATTTATAACGCCGCACATCATGCGCTTGGCTTGTACAGAACAGCAGCCCCCTCTTCCTTCCTTCTCCCTTCTGCCACTAATTAATAAGATTCCTTCTGTGGTGCTAATTCCAGATGCTGAAATGAGCAGCCAAACCAGGCGGGCTGCCAACACAGCCGAGTGCGGCCCACTGCAAGAGGGGGGAAGGAAATGGAGAGAGAGGACCCCAGGAGGCAGTCTAGTCCAAGGCCCGGCTGATGAATGCTGGAGGGGTTGAGACCACAGAGAAGAAGGCAGTGCGTTCTGTGCCCTCTCTGGGACATGGGGGTGGGGTGGGGTGGGGGAGAGCTGACCGAAGGGCCAGTCAAGATGTTACTGCTGCAGACTCAGAGCAGCCTGGACCATTTTTCACATCACTGGCAATTAATATTTATTTTATTTATTTATTTATTTTAATTTTTATACCACCCTTCTCCCAAGGGACTCAGGGCAGTGCACAGCTGACAATAATACACACCTATATACAAAATTTAAAAACAATTTTAAAACACTCGAGGTCGACCTCTGACCTCCTGCCCACACAGACTGCATACGATCAGAGAGGAAGGAAGAGAACCATCACAACATGGTGCACCCTACTCCTAACCCCTCCAACCAGCGCAGCATGATACCATGGTCGATGTTATCAAAAGCCGCTGTGAGGTTTAATAGGACCAGGACAGAGGAGCAACCCCTGTCCTGAGCCCTCCAAAGATCATCAACCAATGCGACCAATGCCGTTTCTGTGCTGTACCCCAATCTGAAGCCCAACTGGAA
Organism: Masticophis lateralis; assembly: GCA_030761175.1. Lineage (NCBI taxonomy): Eukaryota > Metazoa > Chordata > Lepidosauria > Squamata > Colubridae > Masticophis > Masticophis lateralis. Next base: position 20,212,724 of record JAUDYJ010000013.1, on the reverse strand, counting down.
CAGATCCAGATAGACAGCTTCATCCAGGTACTGGGGAAGTTGTCGCGCCACACTCTCAGCAACCTTCGCCACAAAGCGGAGGTTGGAGACTGGATGATAGTTCACTAATACAGCCGGGTCCAGGGATGGCTTCTTGAGGAGGGGCCTCACTACCGCCTCTTTCAAGGCGGAGGGGAAGAAACCCTCACTCAAAGAAGCATTAATAATCCCCTGGAGCCAGCCTCTTGTCACCACTCAGGAGGCCAGCACCAACCAGGAGGGACACGGGTCCAATAAACATGTGGCAGCGCTAAGTCTACCCAGAATCCTGTCCATGTACTCGAGAGCTATAGGGTCAAACGCCTCCCAGATAACACTCTCAAGACCCACCTCCATCACCCCATCTGAACCTACCCAGTCAGAGTCCAAGCCTTCCCTAATCTGAGCGATTTTGTCATGCAGGTATTGCTCAAAATCCTCAGCCCTACCCTGCAAGAGGTCCTCCCGCACTCCCAAATGAAGTAGGGAGTGGGTCACCCTAAACAGGGCGGCTGGGCAGTTATCTGCAGATGCAACAAGAGCGGAAAAATAATTAGATTTTGCCGCTCTTATTGCCACTAGGTAGATCTTGATATGAGACCACACCAGTGTTCGGTCAGATTCGGAATGGCTGGCCCTCCAATCGCTCTCCAGGCATCTTTTCCGGCGCTTCATCTCCCTCAGCTCCTCAGAAAACCAGGGAGCCAATTGGGATCGGCACTGGGGCACTGAGGCCGCAAAGGTACGACGTGATCTAAAGCTCCAACTGCCGCCCTATCCCAGGTGGCCGCTAGTTCTTCTGTCGAGTCATGAGCCGGAGCCTCAGGAAATGGCCCAAGCTCCATCAGGAACCTCTCCGGATCCATCAAGCTCCGTCAGGAACCGATCCGGATCCTGTGGTGGAGGGTAGCGGCTCGAAAGTCTAGTTGAAGGAGTGAGTGATCTGACCATGAGAAGGGCTTGATGACTATATAGGAGAATGCAGCAAGCAGGGCCTGGCGGCCTGAGCAGCAGGCTTAGTGATCTGCAAACAAGGAAGGGGGGAAGTGAAGGGAAAGGGAGAGGGGGAGGCAGGAAATGGGGTGTGGGGAAAGGATTTAGGCCAGGGGTCCCCAACCTTTTGGACCTCAGGGACCACTAAATTCATAATTTAAAATCCCACGGACACTAATATGATCTGCCTAATGACCGGCTGGGTGAGCTTGGCTAGATGGTCATATGACTGGGTGTGCATAGCCAACTCGATGGCCAACTTGATGTAACTCACATCAAGGGGCGCCTCGCCAGCCTCTACTCGCCCCTCCTCTCCCAGCCACTCCTCGCTTCTCCACCCAGGCTCTTTAGGACCCCAACAGGAAGCAGTTGCTGGAGCTAAGCAGCAACCACGAAAAAGAATTGGCAAAACAGCTCAGTTCAAATTGGATTTGGCCGAGAAGGAGGCTCAGCAGAAGCACCTCACTGAGGACTAGGAGCATAGGCTTTCCAAGCAGACGGAAGACCTGTGGGAGTGCAAGGCCAGGTACTGGCATCTGGAGGCTCAACAGGCTGAGATGGTCAGCCAGTTCCAGGCCATGATGCAGTCCCACTGGAATGAGGCCTTCTGGCTGTTCGCCACCAGTGGCGCTTCCCTCCAGCCTTCGCCAAAGCCCCGCACCAGGAGGCTGAAACAGACCCCAAGTCGGAATTTATGCCCCTCTCAGACTCACACAAAAAGACCCCGAAGGGAGAGATTCTCTGTCTGCATTAAGCGTTCACTGCACGTATCCAGCCCAGGGGCCATAGTTTGAGGACCCCTGATTTCGTGCAATATAAAAAATGCAAATAACTTTTCTGCAGACCACCAAAATTTTCTTGCGGACCACCAGTGGTCCACAGACCACCAGTTGGTGACTGCTGATTTAGGCTATGAGACAATTCATTGTTGGTCATCTTTGGTGCCCCCAGCTTGGTTCCAGCTTGTCACCCTGACATGTCACTCAGCAGTTTCAGGGGGAAGATGCTTGCGGCTTGTTAGGAGAGGATGACAAATAAATATATGCCAAATACAGGTAATCCTTGACTTACAATAGGTCATTTAGTGAGCATTCAAAGTGAAAAAAGTAACTTACGATCATTTTTCACACATGACCTTTGTAGTGTCCTCGTGATCATATGATCAAAATTCAGACACTTGGCAACTGAGCCGTAGTTATGACGGCTGCAGTGTCCCATGGTTATGTGTGTTATGTTCTCCTAAGAGCCCGGTTCAGAGGAGGAGGAGTTGGAACTGGGACCATCCGAGTTCCAGGGGCTGAGGTTTATGCTGTCTGGGCCCCTCAGGCATTGGGGGAGGTGGTCAACCAGATGGAGAACTGCCTGCCTGTAAAGATACAGGGGATGATCGGCTCGGCAGTGGCGCTGCTAGGCATCCGAACTCCTCTGATGAGGACCTGCTGCCTCCTCACGTGATCCAAGGGTCAGGAGAGCAGAGTGGAGGGAAGCCCAGAGAAGGACTGCAAGGCTACTCGGGAGGAGGTCACCCCATCCCTCTTCACAAGGAACACCTGGAGGAGAGTAACTTAAGGAGAAGCCATGGGCAGTTAGTCTTGGCCAGGAACCATTGCTTGCTTTGGCTTACGCTCCCCCATCGGCTTTGACTCGTGCCTATTGATGTTTGCCTTGCCTTGCTTGGAAGATTGCTCTTCGCCTTTTGTCTTGGACCTGGCCCTCCTCTTGTGTCCTGCGTTTGGCCTCTGCTTCACTGGGGCTTTGGCCCTGCTTCTTGCCTGGCACCTGCACACTGCCTTAGTCCTGTGCCTGGATGCTGCCTGGTGGACGGCCCTTGGGAGCCTGGCTCTTGCCCTGGGAGGGCCTTCTTTCTATTATGGGGCTGTTTGGGAGACTCAGGGAAGCTGCCTTCAGGGTAGCATCAGGATGGAGCCTTACCAGTTGCTGGAGGGCCGCTGGCTAGAATATTTGTTGAGAGAAATAAAGGACTCTCTAGAGTTTTGCCTTGACCACCTGGACCATAACAATGTGATCACTTTTTGCCACCTTCCGACAAGCAAAGTCAAGGGGAAAACCAGATTCATTTAACAACTGTATTACTAATTTAAGAATTGCAGTGATTCATTTAACAAATGTGGCAAGAAAAGTCGTAAAATGGGGCATGACTCACTTAACAAATTTCTCACTTATCAATATAAATTTTGGGCTCAGTTGAGGTCGTATGTTGAGGATTTCCTATATGAGTCAGTTGCCAAGTGTCTGAATTTTATCACATGACCATGGAGATGCTGCTGTGGCCATAATGAAAATCAGCCCAATGCTGGGGGATTTCCAGATGTTCAATGTGTTGTTTAAGTGCATTGAATGCACATTCCTACCCCATCATTAAAAACACTTTCCTGGAGAAACCAAGATGGAGTCTTTGTGAGAATGTCCAACTATTAGGTAAATTTATGTGATTAAGATGAATGTTTTTGCCTATAATATTATTTTCGTTTCAGACAATACCTATTCTGACAACTGATGTACCATTTAAACGATGACAGAAGGATGCATCTAAATTTGTACACCAAGGAAAAACACCAGAAGTTAAATATAAGGTGTTACAAGTTATGAAAGAAAGAGGAGGATTGGGCTTAGCAGATTTGAAACTCTATTTTGTTGTCTGTTTGGTTTGGATGAAGGAATGGGGATTTTAAGAAATAGAAGGTTATTCCATTGAGAAGGCCATGATTTGAGACTTGTGTGATACGGATATCTATGGTATGACAAAGCAATGGAACAGAAGTTGCCTTCAGAAGTTGTGGGAGCTTCATCCCTGGAGGCTTCCAAGAAGAGACTGGACTGCCATCGGTCAGAAATGGTGTAGGGTCTCCTGCTTGGGCAGGGGGTTGGACTAGATGACCTATAAGGTCCCTTCCAACTCTCTTAATATGTCAATCTGTTAAAGCTTTAAAAACCATTGTGGCAGGTGGGCTATAAATATAAACATAAATCCTGCCTGAAAATGTCTTTGCGGCTTTTTATAGAAGAAAAATGATATGTAAACATAAATGATGTTTATTATGATGTACTTTTTCAGATTTTTTCAAAGAGATTGTAAAATGAAATCAAGATAAGAGTTTGATAACAAAGATGGCCTTGCTGATGGTTTTCTTTTGTACACGGAAAGAGTTAAACTGGATAAAAGGTTGGATGGTTTGAACAGAGTGAGTTTGAGCTTGAAATAGAATTATGTACTAATGCTAGTATTATTGCTAAAATTTAGGAACTTTTGCTGAAATATGAAATACAGAAGGACAAATGAAAGAATGTACAATAAAATGGACTGCAAATTATCTATAATACACAAATGGACCAGTGAGAAAATATGTGGCTGAAAGGACTGAAATTCACATTATGTTCTAGCCTTCAAGAGAATTTTTATCAAATCATATATTACTGATATTTGCTACCAGAGAAATTTCTAGAATGTATAAAGGCACTTTGAATCTTTTCTGGAAATATAAACAACATGAAGGGACATTTTATCATGCTTTGTAAAAAAAACCCCAAACACTTGGATACAAATCAGGGGTGCTATTCAGCAGGTTCTGACGGGTTCTGAAGAACCGGTAGCGGAAATTTTGAGTAGTTTGGAGAACCAGCAAATACCACCTGCCCCCAGAGTGGGGAAGGAATGGAGATTTTGCAATATCTTTCCCCTGCCACACCTACCAAGCCCACGATGCTCACCAAGCCACACTCACAGAACCGGCAGTAAAAAATTTAAATTACACCACTGATACAAATACATACATTAATTCAAACAATTTTAAAGGTTAAGGTACAATGGAAAGCAGAGACTTTTCTTTTGGAACTAATGGGTCAGCAACTAGAAAAAAATCGGATCTTTTCATATACGACAACTGCATTGAGATGATTCTATGTGTAAAGGTGGAAAGCCTCACCACCACCTACAGAAGGAACAGTTGGTGAAGATGGTGGACCTTGAAGTGATGGCTAAATTAACCATTTGGACTAGAGAGAAAAAAATCATAGCTACATTTATGGCTGACTGGAAACCTCTTTAAAGACTTTTAACATGAAGCAGAAAAACATGCATTTCTGATTTGTGGTTTTGATGATTACAGAATATATATTATATATTATAGGTAACTATAGAGTAAGAGATAATTTTGTAGCTATGTTATATTTGCCGCAAAGGAAATCAGAAGCTTTTTTCTTTTCTTTTTCTTTTTCTTTTTCTTCTTTCCTGCAATTACTTTTAGTGTTTCTAAACACTAAATGCTCTCTCTCTCCCCCCCCTCCCTCCCCCTCTACATCTCTCTCTCTCATCTCCCAGGCCATTCGTGCTTGACTGATTCCTCCTCAGTCCAACCTTGGTGCAGTTTTCACCTCTATCCTGAGATCTCCCTATATGGCTGCCATTTCTTGACTAGGCAACCCACTTGCCTGGACATCTCTTCCCTTTAACCAGCCTGACCATCTGCAGCCTTCTAGGTGCTCCATGGGAAGGGCTAGGAAATGGGCCTTTGCAGCCACTGAGAAGCAGCCTTGCATCAATTGTGGCAGGTTCTGGCTTCTCACTTGCCTCCTGATTCCCCACTGGGAGTAGAGAATAGTTGCAGTGATTGAATCCAGCAGCAGGTCCAGCAAACACCTTCATCTTGGAGCCTGGCCCAGACTTCTGAAATGGCTCATGTTTCCTTGGGAAATGGCAGAGGAAGAAAATGGCAGAGGGGTCCTGATCCATTCCGAAGGGCACCATCCTGTGCAGAATCTGAGTATTGTTCAATGTGAAGATGAGGCTGAGATCTGGCTCAGCCAGGCATGTGGTGCTGGCACCTCACCCACCAGAATTGTAAGCAGACACCATGGCAGATGCCACTGCGGATCCTAGGATTCCCCATGAAGAGCTGCTTTCTGGAGCACTAGTGGGCAATCTCATGGCTTCTCCTTTATCCAGAGAGGTTCCATAGGTCTAGTCTTGCACCTAGATACCAATCTCTGCCTTAGCATTGTCCCTGCAAAGGCATATTTGTCCACCATTTTCTGCATCAGGAAATCCTATTCCAGGGTTTCTCAATGGCTATTATGTAACTATTTTTACATTTTGACTCTGCATCTCATTTGTATAAGTAACACCTTCTTAGAGAGCGTCTGTTGCCGCTGCCGAGGTTGGTCACGGGGGCTGGTGGGCTCTGCCTCAGCTGCTCACAATTCTTGGCTGCTCCTGAAGCAGTTCTTGTGCTAGGGCTGCCTCTGCACACTGGCATTTCCCTGTTCTCCTGGGCAGCATCTGTTGCCTGGCTGCCCCTTCAGCTCTGTTGTGCCACACTGCCCTCCACTATCTCTGACATTCACCAGCCCCCCTTCTTTTGACAGGTCCCCGGGAGGTTTTCTCTTTGTAGCTGGACTGCAGCCCTGGCCAATCAACTTGCCCTCTAAGTCCAAAAGGGAAAGGAAAGGGAGGGAATGACAGGCCACAATCTGTCAACGCTATACCATCTGGGTCTTACGGATTGCTTTCCCAGGAAGTGTAATGGGTGGCGCTTCCTTTCCTTGGCTGCAGAGAAGCCTCTTCCAGAATTCATCCAGGCTTCCGATCCCAGCCTTGGCTGTGGGGAGCATCTGCTCCATACTTTGTGGGTACATCTGGATGGCATCTCGGTGTATTTGTGTCACTCAGGAGAAAGAAGAGACTGGGAGTCTTCAGCAGGCCCAGCTGCTGTCCAGCTGCCTTTGGAGATTATCCTGATGAAGGAGTCCTGAGCCTCCAGATGCCCTCTGTGCCCTGATCTCCTACGGAGTTCCTTTGAAAGGTTCTGTTGGGTTGGGAAAAGTAACCAGGGAATGGGAATCGACCCCTGGGGCTTCCTAATGCTTCCTAATGGCCCCTAATGCTGGCTTGTTGCTTCACCCAAATGATAAAATGTGCCTGCTCTTCCCTCCCTTCCCCCTTTTCAATGGTGTCCAGTTCTGTGAGGCAAAAGGATTGAAACCCTGATGGACATTGTGCTGTATTCAGATAGGCATGACCTCAAGGCTGCAGTTATTTAGGAAAATGCTCAAGGGAGGTCAGTGCAACAAGAGGGGTGGTAACAGAGCATTTTGAATGGAGCACCAGCTGCACCCCTAAGACCATCCAATGCTTCCAGAAGACTCTGCTGGCACCCCCAACCTTTCCATGCTTGGGGAAGGGGGATGCATTTCCAGGAGAGAGCTGGAGGAGATGCTCATTTGTGGAAGGTGGATTTGGGATTTGGTCAGCTCAACGCAGGGCAGCCCAGGGAGAGGAAATCAGCAATTCCTCTCCAGATGCCCCCAGGACCACCTAGGCAGGAGGCTCTGGAGGTCATTGCCAGGCCTGACCTGGCTGGACTGGTGGAAGAGCTTCTAACCTTTGGTTGGAGATGCCAGTGTGGAGGGCTCTGAGGTGCCAGACTCTGTTTGCACAGAGCATGCGCCTGTCAGTTGGGAACCTTCATCTGCTGCAGCCACATCTTCTGGACTCCAGGAAAGCCATTCAGGGAAGTGGCTGTGCCCGCATCCTCCCCATGCCTGCTGCCCTGAGAGCAGCCTTCAGTCAGGGCCCCAGGGATCCTCTCAAGGCAGGTGGAAGCCAAGGTCTAGAGCAGGGAGGGCCAGCTGGGGGAGTGAAGCCTTCCCTTGGCTTGCGCGTATGCGTGTGCGTGTGCGTGAGTGTGTTCGTCTTTATTTCTTGGAATTCTGCAGGACTTGCCTGTTCATACTTTCCCTGAGTGGGACTTGCAGAGCCAGAGAGGTGGGCATCGGCCAGGTTTTGGATGGCCTCAGGAAGGGGTGCTTGTGAGGCGCTTTGGCTCCTCTATCCACTGTTAGTCACCCCACCCAGTTCTTCAAAACGACCCTTAAGGACCATCCTCTCCCATGGAGGGGGGGCTTTCAAGCCCCTCCTCAGGGGGCTGTAGGGTCATTTGACAGGGCTTGACTTGCAGTGAAAATACTTAATCAGCGCTGGGATGTGAGCTCCTTACAAGGGCCCCAGACATTAATTCCAGTCACAGTTGGGCACACTCTATCGCCCTATAAACACCTCTCCAGTTTCAATTAACATTTTCCATCTCCTGTTTCGCTGCATATTATATTGAACTAATTTAGAGGGATTGGTAAAGATAGTTTTCACACTTCACAGGAAAGCTTAATGAAATAATTATACCTCTACCTACAACAAGCATGAGGGTATTGCATAAGCATCTCTGAAGTCATTGAAAGTTGAAACTTCTCTGGGATACCTGCACAGACCCTCCAACGCATCAGCCCACCCCGGGAGGGGACTTTGGGTCAAAGGCAGCCCAATGTGAAGTATGTGGAGAGGAAGAGGAGGAAGCTCAAGGGTGAAATAGGATGGAATCTTCACTCAGGCCAGACACCCTCTGCCTCCACGCTGAGAACACCACTGCCTTCTCCATCCTTTGCGTGGGAACCTGCAGCTATGAGACTCAGACCCACCCAGGGGGCTTGTGCCACTGAACCCACCGAGAATCTTCCCTCGGGAATTGGGTTTCTTGGGGAGGTCCACAATCCTGGGCTCTCTCCACTGCTGCTAGCCTTCAGCATGGAAGAGATCATTGTTCTTCCATTCCAGGGAGGAGGGAACCTGGCAGGCTGAGAGGTTGTCTTAATGCACAAGAAGCTCTCCCTTCCCTCTGCCCAGCTGAATCACCTTGCTCCAATCTTTCCAGAAGCATTTTTAGGAGGAACTCTTTCTATCATCCCCTCTGCTTAGATATGAAGGCCAAGGGATTTGGCCTGCATATCTAAGCCAAATCCCTTGGCCTCCCAGCCCATCTCCACGCAGGCTGTGATCGGGAGCAGCCATTCCCTTCACAGAAGCCAAACTGGATTGAATCTTCACTTCACTCACCCAAAGAGAAGAAGATCCTTTTCTATAGATACCGTAACTGTGATCGTGACTCTCATGGACGGCAACCGACAGCCTTGGATGGCAGCAGGAACTGAGATTTGGGGTCCTTGTGCTAGACTCTAGAATTGCTGCAGAGATTTGTTAGGTAAGAGCAGGAAAAGGATTAGACCTCTGGCCTTCTTCTAACTTGGGGAAGAAATGCAATCAAAACCAGGAGATGACCTGGATTTCCCAAGCATTTTGCTACAGGACATTTGTAGTTTTCAAAGCAGCTCAGCAAACGGAAATGTCTTTTTGTGTGCAAGGGAAATTGTTTCTTGCTAAATCTCACCTTGGGGCTTACGACATCGCAATCCCAGGTCCTAACAATTCTTGACTTAGAGCCTGTCTGATCAATGATATTTAGGCACATGAAAACTTTTCATATGTGTCCTACCCAATGTTACCTCTTGGCATGAGGTCATGAAACTGCGGGCAAATTTCTCTCTGGATCGAACTCCCTCTTCCTGAAAGGGCTCCTGGGTGCTCTGCTGCCAACTCAATAGAGAAGCACGGAGCCCACCAGCTCCCCGACCGACTCCTTGGCCAGCAAATAGGATTCTGAGGGGAAGGATGAGTCACATCAGGAGAAACTCCAATACCTGTGCAAAGCACTGGAAGGAGCAGGTTTCAAACCCATAACCCTTGGGAGAAGGGAGCCCCATTGGATATCTCAAGTGAAGTTCTGGCCAGTGAATCTCAGGAGGCTTGGGAGGAGCAGAGCTTCAACCTGTCTTCCTTCCATATGGGAGGATTTTACCAGCTCAGAGATCCTCGTCAATGGGGGGTGGGGCAGCAGGATGGGCCAGGAAGACCTACAGCTGTAGGAGACACGATGGATCCACCAAGTTCCCTTCCAGGTGCTCTTCAGGACAGCAGTAGGGCCAGCCCCACCAGCCAACCTCCTCCCACCACGCCCCCATTGCCTTGCCAGCTGGCTCTGTGGCTAGAAATGTTCACTCTACATTGCTCTGAAAAGTGCTAAGACCCTGGATTGTTTGTGTAGAGGCCTCCAGCCCCACAAAACTCTGCCCCTGGGGGGTAAGCAAGCATTTTTTCATTGGCCAATCAGGAATGAGGTATCCAAGCAAACAAGCTTGATTTGCTGAAAATATCAATCTAGAGTGTGATTGCTGCAAAAAAGACAAATTGTCTGATAGGGATTGCTAGAAGATGAATTGAAAAGAAGGCAGTCAATGCGTCTTGGAAGCTTAGAAATCCAGGGAGATTTCTTCCAGTAAAGGCAAATCCATCACAGCACTAGACACCATGTTCCATTGGTTAACGGCTCTTATTATCAGAAATTCCTCCTAAGAGGCAGCCGGCAATGCCCAGGCTGGGGCTCCTATTCCAAGTGTGATTTATCTATTGGAGAGAGAGAATTGTTGCTTCCGCTAATTTGGATGTGATGCTTTGTCAGATTGTCTGGGTTTTTGAACTGCTCCAGCATCCACCCACCCCACTTGGTCATAGTCATCTGTTGGTCAGATAACACTGCCTAACTGCTTCTCATCTGGGCTGCTAGCTAGTCTGTCGAATAACATTGGCTCAGTCCTCCTCCTCCTCCTCCCATGGGGGACACCCCTTTCCGTATGCATGTTTGCCAAAGCCACTTAGATTAGAAAACCATAGCTTGCCATTCTTCCTGAACTCTCTGAATCATTCTGACTTCTTCGACCATGGCTTGTTTAATGGGTGAACTCCAATTGTTTGGTCCTATAACATTACAGCAGAAGAAGGAAGGAAAGCTAAAATTGTTTGCTTTTAAATTTGATTTTCTCATCTGCTACTCATTCTATAGTTTAGGTAATTAATCATACTGAGTTCCAGGGCAGTTGGGTGCTTTTAAAAAACAGGTATAATTTGACTGTATTGATTTTAGTCAAGAAATCCTGCCTTCCTATTCATGCAAACTATCTGGTATTTGCAACTATGAATTTCCAAACTTTATTGTGTTTGCACTGCGGCTTAAAATGGCTATGAAGTTAAAATAACAAAATAACAAACAAAACAAAAATAAAATAACCCTAATTGAAGTGGCTGGGCAATAACGAAGCAGCACAGAAAGGCTAGTGACAACAGCTCTTTATTGTATGGTGAGACTTCAGCAACTGAATGCTGGCAGCAGCCTTTCTTATATACAATTCGGCTGCTGGCCAGCGACCAATCAGAAACAACCCCTTATTTGAAATTCCCGCTCTAAACAGCAACAACATAACACCCCTCCCCTCCCAGAATGCACATTACCCCAACTATTTACATTTTTGCATACGTAGTCGCGCAGGTGCGCTGGGCGTGACTTAGTCCTAGTTGACCTGCGCAGTTCAGTTGCAGGCGGGGCGTTGAGCCGGTTGGAGGGACCTCCCGTCTCTCCTGGCTCCGCCAATGGAACCTCCGGGATTCTTTTGGAGGTGTGACTTTCTCCGGCTGGGAGGAGCGGCTCGCTGAGGCAGCGCTGGAACTCCGGCTTGCCAGATAAGTACTCCGGCTCACTCGGGTTTGAGGTAGCTGTGTTGGAAGGACCTTTGTAGTTAGGGCCCGGTTTGCATTCGGTCTCAATGCCCTCGCTGACTACTCTATGTCTTGGTCGGTTGGTTCTCCCTTGACCAATATCCACCGTGTAAGATTTGGGCCCAGAAATACCTGTTACAATGCCCTCTACCCACAGGGGACCTGTGGCATAATTCCTGGCATATACTGTGGTACCAATGGGGAATTATCTGAGGCCTCCCTCTTCCCCTTTAAAGTTGTCCTTGGAATAGTTCAGATGCAATCGATCCAGAGCACACCTCAGCTTACGGCCCATTAGGAGTTCGGCTGGACTTTGACCGGTGGCCGTACACGGAATGGCATGCTGTACTGCCAAGAATTGGTCGATCTTGGCTTGCCAGTCCCGATTCTAACCTGGACAAGGCTTCTTTGGTAGTTCTAACAAATCTTTCGGCCTGACCGTTAGAGGCCGGATGAAAGGGGGCCGATAGGGCATGCCGAATGCCCAGCTCGGCTAGGTAACTCTCAAATTGGACTGAGGTGAATTGTGGCCCGTTATCTGAGACCAATGTGTCCGGAAGGCCATGCGTGGTGAAAAGGCGGCGGAGGACTCTAATTACAGCCTCCAACGTGGTTCAAGGCATCAGGAAAACTTCGAGCCACTTTGAAAAGGCATCTACTACAATCAGGAAAGATTGGCCATGGAATGGCCCAGCAAAATCTATATGGAGCCTCCCCCATGGGCCTTTGGGTTTTTCCCACTCCCTGACTGGGGCAACCGGGGGATCTGGGCCAGACTCCTGGCAGGGCCTGCACTTCCCCACCCACTCAGCAATGTCCTGATCTAACTGTGGCCATCACACATAACTACGGGCAAGACCCTTCATTCTAACCATGCCCGGGTGACCCACATGCAACATTTCCAACACTCTAGAGCGTAAACATTCAGGCACAACAACCCGATCACCCCACAGTAAACATCCCCCCAACATTGACAGTTCGTTTTTCTTCGTAGAAAAAGATTTATATACAGTAGAGTCAATTTGCGTAGGCCAGCCTCGTAGGACCCAGCTCATGACAGTACGAATAGTCGAGTCTCTCCTAGAAGCCTTGGCAACCTCAGCCGAGGACAGGGGGCCTGGCGGTACAGCGTCCAGTAAAAGGATTGGGGCTTCGGGAGTCGGGTTGTCTAAAATGTCAGGCAGGGGGCACCGGCTGAGAGCGTCTGCATGGCCCATTGCCTTCCCAGGGTGGTGAATAAATCTATACGAATACGCGGCCAAAAAAAATGGACCATCTAGTCATTCTTGGCGGCAAGGCAGCAGGGGTGGGCCTGTCCCTGGCAAGGAGGCCCAGCAGGGGTTGGTGGTCAGTAACAAGGTCGAAAGAGTGACCAAAAAGGTATTCGTGAAACTTTTTAACCCCTGCGATGGCGGCTAGGGCTTCCCTATCGAGTTGACTGTAATTGCGCTCTGCGCATGACAGAGTCCAGGAGCAGTAAGCTATTGGCGCCTCTAGGCCATTCGGAAGTCTATGGCTGAGCACGGCGCCGACGCCAAACGGAGAAGCGTCGCAAACTAAGACCAACGGTAGTTCAGAGCTATATTGCATTAGGAAGCTATCTTCGGAGAGAAGCTTTTTTACTGCATTAAATACTGCCGCTTCTCTTTTTCCCCAAACCCATGGAACGTTCTTTCCCAATAGTCTGTGTAGGGGTTCGGCTACCGTGGCCTTGTCCTTTAAGAACATCGTGTAAAAGTTCAGAAGGCCCAAAAACGCTTGTAGCTCAGTCTTGGTTTTGGGCGTGGGGGCACTTTTAATAGCCCTTACTTTACTCTCGGTGGGGTGGATTCCCGACCCATCGATCTTGTAGCCTAGAAACTCAACGGATGGGACCCCAATCTTGCATTTCGATTTCTTTAACTTTAATCCGGCTTCCCGGAATCTCGTTAGTGTCGACCTGATTCGTTCTGCCAGTTGCTTTTTGTTTTGGCCACTAATTAGGACGTCGTTGAAATACGGGATGACTCCGGGGAGGCCTTGTAGAAGGCGCTCCATTGTGCACTGAAAAAGGCCTGGGGCTATGCTGACACCGAATTGTAATCTTGTACATTTAAAAGCCCCTCTATGAGTCACTATTGTTTGCGCCTCTCCCGTAGCATCGTCTACCGGCAGCTGTTGATAGGCCTAGGTCTAGCTTTGCAAATATTTTCCCTGAGCCTAGGGAGTGTAGTAAGTGGTGAACTACTGGGACTGGATAAGCGCTTTGCTGCAAGGCCTTGTTGATGGAACATTTGTAGTCAGCGCAAATTCTTATGGATCCATTGGCCTTAAGTGGGGTCACTATTGGGGTCTCCCATCTCATGTGGTCAACTGGCACTCTGCATCAATCTTTGGTTTCAGCGCGAAAGGGACCCTCCTTGCTTTGAGTCTAATTGGGGCAACCCCTGGGTCTAAGTTAAACGAGATCGGGGTCCCCACGTACTTGCCCAAGCTGTCTTCAAAAACGTCCCGGAATTCATGTAGGACTTGTTCTTTCAACGATGATCCGTTGAGGCTGTGGACCCCCGTGAACCCCATTCCGAGGGCTCGGAACCAGCGTAGACCTAGGAGGCTGGGTAGCGGATCTCTCATGATTGTTAGTGGAAGCTTTTCTTCGAACTCGCCGTAGGAAATGGTGAAGGTGTCGATGCCTTCTACTGGAACCTGGTTCCCCTGGTAGTCTAGTAGACGGACGCATTGTTTGGAAAGCTGGCTTTTTCGGTAGCCTGGTAGCAGGGACTGTAGTGTAGCCCACGACATGATGGGGAGTGCTGATCCGGTGTTGATCTCCATGCTGCAGGGTTTGCCGTTGATTTTGACGGTGGTGAAGACTTTCTCTTCGGTTGCTGTGCTGGCTTGGCCGACTCTCGTGCTGTAGGTTTGAATTTCGCGGCGTTTTTCAGCACCCTTGTGTTGGATTGGCTGTTTCGAATGTGGCAGTGGCTCTGATTGGCCCATCGACTCACGTGACCTCGGAAAACGCAGAAGTTGCGCCCGGCACACTCGCGCTAGACGGCCTCTCTTCTCGCAACGTCTGCAAATGGCCTCGCGATATTTGCAGTCCTGTCTTTCATGCTGGCCACCGCAGCTCAGGCAACTCTCTTTACGGCAGCTTGCTTCGCCTTTCTTTTTGTCGGTTCGGAAGACGTCCTCGTCCGACTCTTCTTCCGAACTCATTCTGGTCTCTTCGCGGTGAACTGGGACCGCTTTAGACCCGCTTTTCTCAGGCTGAGGACGCTGTAAAGCTTCCGACGCCTTCGTTGAAGCTTCATGTGCCCTAGCTTCGTCTAAGGCACTGGCGAGAGTCAGCCCCGGCTTTGCGAGCAACCTTCTCTGAAGCCCGGTGTCTCGTACGCCGCAGATCAACTGCTTGAGCAGCACGTCATCTAAGTCGCGGTAGTCACAGTGGGTCGCGGCCCTGTGAAGCGCTGCTACATAGGCTGTCACAGGCTCCCCTTCTTTCTGGATTCTTTGCCGTAGTTGGTATCGCTGAACGAATTTGGAGGGTGCGGGGGCATAGTGCGCCCTGAGAGTTGCTTGGAGTGTGTCCCACGGTACCGTCTGTACCGGAGTCGGTTCACACAGCGATCCGGCCATTTCGAAGATGTCGGGTCCACAATGGCTCAGGAACAGGGCTTATTTTCGGTTTGCTGAGAGCCCGTGCATATCGCTCGCCTCGAGTGAGCACTCGAACCGGGTCATGTAGGACCCCCATTTTTCCCTTGTTGGATCGAAGGGAGTCGGTGGCACGTATGCGGCCATGGCTGAAGTCTGCGGTCCTGGTGGACACCATCTCGAATCGCAAGCTCTTTTTGGAGCCTTCTGTGTGCTATCCCACCTTCGTCGCCAAATGAAGTGGCTGGGCAATAACGAAGCAGCACAGACAGGTTAGTGACAACAGCTCTTTATTGTATGATGAGACTTCAGCAACTGAATGCTGGCAGCAGCCTTTCTTATGCTGCTGGCCAGCGACCAATCAGAAACAACCCCTTATTTGAAATTCCCACTCTAAACAGCAACAACATAACACTAATGTTTCATAGACTTGTTTTTCTGTCTAAAAATGAAAAAGGGTTAGGATTACATCTGAACAACCTCTACCGTATTTGGCACTTTTTAAAATTCATGTAAAGAAGCATGTTGATTCTTGCAATATGGAAGGATAGTATCAGAAAATAATATTGTCATGTTTTATTTTACTTGGCTTTGAAACACATTATGCTTATTGATTTTCAATAGAGTGCTTTTAGTTGAATAGCTAAATGTCCTTCAAGAAAGGGGCTAAAAGTGTACAGAATTTCCTTCGGTCATCTCACCTATACCAAATCGAGCTGCAGCAGAACTTCATAAAATCCTTGAAGGGATCAAATGACAGCTGCATGCAGGATCTGGAATCGCAAGATCTCACTGCTTCAGTGAAGTCATCCCAAGTCATGTCTTCAGCTCTTCAGCTCTTGCTGTGAGAAGTTTCTCCTAATCTTCACCTGAAGTCTGCTTCCACCATCCAATGGCTATTTTTGCTGAACAAGGGAAGCTTGTTCTCCAAAGATGAGGATCAGTTCAAATCAAACCCCAGCCCCATATGATCCTACTGTTTCACCATCAATTAAACCGATCTATTTCTGGCTCAGCTGAGACTTATTTGACTCCCAGTAGGCCAGCCTCTTATTTTTAATGCAAGGCTCTGCAGGATGGTTGGTTGGTTTCCCCTTCTGAGAAGCTGATGCCTTATGATGACCCCCAATTCCTCCCCCCTCAGCATTTCTTTTAAAGGGGAGGCGGCTGAGTGAGTTTACTGCTGTCCTTCATATGGGCTGCTTGGATTTTGGAGACTTGCATCCCACCAATGCAAAGGCCTAGAGGAAAGGCCTTTGCATTGGTGCATGGAAAGGATGTAGAATGTTTGTTGCTGCAGGTTCCGCAACAGCCGATGACAGGATGGACTTTTTCTCAGTAATGCAAGATTGCCAACTGCAGAAGTCCGAGGGCTTTTGAGGGGTGGAGGGCAGAAAGAGGTCCTCCTGCTTTCAGAGGTGGATTTGGAAGGCCGAGCTCATTTCCCTCACCCACACAGTGTGAATGGAAAGGGGCCTGTGCTGCTACCTCCACGGCGGATAGAAGGCCCAGGCTGAAAGGGATTTGGGAGGGGGTCTTCTCCTCCAAGCCCCTGCTCAGTTTGGAGCCTCCCTGGAAGAGAGAGACGGGCAGTGAAAGAGAGGGAGCTCCTCACTCCCTATGCAGCTTCTTCCTTGGCTGAAGAGCTCCGGCTTTTAGGAGATGCTTCTGGATGTCCAGCCAAAAGCTGCTGCCATGTAATCCCGTGTCTCTTCTGTTTTCTGGAAAACACAAAGACAGATACGAGAAAAAGACGGAATCCCCAAAGACTTTTCCAGAACAATTTACTTTAATTAATATGAGTGCCCACATCACAAGACTTTTTTTGCCTTTATTGCTCCCCCCTGAATAAGTCTCAGGTTTTCATTGGCTTTCCTAAAGAGCCAAACAAAACAGAACAGGAAAAACTGAAGAAGCCTCTCGGATGGGAAGCAAAACATTTTCAAAGAAAAAAAAATTCAAGAAAGTCCAGGTGACTTTTGGAAAAACACCTCTGGGACAACCATGGCCCGGATGATTGAGACAGAACAGGGAGAAATATCTTAGTGTGGCCAATGCAGAATGGGGAGGAAGGCTCGCTCCTTTTGAGCTTGACACAAACCTTTGCAGCCAGGATGGCGTCTGCTTTTCTTCTTTTCGGCTGCAGCACCATTGCTGGTTGAAGTTCAGCTTGTGACTCATTGACTAGCTAAAGACACTCTTTTGACATGTAATGGTGTCCAGGTTGGTTTTCCTCACCCCATCATCCATGCCATTGATTTCCCCACATTTGTCTCTTTTAAAATTCATCGTGTTGTTCCTGCCCAACTGTCCAGCTTGTCATGATCCTCCCGAAAATTGATTCAGTCCATCAATGTGTTTGCCATTATCTTTGTGTTGGCTGCAGACCTGATCCTCATATTTTCTAACCACTCATCTGAGTAATTTATACATCTGTTGAACAGCACAGGGCTAGAATGGACACGGCCCACTCATTGGGCATCACAGGTCATCTAATAGTATTGCTCTTTTGCCATTACGGTCCCACTCAGCAGAGAGTTTCTAATTACCGCCACCCATCTCCCCTCCACCCCCAGCACAATCTTCCCTTTGCAGAGCTTGTTGCACTTTCCTTCCTTTCAGCCTCTGATGCTCACGGCTGCTGTGCTTCATCCAGGGCCAGAGAATTCATCCACAGTGAGAGCTTTTCTGAAGTTGCAGAATACTCTCAGTCACATCCCTCCATCTTCCTGTCCTCTCCACTTGGTTTGCTTCTCTCTTTGTGGCACTGTTGTCTCCTTGAAGGCCCCTTTCCAAGAATCCCTGATAAATCGGGAGATAGACCCTTCCCTTTCTCTTCGCAGAAGACAACCAGCCTGCCCACAGGTTGTCTTCAGGAAGAAAAACAAGCACGGCCCTGCCCCTCCTAGGAGCAGCTTCCCTCCCCCTTCCTTTATGATAAATGCAAACCCCAAAGGGTCAGACTACTAAACTCACTGCTTGCTCTCCCTGGTCACTCATTCAGTGGCCACATGGCTTTCTTAGGCCTTCTCTGAACCTGGTTAGTAGCGGAGTCAGCAGTAAAATGGCACCTGCAGCACAACTTTACTTTACTTTACTTTACTTTATTTACTTCTCCTTACGGACTCAGGGCGGTGCACAGCCAATTAAAAAACAAACATACAAAAGTTAAAATTTCATAAAATAACAATACAAATGGCCATAGATTAAAACTAACTTCATATTAAAATAAAACTCTAAAATGATAAAATACTATAGGAATCAGGCTAAGCCGGCGAGCTGAAAAAGATGGGTTTTTAAAGCCCGCTGGAAGGTCGGGAGATCAGAGATTGTTCTTAACTCTGGAGGCAGATCATTCCAGAGGGTGGGTGCGGCCACAGAGAAGGCTCTCCCCCTCGGGGTCGCCAGCCGGCATTGTCTGGCTGACGGCACCCTGAGGAGGCCCTCTCTGTGGGAGCGAACCGGCCGGTGGGAGGCAATTGGCGGCAGAAGGCGGTCCCGTAAGTACCCTGGCCCTAAGCCATGGAGCGCTTTAAAGGTGGTTACCAACACCTTGAAACGCACCCGAAAGTCCACCGGCAGCCAATGCAGCTCACGCAGGAGAGGTGTCACGTGGGAGCGTCCCGTCGCTCCCATAATCCCCCGCGCGGCCGCATTCTGCACCAGTTGGAGCCTCCGGGTGCACCCCAAGGGGAGCCCCATGTAGAGAGCATTACAGTAGTCCAGACGGGAAGTGACAAGAGCGTGAGTGACCGTGCGTAGGGAGTCCCGATCTAGAAAGGGTCGCAGCTGGCGAATCAGGCGGACCTGATAAAAAGCCCCCCTGGCCACGGCTGTCGTATGATCCTCTAAACACAGCCGTGAGTCCAGGAGGACGCCCAAGTTGCGGACCCTTTCCGTGGGGGCCAATGACTCGCCCCCAATAACCAGCAATGGAGTCAGCTGGCTATATCGGGACGCCGGCAGCCACAGCCACTCGGTCTTGGAGGGGTTGAGTCGAAGCCTGTTTCTCCCCATCCAGACCCGCACAGCTTCAAGGCACTGGGACATCACTTCCACGGCATCGTTGGGGTGGTCTGGGGTGGAGATGTACAGCTGAGTATCATCAGCGTACTGATGGAACTCCACCCCAAAACCATGGATGATCTCACCCAGCGGCTTTACATAAATGTTGAACAGGAGGGGCGAGAGGACCGACCCTTGTGGCACCCCACATACCAGGCGCCTCGGGGTCGACCGCTGCCCCCGTCAACACAGATTGCGACCGGTCGGAGAGGTAGGAGGAGAACCACCGTAAGACGGTGCCCCGCACCCCCAGTCCCTCCAACCGGCGCAATATGATACCATGGTCGATGGTATCAAAAGCCGCTGAGAGGTCTAACAGCACCAGGATAGAGGAGTACCCCCTACCCCGGGCCCTCCAGAGATCATCCACCAACGCGACCAATGCCGTTTCGGTGCTGTACCCAGACCTGAAGCCGGACTGGAGCGGGTCTAAATAGACAGCTTCATCCAGGTACCGGGGGAGCTGCCACGCAACCACACTCTCAACAACCTTCGCCAGGAAGGGAAGGTTGGAGACAGGACGGTAATTAGCTAAAACAGCTGGGTCCAGGGAGGGCTTCTTGAGGAGGGGCCTGTTGTGGCCCCGTCCTCTGAGCCTATCCCTTTGGAGGAAGGCAACTCTGAGCAGGAGGAAGAGGAGCCAGCCAGATCTCCCAGCCCTCCCCCTCTGGCACCGGCTCAGGTGCCAGCTGAAAGAGAGCCAAGTAGTGGGGAAACAGGTGTCTCAGATGAGAGTGAGGGAGAGACGTCATTCCTGGACGCACGCCAAAGAAGGCGAGAGAAAAGGGTACTGCAGCTGCGGCGTATGAGGAAATCCTGAGTCATTGGATTGGAGTCATAGGATCCATGACTCACTGGACCACACCCAGAAGCATATCTATTTAAGACAGTACAATGGGTCACGAAGTTCGTGACGAACAAAGCTAACTGCACAGCTAAACAAACGGAGCAACCTCGTAGTCTTGGAAGCTGGATGAACGGCAAAGCTACGTAGGTGATTTTCTTGTTTGTGTAAACCAATAAAGTCCTTGGCAGACGGTGTGCATATCGCTGCCAAGGTTGAGATAAGAACTGCAGAGTGTGCCAAGTGAGTCTTAACCCTCGGCTGGCTGTGTTTTTGTGGGTCTCTGAAGGGGGGGGGACAGATCATCTTGTTCGTCACCCAAAACTCCATCGTTAACCCACGATGGACCAACAGCTGCAGCAGCAGGTACAGCAGATGCTGGAGGCCAATCAACTTCTGCAACAGCAAGTAGCACAGCTAACTGCACAACTTGCTTTGGGAAATGCTCCTGTAGCAGCTCCACCTGCTCCCCTTCCCCGTCCAAGATGCCCAGTGAACATGCCAGATAAGTTTTCTGGACAGCAGGAAATGTTCCCGGCCTTCTTGGGACAGTGCCAGCTGTACATGGCAATGCGGCCGGAGGATTTTCCGGATGACCGGGTTCGGGTGGCTTTTATTATCAGCTCCCTCTCTGGCACTGCCGCCCGATGGGCCACGCCCCTGTTGCTGCAAGACAGCCCCTTGCTTCTGGACTATCAGGGCTTTTTGCAACACCTGCGCACCATGTTTGAGGACCCCCTCCGGGTGCAGACGGCAGCGAGGCGCATCAAAGACCTCCGCCAAGGCAAGCGCCCCCTGCAGGACTATATTGCGGAGTTCCGATTGCTAGGCCAGGATTCGGCCTGGAATGAGGCGGCGCTGATGGATGCCTTCCAGGACGGCCTCTGCGATGAGATGCAGGACGAGCTGGTTCGGGTGGAGGCGCCACAGACCCTGGACACGCTGGTGACCCAATGCCTGCGCATCGATGCCCGCCTACAACGGCGACGGCCCCGTAGGGCTCTTCCGGAACCACCGACAGTGCCGGCACCCCCGCGTTTCGTACCAACAGCGCCCCGGACCGTACCGCGTTTGGTGGCGACGGCTGAGGAGCCCATGGAGCTCGGAGCAGCCAGACCTCAACTGACGGCCCAGGAGCGGATGCGGAGACGCCAAGGGGGGTTGTGCCTCTATTGCGGCGAGGCTGGACATTTCGCCGCCTCGTGTCCCCGGAAGCGGAGTGGATCGCTCAAGCCTGTTCCGGAGCCTCGGCGTGACCAGCCGGGAAACGGGTCAGGCCTGGCCTAGGGGAAACTCTGGGTCAGGCAGGTGACCATGCCCCGCCGGAGGCGGCGGCTGTGGACTGTGAGCCCCCTCGGCACCTGATTTTGAACACCCGGGTGTTGTTGGCTAACCGGTCGGAGGGGCTCCAGGCGCACGCGCTGGTGGACTCGGGGGCCACCACGAACTTTATGGACCAGGCCTTTGTGGCCCATTACAAGGTTCCCTTGGTTCCAGTGGACCCTCCGTTGAGGGTCGAAACTATTGATGGGCGGGAACTTGTGGCGGGGCCCATCAACTTCGCTACTCAGCCCTTGCGCCTTGCCATTGGGAACCATGAGGAGGCGATCCAGTTTTATGTGACGGCGGACCTGCACTTCCCCTTGGTCCTGGGGATGGCCTG
Organism: Masticophis lateralis; assembly: GCA_030761175.1. Classification (NCBI taxonomy): domain Eukaryota; kingdom Metazoa; phylum Chordata; class Lepidosauria; order Squamata; family Colubridae; genus Masticophis; species Masticophis lateralis. The sequence goes on along the minus strand of JAUDYJ010000013.1, from coordinate 20,191,052 downwards.
GCTTCGGGCGCACGACCCTCAGGTGGCGTGGTCGAGAAATGCCATCTCGTTCCCCAGCCTGCAGTGTGTCGACCACCTTCGCCACACCTGTGCCGGCCAGGACGTCTCTGCCCCGAACGTCTCCTTGCCTCCGGAGCTGACATCCTTCGCCGACGTGTTCAGCGAGAAGGAGGCGGATCGCTTGCCCCCGCACCGACCCTACGACTGCGCGGTGGACTTGATGCCCAACGCGCCCCTGCCCTCGGGACGCCTGTACTCCATGTCGGAGCCCGAGCTGGCCGCCTTACGGGACTTTCTGGACAAGAACCTGGCCCGTGGGTTCATCCGGCCTTCGACCTCCCCGCTCTCGGCCCCAGTCCTCTTCGTGAAAAAGAAGACGGGGGACTTGCGCCTGTGTTGCGACTACCGGCGCTTGAATGCCATCACGGTACGGAATCGCTATCCCCTGCCGCTGATCCCGGAGCTGATGGAGAGGTTGCGGGAGGCCTCGATTTTCACCAAGCTCGACCTCCGGGGAGCCTACAACCTGGTGCGGATGCGAGAGGGGGACGAGTGGAAGACGGCATTTGGCACCCGATACGGACACTTTGAATATACCGTCATGCCGTTCGGGTTGACCAACGCCCCCGCGGTCTTCCAGCACTTGATGAACGACGTGTTCCGGGACATGCTGGATCGGTTCGTGGTGATCTACCTGGATGATATTTTGATCTATTCCCGGACCCCGGAGAGTCACCTCCAGCATGTCTGCCAGGTCCTGCAGCGCCTGCGGGAGCACCAGCTCTATGCGAAGTTGGAGAAATGTTACTTCTTCCAGACTTCCATAGAGTTCCTCGGGCACATCATCACCCCCGAGGGCATCGCGATGGACCCACACAAGGTGGCGGCCTTGCGCAGTTGGGAACCCCCGCGTCGGGTGAAGGACGTCCAGCGTCTGTTGGGATTCGCCAACTACTACCGGACCTTCATCCCGGGCTTTGCCACCCTGACCGTGCCGTTGACCCAGCTCCTTCGGAAGAAGGTTCCGTTCCAGTGGGGGCCCCCGCAGCAGCAGGCCTTCGAGGTTCTCAAGCAGGCCTTTGTCACGGAGCCGGTCCTGAGGCACCCCGATCCACACCGTCCGTTCGTGGTTGAGACAGACGCGTCCAACGTGGCGATTGGAGCGGTGCTGCTACAGGCTCCGGTGGATGGTGGCACTCTTTTTCCCTGCGCTTACTACTCCCGGAAACTCACTCCTTCCGAGCGCAACTACACCATCTGGGAAAAGGAGTTGCTGGCTATCAAGGCCGCGTTCGAGGCTTGGCGACATCACCTCGAGGGGGCCCGACACCAGGTGGAGGTGCGGACGGACCATCGGAACCTGGAGCACCTCACCACGGCCAGGAATTTGAACCAGCGGCAGATCCGGTGGTCGTTGTTTTTCGCCCGGTTCAACTTCCACGTCACATACATTCCGAGCCACCTCAACCAGAGGGCGGACGCGCTATCCCGTAAGCCGGAATACTTTTGCCCAAAGGACTCCCTTTCCCCCCGGACGGTGCTGCCAGCGGACTCCTTGGCCGCGGTCCAGGAACCGGTGGACCTGCGGACTCAGGTGCTGGAAGCGCAGCGACGGGACGACTGGTCGCAGCAGCGGAGAGCGGACGTCGGCCCCGCGTCCCCATGGACCGTGGAGGAGGGCTTGCTCAGGCACCGGGGTCGGCTGTACGTGCCCACAAGTCCGCTCCGAGCCCTCGTCATGAACCAGTGCCATGACAACCCCGCGGCGGGGCACTTCGGCTTCTTTAAGACCTTGAACCTAGTGACGCGGACTTTTTGGTGGCCTCGGGTACGGCACGACGTGCACGCCTACGTGACGTCCTGTGTGCCATGCCGACAGGCCAAAGCCGCGTCCGGCCCCCCTCCTGGACTCCTCCAGCCGCTGCCGACACCGGAGAGACCGTGGGGAGCCATCTCCATGGACTTCCTGACTGACCTGCCCCTGTCCGCTACGTTCACGACCGTCCTCGTGGTGGTGGATGCGCTCACGAAGATGGCACATTTCATCCCGTGCCGCGGCCTGCCCTCAGCTCGTACCACGGCTCGCCTGTTCCTGCAACACATCTTCCGCCTCCACGGCCTGCCGGACCGGGTGGTTTCGGATCGCGGGGCCCAGTTCACGGCCCGCTTCTGGAAAAGCCTGATGGCTGCGCTGGAGGTGCAGGTGTGCCTGTCGTCATCACACCACCCGGAGACTGACGGGGGCACGGAGAAGGTCATTGGCATACTGGAGCAGTACCTCCGCTGTTTTGTCAACCAGCAGCAGGACAACTGGGCCGAGTACCTTCCCCTGGCGGAGTTCGCTTTTAACAACTCCCAACATACCTCCACCCAGATGACACCGTTCCATGCCAACGTCGGGTACCATCCACGTTTTTTTCCGTTGACCATCATGGACTCCCCTGTTCCTGAGACCCGGGACTTCCTCTCGGAGCTGCAGGCGGTGCAGCAACTGGTGCGGCGGCAGCTGATCCGGGCGAAAGAGGACTATAAACGGTTCGCCGATCGCGGCCGCCGGGCGACGCCACCGCTGGAAGTTGGAGATCGGGTGTGGCTGTCCACGAAACACCTCCCCACGGACCAGCCGGTGAGGAAACTGGCCCACCGCTTTATCGGTCCCTTCCCCATCGAGGCGGTCATCAACCCGGTGGCCTATCGGTTGACTCTACCCCGCTCCATGCGGCTCCACCCCGTTTTTCATCGGTCCCTCCTGGTCCCTGAGACTCCCACTAGCCGTCTCCGCCGCCCGCCGCCGCCTGCCCCCCCAGCCGCAGCCGACGAGGACGACGCCTCGACGTATGAGGTGGACAGTATTCGGGACTCCCGTTGGCTGAAGGGGCGCTTCCAATACCTCATCGCTTGGAAAGGGTACGGGGCCGAGGATTTCACCTGGGTGGACGCATCTGCCGTTCAGGCCCCTGACCTGGTGCGGACTTTCCACGAACAGTTCCCGTCCCGACCCCATCCCGACCGTCAGACCCGGGGGAAGGGCCCTGCGGTGGGGGATAGTGTTGTGGCCCCGTCCTCTGAGCCTATCCCTTTGGAGGAAGGCAACTCTGAGCAGGAGGAAGAGGAGCCAGCCAGATCTCCCAGCCCTCCCCCTCTGGCACCGGCTCAGGTGCCAGCTGAAAGAGAGCCAAGTAGTGGGGAAACAGGTGTCTCAGATGAGAGTGAGGGAGAGACGTCATTCCTGGACGCACGCCAAAGAAGGCGAGAGAAAAGGGTACTGCAGCTGCGGCGTATGAGGAAATCCTGAGTCATTGGATTGGAGTCATAGGATCCATGACTCACTGGACCACACCCAGAAGCATATCTATTTAAGACAGTACAATGGGTCACGAAGTTCGTGACGAACAAAGCTAACTGCACAGCTAAACAAACGGAGCAACCTCGTAGTCTTGGAAGCTGGATGAACGGCAAAGCTACGTAGGTGATTTTCTTGTTTGTGTAAACCAATAAAGTCCTTGGCAGACGGTGTGCATATCGCTGCCAAGGTTGAGATAAGAACTGCAGAGTGTGCCAAGTGAGTCTTAACCCTCGGCTGGCTGTGTTTTTGTGGGTCTCTGAAGGGGGGGGGACAGATCAGGGCCTCACCACCGCCTCCTTCAAGGCAGGCGGAAGGACACCCTTGCTCAAAGAAGCGTTTATAATCTCCTGGAGCCAGCCTCGTGTAACCTCCCGGGAGGCCAGCACCAACCAGGAGGGACACGGGTCCAGTAAACGTGGTTGCGTTCAGTCTTCCCAGAATCCTGTCCACGTCCTCGGGAGCCACAGGATCGAACTCAGCCCAGATAACACTCTCAAGACCAGGCTCGGTCACCCCGCCTGAACCAACCCAGTCAGCGGCCAGGTCGTCCCGAATCTGAGTTATTTTATCATCCAGATATTGAACAAAATTCTCAGCACGTCCCTGTAAGGGATCCTCCCGCACTCCCGAATGAAGGAGGGAGTGGGTCACCCTAAACAGGGCGGCTGGGCGATTATCTGATGATGCAATAAGAGCGGCAAAGTAATTAGACTTAGCCGCTTTTATCGCCACTATGTAAGTCTTAATATGAGCTCTTACTAGTGTCAAGTCAGATTCGGAGCGGCTGGCCCTCCAACCACTCTCTAGGCGTCTTTTCCGGCGCTTCATCTCCCTCAGCTCCTCGGTAAACCAAGGGGCTAAGTGGGTTCGGCGCCGGGTCAGAGGCCGCAAAGGCACGACACGGTCCAAGGCCCCACTGGCTGCCCTATCCCAGGCAGCCACCGGGTCCTCGGCCGAGTCGCGTGTCAGTGTCTCAGGAAATGGCCCAAGCTCCGTCTGGAACCTATCAGGATCCATCAGGCGCCTGAGGCGGAACCACCTGGTCGGTTCCGCCTCCCTGCGGTGGGGTGCAGTGGTCAGAAAGTCGAGCCGGAGGAGCGAGTGGTCAGTCCATGACAAGGGTTCTAAGCCTATATCTCCAATATCAAGACCACTCAACCACTGCCCAGAGACAAAAACTAGATCCAGGGTGTGTCCACCAATGTGAGTTGGGCCCTGAATTACCTGGGTCAGGTCCATGGCCGTCATGGAAGCCATGAACTCCTGAGCTATCTCAGATGTTTCGCCGATAGATGGCAGATTGAAATCCCCCATGATCATAAGCCTGGGGGTGCCAATCACCACCTCGGCTACAACATTGAGAAGCTCGGGCAGGGTCGTTGCCACGCGGCAGGGAGCCAGGTACGTGACTAACAAACCCATCTGCCCACCAGGACCCCACCTCACAAAGATGGACTCACACCCGGCTATCTGAGGTACAGTGGCCTCCCTCGGATCCAGACTTTCCTTAATAATGACCGCTACTCCCCCACCCCTGCCCTGAGCTCTCGGCTGGTGGAATGCAAGGAAACCTGGTGGGCACATCTCTACGAGGGGAACCCCACCCTCGTGGCCCAACCAGGTCTCAGTAATACCGGCCAGGTCCGCCCCCCCCTCTTGAAGAAGGTCACAGATGAGGGGGGCCTTATTTACAACGGACCTGGCATTGCATAACAGCAACCAGAGCCTCAGGTCCTGAGACTCCGAACAACCTGGGGAACGGGAATAGGTCCGGGGACCGGGGCACGCGATCGCTCGAAGACATCGAGTGCGTGCCCCCATCACATGATATGGTCCCCCGCTCATGCCATATCTGCCCCTCCCACACAATGTTTCTATAGCCCAACCCTCAACAGGGGGCTCTCTAGGAGCCCTCTTACCTCCAGAGTCTACACCCCCCATAACACCCACTGCCAAGCCTGTCCTTCTCCCATTTGGGTTCCCCCCCAAACCCTCTCCCACCCCCACCCCGGAGCCCCTTAAAATTCTTAAAAATGAATTTAAAAAACCCCTCAACCCCCTTTTTGCCACATGCCAACGGTCAGCCTCTTTCACCTCCTCTGCTCCCTCCTCCCTCTTCTCCGCTGAACTCCCCCTTTCCTCTCGCCCTTTGCACCTCTTGTCTTGGGAACCGGCCATCCACAAGCAGGGCTCTAATTTCAGGCAAATGGCCATCAGCAGAAAAGAGCAACCAACCAGTCCTTCATCCCAATTCCTGCTCCCTTTTGCTTCCTCCATCTCTTCCCCCCTCCCCTTCTGCTGAACTCCCACCAAATGTTGGTTTTTCTCTCTTTGCAAAACTGTTTGCTGATCCTGTTTGCTTGCTCAGTAACCTGGACCTTGCAGACTGTTAGGTTGTAGCTTGTAGCTTGATCCTAACTTGTTGGTCAGGCAATATATCTGCTCCTTTAAGGACAACTGAGCCATGTAATCAGGGTTTGCTGAACCATGTAATTAGGCTATAGTGTTTAAATAGCAGCACAGAGAAGCGTTCTTTCTTCCTGCTGATTCTCGCTGTTTTCTCTGTTGTGCTATGTGCTACCTTGATTGTTAGATAATCCGTGGAGGTGTTGGACTGGGCTGTTATTGGACTCCACGTTATCTGGTACTGTATACCAAAAGCTTCCCACAGCTGCCTCCAAGGGTTGCCTCGTCCTGCAGCACAATCTCAAACAAGGCATAGCCATGAAAATCCGGCTCTGAGTGGCACCATGAATATTCCTCCCACTCCTCCCAACTAGACACTTTCAGTCCATTTCTGCCAGGGGTCCCAAGTGGGAGAAAATGCCTTCAGGGACCCTCTCAGTCACAGGTGTGCCCACATGCACCAAAGCTGACGCCCCAGCTGTGGGTACCCAGGACCCATGATGTTTTGCCCCACAGGAAGATCTGGGGACAAAGCCCAGCCAACCTAGCAGCCAGGAAAGGTCAAGGGGGCTCTTTTTCTCCACGAAGATGTCCAGCTCTGCTTTGGCCATGCCCTTCACAGCAGTGGTGGGTTTCAAATTTTTTTTACTACCAGTTCTGTGGGCGTGGCTTGGTGGGTGTGGCAGGGAAAGGTTACTGCAAAATCCCCATTTCCTCCTAATCAGCTGGGACTTGGGAGGCAGAGAATAGATGGGGGCGGGGCCATCCAGAGGTGGTATTTGCTGGTTCTCCGAACTACTCAAAATTTCCACTACTGGTTCTCCAGAACTGGTCAGAACCTGCTGAAACCCACCTCTGTTTCACAGGTCAGATTCAGAAGGAAAGAAGGAAGCGATCTGGCCCTGCCAGCTTCCTGAGAAATGCAGCAGCATCCAGTGGGCAATGAAGCTGCTGCTCTTCATGCTAAGATTACAGTTTGGGGGTGGGGGGACCTCCAAGAGTCAAGGAGCAGCCTTGCTGAGCCCCCCCCCCAATATTTTGGAGGAGAACTCTGAGCTATGCAAATCCAAAGTTAAAATATTTTAAATGCATGTAATTGTTTCAAAACGCATAGATGTGACAAGACAAAATCTTTCCCTGCAGTGAAGTAGCCATTAGCTGCCCTGCCAGTCCAGAGTTATAATCCCCCATTACAGATATAATCAAATGCAATTTTCTCTATTTCACGAATCAAAAACACCATTAAAAGATCAGGTTTTGTCCTGCTTTCACCCGGAACTCCCTCTCTGTTCTCGGGTTCCATTGAACAGATGACTGCTAAGGGCGCCCTACCCTCAACGGCTTCTATTAACTAAGAGAGAAAAGAAAGTAAAAGACAGCTGGAAGTGAAAATATGAAAAGCACTGCACTTGTGACAGAAAAAGGCCAATTTTTATTATCTGAATAGGCAATTTGCAACAAAGAGAAATTCTCACCTGAAATCAGAAGCAGCCGAGAGGCAGGAAGGCAGCGTCTGGTGACATTGAGGGGCAGCTGAGTTGGGGGGAGCCGTGTGGAGTCAGAAATGCAAGAACGATGGGAGGGTGGGGGGGCAGCATTGATTCTGACTTCAGCAAAGCTCTGCCTCTTCTTTTCCTGGGTCAGGAGGAAATTAATTAATTAATTAATCCCTGGTTACGACTGATTCACTTTCATCCGAGGGACAACTGATAGCAGGGCAGCTAAGGGATCTTCCGGCCCACTGCAGCAGAAAACCAAGGTCCAGACCCTGCAAGTCAAGGCAGAATCTGGCTAGAAAAAATGCTTCTCTTCCAAAGTTAACCATTGATCCTAGATAGAAGTTTCCAAAAGCATCGATGGGTTCAGCCCTTTGAAGAAAAGTTTGCATGCAAAAAAATTAGCCAGGGATGCCTGCTATTGTTCCACCAAAGTGGGCCAGTTACTCTGAGAGCTGATTCATATTCATATTACCATATGATTAAATTCCATCTTGGGAGGTGACTTTTGTTTTATTAATAATAAGCAGTGATACTAGTGATATTACTCCATGGGTGAGAAGTCATGCTGGATTGACTGATGTCCCCAGATATTTATGTATCAAGAGGAATATTGACCTAATCTGATCTTCAGTAGCTGTTCTGATCTCTGACACCTCTGAAATGGACTCTGCCCAGGAGCCCCTTCTCTTTACACACACACACACACACACACACACACACCCCTCCCTGCAGAGGTATATGTGTATATTGAAGTCCCCACACCCGATTCTCTCTCTGTTCAGAGCTCGATCCATCTTCCGTGGATGGCTTCCAGCTTCGAAGACCAGTAAATAAAATCAGTCTATTTACATTTATTTTAAAAAGACAATTCACTTCCCATATTTTTCACATGAATGTGAAAAACTGTGCATTAAGTGATACCATTTGTACAAATGACCAGAATGAGGGGCTGAAGTTTTTGAAAAATATATTAAATCTAAGCGAGAGCTTCCTGAAATAAAGGATCATCTTTAGTAATAAAGCTCACAGTTTCATTGGAGAAGGTCAGTGATGCTAGGAATGGTTAGTGGGTCAAGAAGAAGAGGTCAGAAAAGAATCTGCTGGCTTGATTCCCTCAAAGCTGACACAAAGATGAACACCCAACAACTGACAGGGTAGCATGGAGAACACTTGTCTACAAAGTCACCAAAAGTCAGACACGACTTCATGGTTAAAACTAACTAAATGGTCACTGTAGCTCAAATACATCCAGTAAAGGGAGTTTTTGGTCCCACTGTTAGAAGTTTCTTGACACTAAACACCAATCTTCTTTCCTTCATGATTTTGTGTCCTGCACTCTGGCTTGGCCTTTTGCTCCTAAAGTAAGACCTTTTTGTTGGTCTTTACACCCTTCTTTATATTATATCTTCCATATAGTAAAAAAAACCTGTCCTGTCTGTTTGTGTTCTTCAGTTGGGTGCATTGTAGAGCAACAATTTTCAAGGTACCTGAAGATAAAGAATGTATCCAAAATCTGGGATCTGTGACTCTCCTGGGACTGACATTTCAAGGATCTCCAAGCTATACAAGTACTGTATAGGGAAAGTTGTGGCTGCTGCAGCCCCACCAGGCTGCCCTGCGATCAGCCATGGACCTATGATCATGATTTTGGATGCTTCTGGCCAGCAAAGTCCAGGGAGAAGCTGGCAGGAAGTGGAAACGCTCTCCGACTGCCTCTGCTTGCTTCCCCACCTGTGGTCCTTCTATTTATTGGTTTAGGTGAGGAAATATCTCTGAACCCAACAGATTATCAGTCGTCTCAATATCTGTTATAGTTGAAGTCCAGAGTCTGACAGAATATTCAGAATGCAAAATCCTTCCTGTGATTTTGGAAACTATTTCTCTTGATGCAATTTAGGATTACATTTGCTCCCCCCACCTCCACTTTTGCAGCTACTTCAAACTGCTGACTCACAGTCAGCTTCCATTATTCCAAGTATTTTTTCACAAGTACAGTTAACAAGCAGCTAGCCCCCCATTCTATCCTTGAGCATTTGATTTGTTTCCTTAGTGAATAACTTCGCATTTATCTCTGTTAAATTTTGCCTTGTGTTATTTTCATTCTATTTTGATAACTTGGAAGCTTGTCTTTGGTCTTATTCCTATCTTCCAGGGTATTAGCTATCCCAACAAATGCTATGGCATTGATGAATTCCCTCCTACCTCATCCAAGTCATGAATAAAACTGTTGAAAACCGAAGGGCCTTGCAGGGCTTCACTCCAATCTGATCACGTACCTTGAGGAGCCATTTATGTGCCCAAACAGGACCTGCCCTCCCTCAGAGGACTGTTTGCTTCCTTTACAACTAGTTGTATCCTTCAGTTCCATGTTCCCTCATGAGATTCATGAGACCACCAGGTCTCATTTGCCGAATCTGCCTTCCTGTCCTAAAGAAGCCATGCTCACCTTCCTTCCGGTGTCCTCCTTCATGCTCCCAGCCACCACAGGGTTCAGTTTGAAGCCCCCTCAGTTTGAAGCTCATGGTGCTTTGGCCAACCCATTTCTTAATCAGTCACCCTAGGTCAGTTGGGCAACCCCACTATTGAAAAAGGGAACAGAGATGGTGCGTTTGTGATGAAGAACAAAAACAGATCCTCTCTAACAATCTATCAAAAAGATCTTCCTATACAGCTTTCAGTAATCACCAGCGCTCATCCCCACCTCAGGAACCTTTATCTTCCCACTTTCTCAGTCCCCAGATCATCTCCAAACAAGTCACATTTTCACTTGCTTCTGAACATCACAAGGGGCAGGTTGCTGCATAGGAAGAGGCAGGAGAATGCTCATCACCCCATGTGGGTGACTGAACATGCACCCTGCTCTGGCATAGTTTGGCTGGGTGATTCTACTGTCTAGAATCTCACAATCAACTAAGTGTAAAGTCACCTAGAACTCTATAGGTTATTACCAGTTCCTTGAATAACACCTGGACACAAATCAGCAACCAAGGCAACACAACTGTAGCAGCACAACTGTAACAAGACAATATGGGTTGTTTCTATTGGCACATGGGAACGTGGGACATTTTATACCAGCTTCAATTTCCAGGTTGTCTTCAAGGAAAGTCCCACGTAACGCAAATTGCAGTAATCCAATTTCTGCACACCCAAACCATTCAATGAACCCAGCAGCTTTATGCAGATGTTTTTGTTTATGTAATAAATTTATATGCCACTCATCTCACTAATAAGGCAACTGGATAGCAATAGCAATAGCACTTAGACTTATGTACTGCTTCACAGTGCTTTCCAGCTTTCTCTAAGTGGTTTACAGAGTCAGTATATTGCCCTCAACAATTTAGCTCCCCTTTTTACCCACCTTGGAAGGATGGAAAGGCTGAGCCAAGCTTGAGCCTGGTGAGATTCGAACTGATAAATTGCAGGCAGTTGGAAGTCAGCAGAAGTAGCCTAACTCTAACCACTGCATCACTGCAGCTCTTACAAAAGATGAAAAGATAAATATAAAAATTAAGAAAAGTTTTATAAAAACTAGAAGTAAGCAAGTAGACGACAAGGAGTGAAATCCAGCAGAATTTCTGGAGAACCGGTAGCAGAAATTTTGAGTAGTTCAGAGAACTGGCAAATACCATCTCTGGCTGGCCCCGCCCCCATCTATTCTCTGCCTCTCAAGTCCCAGCTGATCAGGAGGTCTTCTTCTTGCCCCATCAACCAACTCCTGCATAGAATGCCCCATCCAGGGCCCCAAGTCAACCGAAAAACCCTGGCTTTAATGCCCTTCTGGAAGGCCCAAAGGGTTGGAGCAGATTTCACCTCTGGCAGTTGAATAGACAGGAGCCACAGTGGAAGAGTCTGGAATTCCTTCCCTTAAAAGGAGTGGGGGCAATTGATCTTCTATACTTTTCCTCTCTCTCTTTCTTTTTTAAAAAAGTTTTTCAGTTTTATTTCTTATACACATAATATAAAATGTACATTTTCTTATACATAATTAATTCTACATATACATGTTTTCCTTAAAGAAAGCATGAAAATAAGGCATTTTAATTACATTCATAGTTGCTCTTCTATCCTTTCTTCCCTCATTTTGCAACAAACTATCTTCTTCTTTCTTTCCCTTCTCTCCCTCCCTCTTTTCCTCTCCTACTTTCTCCTTCTTCCTCTCCTACCTCATCCTACTTCCCCTTCCTTTCCCCACTCCTCTCTTCTTTTTCCCCTTCTCACCTTCTCTCCTACTCCTGCCTCCTACCCTTCCTTCCTCTTCTTTTCCCTTTCTTCCATTCCTCTCCCTCCCTCTCCTCTTCCTACCATCTACTCCTCTCTCCTTTCTATCTTCTTTGCTGTGGAATATTCTACTTGTTTGGTATTCTCCTCTCTTCATGGCTCTTCTGAAGGAATTCAGGTCTCAGATAGTTTTCATTCCATCCGTTCAAGGAACCAGCAGATGTGATCTCAGAATCATCTTTCCTCTAAAGAAGTGGCAGAAGGTCTAAAGTTGTCTCTATCTTGAAAAAAAGGAAAAAAGTGAACCCAGGAGTTTTCAGAGTAGTCAGCTGGACATCAACATCTAGGAAATGCCTCAGAAGGCAGATTCAAAGTTGGAAAGTCTTCATCTTGGGCCCTTTTATATGCAGTTCAATGGCAAAAAAAAAAAAAGGTTAGTAAGAAAAACAGATGCAGAGGTGGAAGTTGGCAATATCTGGTTGGCAGAAGTAGCTGTGAGAAGGATCTGTGTGAGCTGGTAGATCACAGGGGAAGTACGAGCTAGCCATGTGCTGCAGCTCTCCAAATAGTTGATGCAGTCTTGGTCTGCATCAACAAAGGCATGGTGTTGAGATCATAGAAAGCGAAGGTACCACACCATGGTGCATCGGTGAGCTGCACCAGGAAGGATTAAAAAAATACTTTGAGGAACTGGAAAGAGTGAGGAGAAGAGTAACAAAGATAGCGGCAGGCTTGGAAGAGGTTATGAAGAATAATTAAAGGACCTAAATAAATTCCCCTTGCTCTGCACACCTCTTTCTCCCCCTCACCAAGTCATCACAATTTCCTTCTAATTCCTCCATCAGTCCTTCTGTTTCACACATCCTTTCCTACCTCTTAAACCATCCTTCAGTGAGGAGGATACTGTGCTCTCACCTAACAACAAAGGCTCCTTGCCTCCCATTCTTTCATACGGAAGGGGTCAATCTCCCCCCCACCTAATAAATAACATGCTTTCAGCAAGGACCTTTCAAGTCATCATGGGTGACAAAATCAGTAAGCAAAGACACCTCAATAATGGACTCCCTCAGGGCTCCATGCTGGCTCCATCTTTATTTAATCTATACATTTCCGATATACCACCCATGCTATCAACAAAGTTCTTTTATGCTGATGACCTGGCATTAGCTTATAGCCACAAGGACATCGAAGCTACAGAAGGCGTACTTACAGCCGACCTTACAACTTTGAGCACATACTTTCACCAATGGAGGTTAATCCATAAGTAAAACAGTTACATCATGTTTTCACCTCAACAACAAATTGGCAAAAAGAAAACTCTAAACAACAAACTGCTCCCATACGAGGCAACACCAAAATACCTGGGGGTTACCTTAGACAGGACCCTGTCCTTTAAAAAACATATTCAGAATATGGCTGCCAAGGTTAACAGCAGAAATAACATCCTACAAAAACTATGCGAAACAACTTGGGGAGCTTCAGCCCCAAATCTTGGATGTGCAGCCCTCGGGCTTTGCTACTCTGCAGCGGAATACTGTGCTCCTGTATGGATAAACAGCTCACATACAGGACTTATTGATGTTCAACTTAACCATATGATCACTGACCTCCGGACCTTTCGTCGGGCTTTGAAGACTCATCTCTTCCAACTTGCCGGACTTGCCTGATCCCTCCTATTTTTAAATATTTTAAATTATTTTAAATTTTTAGAGTTTTAGAGTTTTTATTCAGTTTGTATTTTCAGCCTAAATTTATATTGATTTTAGTACGTTTTAACTTATTGTATTGCATTGGTTTTAATTGGCTGTTCACCGCCCTGAGTCCGGAAGGAGAAGGGCGGTATAGAAATTTAATAAATAAATAAATAAATAAATAAATAAATAAATATGATGATGAGGCTAATTACTGGGTGCATAAAATCTACACCTAGTTACTGGTTATCAGGTCTTAGTCACATACTTCCCCCACACTTATGACGACAAGAAGCTCTCATTTGGGAGTATAGTAATATCCTGTTAAATTCCTCTCTACCCATACATGGAGACATTCCTGATCTCTTAAGATGCCGATTAAAGTCAAGAAACCCACCACTCTTGACAGCGCTTAAATTGATGGCCGATCATCAGAACACCACAAAAAAGTGGAGGGAGGCGTGGAGTAGCTGTTCCCCCCAAGATGTGTCTGAGCATATCAGTCCTAGTAGGACTCCAGGATTTAACCTACCCCGACACATATGGATGACATATAATAGAATTAGAACAACTTATGGGGTGTGTGCTGACTCCTTGTACAAACGGGAAAAGACGCCTTCAGCACAATGTGATTGCGGGGTCCCTTGACAGACTATCCAGCATATAGTGAGGGAATGCCCTAACAGAAGGTATCCAGGAGATTCTAGGGACTTCCTCTGCATAACAATGGCAGCTACTGACTGGATCTCCAGACTCGACATCAAACTTTGAAATGTTATTTCTGTTTTCCTTTTAGGTTTTCTTACTGCTTTTTTTTTATTGTTTTAATTGTTTTTAACCTGTAAAAATGAAGTGTTTTAATATTGTGTGTGACCAGCCATACGCTAAATAAATAAATCCCACCCCACCCCCAGGCTCCTCAACTGTGGTTATTCTTCCCAATGAATAGTTGTGCCCCTCAGTGCTCCTCCACCAGTCCTCTGATACATCCACCACATCCTCCTTTGCTCCGATCTTGCTCAACCCTTCTGACTCAGTTCCTCCAATCTTCTTAACAGTCCCCCACCCATCCAGCTTCTGCTGCTACTATGGCATTTCCCACTTTGACCACTTGGGGCTCCTTTCCTTCTTCTGTAACCCAGTAATCTTTGCTCCAATGGCAGGCAATCTGACTCTCTTTCTCCGTTTCTGGACCATTATTCAATCCTTCACTGGTCCCCAATGGGGCTGGGATCTGGTCAGCAGCTCCCCAATATTCACCCATCCTTGGCAGACATTTAGCTCCTATTCTCACAGACTGGAGCCTCCTGCCATTGGTTAGCCTCCTGCCAGGCTAACCAATGGCTCTGGTCACTTTGATCTCTCTCCATCCTTCCTGCCTGCCTGGACTCTGGCCTCGCTCTCTCTTTTCAGCTGCCATTTTCCATGACACACTTCATCATGGAAGAGTTGATTTCCTGACTACCCTAAAACACGAATATTTGCCCAATCCATCTGATTAAAACACTGTCTGCTTCCCTGGAACAATCTCAGAAGAAATCTATGCATCAAATACAATATTCATGAAACCTTAGAACTAAACTCTTATTTTGTAAATAAACAAGTAACAACAAAAATACAATAAAAAAATTAAACCATACTTCAATGAGGAGGATGCTTATTTTTGCGTAACCCCCTGATGTCCAGGCTTCATTTCAAAGTCAAACTGCAGGGACTTGTCCAGCTGCCAGGACTCAATACTGACTCAGAAGCAAGGAATAAATAAATGATTTTAGCTTCTTTCCAACTTCTGTTAAAATATGCCTGCTTGTATTGGCAGGCTGTGAGTATAATAAAGTCCCAAACAAAAACAAAACCACAGAGAAAGAAAAACAAGAGACACCTGTTGAGACCAGCATGGTTGCACAAAGCTCTCTGAGAAGCTGAGGGACAAAAAGGACAAGTATAAAAAAATAGAAAGAGGGGATAGTAATTCAAGGAGAATACCAGCAAATAGCCCAAATCTGCAAGAACTGAGTCAGGAAGGCCAAGACTCAAAATGAATTAAGACTTACAACAAAAGCCAAATATAACAGAAACATTCCTTTCAGCATCTAAAGAATCAGGAAAAAAATCAAGGAAGTGGTTAATGCTTTAATGAGAGAAGATGATGGCCAGCAGCAGGGAGAAGGCAGAAGTGCCTAATTAATTTTTGCATGTTTTTACACAAAAGCAAAAAGAATCCACCCTATCAAAAGCAGTACTGTGGGAGACAGAACAGGAATGCAGGTCAAAATAGGCAAGGAATTGATAAGAGAACACCTATCTGCTTTGGATGAGTGCAAATCATTTGGACCAGATGGTTTACATTCCAGGGTGCTGAAGAAGCTGGCCGATGTGTTTTCGGAACCACTGAATGAAATCTTTCAGAGATCCTGGAGCACAGGAGAACTATCAGAGGACTGGAAAAGAGCTGGTGTGGTTCCAATCTTCCAATCTTACTAGAAGCCAGCACAGGTTTGTTAACACAGGTCATGCCAAACAAATCTTATTGCTTTCTTCGATAAAATGACCAAATCAATGGACCAAGAAAATGAATGTGGATATGGTATGCTTAGACTTCAGTAAGGCATTTGATAAAGTAGACCACAGCCTACTTCTTGGTAAGACAGAACTATATGGAATAGACAGCACCACCACCAGATTCATAGTTGGCTGATTAGTTGCACTCCGTGTATAGTCCTTAATGGAATTACTTCTACATGGAGGGATCTACACAGTGTGGTTCCTTAAGATTGTGTCTTGGGTCCAGTGATCTTCAACTCTTCATAAATGACCTAGCTGAGGGGATTGAAATTTGCAGATGACACCAAGCTGGGGGGAATAACTAACACTTGGAAGATAGATTCAAGATTCAGAAGGATCTTGACAGACTTGAGCATTGGGCTCTATTGAAAAAGGTACAGTTTGCTGGTGAAAAAAATTAGGTCATGCATCTAGGCAGAAAAAACCAGATGCACAGGTACAGGATAGGCAGTACCTGGCCCAACTGTATATGTGAGAGGGATTAGGTGTCCTCATGGACAATTATATAAGTATGAGCTAGCAGTGTGCTGCAGCTGCCAAAAAACCCCAACACAGTTTTAGATTACATCAACAGATGAATAGCATTGAGATCACAGGAAGTGTTAGTACTGCTTTATACTGGTTTGGTAAGACCATACTTGGAATACTGCATCCAGTTCTGGTCACCACAATACAAAGATGCTGAGGTCATAGAAAAAATGCAGAGAAGAACAAAGGAGATAAGAGTTTGGAGGTTAAACCGTATGATGAACAGTTAAGGGTATGTCTAACCTAACAAAGCAAAGGCTTAGGAGTGGCATGATAGCCCTCTTCCAATATTAGAAGGATATCATACAGAAGAGGGGATCAAATTATTCTCCATAGCAACTGAAGGCAGGATAAGGAGCAATGGATGGAAGCTTGTCAGAAAAACATCTAACCTGGAACCACGAAAAACAGCTTGCCTCCAAGAGTTGGACTGGAAAGCCATTTGTCTGAGATGGTATGAGGACTCCTGCCTTGGGCAGGGAATTGGACTAGATTAGAAGATCTCCAAGGTCCCTTCAAGCCCTATGTTTCTATGTTGCCATGATACAAAAAAATGTGCTGAGATAATAAAAAGAGTGCATGGAAGAGCAGCAAAGATGATTAGGGAATCTGGAAGTAAAACATAGCAAGAACGATTGCAGGAATTGAGTGTGTCTAGTTTAATTAAAAGAAGGACCAGGAGTGACATGATAGCAGTCTTCCAGTATCTGAAGGGGCTGCGTTAAGGAAGAGGGAGTCAACTATTCTGCAAAGCACCTGAATGCAGAACAAGAAGCAATGAATGGAAAATTATCAAAGAGAGATCCAACCTAGAATTAAGGAGATTTCTGACAGTGAGATCAATCAATCAGGCTTGCCTTCAGAAATTGTGGGTGCTCCATCACTGGAGGCTTTTAAAAAACAGCCATTTTTGTGACATGTTTGGGCAGCGGGTTGACTAGATGACCTCCAAGATCCCTGTCAACTCTGTTACTCTGTTATAATTCCCTTTCATATTTTTTCATAGAAGGGGAGGCAGACATGATTTCTCCCTTTGTAAAGCAAACATGGCTTGTTAAAATAAATGTATTGCTTTGCATTTGGCAAAATGTTTGCACAACACTGGTCAGCCTACTTGAAAAAAATTGTCTCAAAACTCTTTTGGAGTTGTGAATCACACCTGAGTAAATACTGTAGGCCATCAACTACTGTCCTCTTTGTCACTTCCCAGATAGCAGCCACGTCCTTTTGCTTTTCAGAACCTTCCCTTCTTGTCTACTGTTTATCTTGGGTTTTTTTTTTCTGACATGGAGACTCAAGAGTTTGTTTCACCTACAGAAGTTTGAAAATCATTTCTGAAATCTGGTAGTGCAGAATGTTTCTGATTGTTGTTTCTGATTGTCTCTGAGGATAGGAAATCACGCAGGAAAGGACAGGTGAATGTCTTAGCCCCAGTTAAAATCATAGAATATCAGTGCCGGAAGGGACCTTGGAGGCCTTCTAGAACAACCCCCTGCCCAAGACAGGAGCCCTTCTTCCATCTGGACAAAGAGTTGTTCTCCAAGGAAAAGCAGGAACGTCTAATCCCGGAGTGACTACCTTTCATCTCCACACCAGCAACGTTTCCTTCGGAAGAAGATCACTCCTGTTTCGTTATGTTGCCTAGCATGCCAAAAAACGGGGATTGAGGGGTTTTTTAAGCTCTTGTTTTACTAAATTTTTAAGGGGTTCAGGGGTGGGGGTGGGAGTGGGTTTGGGGGAGAACCCACAGGGGGGAAGGTTAGGTCCAGCTGTTTATGGGGCCATGGGGGGTCAAGATTCTGGAGGCAAGAGGGCATCTACTAAGCCCTCTGTCGAGGGCTGTGCGATCAAGATACTGTGTGGGAGGGGCAGATATGGCGTGGGTAGGGGACCATATCATGTGGTGGGGGCTCGCACTCGCTGTCTTCGAGCGATTGCGTGCCCCGGTCCCCCGAGCCATTCCCGTTCCCCGGGTTGTTTAGAGTCTCAGGACCCGAAGCTCCGGCTGTTGTTATGCAATGCGAGGTCCGTTGTCAATAAGGCCCCCCTCATATGTGACCTTCTCCAAGAGGGGGGTGCGGACCTGGCCGGCATTACTGAGACCTGGTTGGGCCACGAGGGGGGGGTTCCCCTCGTGGAGATGTGCCCACCAGGTTTCCTTGCATTCCACCAGCCGAGAGCTCAGGGGAGGGGTGGGGGAGTAGCGGTCATTATTAAGGAAGGTCTGAGTCCAAGGGAGACCACTGTACCGCAGATAGCCGGGTGTGAGTCCATCTTCGTGAGGTGGGGTCGTGGTGGGCAGATGGGTCTGTTAGTCACGTACCTGGCTCCCTGCCACGTGGCAACGACCCTGCCTGAGCTTCTCAATGTTGTAGCCGAAGTGGCGGTTGATACCCCTAGGCTTATGGTCATGGGGGATTTCAACCTGCCATCTATCGGTGAAACATCTGAGTTAGCCCGGGAGTTCATGGCTTCCATGACGGCCATGGACCTGACCCAGGTAATTCAGGGCCCGACCCACGTTGGTGGACACACCCTGGATCTAGTTTTTGTCTCTGGTCAGTGGTTGAGTGGTCTAGATATTGGGGATATAGTTATGGAGCCCTTGTCATGGACTGACCACTCGCTCCTTCGACTCGACTTTCAGACCGCTGCACCTCACCGCAGGGAGGCGGAACCGACTAGGTGGTTCCGCCCCAGGCGCCTGATGGATCCTGATAGGTTCCAGACGGAGCTTGGGCCATTTCCTGAGACAATGACACACGACTCGGCTGAGGATCTGGTGGCTGCCTGGAATAGGGCAGCCGGTGGGGCCTTGGACCGTGTCGTGCCTTCGCGGCCTCTGACCCGGCGCCGAACTCACTTATCTCCTTGGTTTACCGAGGAGCTGAGGGAGATGAAATGCCGGAGAAGACGCCTAGAGAGCGGTTGGAGGGCCAGTCGCTCTGAATCTGACTTGACACTAGTAAGAGCTCACATTAAGACTTACTTAGTGGCGATAAAAGCGGCAAAATCTAACTATTTTGCCGCCCTTATCGCATCATCAGATAATCGCCCAGCCGCCCTGTTTAGGGTGACCCGCTCCCTCCTTCATTCGGGAGCGTGGGAGGATCCCTTGCAGGGTCGTGCTGAGGATTTTGTTCAATATCTGGATGACAAAATAACTCAGATTCGGGATGACTTGGCCGCCGACTGGGTTAGTTCGGGCAAGGTGACTGAGGCAGGTCTTGAGAGCGTTATCTGGGCTGAGTTCGATCCTGTGGCTCCCGAGGACATGGACAGGACCTTGGGGAGACTAAATGCAACCACATGTTTATTGGACCCGTGTCCCTCCTGGTTGGTGCTGGCCTCCCGGGAGGTTACACGAGGCTGGCTCCAGGAGATCATAAATGCTTCTTTGCGTGAGGGTGCCCTACCGGCCGCCTTGAAGGAGGCGGTGGTGAGGCCCCTCCTCAAGAAGCCCTCCCTGGACCCGGCTATTTTGGCTAATTACGGTCCAGTCTCCAACCTTCCCTTTTTAGCGAAGGTTGTTGAGAGTGTGGTTGCATGGCAGCTCCCTCGGTACCTGGATGAAGCTGTCTATTTAGACCCACTCCAGTCCGGCTTCAGGCCTGGATACAGCACTGAAACGGCATTGGTTGCGTTGGTGGATGATCTCTGGCGGGCCCGGGGTAGGGGTTATTCCTCTATCCTGGTGTTATTAGACCTCTCAGCGGCTTTTGATACCATCGACCATGGTATCATGTTGCGCCGGTTGGAGGGACTGGGGGTGGGAGACACCATTTTACGGTGGTTCTCCTCCTACCTCTCCGACCGGTCGCAATCTGTGTTGACAGGGGGGCAGCGGTCGACCCCGAGGCGCCTAGTGTGTGGGGTGCCGCAGGGATCGGTCCTCTCGCCCCTCCTGTTCAACATTTATGTAAAGCCGCTGGGTGAGATCATCCGTGGTTTTGCGGTGGAGTTCCATCAGTACGCTGATGATACGCAGCTGTACATTTCCACCCCAGACCACCCCAACGATGCCGTGGAAGTGATGTCCCAGTGCCTTGAAGCCGTGCGGGCCTGGATGGGGAGAAACAGGCTTCGACTCAACCCCTCCAAGACCGAGTGGCTGTGGCTGCTGGCGTCCCAATATAGCCAGCTGACACCATCGCTGGTTATTGGGGGCGAATCATTGGCCCCCACGGAAAGGGTCCGCAACTTGGGCGTCCTCCTGGACCCACGGCTGTCTTTGGAGGATCACACGACAGCTGTGGCCAGGGGAGCTTTCTATCAGGTTCGCCTGATATGCCAGTTGCGGCCCTTTCTAGATCGGGACTCCCTACGCACAGTCACTCAGGCACTCGTCACCTCTCGCCTGGACTACTGCAATGCTCTCTACATGGGGCTCCCCTTGGGGTGCACCCGGAGGCTTCAACTAGTGCAGAATGCGGCCGCGCGGGGGATTATGGGAGCGACGGGACACTCCCATGTGACACCTCTCCTGCGCGAGCTGCATTGGCTACCGGTGGACTTCCGGGTGCGTTTCAAGATGTTGGTGACTACCTTTAAAGCGCTCCATGGCTTAGGACCAGGGTACTTACAGGACCGCCTTCTGCCGCCAATAGCCTCCCACCGGCCGGTGCGTTCCCACAGAGAGGGTCTCCTCAGGGTGCCATCAGCCAGACAATGCCAGCTGGCGACCCCCAGGGGGAGGGCCTTCTCTGTGGCAGCCCCTACCCTCTGGAACGATCTTCCTCCAAAACTGAGAACAATTGCTGACCTCCGGACTTTTCGTCGGGCCCTGAAAACTCATCTCTTTCAGCTTGCTGGTCTAGCCTGACCCCGCTGAATTTTTAAGATCTGTATTATAGGGTTGGGTATTTTAAATATTTAATGGTTAATGGTTTTAATTTTTAGCCAAAGTTATATGCTTTTTTAAGAAATTGTTTAACTTTTGTGTACTATTTTTATTTGGCTGTTCACCGCCCTGAGTCCGCAAGGAGAAGGGCGGTATACAAATCTAAACAAACAAATAAAAATAAATAAATAAAAATGAACCAAATCCAAGCAGCCAGTCCATGAAGGCCAGAGGTAGAGTTGTGGTCCTTCACATTTACTGGAATTCTGTTCCTTCTTGGCGAGTGTTTGATGAAAGCCAACTTCTACTATACGTATTCTAGGACCAGTCAAGGAACGTGGCTGATATGGAGTCCAAAGGCTCCGTGGGTGGCTTTTCCGTGGTGCCTCCAAGAGGCCACTTCCCTGGCTGGCCGAGTGCTGGCCTTGACTATTTTGAAGCCCCAGAGAGACTGAGCTTGTGCACAATCCAAATTCACTGCAGGAAAGAGCTCCGCTACCCTATTCTCCCGTCTTACTTGCCATCAGTCAAACTGAAGCAACCCCCTCCTCCCCCTCCAGTTCTAGGGATAATAAGGAAGGCAGCTCACCTAATGAATATATCCAAACTTGATGCATTTAAATTAAATGCATGCATCACTGAACAGGTCACGCTCTGTTGTCTCCCTCCTGCTTCTTCCCTCGGTGCTCATGTTGAGAGGGAAAGGGAAATATTCATCTGCCAAGAAAACAGAGGCGTTTAATTACAACTAGTGGTTGTTTGGAGGATGTGATTTTGGAACACTTGCCAAAGGAGCACAAGAAGCAGGAAGGCAACTGTGAGAGACGCAACCTCCTGTTTTTGTGGCTGAGATGTTTATTGCTTGCTCTGATCCAGCACTCAGAAACTATAATTTAACTAGAGAACTATTAACTGTGAATCAGACTCAGGATCTAGTTCCATCCAAGTCTGAGCAGTTGCTTCTTTCCCTACCTCTCCTTCCCTGGCATACCTGGATTGTCCTTGGTGTAACCTTGTTGAGCACAAGGCTGCTGGTGACTGGGCTCAGAGAGGGGCTGTGCCGCCAGATTGGAACCAGCAAAGCATTTCTAATGGAGGGAGAGAAGACAACAGCCACCCCTCTAGAGGTGCGGGTGCTGAAGCTGGGGCTGCTACTGTTTTGTAGAATACCCATCACTGCTGCTGGGCTTCACTCTGCTGCACATTCTTAGAGAACAGACCAAGTACCTCCAAGGCGGGGTTCACACAGTATGCCGAGAGGCAGGCTATCTCTTTCTGTTTCAGACTAGCCTTACCTGTGGACTATTTGCTACCACCAACAGACATGCGTTATGAAATCACATACAGGCTGCATTCAACGGACCTGAGCCGGCCAGCTCAAATGACCCATTACTTGGTACTGTAAACTGATCAAATAGCCCACATTTGCATAAAAGGTGAGACTCAAGATGTACAACCCAAGATTAATATCAACGGAGCTTGCTGTATAGAGTGAAGACACAAATACTAACATTAATTAATGCTGATTCGTTTTGTTCTGAACTTGTTTCCCTCTAGTTCTGTGGCTCCCAGATGGAGCTGCCTCCAGGGTTGCTTTCCACTCTTTAGACCTCCCCGCTTGCCTGCAGACTGTGCTCCTATGCTACAGGGACAGTTTTCACATACGTGGATATAGTCTTAACCATCTCTCCCCATCCCTGCAGAGCAGCCACATTTTCAGCTTGCAGAGAAGTCCAGAAAACTGGCACTCTGGCTTCCCTCCTGAGGACCACCCAGCAACTCCTGGGAGCTGGGATCTCTTCATCCCACTGGGAGATCAGCCTTGCCGTTGCCTTCCACCACCAGGAGGACAAGGGTTGTTTCCAGGACAGAATGCTAAGGAAGGGTTCCTATCACCTGATTCCAGAAGTCACCTGGTTCATGGCCTTTTCCAGCAGCTCTGGAAACATGAGTGGCCCTGGTTTGAGGGAGTCCTAAGGAACCTCATTTTCAGCTGCTGCCTGCCTGTTTGTTTGTTTATTTGCAGGGCTTATAGGCTCAGCTGACTCGAAGTGACGTACACTCTCCAGTACATTGCTGAGAATAAAACAAGGCAAAGCAAATTTCAAAGTAAATCATTTAACAACCTAAATCTACCCAGAAAACGAAAACTGATGCCTCCTCATAACTACCGATATGCAGATGCTGCTCTGGCAGATGACTGTGGCCAGCCAAACACACAAGTGTAGCTTCCTACTTCTCAGGAGACATGCAAGTGTCCTGGGTCACAGTTCCCCCAAGGTCTGGGGGTGCTGCTTCCGAGCAACGAGCAGAGAAGTTGGCTGTGGATCAGATCATGTCTCACTGCATGTGTGGATGACAGAAGGTTTTTGGAGGGACTCCGATGGATGGAATGGCACAAGGGGGGCCTTGTGGCAATTGAAGAAGTCCTCAGACTTTGTGTCTGTGTGATAGAGAGACCTCTGGCTTTCAGAGAAAATCGGGGAGATGAAATGGGAGGAGGAGAACAAAGACTGAATCTGACCAAACATGGATAAAATCCTTTCCTGAGGTTTATTTTATGACAATGTGTATTAAGACAGTTATTTTCCCATTCTTATCATGTGCACAGATAGTGGGCCTGTTCAGGGTCACTCCTGGATAGGAAGGGATCAGAAGAAAATCTGCAAGGCCACCACAAAGAATATTCCAGGCATCTGTGGATGAAATTGCTCAGTTCTGCTCTGAGCTGAGCTCTGAAGCTGTCTGAGGCATTTCCTGGTTGCTCACCTGAGAAGAACTTGAGCCTGAGGAAGGGACAAGGCCTTCCAGGGTGCACAAAATCTGTGCTGTGGTTCTGCTGGCTCTCCAATTGAGTTTGCCCAACTCATAAGACCCAACAGGTTGGGCATGCTACAAGACCTGGTTGTGTGCCTCCTTTGTTACAGTGCCTGCCCTCTGGGACCCTTTAGGTAAAGGTAAAGGTTCCCCTTACACATATGTGCTAGTTGTTCCCGACTCTAGGGGGCGCTGCTCATCTCCATTTCAAAGCCGAAGAGCCAGTGCTGTCTGAAGACCTCTCCGTGGTCATGTGGCCAGCATGACTTAACGCCAAAGGTGAATGGAACGCTATTACCTTCCCACCAAAGTGGTCCCAATTTTTCTACTTTCATTTTTTACGTGCTTTCGAACTGCTAGGTTTGCAAAAGCTGGGACAAATAATGGGAGCTCACCCCATTATGCGGCACTAGGGATTCGAACCGCCGAATTGCTGACCTTTCGATTGACAAGCTCATGTCCCTTCCGTGACCCTTTACTTCCTGAGAAACAGAGGATCTTGGCCCTGTTGGTCTTCCATAGTTTGGATTAGATCCAGGGTGATGGTGGTGGTGGTCTCTGGAGCTGTCTCTGATCCTGGCCCCATTGAATTGAATCCCCAGTACATAAGTCTGGGGAATGTGGCAGGGAAGCTCCATTTGATCTCTAGAACTGACAGCAAAGACAGGCCAAAGACACGCAGGCTAAGGCTACTTTTGTTATAAGGTTATAGTACTTGCAAGTCTGAATGTGTTCTTCCTCCCTCCCTTTATCTTCATGAGAACTAGGGAAGGTCTTTTTTGAAAGGTTTTCACAAGTGACATTTCTCTCCCAGATTTAGATTTCTTTTATCTGACCATGTCTTGGTTGTGGCTCTTCCTCCCTGTTTCTCAAGTTGTTCCTTTTGCCCATTACAAGAACTGCAGGGGACTCATCTCTGGCTATCTGCCGAATAGACCTCCCAGCAGCTCCCATCACCACTGCCCCAGAGTTTGGCTGACGGCACATCTGAAATTCTGATGGGCACTTTTCTGAGAGGGGATTGCCCCAGTGGTGGGATTCAAAATTTTTTACTACCAGTTCTGTGGTCATGGCTTGGTGGGCATGGCAGGGGAAGGATACTGTAAAATCTCTATTCCCTCCCCACTCCAGGGGAAGGTTACTGCAAAATCCCCATTTCCTCCCAATCAGCTGGGACTCAGGAGGCGGGGCCAGTCAGAGGCAGTACTTACTTGTTCTCTGAACTACTCAAAATTTCCGCTACCGGTTCTCCAGAACTGGTCAGAACCTGCTGAATGCCACTTCTGGATTGCCCCCCGCCCACCCTCATGCCCAAATAGGTTTTAGTAATGCATACAAGGTCAGCCATCTCATCCATCATAAAATTGTTGGTGAGGCAAATTTTATGACAGACCAACCTTGCCTTAAGCAGCAATTGCTGTGCTGTGCACAGTGTGTGGGGAACATCAGCAACAAGCATCAAAGCCACCTAACCTGAGAGCAGCCTGCCCCCACCTCCCACCACACTTCCCATGCCTGCTACTACCCTAATGTTACTGCCTACCTTCCCCAAATATTAGGTTCCTTTGACCCAGGTCCTTTCTCCTCCAGGCTAAAGGACCTATTCATATAACCCATTAAGTCATTCTTCTGAATAGCCAGCAGGTCTGAACCCCTGGTGTTTCTTCAGCCCCTTATGCCCAGCTACCCAGTCTCTGCGCCTTTACCACAGCAGCCCAGCCCAGGCCTAACTTGGCCTAATCTTCCTTTCACACCCAAGTAATTAGCAAGAAAAAGAAAAACACTCCATCTTACCATGTAGGGCACCCAACCCCCTGTATACTTAACCCACCATCTGAGGAAGGGCATGCAGCCCCAGTGTCCCCCAACCTTCCACCAAATTATCCGAATTTATGGTCAAGAGTCCAAACCACTTACCACATTCAAACCTCAAGGATTCCAGGATAAAATCCCTAAAACTTTCACTAGCAGTAAACACCAAGGCAGAGTCAACTCCTCCATTTTATGGCCACTGAGCAGACTCAATTAGGGTTGGAGGTTGAAGAATTTTCTGACCTCCTCAATCTGACGGATCTTACGTAGCTGGTCAGATTTGATTTTGTGTTCTCCACAGGGTAGGTGGCTTCTGCTTCATGCTTGGTAATTCATCTCAGATGTTGCAACAGCTGGACAAATGTTTGCACATGGCACATCTCATCATATCGTATCATATTTCACAGCTGGTGTAGCCGTTAGATGCTTACCTGGAAGAGACCACCAAGACCAATCCAGATGGTTTATTAAATATGATGCACAAGATATCTAAAGATTTAGCCATGATGACATGACCAACAGTGGACAAGGAACTTTGACTTAAATGTGCTATGAAATCTACCTGCAGGGACCTGCCTCAACAGGTCCCTCAGGAAAGCAAAACTCTTAACACCATTGAATTGAATCAAAAGAACTTTTACTGAGAGAATGTGGCTGTAGTAAAGTCAGGTGGAATCTGAAAAGCCCATGCAAAGCATAAAGCAATTATTTTGTGTCCCGAAATCCAACCCCCCGACCAGTCTACCAGCAGCCAATATGATGTGGCAAGGTTGCTTTGAGAACACTGAGCTACTAGGTAATAACAGTTCACCCTCAGGCATGACGGCCTTTGAACCAGGCTGAAATCAGCTGGGAGGGAGTCTGCTCTGTCTTCGAAGACTATCTCCCTTCCTAATTCCCAAGTGGTTACAGCAAAAGCGAAAGTGTATGAAAAATGTCAGCAAGCCTTCCCCTCCCCCTTCCAACAGAATGGCAGAACACGATGATGGACCACTTGGAATCACTTCTGATGGGCATGGACATTCCATGGGCTTTGGAGTCATGACGTCCAAAAGAGAGCTAGAAATTGGATCTGAATTGCCAAAATTTCTCTCTGGATAAAGGAGAGGACCCATATGAACTCCGGATAGTTTTTTTTGTTAAGTAGATAGTAGGAATGGGTGTTTTTGCACTTGCTTCAGATCAGCTGGCCATTCCATCATGCTCTGAACTGTTATGTAGTCTTTTGGGGGGGATTTAAATGTTGACCAAACTTCATCTTTTATCCTCTTTTATTCCTTTTTTCTTTTTCCAATCTTATTTATTAAGATTGAAAAACCCTTGAACCACAAGTTTAGCTTGCACTAGGTAAGTGTCTCCACAAACTGTTTAGAAAGAAAGGCACTTATGTGACTATAGTTTTGTAACTGTTATTTTTTCTAGTGTACAATAAAAGAGTGATTATTGTGTTGATTTTAGAAAGGGTTTTTTAGTGAACAAAGGACTCAGATGAATTTGAATTAAAGAAAGACTTTGAAGATAATCACAGGGACCCTCTCACATGGAAAAATCTTTCTACTTACCTTACTAGTGATAACCAGACTTTGGAGTCTGGATATTTTATTTATTTATTTGTTTGTTTAGATTTGTATACCGCCCTTCTCCTTGCGGACTCAGGGCGGTGAACAGCCAAATAAAAATAGTACACAAAAGTTAAACAATTTCTTAAAAAAGCATATAACTTTGGCTAAAAATTAAAACCATTAACCATTAAATATTTAAAATACCCAACCCTATAATACAGATCTTAAAAATTCAGCGGGGTCAGGCTAGACCAGCAAGCTGAAAGAGATGAGTTTTCAGGGCCCGACGAAAAGTCCGGAGGTCAGCAATTGTTCTCAGTTTTGGAGGAAGATCGTTCCAGAGGGTAGGGGCTGCCACAGAGAAGGCCCTCCCCCTGGGGGTCGCCAGCCGGCATTGTCTGGCTGACGGCACCCTGAGGAGACCCTCTCTGTGGGAACGCACCGGCCGGTGGGAGGCTATTGGCGGCAGAAGGAGGTCTGATGAGATGAGATGGCAGCAGCTGATGGCTATTGTAAAAGAAATGTTTGATGCTTCTCCCACAATTGAACTCAATAATGGATGCAAAAGATGTTATAAAAGAGGAAAAGATGGAAGTACTGGATTTACAAATGGGCTGTATTAGGATTTAAAAAGTTTAAAAAATACACAAATAATAATAAAATGAAAGAGTGATGTGGGCTTTTTTAAATTTTAGATTATAAGGAAATTACTGGAGTTACTTTGCTGCAACTCAAGAGGACTTTGAAAAAGATGTCAAGAACTTTGAGAGAAGAGAGAAGAGACTATGAGAAAGCAGATGTTGGACTACCTGTGGGGCAGATGGCAAGAAGGGCATCCCATTATCCATCCATGGAGGGAAGCACTTGGTGCTATTTTGGGTCTAGTTTGCACAGTGCCATGTTTTGTCACCAAATCTACTGCAATAGAATGAGAATCAGCTGGTTCCACAGATTTGGGAATTGGAACTGAACCGCCTGATGACTGAAAGGACAGAGCCAGACATGAAATGACAGAAATGGATGCCTCCCCTTCCGCTTCTTGAGGAAACTGGAAGTACCCTGAAAGGAGAGAGGGGATCCTACACCTACCCTCTTTACATGCAAATGCCAGTCTTGGAGAGATGCCTCTAGGCTTACCTGCTTAATTACACATCTCCACACTCTTCTCTGCCAAGGAAAGCAATGTCGTGCAAAAAAAGGATTAATTAAATCCTCGAACGCAAGAGAAGACACCGGGCAAGCTGTGGCTCCAAAGACACTTGCCAAGCCTGTTTAGTCACAGGCTTCTCTGCTTCTGCTCTAGTTGTCATCTCCAGGGCTTTTTGGCTAAAACCTCCACAATGCGCTGGAGAATTCAGGAGACTTGGCAGAATGAGTGAGAGAAACAAGGGGGGAGGGGCATCACAGGAACCAGGGGCTTTATTCCCATTCCGAGGAAGACCCCACAGGAACTCTCTTTCTGGTGGGAACTCTGCCAATGTCACATCCAGACCAGGGCTTTCCTCAGTGTCCCTTCCCCCAACCCCCTTTGGTCTTGGAGCTGGCTGGAATGTCATCCTAGGATCATTTTGCCCTGACCAGGGTCCTTCCTGTGCACTGGGAAAACATGTGTCACACAGCTCCTCAAGCAGCATCAATGTGCTGCATTCTAAGTGCTGGGATGCTGGTTGGCCACATCAGGTTAGAACTCATTTTAGAAAATCATTTGACAAAAAGCTAGATTGAAAAGGTTGATTCCAATTAACTAAAAGAAATAATAAAGAAGATACTATGGGAAGAGAATCTTAATGGTAAAGATGAGGTCTTTAGCTAGGACTTCTAAAAAAGAGAATTTTGAATTTTGGAAAGGGAAGATTCTGCAGTCTCGAACTGTATCAATGAAGGGGAAATCCAAGAGCATCTGCAGAATGAGGTCCAAATGGCTGCTCATTGGAGAGTAAGAGAGGGGACGCTCTCTAAGGAGGCTGGGGCTGTTCATCTCTGGAGGGGCTTCAAAAAGAGCCTGGACAGCCGCCTTCCAAGGATGGCTTTGCTGCTTCTCCTGCAGATTGCAGAGGATTAGATGATCCTGGTGCTCCCAGAAGACCCTGGTCCCCTCCAGGCAATTTCTTCCCTGAAGAGCCAGAATTCTCCTGGGTTATTCTTGTATTCCTGGCAAGAAAGAATTTTGAACCAGCAGATAGAAGTCCTTTCAGTTACAGGAGTTAAGTCAGGGGGAGGCCTGGGGATTTCAGGGTCAAGTGCAGGGTTAGTGACCAACCAAGTTAGCCAACCCATTAAAAAATGAAAGGTGGCTGTGGAAGCCAAAAGAAGTTTGAGGGCTGATGGACGGAACAGATGGTCTCATGAGAAACTGGCAAAACCAGCCGGAGCCACAAATGTGCTGATAGAGAACATTTTGTTTCATTTCCCTCAAGGGGGTCCACGTGACTATACTGCCTGTAGCACAAGGGAGAAAGACATCACTTGGGTGTCTCAGCTGTGAGTGAATAAAACAGAGCTAGGGGGTTGCAGACACACTATGCAGAAATGGCTGCTGGGCCAGGGAGATTAATCCGGGTTGCACAGAGTCTCAGGGCCCGGGCCTTCAGCTGATGTTGTGCAATGCCAGGTCTGCAGTGAATAAAGCCCTCCTCATTTATGATCTTATTCAGGAGGGGCGTGCGGACCTGGCAGGGATTACGGAGACATGGTTGGGCCATGGGGGGGGGGGGTGTTTCCGCTCATTGAGATGTGCCCACCTGATGAAATTCTGCACATTTCATCAGCCAAGGGCTCAGGGGAGGGGCGGGCGGGTAGCGGCGATTATTAAGGAAAGTCTTTGTCCGAGGGAGGCCACTGTTCTTCAGCTAGCCGGATGTGAGTCCCTCCTTGTGAAGTGGGGCCATGGGGTGCAGATGAGTCTGCTGACTACGTACCTGGCTCCCTGCCACATAGCGGTGGCCCTGCCTGAGCTGCTCAACATAATAGCCGGGGTGGCGGTGAATATCCCCAGACTTATGGCCATGGGGGATTTCAACCTGCCATCTGTCGGTGAAATGTCAGAGGCAGCTCGGGAGTTCATGGCTTCCATGACGGCCTTGGACCTGACCCAATTAGTTCAAGACCCCACTCTCACAGGGGGACATACTCTGGACTTGATTTTTGTCACTGGTCAGTGGTTGAATGATCTAGAAATAGGGGACTTAGTCATCAAGCCCTTGTCATGGATGGATCATTCGTGTTAAATGTTTTGTGCCAGCCATGGCAGTTTTTCAAAGGGCCACCAGATGGGAGCAAAGAGGGACTTTTGATCCCACTGGTGGTCAAGGGGCTCCAGCCCCTGCAGCCCCATTGGGGAGAGTTAATGGCCCTCTGGTCTCCTCACACATTGCTAAGGGAGGGGCCAGGGACCCCTATAAGAACCCCTGCACAGGGGTTGCTCTCCTGCCCTTGTTCTTTTTTTTTTTTGAGTTTTAAAAACAACTTTATTTGAATATAAACAGATAAAAAACAACAAAGTTAAAAGTCATAAAAACAGTCTTAAAACTAAAATCAAAGTACATTTCAGTGTTATTTTTGTTCTATTATTTACTATGCAAAAGCTTTCTATCTATAGCAATTCAATATATAATCATATATAAACATTTATTTCCATTTACCATGGTGTTTTTATATTGACGGTGTAGTTTTATTAATTTTAATCTCTCGATGTATTTATCATCTATTTTTTTCCCCTTGTTTTCCAATCCATGTATACCATCTATTCCAAATTTGATAGTAGCGTGAGTCCTGCCCTTGTTCTAACTTCCTATGGGACTGAACCATGGGCTCAATCCAGGCATGGATGCCTCCATGCCAGGGAACTCATTTTACTCTACTTTTACTTCTAAATAAAGACTTAATTTGATTGCATCCTTGTGTGCTGACTTTTCTTGGAAGTGCCCTCAACGAACCATCGATCTTTGTGAGATCCCTCACAAAGTGGTAGCAGAGGATGGTTTGAGGCAATGCTTCCAAGCCAGCAGAAGCAAGATGCCTGGAGGTTCCAGCAAGAACCCCCAAGATATGGATGGCAGGAGATCCCCGGTTGTGACCAGAAGTCTTCAGTCAAGGATGGCAACCCTGCATCCAGTCCCTGATGTGAGCTTCAATCCAGAGGAGGGCACAGATGATCTCTATGCCCCCAGAGGACTCAGTGGAACACAAGGGACCCTGTCACATGCTTCCCTGCAGCTGCAAGCCACAGAGGAAGGTGTGGAAGGCCAGGAGTCCACCCACGACTCCCAGGACACTGAGGATGCAGCCAGGGACCAGGCCAACCCCAGCGCAGACCAGCTCACTGGCGAGGAATGCAGAGTGCTGCTCCAAATGCTCCTAGCAGCCCTAAGGGACGCTGGGTAAGTCCTTCCCCAGCACCCAGAAAGGCTTGGTAGCCCTCAGCTAGGTCACGAGGCCCAGCAACCAATGGCAGCCAGCCGAGGCAGCATGCAAACTGCTCGCCCCCCCGGCAAACGTCGAAGTCTGCCCAACTGCACCTGCTGCAGCAGGCATCAGAGCCGCAATCCAAGTCCTGGTTGCGGCCCTGCAGGCCATGATGACCATGTCCTCAATATCAGGGGCAGCCAGCCCCTCTCACTACCCCCAGGAGACCAACGGGGGGGGGCGCCCAGTCTGGAGCCCCCCAGCCAGGACCCATGCCTCCAGAGAGCCTCAGAAGAACCCCTGGGGGCTCCAGCCTTCCCAACACCCTCACCGAGGCAATGGAGGACTCACCTTGATGACTTCAGGGAGTCTCCAGCCGAGCCTCCCACTTCCGATGATGGCTGTCTCCTCTAGAGTCTTCAGGACCAGTGGTGGGCCCCTCCAGGCGATCCTTGTCTTCTTTGGGCCTTTCCGGCCCCATCTGCAGCCTTCACCCCCTGGTCAGTGTTCCAGTACCAGGGGGGCTTCCAGAGGAATCAGGGCCCAGCCCTGCAGCACAGAGAGAGAGGTCCGCTCCCGTCGGCTCCTGGGCTGGAATGAGCTCTGAGCATGCTCAGCAGTTCAGGTATGCCCAGTTCGCGCCACCTGAAAAGGAGAAAAATAATCAGAGAAAAATACCTACACTCACCAGCAGAGGGATCCCTCTCCCATTTATTTCAATGGGACCCAGGCATGGACAGCAAAATACAACTATATTTTCTACTCCTATTTGTTCGTCTACTTCTGTTCTACCGAATAACTTTGAAAAATTACATCTGGGGGGGGGGAGGTGAAAACTTCAATATATGGAACAAAGAGATACAGGTATGTCTCTTAAAAGGAAGGGACCCTAGAAATGGTTTTAGACCCCCCATCTTTCCCTTGGGGTCCTCAAAAAGAGTGGTACTGCTTACAGGAAACTCATATAAGAACCCAGGACCAGAAGCTTTTAATCTCAAAAATTGGATTACAATTTATATCTTCTAGTGGGGCCAAAAGAAATGGACTTGTCTTCTACATTGCTAAAAGAATACCAGCTAAACTTATAGAAGCGGATGATGAGGGGAGATATGTTGCTGTCGTAATAACTGTACAGAATGTTGAAGTGCTTTTAATTGGCATCTACGCCCCGAACCAGCAACAGGAAAGTTTTTATAAAATGTTGAATGAGAAAATTTTGCAGTGGAATTACAAATCTTTCTTGATCATGGGAGATTGGAACGGGGTGATTGATGTAACATTGGATAAAAAGACATCTGCCAAGAAAGGGAATAAGTTACCACAGACTTTTTTTGCCATGAAAGAAGAATTAGAGTTGAAGGATGTTTGGAGAATTCATCATCCAGATGAATTGGATTTTACTTTCTTTTCAGATAGACATAAATCTTTCTCGAGAATTGATTTTATGCTGGCTACTACTGATTTACTTAATGTAGTGACAAAAACAAAAATTCTTCCTAGAACTTTAACAGATCACAGTCCAGTCTGGATGGAGATGAACCCAGGCAAGAGAGAAAGGAGATCTTGGCGTATGAATGAGAATATCTTCAGACATGAAAAGTATATTAAGGAGTTAAAGGAACAAATTAAAGAATTTTTTTATATTAATTTGAATAAAGGTACACCCATCGAGATAGTTTGGGATGCATGTAAGGCCTATATGAGGGGTGCACTGATACATATGAATTCTAGACATAAAATAATTCGACAGAAGTCGAGATTGGACTTGGAGACGGAGATAAAGGATAAAGAACAATTGCTCATTAAGAATCCGACTGACGAAAAGGTATTGTTAACTATAAAACTCCTGAAAGATCAATTTCAAATGCTGATGGCTGAACAAACAGCAACTAATCTGCAGTATGCTAAACATAATACTTTTTGTAACGCTAATAAACCTGGCAGATGGTTGGCTTATACTTTGAGGAAACAGCAAAATTCATGTATGATAAATGCTATCGAGTATAAAGGGAAACGAATACATCAGCAAAACTTAATACATCAAGCTTTTTTAACCTATTATTCGAAATTGTATCAAGCCGATAAAGTTAAAGAAGATCTTATCGATGAATATTTGCACAAGAAGAGAGTTACAAAAATTTCTAGCACACAAAGTGACAGACTGGAGCGACCTATAACATTGGAAGAGATTTCATATGCAATAAAACAATTGAAATTATCTAAAGCTCCTGGGACAGATGGTTTGACAGCAGTTTTTTACAAGACCTTGCAAGAGGAACTGATAGAGCCTCTTAAAGACTTGTTTTGTAATATTCAACAGGGGGGAAAAATACCTCCCTCGTGGAAGACGGCTTTTATATCATTGATACCTAAAGAAGAAGACTCTGCTATACCTGAAAATTTTAGACCAATATCTCTCCTGAATACGGACTATAAAATTTTTGCTAAAGTATTAGCCAACAGATTGATGCCAGTTATTCAAGATGTGATTCATGAAGACCAAGCTGGTTTTATAGAAGGCAGATACATGAAAGACAATGTCAGGCAACTCATAGATTTGTTGGAATATCTTGATGAAAAGAAACAGATCTCTGCGGTGCTGGTGTTTTTGGATGCGGAGAAAGCCTTTGATCGAGTCAACTGGGATTTTCTAAAAAAGATTTTGCATAAGATGAATTTTGGAGATCAGTTTATACAAGCAATCTCGGCAATTTATCAAGAACAGACAGCACAGATTATTATTAATGGCAGTTTGACTACTAATTTTAATATACAGAAAGGGACAAGACAAGGCTGCCCATTATCTCCACTATTGTTTATTTTGACGCTAGAAGTGCTGCTGAATGCTCTACGGGACTCGGACAAAATGAGTGGAATAGTTGTAAGGCAAATAGATTACAGAATAAAGGCATTTGCAGATGATCTGATTGTTACCCTAACACGACCTTTGGAATCTATCATACAGATGAAAAATATTATAGAGGAATACGGTCTGGTTTCAGGTTTTAGCCTGAACCAGAAAAAGACTAAGATGATAGTTAAAAACATGTTGGAACCACAAAGGAAAGAGCTTGAAAGGGTGGCAGGCTTTGAAATAGCTACAAAGGTGAAATATTTAGGGGTTCAAGTTGCAGCATCTAATAAAAAACTTTTTCAAAATAATTACGAAGAACTTTGGCATAAGATTCAAAAAGATCTTGATACATGGAAAAAACTGCAACTTTCTCTGCTTGGTAGAATTGCAGCTGTTAAGATGAATGTTCTACCTAGATTTCTGTTTCTGTTTCAAATGATTCCGGTGCTTAAAAATGATAAATATCTGATGGACTGGCAAGCGGGCTTAAATAAATTTATTTGGAGTGGGAAAAAACCAAGAGTTAAATTTAAGATTATGCAAGATGTACGTGAACGTGGTGGCCTTAAAGTTCCAAATCTACGTTTATATTATGAAGCAGCGGCACTGATACAGGTCGGAGATTGGATTGGAATAACCAAAAGAGATATTTTGAATATAGAAGGCCATGATTTGCAATTTGGATGGCATGCATATCTACTTTATGAAGATAAGAGAGACAGTGTATTTAATAGGCATATTTTAAGACACGCTTTGCTGAGAGTTTGGAAGAAGCACCAGTTCCAATTGGATTACAAAATACCTTTGTGGTTGGATCTTGGGCATATTTTGCCAAAAATAAAGTCACTCGGGGGGTTGTTGTACAAAGAGATACTTTTTATTGATGGGGGCAGTTGGTGTTTGAAGTCTTGGAATACTCTGTTGGAAGATGGAGTCAATTTAACTTGGTTGCAGTACTTTCAACTTCAAGCGAGATGGAGAGAAGATCAGAAAATTGGACTAATGCTACATGAAGAGGACTTGATGACTCAGATAAAATGTAAAGGACCGATGCATATTAAACGATTGTACAATTTACTGTTGGAGAGAGATTCAGAGGGGGAGTTAGTTAAAGACTGCATGATTAAATGGGCACAGAATTTTGATCAACCAGTAATGTTAGAAACATGGGAAAAGATCTGGGTCCAGAACGTTAAATTTACGCAAGCACAGAACCTAAGGGAAAATTTTTATAAAATGTTCTATAGATGGCATTTAGATCCCAAAAAATTATCATGTATGTATCCAAATGTTCAACCTAAATGTTGGAGGTGTGATTGTTTGGATGCAACATATTTTCATATTTGGTGGACATGCAGGAAGTTGAAACCATTTTGGATTAAACTTTGGTGGGTGATGCAGAACATTTTGAAGAAGAAGTTGGAGTTTTCTCCTCAGTTCTTTTTGTTGGGAATAGTCAAGGGTTTTTCAGTAATTGATACTAGGTTAATATTGTATATGATTTCTGCAGCCAGATTACTGATAGGTCAATATTGGAAGAAAGACAAAGTGCCTACCATAGAGGAATGGATATTGAAGATGTCTAATCTGGCAGAGATGGCAAAAATTTCTGCATACCTAAAGGAAAGGACCCATGAAGCTTTTGTCAAGGAATGGAGGAAATGGGTTGATTATATGAAGAAGAAATATCAAAGCAAGAAATTTCAAATAGTGCTCAGTTGAACTAGAGTTAGAATGTATTTAAGTAAATGTATGGATAGTTACGTGGTTTATTATTATTATTAAACTGAAGAATTTATAATAGATGTAGAGTTTAAAATTTAAGATCACTAAATGTTAGTATACCTAAATAATTGTATGAAAGGTATAGTTATATGGTTAATTATTATTATTAAAATGAAGAGTATATAACTGAGGTATAGATTTAATTTTAAAGAGAATGTATTAAGCTTATTTAGCTAAATTGTCTTAATCTAATATGTTTAGATTTATAAGTATCTGAATGTTAGTGAAGTGTTAATAGTTAATTTCTTTGCAAAGGGATCTCGCCTTTAAAGAATGTTGAATATGATAAGATTAATGTTTGTCAAATAGCGGAAGTCAAGGGAGGGGGGAGGGATAGAAGGGATAGGATGGGGGGGGGAAAGGGAGGGGGAAGGGGGGGTTTTTATATTATAAAATGTAATGTAAAACTTTTTCAATAAAAAAAAAAAAAAGAGTGGTACCACAGGAAAACCTATACCACTCTACTGAGCTCACTGGATGCTAAATTGTACCCCAGCATTCCAGATGGAATCTCACAGCTGGTGAGATTTGGGGGTTGTTATATAGCCTATTTAATAGTGATAGTTTGGGCTCCACCACAAGCCTTACGTTGGAGTTTTATAATACCAAGCTAAAATTTGGGGCTAGCATGGCTAAACACCTGGGAAAGTTGAAGGCACTTAGGGCAGAACTGGTGCTCAGGGACTACCCTATGACTGAGGCCAACATGGTCGCTGTTATTCTGGCATCCCTGGACAAAAGTTGGGGCAATTTTATTGTCTCACTAGAGGGAACCAGGAAGGAAGCCATGGCTCTGTCCTACCTCACAGGGAGGCTCAATGAGGAAGACAGGAGGCGTAAAGATGCAGGAGAATACACCAGGGCCACAACTCAACGCATCAACAAGGAGGCACCAGAGTTCAGAGATTAATGCTCTACCCAAGTGTTTCATCTGTGTCTCTGAGGAACATCTGAAGAAGGACTGCCCCCATTACCAGCAAGGACCTAAGCGTGGTTCCAATCAAGGAAGGGGAAGGGGCAGAGAAGGGGCCTGGCAGGGGCAAAGGTGGTGCCAAGGACAATTTTGTGTGTACTACTTACTTCACCCCTGCCACAAAGGCTGATGGCCCTACTGACCTCTGTTTACTGGACTCTGGGGCTTCATCTCACATTGCTAACATGAAGCAAGGCTTTAAGAGGTTAAAGAGAATTAACTCCTCTGTCAAGGTTGCCAATGGTAACAATGCTTTGGTTGTTGCGGAGGGCACTAACTCTGTACCAGGGCTGGGCAATGTTGAAGGTATATTGCATGCTCCCTCTAATGCCAATAACCTGTTAAGTATAACCAAGTTATGTGATGATGGCAGGGTGGAGGTATTGTTTCGCAAAGGGGGAGGTCATGTTACTCAAGACAAAAGGGTCATTGGGAGTGTTACCATTATAAATGGTTTGCCATATTTCTCCCCCAAGTACCCAGCTACAGGAGATAGCTCACAGTGTGCCGCCCCAGAAGGGGCCTGCGTGCAGAGAGAGAGAGAGGCCCCACAGCCAACCCCACGGCCTTCCAAGGCCAATGCGGGCAAGAAACCTGAGCCTCAGCAGGCACCTAAGGCAGATAAGCCCAAAAAAGGGCCTAAGGTACCAGCACCGCCCAAGGCAACCAGAGCCAAGGGGGTGTCAGTGTGGAAGCCACTTCATACCAAATATGCCCATCTCTTACATTGGAGGTTAGGCCATGTGAGCTTCCCCGTGGTCAAAAAAATGGGGGAATTTTCTGAGGGGGTTCACCTCCAGGATTGTGAGGTGTTTTTGGACTGCGCCATCTGTAAGAGGGCAAAGAGGAAGGCAGCCCCAATACCTAAGGTGTCACAACATAAAACCCAATACCCATATCAATTAATAAATGTTGATTTGGTTGGGCCATTTACATCGTCCCTAGGGAAAAGGCAGTATTTCCTCACTGCCGTTGATGACTTCTCGAGGTATGGCCATGTGTATACCCTCACAGACAAATCTGAGGCCTTTGATGCAATAAAGTACAACTACATGGAGACCCAGTACAAGACTAAGATCATGCAGCTGCAAAGCAACCGTGGGGCTGAGTTCATGTCCCAAAAATTCCAGGACTGGGTGAGGCATAAGGGCATACACCATTTTCGTATAGCACCTTTTACCCCTGTGCAGAACAGCGTGTAGAGAAACGAAACAGCATCCTGCAGACCATGGTGCTTAGCCTGATTGCGGATGCTGGAGTTGCAGAATCGTACTGGGCGGAGGCGGTGCATTACGCCAACTACACCCTGAACCGCACTTGGAGCAGTGTTGTGGATCAGATTCCATATTTTCTGGTCCATGGGAGGAAGCCAAGTTTGGGACACTTGCACGTATTTGGCTCCTACGCTTGGGTGCACATCCCCAAGTAGCTGCGGAAGAAGGGGAGATCCGTCTCCCAGAGACTTAGGTTCTTGGGCTATGCCCCTGGCTCCAAGGCCTACCAGTTCCTAGGAGAAGGGGGCAGGACTGTGACTTCCCAATCTGCGTCCTTCAAAGAGGATTCCAATTGGACCCAGATGATCTGGGCCCATACATTAACCAGCCCAGCAAAGCTGCACCAACCAAGACACTGCCTGAGACAACCACAGATCCTGCCACTGACGAGAGCGAGGAACAGGATGAAGAGGTCAGCCTATCTGGTCCAGATGGGGAGGATGAACTATCCAGTCCTGAGTGGAAAGACATGCCATTTTCACCTGACTCTTTGCCTCCAGTGACGCTTCAGAGGCCCATGATGCCCAATGCCTGGGACCAAGGGCCTCCACATCCCTGTCGTGAACAGCCAGTTGGCGAGGAACTTGCAGAAGAAAAGGGTGGTGAGTGGCAGGAGGTCAGAAGGTCAAAGCAGTCCAACAAATGGGTCCCACCTAAGAGAATTGACATTGGGCACATCGTGTCCATCAACAGGGTAGTGGTCACTCCAAAGACTTTCTCTGACATCCAGGAGCTGCCCATTGAAGAACAGGAGAAGTGGCAGCTCACAATGGAACAGGAGATGGAGAGCCGCTTCCCTTCGCTGCAGGGAAAAGGAATCGACCAGGTGGTTCTGTCCCAGGCACCTGATGGACCCGGAGAGGTTTCTGACGGAGCTTGGGTCATTCCTGGAGGCTCCAGGGGATTATTAATGCTTAGTTTGCAAGAGCCTGTGGAGTGTTCTACAGAGGACAGGATGAGCCATAGGTTCTGAGAAGAGATCCCTGTCTCCAGAAATAGCCCCCCTCTTCTGTGCACTTCATATTGGCAGGGTTTCCTTTCCTTTCCCTGCTGCTGCACCACTGTTGTTTGGATCATGAAGAATATGGAATTATGGTTGCTTCTCTTATTTAAATGGTGAGCTCCAGTGAACAGATGCTGCTGGTCACTACAGGACATTCCAAATAGAGGTGTGAAGAAGGCCAGGGGAACCTATTCTGGACTCTAGTTATGGTCAGGCCCCTCAGTGCTCATCCATATACATGAGGGACTCTTGCTGAAAGGCCAGCAGAATTTGGAAGCCCAAACAGAAAGAAAAAGGTTCCCCCAAGCCTCCCATCTTTTCTTATAGGGGAATGCCTCAATTTCCAGCTGCTCAACTTCAGGTGGCTCGAAGCTGCATCTTCCCGTCAAAGAGAACATGCCTACCAATTCCACACCCAAAGTGGGATGGATGCCACTGGTGCTCCTCTATACATTGCAGCAGACACCACAGCATATGTGTCCCCCCCACACACTCCAAGCAGGCACCAGCTGGGCTGAGTCGGCTTGCTTGTTCCTGGTGGCAGAAGAGCCAAGAATGAAAAAGTTCCTGGGTGCTCCTCTGCTTGCTTCTTCTATTCTGCATTGGGAGGAGGGGTGGGGAAGAGACTACATGTTCCCTAACATGTCCCTCTCTGGCCCTTTTTGGCAGCTCCACAACTGCTCTGAAGAAGAAAAGTCAAGGAAGCATTAAAATGCACTCCAGGCATCCTGGGGGAAATCTGAAAATACCAGTCCTCCCCACCCAGCGATCCAACCCCGCCTTCCTGGCTTTACCCCAACCTTTAGAGTCACTGCTGCCCTTTTTGACCTGACAACACTATAAATCTCCTTCATCTACAGGAGATGAAGGGAGAAATGGAGAGAAAGACCTCAAGACTTTCTCTGCCCTGATAAGGAAAGATGTTCTGTGCAAAGCCCTCTCCTCAAAGTTCCCCTCATCTTCTCTGTTGGCTTGCAAGAATGCCTGATGACCCCTTCACAGGAGCCCTTGTCAGGAAAGTTCCATGCTGCAAAATGGGTAGATGCGAAAACTGGTAGCAGCATGGTGAAGAAATGGCTTCAGAGTAAAAACACATTCTCTCATTGTGTTTGGTGACAAGTTCTGCAAAATGTTTCTGTTCATACAGATGCCACCCAAAGAATCCCTATACTTTTTTTTCCTATAATGTCTAGAGCAGGGGTGTCAAACTCAAGGCCAACGGGCCAGATCTGGCTTGTGAGGTGTTTAGATGTGGCCTGCAGGGCCACCCTGAAAACAGCGAAGGACTGGCCTGCGGTGCTTCTGCCAGTGAAAACAGGTTCCCAATCTCTGTTTTCAGCTGGGACGGCCTCCTGCAACCCTCTGCCAGCAAAAACAGAGCTCAAGCTCTGTTTTAGCCGGCGGAGGGTTGCAGGAGGCCGTCCCAGCTGAAAAAGTAGATTGGGAGAGGCCATTTTCACTGGTAGGGCACTCGGGCCACCACAGGTGCCCCTGACATGAGTGTCAAGCTGGCCATCCCCACCCTGGCCATGGCCACACCCACCCCCAAGGTCAAACACAACCCTGATGCATCCCTCAATGAAATCAAGTTTGACACCCCTGACCCAGAGACTTTTTGATGGATACTCAACAGCCCAGAATTTGAAATTCTCTGCCTGCTGTTCCTCATGCAGCTTCTTGGCTCCGATCTCAGCAGATCCCAGAAAAATGCCACTGTATCTGCTCTCCTCCCACTCGGGACCCCTCCATGAGAGGGCAAGTGAAATGTAGGGAGAAAGGGCAGCACAGCAGCCGCCCTGTGGGCCATTGGAAGGAGTCCAGACAAAGGAAGCACTTCTTCAGTTCATTGTTAAAAAAATGAGGGTGCTGCAGCTCAAGCAGCTGAGCAATGTGGGATCCACCTGAAATGTAAGGCACACCCACATCCAGGGATCACCAGGGATCACCCACCTCTGCACTGCAATCTCTACAAAAGGAAGTTGGCTCTGCAATTTACCAGTAACCTATTCGGAGAGGAAGCCCCACACAGAAGAACTCCATTAGGCTGGGGTTGCAATGTGAGTGTGGCCTTCTTGATCCTTCTGAAAAACAGATTTAAATCTTTGTCACTCCTCTCCCAGGCCACTTGCTGTTTGGAGCTAATGCCAAGGTGCCAGTTCAAGGTGGGCAGAAAACCTTTTTCAAGCAGCCCTGACTTTATCCTCCCAATTCCTTTTCATCAGCTCATTGCTCATGTGTGAAAACTCAGCAGGAATAATTGCTTATCTCTTTGGAATCCTTTTTGTAAGATTGCAGACTGCAGGCTGTTTCTGGTAGTCTACCCACGTGCCGAGGAGCTGTGTAACTCAGACGAGCACAAACACACAGCAGGATCCCAGAATACCAGAAAATGGGAAAATACCCCATCTTTCAACAAAATGGATAGCATGCAACTTTAACAAAAAACGCTTCAACCTGCTACAGCACAAACAACACAAGCTATGAAAAGTTTAACACTCCCATATATCAAAAATATCTCAGAAACAACCAGTAGAGTAGACTATAACAACCACACAGCATCACTGTGGCACACAAACCAACCAAAATCCTTCAAAACATCTTAAAATAAACCAAAAGGCACAACAACCCAAAAAGAAAAAATAGGAGGCACCTACAATATGTAGTGTAAGGACTACAGTGTAGTGTAGTATAGTGTAGTGTAACAGCTACTATATAACACTGGCAGGCAGGAGAATAGCAAAGCAAATTCATGAACATCATACTAGCTGTCAGAAGACACAATAAAAACTCCTTAATTTCACAAAACATGGACAGACTAAACCATAGTTTCAAGTGGGAAACTGAATATCCTAGACCAAGCTAAACCCAAAAATGTTAAAGAATTCCTGGAAGTTTGGCATTCAGACAAATGAACCATCAATGGATCCTAACTCTAAATCACATCTACACATCATTAAAAGAGACAACAAACAGCTAAGAAGGAAACAAAAAGGCCAGAACACATCCTCTTTGGCATCCAACATCCAGATAAGCAAGGATTAACACCAGACAAACAACCAAGCAGAAAAATATGCCCTCATCAAGGAACTACTGGTACAAAGGAGAAAATCACCATCCCCAACACTAATAGGGCAAGCTATATAAACAGAGTTAACCCTACCTTCACTTGAATTGATGTTACCAAATTGGGTTTACAAATGTCAGCAAGCAAATAACCCAGCTCAGAGAGCACAAAAGACTCAACTCCGAGCGATGCAGTTTTTTCTTAGTTTCTATTTGTAGGGAAACTAAGTTCTCCCCGCCTTTCCCCACAAGCTCTTTTGGATCCCCATTTCTCAATAATGTGTGGATTAAGGGGTAAAGAGATCAGTTCAGGCAGCACATCTGTCTGCAAACACAAGACTTTCTCAGTGTGCTTTGTTGGCAAAGCAACTTCATTTAAGAAGGCACTAGAAGACACTGAACTTTATAGAAACATTATTTGTTTGTATTACACAAGCAAATTAATGCATCAGGGTATTACCTATTTAGAGAAGAACAGTATAAATCACTGTAAGGAAAATCAATTCAGGGACAAATCCCCGATGCATTAGGGAAAATTAAAGCACGCGTGACAAGCAAATATCACCCTTCCTTTCTGTTCCGAGGGAGGCGAGATCTTGATCTGAATCCTATACCAGCTCTTGAGATGACCAGCACATCTGGCCTTGGCTGACTTTCTGAGCGTGAGCTGCCTGGAGGACTTTTCTGGGCCTGGCTTGAGGGCGATCTCAGCAAGGAGATACTGAGCTGCAGGCAACTTGGACCAGCTGCAATGCAGCCCCTGAAAGAGAAAGCTGTGGAAGCCCAGCTGTTTGGCAGCAGCTGGGGGAAAGGAGATGGGTGGGGTGATGATGCTGGGCTGTGGGTCCCGCAGGAAGGGATCTGCAAGAGACCCTCCAGTGCAGCTGTGAAATGGGAAAGCAATTCCTGCCGGCTCTTCCTTCCTGGGCAAAACCCTCACCTGCTCCCACAGAGGAACCGAGGGCTGATTGATGAGGGAAACAAAGGAAAACTGCTACAACGAACCCAGAAATTGTTAATAATTTAATTGGAAACCGGGAGAGAAATTGGCCATATATTTCAGGAAGGGATTAAGGAAGCGATCTGGCTGTATATGTCTTCCTCTCAGCCCTTAGTGCAGTTTGTGAGAGGAGCTGAAGCATACAAAGGGAAAAAAAGATTTACAGATTAACAGACTTGGAAGGGACCTTGTAGGTCATCTAGCCCAACCCCCCCACTCAAGCAGGAGACTCAACACCATTTCCAACAAATGGCAGTCCAGTCTCTTCTTGAAAGCCTCCAGTGATGAAGCTCCCACAACTTCTGAAGGCAGCTTCTGTTCCATGGTTTATTGCTTTCACTGTCAGGAAATTTCTCCTTATTTCCAGGTTGAATCTCTCCTTGTTCAGTTTCTATCCATTGTTCCTTGTCTGGCCTTCAGGTGCCTTGGAGAATAGCTTGACTAGACTAGCCAGGCCCAGTTCCTGCAATCGTTCATCGAATGTGTTAACCTCCAGTCCCCTAATCCTCTTGGTTGCTCTTCTCTGCACTCTTTCTAGAGTCTCAAAATCTTTTTTATAGTGTGTGGTGACCCAAACTGGATGCAGTACTCTCGGTGTGGTCTTACTAGGGCTTTATAGAGTGATATTAGTATCTCATTTGATCTTGATTGTATCCCTCTGTTAATAATGCATTTTAGGATTGCATTGGCTTTTCTGTCATTTCTATCTGGAATTTGTTGTACCATATTTTCTGGCGTATAAGACGACTGGGCGTATAAGACGACCCTCCTCAGAGCCATTTAAGGCTCGTCAGAGCCTTATGGGCTGGTCTGCCTGGTTACAGGAGAATGAGACCCAGCGTATAAGACGACCCCCGACTTTTGAGAAGATTTTTGTATGTTAGAAAGTCTTATATGCAGGAAAATACAGTAAGTCAGTGTCTCTTTCTGAATTTTAGAAAGTGGCCTTGATGGTGTTTTTGCCCCAGGGCTACTCTCCAGGGCTTCAAGGACATTTGGGGTCCCTTTTCTTCAGAGGAAAGATGGTGACACAGTGTGGCTGCCATGCCCCGCCCCCTCCCCACACACGCTTCTTCTTGCGATGTGCCACATCTGGGCAAGCCTCAGCCCGGCCTTTCCTTGGGCCCTGGCATCAACTGGCTTGGCAGCCCCGAGGGGAGGGGATGCCATCGCAAGAGCAGGGCGCCTGAGCACTCCTGAGTGGGAACACCATTCAGATGGACATCCAGCTCTGCTTTGGCCTTCGTTGCAAAGGAGGGACACCTCAAGCCGTGTCTTCCTGCAGGCTTCAGCAGGCCAGGGCAGCATGACAGACGCACAGACCCAGGAAGGAGCTGCTCACC
Source organism: Masticophis lateralis (assembly GCA_030761175.1). Taxonomy (NCBI): domain Eukaryota; kingdom Metazoa; phylum Chordata; class Lepidosauria; order Squamata; family Colubridae; genus Masticophis; species Masticophis lateralis. Next base: position 20,146,069 of record JAUDYJ010000013.1, on the reverse strand, counting down.
AAGGCACAGTGGCAAATGCTGCTGGGAGCCAGTTCGATGGGAGCCAGGCCAGGGCCTGGGTGGGCAGTTGAGTGGTCCACCAGTGAGGCCAGCTGCCCTGTTGACTTAGCTGTCAAGGTGAGGGATGTTTTCAGAGACGTTTCTGCCATCTGTCTGTGGGAAATCAAAGAAAACAAAATGTAAAAGCAATAAACCATTTCATCACAAATGTCTCCTGGCTTCCTTATTTAAATCCGAGCCGCTCTGATGTGACCACCAGCTGCTGACAGATTCTGCCGGGCAGCCCGAGGGAAGGAAATGAGGCGGTTCAGCAGCCACTTTATCCGTTTTAGGGGACAGGGACGGCCCGCTACTTCCCCTCTCTTCCCCTTCGCTCCTCTTCGCCCTGCCGAGCAGGAGGCGACGCCGGGCGCGGAACCCGCTCTGTCGTGACCCACTCGCACTTGTTGCAAAAGAAATCACGGGCTCCCCAGGCAGCTTCCCGGCCTCGCGTGCAAACATCCCGCCAGCCAGTCTGTGTTTAACGCGCCGCTTCAATGAAGCTCCGCAATAGCTCAGCGTGAGCGATTTCCCCCTTATTAATATTAATCCACGCTCGGGAACTGCCGTTTCTTTGCCACGAGGACTGAATAAGCCTCCCGATCTAGAGAGCCTTGCAAAGGCGGCGGGGGGCGAGGAGGTCGAGGGCGGCCGCGCGTTGGGCTGGAGCTGCCAGGCAAAAGAAGATCCTGCGGTGGAAGCCGAGATGGAGTCTGCGGCGTGATATTTAGTTATTCTGTTTAACTGCCCGTCCCCCTAGACAATGTACAATTTAGTAAAACGAAGCATTAAAACCAAAATAATTTTAAGTTATTTTTTTTACAAAATATAAAACTTCATAACAGAGTTGGTCTCCTCCGGGTCCTGTCAGCTAAAGTGGGCCCGTGGGGGTGGCTGGGGGCTTCTCTGTGGCTGCCCCAGCTCTCTGGAACCAGTTACCTCCTGAGGTCCAGACCACCCCCACCCTATTGGCCTTCCGGAAATCGGTGAAGACCTGGCTCTTCAGGCAAGCCTGGGCCGTTGATAGTGATCTTGTGAGACCCAGCCACAAATTGGAGTGTATGTATTTTAACGTTTTAATGTTTTTATAATGGTTTTTTTTAATGCATTGAAAGCCGCCCTGAGTCTTCGGAGGAAGGCGGTATATAAATTAAACTAATAAAATTAAACTAATAATATAAAATTACAAAAGTTGGAGAGTTCCAAGGTGAGGAGGTTACTAGTTGTTAATGGGGGGGGGGGGATTCTCAGGAGCCAACCAGCACCATGGTTGGTGGGCTCCTGTAGGAAACAGCAGTGATCAATCAGCCCTTGCTTTGTCCTCCTCCTCCTCCTCCTCCTCCTCCCTGGCTCTTTCACTTTCTTCCTCCTTCTCTCTCTGTTTCTTCTGACCTCTCTCCAGCTGAACTGGACACTCACTCAGTGACTCCTCCTGAATAAATCCGCATAACTTACACAAGAGAAAATGTGCTTAGCAGATGCACATGTGGCATTTCTGGCATCTAATATGTAATGCTTCTCCCCACCTCCCCCTTCGGTGTTTTGACAGTGCTACCACACTTTGTTTATGAAGGATAAATTTCACCAGGTCCTTCGACTTTTCTTTGCAGACCAAATCCTCATTGCTGTTAAAGGGTGGTGACCAGTGCAAAACACTTTACTCAAAATGAAGTGGGTTTGTGGTTTCCAATGTATTTAGAAACTTCTTACATTGATAGAGATAAAATTGTATTTGTCTTTTTTGCAGTCAGATGACACTGCTGGCTCTTATTTGTTTTATTATCAATTATTATCCCAATAATTCTTTTGTAAGAACTACTACCAAATTAGATATTCCACATTTTATGCATTTGATTTTTGTTTTCATTAGAAAAGATATTTTCGATTTCCTTTTGCTATTATTAGCTGGTTCTCTTGGATCTCTCATCAGCCTTCAGTACAATCAACAAGAGTTCTGGGCTGTTTGGGAGGATGAGTTGGGTGGCACTGAGCTCCAGTGGCTGTTTTTCTTTCTCTAGTCAATGTCAACAAAGGGCAGAGGTTGGGCCTGGCACTCCTGATATAGGCTGGGATGCTTCGAGGTTTAACACTCCTCTTCCTGCTCTTTAATATGAAGCTGCCAGGTGAGGTCATACGCTGGCCTAGGATTACATATCAGCAATATGACGATACCCAGCTGTGTATCTCCACCCCTAGAGCCTAAGCATTGCTGCCAATGAACTGTTCTGCATGCCACTGCATGAAGAACATGTGGCAACTATGGCAGGAAGGCCATTGCTACATCCTTTTCTGAACCAGGAGCCCCTTCAAACTTTCATTCATGTTTGGTCACTTTGCATGTGGACTACTGCAATGTGCTGTACAGGGAGCTCACCTTGAAGGTTACCCAGAAGCTGCAGTTAGATCATAATGCAGCAGCTGGACAATGATGGACATGCCTTAGTATGCCCATATAGCATTCCTGATTCAGGAGCTGTCCTGGCCATGTGTAGGCTTCTAGATGGAATTCAAAGCCCTGGTGATCACCTTTATCTGGCCTCAGACTAAGCTCCTTGAGGGGCTGTTCCCTCCCATAGCATTGGTCCATCCTATTTGATTTCCCTCCAGACTCATTTTATCAATCCAGCCTCCTCTCTATACATATACATATTGATTGAATCAATAAGCAGAGAGCTTTGTCTCCTTCCTTTGTTGACTTGTTTTCTCATGTTCCTTCTGGACTAATAAAGGATCAAGAAAGACGGAGTCCTGGGGAAGTGGAAAGCTTGGGGGAGGTGGGAGAAAAAAACTCAAAATACACCCTCCCAAACACATACACAACCTTTTTTGTTTGTATAACACCTAATCACAGGATGTTCCTTGCAGTGTCTGATTCTCACCTGGCCTGACTCAAAGGACTAACAAGCTGTAGCTTCATAGCCTGCCTGTAGCATTTTCATGAGGACAAGGCAATGTTTTGCAATTTGCTTTTCCTAAGGACATTCCACAGATTGACACAGTCAACAAAGTCAAAAGCCTTCCTATAATCTGTAAAGCCCATATTGACCTCTTTTTGTTAGAAAGTTTTGACAGAAAACTTTGCTTGATATTTCATGTCCATCTTTATGGATATCTCTGCAATGCTGCTTCCTGCCTCTTTTAACACCTTTCTAAAATTCATTGTTAAGTTCCTGAGATCTTTGTCTTTCTAAGCTTTGAATTCTCTTCTCTTGTTGACTCACCATCTGTTCTGACATCCAATTTGCTTTCTTCTGTTTCTTAGTCTTTGGCAGTCTCTTTTCACATTCATCCTTAACAACTTAGTTGACTTCATTCCAAAGTCCTTTTGGTTCTCTGTCAGTGTGGTTCAAGGCCCCAAAAGGATTCCTGATAGTTTTGAAAATGGTGAGCATTTACTTGACGTCATATTGTGGAAATCAATTGATTCTCTACTTCCATTTTGTCTGATTTGGAACTTGTGCAATTTCTGATCTGTTCGACAGCAAGCCTCTGGACACAGTTTGACTGTTATAACAGGGCTCTGTCAATCTGATTTCTGTGTATTCCATCTGATGGTACCCCTGCATATAGGCATTATTTTAGTTGTTGGAAAACATTGTTTGACTGGCAAAATTGATGCCATTTCTATTCCCTAGGCCATGCAGTTCAACTATGTTTTAGCTCTTTGCATTTCCAACTTTGGCCTTGCAGTCCCCCAACCCATCTTGCTTGCTTGCTCTGTCAATTTCAGATGAAACTTGACCATGTAACTGGTTAATTTCCTTCTCTTCTGCACCAGTAGATGGAGAATAAACTTGGGTAATCATATTAAAGGATTGTTTGTGAAGTTTAATTAAAAAAATTACTTGGCTATTGATAGCTTGGTGCCTAGCTACAGGTTTTGCTCAATCCTTCCTGACTATGAATGGAGCTCTTTGCTTTTTGTGTCCTGGGCAGTGAACTGTGTGCTCTTCAGACTGAAAGAATCCAATTCCAACCCATTTCAATCCAGCGATGCCCAAGAGGTCCATGTATCCTCCATTTATTTCACCTTTCACTGTGTTGAGCTCTCCCGGCTCCGTGTTCCTCAGGTCCCCTGTATCCAGGCTCAGGCTGCCTTTGCAGCTTTGGGTTTTCTTCTCCCACATGGCAACATCAGCAACTAGATGTCCCGAAGGGGGATATAGTGTCCTAAACCCCATTAGTGCTCCAAAAGTCCCTCAGTCCTTCCTCAACTGACTGAGGGGTCCATCTTCTGGCACCCCAGCATTCATCACTTCATCTGGTTGACTCACTTGGTTTTTTTAGTACCTGGAGTGGCTTGACCCTTGCTACCACAGCAGGAATTCGCTGCTGTCACTTAATGAGGGTTCTTATTTTGTGTTTCTCATTGCTTTTATTGTTTTTTTATATTGCATGCTGCCCAGAGTTGTTTTTAAATTGAGCAACCATAGAAATGATTGAATGAATCTAACCTATCAAGGTAATTTGGAATGTTATTTCTGCTTTCTGGACTAATAATGATCCCATCCAATGTTCCCTTCACCTCTCCATCCCTGTCATAAATAAAAAGAGTGAAAAGAACCTGGGATTGTTTCTTGTGGCAACTCTCTTCATACCTCACCCGAGATGGATGAGAAACTACAGATGAAAATTCTTTGAATAAGATTTCCGTCCTAGTTATATATCCACTTAATTGCCTTGCAGTCCAGCCCAGACTTAATTAACTTGCTAATCAGAAAGCCACAAAGTATTTTCCTATGGCTTGCCAAAATCAAAATATATTTGTTTTTGCAAGGGATCACCGACATCTTCTCTTGGCTGGTTGAGCAGCCAATGACAATATTGCTTTTATTTCTTCTTCCACTTATTTTAAGTCTGATTACAGCATTGCCAGTTGGATTTCTAAGCAGAACTGACATTTTTAATATGCTGTGGATATCCTCTTTTCTTTGTATTGCTTTTAATCTCTTAGAAGAAATTATCCTTTTTAATTGCTATGTTGCATTGATAGGAGTCATCCGATTTGGTTTCTATTGTATTTATTCATTCATTCATATATGCCTTCCACACCTTGATTATTTTTCATAGAATGATAATGCATATATGAACTTTGAGTCTGTCCTTCAGCTAGCACAAGCCACTATCCCAGAAACCAAATTTCTCCCTTTTTGAACCCATTGTATGGTCAGCTGGCCACTGGGAGAATTCATAGCAGCTGTGGAAAATGACCTGAAAGCAAAAGTCACATTCTGCCATTACAAACTGGCTTTGCAAATGATGTTAAAATAAATTTGGTTGGAGGACAAACTGATGGTGCAATAGGGTTGGTCAAGCTTTGGAAGGCTTGATTAGGAAGTCTTTGAACTGAATCCTGTTCTGGGTAAAAATGAAAACCCATAAATACGGAGCTCATATAAGGGCTGGTGTACTAAGGAAAGAAGAAGTGTTGTGGAAATGGGGCCTCTTAAACTATCAAATAAATCATCTGAAAGAATGTGGGATTATTAGACATTTCACAGTTGTTCCCATGGTGGCTAATTCTGAGTCTGAGAATCTGCTCCGAAGAGAAACTCCCTGCTCTTTTCTAATTCCTACCCTCCCGTTCTTCAGTCTACAAGGGGCTCTAATGCCCCCACCCCTCTAGTTCTAAGCAGAGCAGGCGGCACCTGCTTTTCAGAACCAAAAACAGAGGACAGCTCTGTTTGGCCCTCGCCAAACCTCCAAGGCTTGCTTGGAGAACACAGCCTCTCTGAGTTACTCAACAGCCTGATAGGACCCCATTAAAACTCCAAGCAGAGCTGCAAAATCTCACAAGCACTTTTCTCTTCCCTCTGCCTGGCTCAAGTCCTCTTGTATCTTCTCCTCGCTGTAGCCAGTCCAAATCCAAGAAGGCTGCTTTTAGGTTCCTCCAGGATTGATACATTTTATTTAGTTCAATTTTGATGCCACCTAACTCCCAGTGACTCTGGACAAAAGAAAAGAAAGAGTACCTATCAAAGAGTACTTAGCAACCAGAAGAACAAACCTAAGCTAAGTTGAAAGGCAAAAGGTACTCTTTTTCTGGTGAATGGATTGTGGTGGTTCCATCTGCAGAAGGGGAGCAGCCGGAATTACGGCAAGCAAGGTGCAGTTCAGTTCACCTCTGGCCTTCTCCATGCCAAAAAGGCAGCCAATTAGCCCAGTCTGGGAGTGTCTGGAAATCGGTGCAATTGCAACGGGTGAGAAGCGACGTATTGGAGCCGTGGCCCTGGAGCCAGAAGGTTCCAATAACTCAGAGGCTGGGAGAGCCATAAATCCTCCTCCTCCTCCTCCTTCTGAACATGATATAATAAAGAGGAAAGAGAGGCAAATACAATGGCAGATGGAGGCCAGTTCATATATCACTCACCGCGGTCTCTGGCAATATTTCTTAGAAGTCCAATGAAAAGGCAGAGATTTTCCGTCCCTCCACGCAGAAAAGGAGGACGCTGCTCAGAGCAAAATGTGGGCCCGAACAGCCGAGAGGCGATCCAGGAGCCCCGGACTTGCATCGGCTCCAATGTCACAATGCTGCCCCTCTCCATCCACCATGCCAGCCCCATGTCAGCCTCAACACCAAGCAGCTGCTAGTCCCCCACATTTTCTTCTCACAACAACAACCCCATGAAGGCTGACCAGGCAGGGCTACTGAGCCAATGCCTGAAGCAGCCACTTTGAGCCTTAAGGGCCAAATTCAGGAGCCAAAAGTCTTCTCTGAAACTGTTTGTGAAAATTAGCTGCAATTAAACAGCTTCTTCATTGCTCGGTTGCACTTTCCAGCCCCAGGTGAGATTCTCTTGGTATGCGGATGTTTAACTGGAGTGTGGATGTGTGATAGGAGAGGAGTTTGGAGCCCCTCAGTGCTCCAGGTGAGAAGGTGGACAGCCAGGCAGCCCCTGAGCAGTGCCCCCTCCCCCTTTCAATCTGGCTGTGCAAAGCCTGCCACTCCCCAGTCCAGACGGGTGACTTTCAGGGGGCTCTAAAGTGGACAGAGCTGTTAAGAAAAATGTCTGAGTTTCAAGAAGCTGCTTGCAGCCCTTACTATCTGATTCATCAAAATTACTGAGATACTACTGGTGCCATGAACTGAGAACCTTGGGGACCTCTGACATAGAGTTATGGTTGTAGAACTTAATCACCCCAAACCCTTTTAGGAATCAGGACTAGCTATTGAACAAAGTCACCCCAATTTTAGTGCTGCTGGTTGACTGGGAACCAATGAGACCAGATCAACAGAAAAGGAAGCTTGTGGTCCATCTAGGGTCTAACATGTATTGTGGGTTTCATTTCTAAAGTTCAGCAGCTCTCCAGGTTTCCATCAGGTGGTCCCAGGACCAGCCCCATGGATGAAACCAGAAAGACAAGATGTGCAGGTAGTACAAGCAGGAAGGCAGAGCTCAGGACATGGGACATTTTCTAGCTCCTGAAAAGAGGAGCAGAAAAGTAAGATAGCCTTGAGCTGTGGCTATTTGTATTCTGGGAAAGATATTAACTGTAGAAAATCTGAGGTCAAGACAGGGTCATATAATTTCACGCTTCAAGACGCTGGGTCTTAGGAAAGCATCCGCTGATCAGGAGCTCTGCACTCAAGGGAAAATGTCACCAGAGATGCGGAGCCCAGCTGGGACCGGGGAGCAGAGTCTTTAATGGGCCCAGCACTGTTCTTCTTGGGTTTTGGGGAACGGAAGACAAGGTAACCACGGCCCAGCATCCTGAGAAGGCTCTCGAGGAGATGCCCAGCAGCAAAGGAGGCATTTGGGGCCACAAAGAATTGCCAGAGATTTGCAGGGCTGCCTTTCCCAGAAGCCTGGCTCGAGAAAAAACACTGCATAGCCATATTGAAGGCTGCTTCTCCTATGAGACTCCGATGGCAATGCTTAGCTGCTCCACTCACTATCCTTTCTACCTTTTTATTTTCTAGTGGGGTAGAAGGATGGAAGGCAGCACAGAAGTGACTCCTTCCATGAAGGAAAAGTGACCCCTCCAAAAGGCTTCCCTATTGCCATAGCTTGGGCTGAAAAATCTGGTCAGGGAGCCACATGAATTGTGGCCCAATTCTGCTGACCCAAAGCTCTTCCAGGAATGCAGCCTTTTGTGAGGACTCAGGAATCTAGGGACAATAGACAATCGGTCACCATCAAAATCTTTTCTCTGCTGCCTCCCAAGGTTGCCTTCTCTCTTCTTCTTCAGACTGTGAGGGAGGCAAGCCAACATCATCCAGTCGGATCCCTGGGGAGAGGGAAATCTCTGTCTTTGAGGCAAGACCATCAGAGCCATCCTTTTCACTGGGGTGGGGGTGGGAGTGGCTGTTCCTGTGCCCCAGCAGCCTGCAAAAGGTTTCTGCCCATCAGTCCATATTATCTAGCTCATAAAACCAGAGGATGCCAGTGCTTTACATCAGGACTAGGATGGGGAAAGCTCTTCAGGCATCCTCAAAGAAGATACACAACTACCAAAAACCTAATCAATCAATCAATCAATCAATCAATCAGAATAGAGCTGGAATGAAGAAGACTTTGGTCTTCTTCATTATTATTATTGTTATTGTTGTTATTGTTATCTGACTTCAACCTTGCTTCATCTGGAACTTTCTTCCTTGCAAGGTTGTGTTCAGAGAACTAAGGGCACAGAGACAGGCAGCAGATATCCTCAAGGCAGCCAGCCAAGCCTTACTAGCATTTGAGTGTGGGGAGAGAGCCAGGCGTAATCTCTGCTCAGCAGTTCAGCTCACCAGGAGGCCCAGTGATCACTCAAGTCTGGCTTGCCTCACAAAGGAGAGCCTTCCGTCAGTCTGAGTTTATTCATTTGGTGGGGCTTAGCAATTGGCTAGGTAAAAAAAAGGGGTGGGTGGGTCAAAAAGGAGCCTATACCTACAAATACCACAAATCTGACTTCAACTGTTTGGACAACGGTTCCAGAAGGTTCTATCTGCTCCACCCTGATCTAGGCTTCCATGCCAGCTTCTACATGGCTACATTCCACCAGACCATCCATTAGTCTACTGCTTGTGCTAGGCATGCTAATTTTAAAAAAATTAGAAAATTTAAAGAAAAAAGAAAAAGAAAACCTAAGGCCAGTTCATGGGAAAGCTCATAAAATCCACACATAGGAAACAGGAAGTGTGTTTGATTGCTCCTAGATCAGCTCCACAGAATCTCACAAGGACTGGCAAGAGCAGTCTAGGAAATCTCCACTGATTCCTCCTGGAAAGCTAATTCAGCAGGGATCAGGAACCCCATTTCCCCCTGTCTCTCTAACTGACAGCTTCATTTTCCTGAAGATGGAGGACAAAAAGGGGTCAGCTATCCTGGATCTAATTCTGACTAACAGAAAAAAAAATATGATAGAACAAAAGCAGCTGCTGGAAAAGCCAGATTCCCAAATCTTCTCAACCAGTCTTCTCTTCTTTGTCTACTGTAGGTGGGCAGGTTCATACTGAAGTAGAAGGACCTGAAGAGTCAGAGCATCAAAAGTTGCTGACAAAATCCAGTGAGGTCATCAGGGTGACCCTTCTTCAGCCCAGCTTAGCCAGAGGGTATTTGGCCACTATCCAGGCCTGAATTCTGGCTGATAAGTGCTTAGATAATGTATTGCATCCAGGAGTCTCTGTAGTTACAAAGCCACCACCTTCTCCACAACCCACCCTATCAAGGGGAAATGGAGTGCTGGAAGAGAGCTATCTAAATGGCTAGGTTGAGCAATGGCTTGTTGAGGGGATTGTGTGTTTGTCAAGATGGAGGGGCAGGGGCCCCGTTCCTCAAGAAAGACCCATTGCACCCTAACTTGGACCCTGATCACTTTAAGCTGCTAGGAGGACAGCAATCCAGCGTACAGGTGGCCAGATTCACAACACAGAGCAGCTGGTCCACTTCCTGATCTCAGATGACCAAGCTTGACTATGCCTCCATCACCTCCAATGCACCTGCATTGGGGAGAGTGTTGAACTGGATAACTTGTGGGGTCCTTTTCAAGACATGGACTCTAGCTTGGAACTCAAGTTTAAAAAGGAAGGAACAATTAAGGGAAGTTAGCCGGGCACTTCGGATTTCAGGAAGGCAGATTTTAAAAAATAGAAGCAAAAAGTGGGGAAATACAATCCCTTGTGGGAAGGCTGTTGGAACTGAGTCAGAAAAACTAAACCTTAGAACGAGACAAGGCTGACAAGTTTGCAGAAAATTTAAGAAGAAACCTTGAAATAGGAGAGAAGAGCTGAACTCAAAGGTAGGTTCTAATAATGTGGCAGAGGGAGTAAGTCATTCTCTGGCTTCTCTCAGAAAGAGAGGGGGGCCTCCCCACCAGCATTGAGGAAGGGGGGGCCACAAGCCTTAGAAGGAACACTTCTGTTATACAGCTTGTCTTTTCTTGGTGTTCTGGGCACACTTCACGGTTCCCTGCTTTAAAAGGAATATGGAGAAGCCGCAGCAGGCTGCTTTCAAGGGGGAAGTGGTGAGGAATGGCTGAAGGAGCTGGCTGTGTTCAGCTTGCCAAAGAGAAATCTGAAACGAGATATAACAGCAGCCAGCAAAATCTTAAAGGTCTTCAGGTACAAGACCAAGTGAGCCAGCTGGATCAAGGCCAAGGTCTTGCATCTTCTGCTGGATCTTAGGTGCTTCCTGATGGCAGGTGCTGGGGGAGAGGTGGGGTGGGAGGCCAAGAAGGGAGGAGATTTTCCAGGTGGGGGCTGGATGGCTGAATATAGGGGTTATAGTATCTACACAGAATGGGGGGAAGGGGAAGGGGGAGAGTCAAAGCAAAAAGAAAGAAAGAAAATAGACCCATCAAGTAGCTGAGCTAGGAAGAAACATTTCTCTCTAGAAAAAAAAAGAAGCAAAACATTTCATTGCGTGGCCAGTTCACAAAAATGGAAGGAAAAGTACCAACAATTGAATGTTGTTTATGGGGGATCTTGCAAAACTGGGAGATGGGGAAGATCAGAGAAGGTGCTTCCTTGCACCTGGAGACTGAGCTTGGGGCCATCTCACGGACACCCGCTGCAGTGTACCCCATTTGCCATCTGGCTCACGCTCTGCCTGAGGATGGTGGAACTGGATAGTAGTAGTCCACATACACTGTGAAGCATTCAGATTCAGAGAAGAGCCGTTGCAGATTGGCACTGACCTTTGGAGAAAATCTGAGCAGATTTACGTCTGGCTGAGTAGGCACCCAGCAGTGTTAGGCTGCAGCTCCAGGTCCTCATTGTGGAGAGCTGGACTCACAGCCATGGAAAGTCAGCAATATGATGATCAACACTCTGTTTTCCTTGCTTCCTTGGGTGGGCGCAGGGATGGGAACAAACAGAAAGAACTAGAATTCTTCATGCACAAAACTAATTATGATTGAACAGTTTTACTGAAACCTTGGGATATAATTCATGAATGGAATGCAAATCTGTAGAACATAAATTATTCAAAAGCTATCGGAAATTGACAATTCTTGCATCAAACCTAAATTAGCAATTTGTCTCTTTGGATTCTTTGAAAAGGAAGCTCTTGTGTCTCTTCTCTATTCAGAAATGTTTTGGTTTGCAACGGTGCTTTGTATTACTACAGTTAAAGATTTATGATTGCAATAAATACCCTGATTTGTATCAGAAGCCTGGCTGTGGGTGTGCTTGGCAGCAGAGACCACCCAGGGCCTCGTAGCTACTCTTTGAGAGCCTCAGTGGGATGAACCCAAGCGAGACATACAACTGCATTCGGTTCATCAAGGTGCCTTGATACCTTTGCTGCTGTCCCTGGGGATGCCAAGGCAGAGCAACCTCTGATGGAGGGGCTCCATGCCTGGATCCTCCTGGCTATGTTAGATGGGCAGTGAGGCCTATGATCAGCTCAGGCCCAGCTACCTCGGCTCTAGTTGGTGCATCAATTATACTACCTAGAACAAGAGGGCTTTGTGGCCATTCCTTCTGTCACTATCACTCACCGGGACTACTTCAATGCACTCTGAATGGCTCTGCCTTTGAAGGTCCTTCAGAAGCTTCAATTGGCCCAGAAGGCAACAGCCTGGTTACTGGGGGGAGGGGAGGGAGGTCTCTGCCAACATCATATTCAGCGGTGGGTTTCAGAAAATTTTGCTACCGGTTTGGTGGGTGTGGCTAGGTGAGGGGCATGTGACTGAGTGGGCGTGGCCAACTTGACATCACTCATATCCATGCCCATTCAGTCACATGACAACCTCCCCACCTAGCTATGCTCACAGGAAAAGGTAGGAAAAATTTTGGAATTTCCACCTATCTACCCTGCCCTCCCTTTGCCAGTCACCCCCGTTTCCCCTCCTTTAGCGGCCCCAGGCCTAGCTCCACTTCCTCCCCCACCACCGCCTCTTTGTTCGGGCTGCTTACCTTCCGTGGCGGCTGGTCCAGAGTCCAGAAGGCAAGCTGACCGGAGTTTTCAGCAGCCTCCAGCCAGCCGCCACTGCTGGAAAGTAGCTGGCAAAGAGGCGGCGGCTGGCCGCAGGTCACCAAAAAGTACTGGAGGTCGCGGAAAAAGCTGCTGCTTTCGCTGCTATGTTCTTCACACATGTGCATCCCATTGGACTTGCAAGGCAATGGGATGCGCATGCGCCAAGAACATGGCGGTGATAAACATGGTGGGTGGGGCAAGCGAGAGTGAGTGGTAACTGGGGGACTGGTTAGGGGGCATGGCCAGCCGGCCATCGTTACCGGTTTGGTGACCTTCGGTGACCTCCAACTGTGCCCCGGGCCTGGCACTGGCTTGTTTCTGCTGTGGTGGTGCAGTGGTCAGAGTGCAGTACTGCAGGCTACTTCTGCTGACTGCCAGCTGCCTGCAATTTGGCAGTTCGAATCTCACCAGACTCAAGGTTGACTCAGCCTTCTGTCCTTCTGAGGTCGGTAAAATGAGGACCGAAATTTTGGGGGGGCAATAGGCTGACTCTGTAAACCAGTTAGAGAGGGCTGTAAAGGTCTATGAAGTGGGATACAAGTCTAAGGGCTATTGCTATTGTTAGTTTTCGAATGCAATTCAAAGTATTGTTTTTCACCCTTACGACCCCATATTTGGCATGAAAGAATTCCCAGGAACACTCCCCCCTCCCCAAATGTTAACCAGCCCCAGTTAGATGTCACAGGAGGAACTGCTGGTAACCTATTTTTGCAAGGGAAGGGAAGGGAGGATGAGAGCTTCTTTCTTTCTTCCTTTCTTTTTTTTTGAGAGGGGAGAGATTCCCACACTTCCAACTGGGCTGTAGGTCTTCCTGCCATTCCTCAGGGTGATTCTCACAGCCTGTGACATTCCGGATGTCGAGCCCGGCGTGCTTGACACTGATGGGATGGGAAGGATATGAAGCACAAGAACCCCCTGGGAGACGCAACAATACACAATGCTGGTGGTGGCGGCACTGGGTGTAGGTGGGATGGATCCGGGTGGTGGGGTGTCGGGAGTAGGTCTGCGCTGAAGAACGCTGTCAGTCTATAGAGCTCCGAGCTGAAGACGGTGTCACTCTGACAGGAAACAAGGGGGGGAGGGGTTTCCAGAAGATGCCTCTACAGCTGATGGGCAGCCGCCCAATCAATAAGGGAGGGGTGGGGCAACGAGATAAAAGGCGCTATGAGGCAGATGCTCATAGCGCCAACTTTGAAACGCTTTGTAGCTCGGCGTTATCTCGTGACTGACGAAAGCATTAAACCAGCATTGAATCTCGTCTTGATGTGTCCTGCTGTGTTCTCTTGCTGCCTCCGTGCTGTGCGAGATAAGGAGCTGAGACCAGAATGGGATCCTCTGAGAAATTCCATCTCCCTGCATTGTTGACATCCCTCAAGCTATTACAAAATAAAACGGTTTATGGAGCCTTTGGAGACAGACTATTGTGTGATGATTTGGGTTTTCTATATTCTTTTATTGTGGCTCTTTATTGGCATGTGTATGTGGCACATGGGTTTTAGTGGCCTGGCCTGGCTGCTGTTCTGCTGCTGTGAGTCAGGTCATGGTGTGAGCAAAGCGGCTGGGCTGCTGAGATGCAGGGCTGCGGGGGCCTGTTGAGATGGCTTGGCGGCAGAAGCAGCTGCTTAACTGCTGTGGGACATGCTGCCAGCCTGACTAGGGATGGGGTGGGGTGGGGTGGGGAGGAAGCAAAACAGCCCTCCAGTTCAAGAAGAACCTTCCACACTCTGACAATGTGAACCACCAAACGTCATTCTGATTGTGGTAGAACACAATTCTAATAAAGAAATGTAAAGCCTCAACAATTTTCCATCTGATTATTTGGAATTAAATTGAATAGAGTGCTTGAAGAACCCTGAACCGAAATTAAATGTAAAGAAAATATGAAGAGTTAGTCTGGTCTTGGATTAAGGCACCAGGCTAGAAACCAGGAGACAGTGAGTTCTAGTCCTGCTTTAGGCAGGGAAGCAGGCTGGGTGACTTTGGGCCAGTCACTCTCAGCCCAACTCTGAGGAAATGAGGGGAAATGAGATAGGAGTATTAGGTATGTTCATCACCTTGAGTTACTTATAAAAATAATAAAGGTAGGATATAAATAAAAATAAGCAAAAGTATCCTGAAATGCAAAAAGCAAAAGAAGATGAATTGGCCCTTGGCTCAGATATTGAAAATACCTAACGAAAGGAAGAAAGGAAAAGCAACATAGGCAGAAGTCTACTTTGTCCCAGCAAAATTTGACTTCCAGAAAAGCATACAGAATAACAGAGTTGGAAGGCACCTTGGAGGTCTTCTAGTCCACCCCCCTGCCCAAGCAGGAGACCCTCTACAATCCTTGACAAATGACTGTCCAATCTTTTTTTAAAACCTCCACCAATTGAGCACCTACATCTGGAGAAAGAAATTCCACTGGTTAATTGTTCTCACAAAGAGATAGAGAATTACATGCAATGCAAAGAAATTGAAGAAGAATGAAAGAAGAAAGGCAAAGTACATATTTAATAAAACTTCAGAAATCAAGGGGAACTTTTGTGCAGAAACAGCACAATGAAAGACACAAAAGGCAGACTAATCTATTGGACACAGAAGATATAAAGCAGAGAAGTGTGAACATATGGAAGAAAATGTCCCCAAATCAATACTACATACAAAGATTTGATCATTGAACTTCTGCCAGGCGCTCTGGCCCGGATGGGCACTAAAAAATATTGCTAACACCGAAACTGCAAGATTTGATGAAACAGCATCAGGGCTGCTTCAGATTTTACAAGGTGATGCAGTTAAAGAGCTCCTTGCAATTTATAAGCGGTATGGAAAGCACAGAATGGCCAAAGGGCTGGAAAAAATCTATTTATGTTCCAAAACCCCAAAAGGGGCAGCATTAAAGAAGCTCAAGTATTGAACAGTTGAACTTAGCTCAGGTGCCAGATAGCCAGAAATATGCAATCCCAGTTCAGTAGTTCCTGGAACAAGATCCGCTTGCTGGAATCAGAAGATACGGGGGTACTCAAGGTGGCGTCGACAACAGCCAAGGGATAATGGAAAGAGCAAGCGACCTCTAGAAAGGCCCCTGCTTTTGCTTTATTATTTATTCAAAGTCTCTGGTTGTGAGATCACAACAAATGGTGGAGAGCCCTGAAACACGGGTGTCCTGACCACAATTGTCTGTCTAAGAGTTTGAATGGCAACTGTGGAAATCAAATGGAATTTGAAGCAAACAAATGGTTCAAAACGGTGCCAAGAAGGCTCCAAGATTGCACCGTCTTGTTTTTTTTTTAATCTAACATGCAGAATAAAGCTTAAGAAATGCTGGACTAGAAGAAATAGAGATCAGAAATAAAGTTTTTGGGAGAAATGCCAATAACTTCCGATGCTGTTCTGAGGTAGCCTTTGGATGGCAGGAACAAAGAGCTAATCTCTCCCTGCAGAGAGAACTGCTCAATAACAAAAGCTGAGGTCACATCAACAGGCAATGCCCACCAAGGCAAGTAGGCGGGGAAGAAATTGAATGGCCACAGGAATCTTCTTCCTGGGTTCAAACATTCACAGGCATGGTGGTTGTACCTGTGAGCTGAAGTGATAAAGCAGAAGAAGACATTTTAGTACAGTCACAACTCAAACATAAAAAAACCAAACAAAAAACCCTGAATGAAACTGCAACTAAAAAAACAACAGTAAAATCCCATAATTATAAAACCATTGAGGCCAATGAGTGACTTATTTTAGAAATAGTAAAGCACAATTCAGGCCCATTAAGCGAATGGTTGCCCAGGAAGACATCTCAGGATAGGGCATTGCCTCTGACCAAATCCTTGGCCCTTAGTTTAAGGACTGCCTCTGCAAGTTCTTATCCCATCATTAGGACCGAGTTGGGAAAGGTTATGACAAATCTGGAGAGATTGTTCAAGTGACTGAATGCCATCTTGGATAACATCTCCAGGGTCATACAAGACTCCAAGAACAGTCACAGGCAGACAGTCCAGAAGATCCCATCTCAGACCCTCCCCACTTCAAGTAACTGTGGAAGAAGCATTGAGTTGCAGCTATCTCCTGTGGACAGAAATGGGTGTCAAACTAGGCCAGCATAAGGCCACAGGTGTCCTAAATTCCTGGGATCTGGAAAGCTGATTAATGGTCCTCATGGAATGGGAGAAGAAGAAGAACCAAGTAGAGGGCTACCAGGATCCCCTTTGAGCTCTGTGTTTTCAAGAGGTGACCAAGGGGATGCAGGTGCTAGACAGGAGACCCAGGTTCCACTCCACTCTCAGCTATGGAAGCCCACTGGGTGATTTTTCTCACAGTGGAAGAGGAGAATGGGATGCACACTGCTTTGAGCACCTAAAGGGAAGATGACCTAACAGTTACAATGAAGTGTGTGTGTGTGTGTGTGTGTGTGTGTGTGTGTTCATTAATGGGATGAAGAGGTAAAAGGAATACTTATGAAATGTCCAGTTGATATTAAATGGCATAGTACTATGTACTATGGGCAGTTTGGATTGCCTGGGGGGACCATCTGAAACGGGGCTCCAAAATTCCCTCTGTTGCCTCTGAGGAACACGGGGCCAGTTGGATCCTGTGCTTCTTTGCCATCCTTTTGGGAAGACGGCTAGTGCTTTTCCCCACCTGCAGTTCCAGTTCCTGCCTGCCAAGCCTTTGGCTGTTAGGACCACAGCTTCTCCTGCCTCATTTCCTCAAGCTCATCTTACCATGTTGGTCGAGCCTGAGCCAAGAAGTTCTCCACTCCAAAGTATTTTGTGGGTGCTGGGAAGCTCAAGATCCGCACTTGAAGGATGCTGCCCTCTGACTCTTGCTCTGAGCCCTGACTCTGCCTTCCTGCCTCCTCTCCCATCTGGTGGGTCCTTCTGGGCTTCCCAGGGATCCTGCCAGACCAAGATGCTGCTCTGTCCAACCAGCGATCGGGGCAAAGTCCTGCCAGTCCAGCGTCTTGACAACCTCATCCAAGGTGGGGTGCCCGCAGAAACGAATTTATTGTTTTAGGGGGTCACAGCATCCCACGCTTTGACAACCTCTGCTCCAGAGGATAGAAATAAATTTCAGCATGGTCTTGATAGCTTAGATAAATGAGCTAAAGTAGCAGGATGAAGTTTAACAGAGATGAGTGCCAAATTCTTCATTTAGGAAACAGAGATGAAATGAACAGGGATAGAATGAGGGATATCGGAGTCAGACTTCACAGTAGACCTGGCAATAAATCTCCAATCTCCAGAAACAATTTTGAGCTCAGCGACTAACTGCCGGAGCTTCAAGGGCATGGCAAGCCTGGTAAACAATTTTTATTGTGGAAGCAGAACACGTGCAGATCAGCTTGGGGTAAAGCAAAGGACCCCAGTGTTGTCCACACCCAGCAGCCCCTGAGCTGAACTTGTTTGGAGGAGCTAATTTCCGAGACCTCCAGTCTGCTGCCTCTCCTACCTTCAGATCTGTCTAGCCTTAGCACTTGCCTCAGCAGCCGTATACCTGGCTTGCCGATAGGATTGCAGAAAAGATCTTAGGATCATCAACTGAATGTGAGTCAGCAAACGCAGTTCTGGGCTGCATCAACAGATTTGTGTATTGCTGTGAGTTACATCTACCTGTCCCAGCAGATCCAGCAGGAGAGAGAGGCCTGTTACTAAGGACCTGGGATGTTATACTGGCCCCTAGGAAGGGCCTAAAGGCTTCGCTTTACCATTGTGCCTGGCTGGCTGGCAGTCATGGTGAGCCTTGGCATAAAACATAGAACATCAGCGTTAGAAGGGACCTTGGAGGTCTTCTAGTCCATCCCCCTGCTCAAGCAGTAGACCCTGTGCCATTTCAGACAAATGGCTGTCCAGTCTCTTTTTGAAAGCCTCTAATGATGGAACACCCAGATTTTTGAAGGCAAGCTGTTCTGTTGGTTTATTGCTCTCACCGTTAGGAATTTTATCCTTACTTCTAGAATGCTTCTCTTCTTGGTTAGTTCCATCCATTGCTTCTTGTCTTGCCTTCTGGTGCTTTGGAAAATAAGTTGAATACCACTTAGAATACCACTTCTTTGTGGCAGCCGCTCAAATATTGGAAAACTGCTATCATGTCCCCCTTAATTCTTCTTTTCATGAAACAGACATATCCAACTCCTGCAACTGTTCTTCGTATGTTTTAGCCTCCTGCCCCCTAATCATTGTTGCTCCCCTCTGCCCTCTTTCCAGAGTCTCAACATCGTTTTTACATTGTGGCAACCAAAACTAGATGCAGTATTCCGAGTGTGGCCTTACCAAGGGGTACTAACACTTCATGTGCTCTTCATTCTATCCGTCTGTTAATGCAGCCTAGGATTGCATTGGCTTTTTTGACTACTGTTGCACACTGTTGATTCATAATTAAGGGACTGTTCACTAGGACTCCTTCTCACAGTTACTGGCATTAAGCCCAGTTTCACCTAGTGTATACCTATACAGTTGGTTTTTCTTGCCTAAGTATAAAACCTTACTTTTATCTAGATTGAACTTCAGGTTGTTAGATGGGGCCCATTGTTTAAATCTGTCAAGATCTTTTTGGATCCTGAGCTTGTCTTCTGGAGTCTTGGCTGTTCCTGCCAACTTAGATTTGTCTGCAAAGTTGATGAGTTCCCCTTCTATTCTCTCATCTAAATCATTTTTGAAGATATTGAAGAGCACTGGGCCTAAATCTTTGGGGTACCCCACTGTTTCCTTACTTCCATGTAGTTCCAGTGGCTGTATTAAATGGACATATGATTTACAGGTAGTCCTTGATTTACAACAGCTTGTTTAATGACCATTCAAAGTTACAAGGTCATTGAAAAAAGTGACTTATGACCAGTGTTCACACTTATGACCATTGCAGCATCCCCATGATCATGTGATCAAAATTTAGATGCTGGCAATTGACTCACATTTATGACGTTTGCAGTGTCCCAAGGTCACATGATCCCCTTTTGCGACCTTCTGACAAGCAAAGTTCACTTAATGACAAAGCCAGATTCACTTAACAATAGTTTGACTAACTTAACAACTGTGGCAAGAAACATTGTAAAATGGGCCAAACTCACTTAACAAATGTTTCACTTAGCAACAGAAATTTTGGACTCAATTGTGGTCGTAAGTTGAGAACTACCTGTATTTTCACCTGCTGACTGTCATTGTCTTTTACTAAATTTTTAATCATAATTTTAGGATACCTCTTTATTTTTTATTGTTCCTGTTGTTATCTTGATTGTAATGAGCTGCCCAGAATCACACATAAAATGGGTGACTACACTAAATATATAAATTTTTAGAATGAGTCCAAGAATCTGTAGCAAGTTTAAGAAAATTTGCAACTAAAATGATCAAGTTGCAAGACGTCTTATTCAGAGTGACTGATGAAGTTGGGAACATTTAATTTTCAGAGAAATCACTAACAGCGATAGAACAAGATCAGGGATTGTTGTCTCTTGCTCACAGTGCAGACGCAGAATAAAAGAGGACAGTTATATGAAGGTAGATTCCAACCAAACCTTAGGGGGAAAAATACCTTCTGAACCAAGAAGTTTGATACTCAAATCAGCTCCGTGAATGTGTAAATGTTCTGTCTGGCTTTCTCTCATTCTGCTGTGAGCTGGGGGCTGCAATTGAGAGGGCCCCTCCCGAGCCTCTGGTTTTCTAATGGAGGCTGGGATATCTTCAGAGGAGCCAAGAAAACCAGGAATCAAAGGGGCAGCTGTGTCCTTTTGATCAGCTCCACTCCGGACTTTTCTGCGTAAGCATTTCGGCTTCGTTTCACAACTTTTAAAAGGAGTTTGGAGACATTTTTTTCCTGCCAACCTCACAACACCAAAAACAAGAACGAGTCAACTACTGCCTTGCCCTGATCTGCTGCAGATCCTGAGGTAATAAAAAAATCCTTCATCCCTGCTCTGGGAAAAATAAATAAATAAATAAAATCCTTAAACTTCCCCCCTCCAACTTTACTTTATGCTGTGATTGTCAGTAAAACCAACCAAAGCCAAACTTCTTTGTGGTTCCTCAGAAAGAGACTGAAATTTTCGAGCCACTTTGCTCTGTTTGAGGCTGTTCTGGGTCTGAAATGAGGAAAGGATTGCATGGAAGCTCCATGGAGCAGCCACACTTCACAGAAAATATTCACTGACTACCATTTCCAGGTCTCTAAAGCTCTTCTCCCAACATGGTGGGATCCCAGAAGTCCAGGGCTAGTGCGGAGTCCACGTTGGAGGTCTCCAAGGAACATCAAGGGATTCCAGACAGTCAGCCTTCTCTCCTTCTGGCCTGACATGCCCCTCCCCCCTTTGACCAGAAGTCCCTTCCCTCAATTTGTTTTGCCCATTTCCTCCATTTACTTCTGCTTTAATCTGCATATCATCGACAGCACAAAAGATCTGCGGAGGAAAATTTGACAAATGATGCCCATTTTTCTACAGCCCCCATCTTCTCCTCTCTCGCCACCTTCTAATTTGTGCTGGCATTATAACTATGCATCAATAGACAAGCAATATTATGTTAAGAACATGATAAAATGCCAGCAGCTTCATAATGGCACCAGCCAAATGGTAATTTCTCCTTCAAAAATTGGTCATTTATTTTGCTGGTCCATTCCTATGTTCAAATTAGATGAAGCTTAATATCCTGTAAAATTGAATGTATTCTATCCTTTTCAAGCAGCCTGGCCTGTGATTTATGGCTCCGAACCCTCCAAATGTTAAAGTGCCTGTTTCTTGAGATGTCAAGCGCTTCCAGTCGGAGGCAGGCCACATGTCACATGCCCCCCTCCCCTCACCTGCCTGGCCCTCTCCTTGGCGTGTCTCCAGCAGCCACAGCAGGCGCCACTTGTGGGATGGGCCGTTGCTATCCTTCTATGCCCAGGGGCGGGGAGCTGCTTCCCCCCAACTGGGCTGCAAGTTCTGCCTGTTTCCTTCCGTTTCCACATTGCCTTTGCCATGTCCCAGAAAACAGCCCTCGTCAAGCAGGGCTGGCTAGGCTGCCCAGAGCAGGGCCCTCCTTTGGCTCCATAGGCCAGGAGTGAAGGAGAAGTGACCACCCACCACTCCGAGGGACAAGAAGCAATGCAGAGCACCCTCCCTCTTGGCAGTCTTTCCCAGGCCGGGCAGAGGCCACCCAGCCACGGCCCTGAGGTTGGGTATCTTTATGGGAAAAATGCAAATGGCCAGAGGGTTCTGGAGCAGTTCACTGCCATTCTTTACTTGTTTGTTTCTTTAATTTACGTGCTGCCCATCTCAGCACGTAAAGCAGAGTTGTCAAGCAACTGGGTGGCTAAACCCCAAACAACAGCTCAACTGGGAGGGGTAGAGTTTTGAGGGCTGGGGTGGATATAAAGGTAAAAGGTAAAGGTTCCCCTCACACATATGTGCTAGTCATTCCCGAATCTAGGGGGCAGTGCTCATCTCCATTTCAAAGCTGAAGAGCCAGCGCTGTCTGAAGACGTCCCTGTGGTCATGTGGCCGGCATGACTCAATGCCAAAGGCACATGGAACGCTGTTACCTTCCCACCAAAGGTGGTCCTTATTTTTCTACTTGTATTTTTTATGTGCTTTTGAACTGTTAGGTTGTCAGAAGCTGGGGCAAGTAACAGGAGCCCACCCTGTTACGCGGCACTAGGGATTTGAATCTCTGAACTGCCAACCTTTTGATCAACAAGCTCAGAGTCTTAGCCACTGAGCCACTGCATCCTTCTTTGGATGTAGTGGATATGGCCCACGTTCAGATATGCTTCCCTCTTCAGAGGGACAATGGCTTTGGACTCTATAAAACCCCCTAGCAGGAAGCTGAATGAGCCCTGAAACCCATCTCCACGGTGAGGGCAGCTCACACTCCAGGGAGGTGCCAATCTGATGATGATTGGAATGTCAGAGAGGTGGGTATTGCAGGAGGCATTGGGGAGGGCAAGGCCTGGGTGGCATGGCCTGGGCCACCAACCAGATTCCTTTGGCTTCCTCACAGGTGGCAAGAACAGAGAAAGGAGTCCACCGCAGCAGCAGGTGAGGTAGGATTGCCTTGTGTGTCAGGAAGGCCATTGAGCCTAATTCCTGCTCAGGTGAGAGGTCTCAGGAAAAGCATCCCCTGCAGATAGCTGCCCCTGATAGAGGGAGCTCAAAGTCAATGAGGTTTCACTGCAGAGTTTCTCTAGTTAAGGAAGGATTGCACACAAGGAGGGACCGAGGATCTCTTTTTCCAACTGTTTCCTAGCAACAAATGGAGTGGACATCTGAGGTCCGGAAGTCAGCAGGTCTGGGTGGCCCAGAAGAGCTCACTCTTCATTATAAACCGGCCTGAGACTTTCCATCAAACTACATTCGAGTAAATAAATATATTGGCTGCTTGGTTTGCTTTTCTATATGCCTGCACTTAACTCCTTGTGTTCTTGCTCTGGAAATTGAGAATTCTAAAAATCTGCCCAAATGGTGTGATGACTCATGGAATTACCTAAAGCACTTCAAGGGTGCACCATGTGGCAACACAGGCAGTTATGTCTGCTGCTCGAGCAGGGCTCCTTACACCGCTGGTCCATGAGCTGCACTGGCTCCCAGTGTGCTTCTGGGTGCAATTCAAGGTGCAAGGTGACCTATAAAGTCCTACATGATATGGGAACAGGATATTTGAGGGATCACCTCTTTTGGTTACATCTACCTGTCCTCATCAGATCCACCAAGAAAGAAGAACTTCCAGGTTCATCATGGCTTCCAGGTGCATCATGGCTGACTCTCTGAACAATGCAGATGATGACCACAAGAATAATTTAATAAATAAATAAATAAAAATAATAGAGAACAAGGGACCAGCAAGTAGACCCTTCCTTTGGAACCTCTCCAGAGAAGGCGAAGACTGGAGATTGCCCATAAGCACTCCAATAGGAGGTTCTCATAAGGGGTTCATAAAACAATGTTCCTCCAGTGGACTGAGTATCAGGAGATGATGGAGACAACATCTTGCTCTCAGCCACAACAGAGCCTTTAAAAAGGAGACTGAGCCAGCTGCACTCACTTTCCAATCATTCTCAGAAAGGATTATTTAACTATCTCATAGATATTAGAGACCTTCAAAACACCAAGTTTAATTTGACACCTGGTGAGTTTTACTTTCTTTTTTTAATATTAGGAATAAAGGATTAAGAGTTTAAAAACAATATAAACTGACAAAAAAGAAGAAAAAGATTTAAGAAAGTTATAAACAGACTAGAAAACCAGAGGAATTTGGAAAATTTGTATTTTTCTGTTAGATTTGAAAAACAAGTTATAATTAAATAATACACCTGTGGGAAATGACTGAAACAAATTAAATCTATATTAGGAAATGAGATTCTTTGAATGTTGCAAATGGACACTAGAGGGGACTAAAGGACCAAGAAGAAAAAAAAAGGAAAGTGCATTTATCAACTTTTAAATTTAGGTTTTAAAATGGTCAACGCTGGCATATTTTTAAGTTGCTTAAAGAGTTCTTTGAAAACATGGGCTGAGATATTAATGACTAATATCTTGGAAAGCAACCCAGCTCCAATAGTTAAATCATGAGAAGGTGTAAAGGGAGACTTTAAAAAGCAACATTCCTGTCACAGAACTAGGACTTGTAAGCATGGAATAAAATTATTTATTTATTTATTTATTTATTTATTTATTTATTTATTAGTTCGATTTATATGCCGCCCTTCTTCGGAGACTCAGGGCGGCTTACAATGCATTAAGCAATAGCCTTCATACTTTTGTATATACCTGCTTAGTAGGGCTTTCGGCCCCCCGTAAGCGGTGTTCTTTTTTATACAAAGTCAACTTATTGCCCCCACAATCCGGGTCCTCGTTTTACCTACCTTGAAAGGATGGAAGGCTGAGTCAACCTTGAGCCTGGTGAGATTTGAACTTGCAGTAATTGCAGGCAGCTGGCAGCTAAGTGCTACTTCAATGGCATTTAGTCCCCTGCACCACCATAGTTTTCATATAACTGAAAAGAGGACTAAACCAGAAAAACAAGAAAAATCAAGAAAGGGCTTGGGACAAAGAGCAACTTTGACAAGAAACTCTGGACCCCTTTACTGGATTTATGACGTAGCTTGGAGAAAAATCTGAAGAATCTTGGAGAGCCAAAGATTGATGAATGGTCAAATCCCGCAATACCACTGGAAGGAATTAATGGGCAAGATTGTGAAGTGCAAAAGGAAGAATACAAAGGTGAAGCATTTAATTGGTAGTAAATTATGTGTTTGATATTTCTGGCAGCTTTGAATGGACTTTTTTCTGAATCAGGACCGAAAAGATAAGAACATCTGGATTTTGTGTGATTAGACTAAGAGAAGTTTTGTCTGTAATTTTAAAAGAGAGTGAAGATTCATGTTAGCTTGGGCTATATGTGATGAAGGCTGGAAGTTACTCTTGATTATTGTCTTTGTTTATATTTCCTTTCTCTCTTTATCTCTCAGACTCTTTCTTTCCTTTTTTCTCTTCACATTTTTCTCTGGATTTTCTTTAATTCAATAAAGTTATTACAAAAAAAAAGATCTGGCAGGGAAGCATGTCTGTTAAGGAATGTCAATTGATGGGACTCAGGAGGAGAGATTTTTCTCTCATGACAGCTGCCCTGAGGAACATTTCCCCCCCCCCAACTGCATCTGGCAGTAATGTTGTGCCTTGGAAATGGCTCTATGAAATGGCTCTATGATTTACATTCTTCACCGGCTGACTGACATATTTTGTGTTTAACTGAGTTTTTAATGGTGGTTTCAGTATGATTCTGTGTTTGTTGTGTTTTATATTTTATTCCCGTTGTTTTTAATAGACAGTGTGTGGAGACTGTTAAGGACTGCATTGGGAGCAATGGGCTGAAACAAAACCTTGGTAAGATGGAATGGCTCTGGGTCTGGAGTTCATTTGTCCACGGAGAATTGCCATCTCTGGTCTTGGATGGGGTTGCCCTGTGCAGAATCTGGGGGATCTCTTGGATTCACAGCTCCTGCCAAAGAGCAAGTGGCAGTCGTGGCCAGGAGGGCCTTGGAGCAGCTGCGGTTTGTGTGCCAGTGTTGCCCTTTCCTGGCTAGGGAGGCTCTCTGGATGGTTATTCATTTCCTAGTCACCTCCATCATGACTACTGTTTAGATTGCTTTTCATTGTTTTTATTTTGGGTTTTTACCTTTGTAAACCACCGAGTCACTGAGTGAGTTGCACAGCCATATAAATTTTCTGAAATAAATGAAAATTTGTGAGCCTCCAAGAGTCACATTCAGGGAGTCCTTGCTTATGTCCACTTGCTCAGCAACCAAAATTAGGGGGTTTAGTGACATACTTGGAATCACAGCATTCCCCTGGTCACGTGATCACCATTTGCAACTTTCACTGACCGCTTCCAATAGTCAGTTTCAAAGGGGAAGTTTGCAGGAGGTCAATGGTGATCATGTGACTGCAGGACGCTGTGACTGGGGAAGTCCAAACTGGGAGTGCTGGGACTGCTGTCGTAAATCGGCACGGCTGTGTGAGATTGCACCTTACAGCTGCACCCCTTAGCATAGAGTTCCCAATTACCATTGGTAAGCAAGAACTACTTGTATGTGAGGTGGATATAACAACCAACAAATGAATAAATGGTCATGTAGTCCCTGCTCAATGCATGGTCCATTAAAGTGTTGTGGACAAACCTAGTCTTGTCTGAAGATCTCCAAAAGGTGAAGATGTTGGTTCAAGAGAGAGCATACTACATCAGTGGACATTTCAATGAATCCAAATTGGGCCATTCTTGCTCGTTCCGGTTTGACAGTGTGCATCATAGGACGGAAGGCATCCTGCCCTGCATCTGGCATGCATGGAAAGTAAGTCCCTCCTTAATCTTTATGGAAGAAATCCATAACATTCCACTTTCTCAGGAGCCTCTTGAGGAGTCTGAGCTCTGCTTGTCTGAGCAAGGAGCATGGATGCTGTCCACTCATGGCCTTTGTGCTTCCTGTCAGGTAGAAGCAACCTAGAATCAAGGAGAAACTTCCTAACAGTGAGAACAATCAACCAGTGAAATGGTTCTTGAACCTCCAGAAGTTGTGGATGCTCCATCACTGGAGGCTTTCAAGAAGAGCCTGGACAGCCACTTGTCTGAAATGGTCTAGGGTCCCCTGCTCAAGCAAGGTGGTTGGAGTAGATGACTTCCAAGGTCCCTTCCAACCCTATTTTTGTTACGTATCCTAAAGGAAGCAGTCATCTGCTGGGCAAGGCAGGCTGGCTAACAGCTTCTTCCAAGTGAGTCTTGAAATCAGACTTATATCAGCTCCTGTATTAATTTTAAAGCCTAATTCAGGGCCATTAATTTGCAAAGATACTTCTCACAATTTGGCGGAAGCATTAGGGCATAAAATTGGTCTGAAAAATAATTGCTCATTGATATCACCACGTTTTGCAACTTCTTTCAACTCATGAATATGACAGGCAAGTTCAAAACAATCCACTGACTTTCCTTTATAGTTTCTAGCAGCCTTTGTCCTTTTGCGGAGGGAAGAGATGGGAAGCTCTGGGTGCAGTTGAGCCAAACCTCTCTGCTCCGTCTTCCTGCCTCAGCAGGATTGTGTGGCTGGCTGGGCTTTCTAGCCTACGGTGTTCCTGGGTCTGCACCTGGATCTGGAGTGGGTCAGAGTTCCCAGCACCTTGCAAAGTCTAAACCATTTCTGACTACGATTTTGAGGCCAGAGTCTTTATCCAAGTGGCACAATAAGTCCCCTAATACTTTCCGCTCATGGTCATCTGCTAATTCTTTACCATTTCTGCTTTTAAAAATGGGCTTTGGTTTAATTTTTGAGTGTATTGATTTAAAACTTTGTTTGTTTTATTGTAATTGCCTTATTTAAGAAGATTTTGCTGTGCTCTTGTAAATCACTTAGGGACCTCTAGGAGGAAGCATGCAACCAGAGCTAACTAATAAATAATCAGTACTAAATAAATAAAGCATGGAAACACCAAGGAAGGAATCTGAGTTTCTCAGTTCTCCCCTTCTTCACAGCCGCGTGTAATAGCACTCTCTGCCTCTGAAGGGATGTTGCACAAAATAAAGGTATTTAGATTCAGCACTAAACTCGCATGCTGTCAAACATGCAGGACATCAGGCTGCCACCCTGGCAAGGCAGGCCCCCGGCAGGCTCCTTGCTGGAAGGAAGTCTGAGCCCCGCAGGCAAGCCGGCCCAAAGGGAAGAGGGGCACTGATGCTCCTTCAGCACTGCCCAGGGGGGGCTCTTTCTCCCCAAGGGCTCTCTCAAGGGAAGACATCTGGCTACAGAACCCCACCCTCAGGCCCAGCCCTGGGCTCCCCAAAACCAACTCTTTCAATTTCCTCGTAGGAGGAGAAGCAGCCCAGACGGCTTTCAGCTGCTGCTGGGGAAGGGAAAAGGAGGGCCCAAAAACTGGACTAGAGGGCCTGGGTCTCTCTCTGCCGCTTTCCTCTTCCGTTTTCCCTCCCTTCCATCTTACTGCTTTCCCCAACATCAGGGGCAGGTTTCCAAACCCATCGCTACTGATTCACTCCTGGGCGCACAGGCGCTCACGTGGGCGCATGATGCTTCTGCGCATGCACAGAAGCATCCAGGCGGGTGGGTGTAGCGTCCCGCCACTGCTACCAGTTTGCTCGATCCAGGGTGAACCAGTAGCAACCCACCACTGCCCAACTTGCTCAGAGTAACAATGCCCCCTTCACAAAACTGCAGCTGTTTGGCTGCTGAAATTCTTCTCCGTGCGTTCTTAAACCTTCGCAGAAACATTTTGCATCCAGAAAGTAAAATATGCAGATTAGCTACATAACTGAAGAATTGCATACAAATTAATTCAGAATTACTGTTCCATAACATAAAGAAAAGCTAGGCAGCAAAAATAAGCTGGAATTAGCTGGTGCCAGAAAGTGTTTCCTCAGGGGAAGAAGATGGTGCACATGAATTAAATATTGTATATTTTTTTAAACCAAATTAGAATTGCTCATCAGAGGACCTCGTACAGGAACCAGACAGTGGTTGGTCCAAAGAGAGGGATTCTGTGGGAGCCCTGGCCAAGGAGTTGTGGCAGTGGTGGGTTGCTACCGGTTTGCAATGGTTCGGGCAAACCAGTAGCAGTGGCTGTGGGAGGAGGCTCTGCCCACCTGCTTCTGCGCATGCACAGAAGCGTCACATGCATGGGTGAACCTGCCCCTGGTTGTAGTTTCCCTTCTTGGAAGAGCCAGGAGAAGGCCAACCTCCTGTCCTGTTGCAGGTTGAGGCAGGCTTCCTCTCTGGCAACCCCAGGGGAGAGGTTGGCCCTCCACCTCACTTTAGACAGGACAGGCCCAAAATGGAGGAATTCTTGCATTTACTAGATACCTGGGTCCAGCTTTGATCCAGGATCCATTCAGTTATCAATCGGGATGTATCATATGAACTGGGCCCTGCTTTCTCTCCTGGTGCTTTAGATTTGGAAGATTTTATAAGCAACCATCCCTAGTACCATACCCTACTGCCTCTTACAAACATTTTTTCTTGTTGGAAGAAAAATAAATGGGTGTCTTGGCTACCTGCAGCATATTCTTCTTTCATCAGGATTCCAATGGACTAATATAGACTTGAGAGGTAAACATGTCTGGCGAGCCACAAGTTGAAGCAGATACAGCTGCATCAGCAAAAGGAAACCACAGGTGGATGTTTAACAGTTCTCACTTTCAGGAAATTTCTCCTTAGTCCCAGGTTGGATCTTCCTATAAGCAGCTTCCACCCATTGCTCCTTGTCCTACCCTCAGGTGCTATGGAGAATAAACTGACCCACTCTTTCCTGTGACAGCCCTCCAAACACACTGCTTGATTATTGTTCCCAGAATTTTCCCAGGTATTGGTGTTGAACTGATTGTGATTTTCTGGATACACCTTTTCTCCCTTTTTAAAGACTGGAACCGCATCAGCTCTTTTCCAGTCCTCTGGTGGTTCCCCCAGGAAGATGAGAATTGCTCAAGTTTCAAAGGCCCACAGAAATGGGAGAAGCTCTATTTCTCTTACCGCTTGGCACGCAGAAAACCAGGAAACATTTTGCTAGGCTGTCTTCCTGACATGATTGCAGGAAAGTCTTTCCCCAGATGACAGTCAGGGACAGTGATGGGTGCAGTACTTAAACGAAAATGAAGCTATTTTATCTACAATATATCAAATACTTCTCTGTTGGTTCTATTTTTTAAAAGAAAGGCTTTTTGCATTCTTCTGGAAGGTTAAGGCTTAATACATTTGAAAAAAATTAACATACAAGAAAACGCAAGTTAGTCATTGCAACAGTACTACAAAACCCATATTGCAAGTATTACAAAGTCCATCCTAGGTGGCCCTTAGTCCCTCCTTTGATGTTTATCAGAGCTGTGTAGCAGGGAGATATGCATCACCATTTGAATGAGGTTTTGATGAAGGAAGATAATGAGGAACATGAGTTGATAGCACATGTAACATATGTTCCCCATGCCTCTCATCTTTGCTATGAGAAGGAGGAATACAAAAGTGAATGCAGGTACTGCAAAGTCCATCCTACGTGTCCCTTGGAGGGGCCAAAGAAGTTCCTTAAATGCCTCAGGCTGCAGGACAGAGCCAAAGAGTTTCAGACTTCAGATAGGAAAAGGAGGCCAGGAGAGGACCAAGGGCATGCACGGATCTTCCAAGCGATGGCCAAAGCAGATGCAGCCTCTCTAACAGCTGCAGCTTTACCCGCCTTCTCTCTTCAGGTAAGGAGCCATTTCCCATATACTCTCCCCAAGTGGCTATACCCATTGCAGGGGGACATACGATTGTAGTTTTATTTACTTTAATAGGGCTCTTCATCTTGAAAAGAGAGAGAGAGAAGGAGGGAGGGAGAGAAAAGCAAGGAGAAAGAGAGAAAGAGAGAGAGAGATTTCTGAGATGGGAGTGTTGAAGGAATCTGTTCAGATCAAGGCCTGGGTGGACTTCGCCTTCTGCTACCTGCTGGGGGTCAAATCCAGAGTGTAAAACGGGAAAAAGAGGCCTTCTCTTGTTTGGTGTCACAGAGCATGGTGAACAGAAGGCTCCATTCAAAACCAGACCTGAAGACAATGAACAAAATGATAAGAGCAACCTGGAGTTCTACTGCATTTTGAATTTGGGGGGAGTCCCCGTTCTCTCTGATAACTGGAAGGGCAGAAATCCACCCTAATTTCAGCTTTGGGGCATCGTGTTCATTGTGTGAATGTTTGACAACATCAAACTTAACATGTTTTGCACTTTTTCTCCCTGACTGTCTGCAGCTCTTTCCAGAATATGGTAAGCTTTCTGCCTTATTGATTTTGCATCTCAAGTGTTTGTTTTGTGTATTGGTCCTTGGCTTGCTTGTAACGCTTTTAATTCCTCTGAGAGTATTTCCAGATCAGCTTCTGCTGTGGGGTTAAGCTAGGACTTGTCTCCCTGCACAGCGAGGAGCCAGTTAAAAGCTTGCTCTGCAAAATCTTCCTCTGATACACTCTTTTCTTCTTTCCTCCCTGGATTTTAAGTACCGTATTTTTGGAGTATAAGATGCAGCAGAGGCCCGTGCAGCAATAGGCAATAGCAATCCCTGCAGCCTGAGAATCGGGAGGCCGATCCAACGGACAATCAACTTGTGCTAATTAGGCTGTGCTGAAGCTGAAATGGGCTGTTTCTTCTTGCTGCTTGCTGCAAGGAGGTAAATTGCTAGGAAGCAGAAGCCAAAGGGTGGGGACCAGTGGGTGGGCAGGGCTATATTTGGTGTATAAGACACACATAAATTTTTACCCCCTTTTAGCGGGGAAAACGGTGTGTCTTATACTCCAAAAAATACAGTAAATCATATGAAGAACAATTAGTGGAAGTGGCTGCGTTTAACTAAAGAAGAGAAGACTGGGAGGAGGGGAAGATAGACCTGATAGGAGCCTTCCAATATTATCACAGGGAAAGAGGCTGATTTGCCTACGCAAAACAGCTGAGAGCAAAACAGCTGAAAGGTGGGAGGCTGATCCAATCAACGTGCTAATTAGGCTGTGCTGAAGCTGAAACAGCTGTTTCTTCTTGCTGCAATGAGGTAAACTGCTGGGAGGCAGAGGCCAAAGGGTGGGGGCCAGTAGGTGGATGGCGCTACATTTAGTGTATAAGACACACCTAAATTTTCACCCCCTTTTCGGGGGGAAAAAGATGCATCTTATACTCCGAAACATGGGTACAAGGTAGATCTTGCTCTACACGTTCCGCATCTCTTCTGGGCCACCATCCATGGGTCTTCCCACCCACGGGAAGGTTAGATCCCTGCGTTTGCAACAACTGCACCGCTTTGTCTCCTACGGTGGCTTTTATATCATAGAACACTTTTGACTCTCCTGAGCAGCCTTCAGATTCTGCTGTAACTCTGTTTTTACAGCTTCTCCCTTTACCTGAGATTGTACTCCCTGTGTGTGATTTTATATATACAGTATATTGGAGAGTATATTCCAATATTCTTTGGGACTGGAGCTTTGTTTGGCCATTCTTCTTCTCCATAGTCACTCTAGTCCTGCCCCATCTCACCCCAGGCTTGGTCTTTTTCCATGTAAGAGCTAAAAAGGGCTGAACATGTCAAAATAGCACCCAGGGTCCTTCTCTGCACACTTACTTGACCTCTTTTTTTTCAGAGTCAGTTAGGACTCTGTGTCCACTCTCTAGCATGGTGTGGGTTTGCTCCGATTCCAGATTTGCCAGCTTTGAACAGCAAATGGCAGACGGAAAGAGTGTGGTTTGAACTGCCAGCATCTCCGGCTATTCATCAGCTCATCAGCCATGGCTGCTGCTGCTGCTGCTGCTGGTGGTGGTGGTGGTGCAAGATTTTGCCTGGAGCTTTCTAGTGGAGGAGTCACAAATAGCCCAACTATGCTGGCTTCTTTGACTGGCCTTGCAGCTAATGGCGGTACGTGAGGTGGACCGAGGAGCATTGGTCCTTGCTTCTCCTTTGGCTTCATGTGCTGTAGTGTCCCTCTGGGCAGGACTGGCCATGAGTTCCCCATCCTTGATCACTGCTGGTCAAAAGAATCTGCCTCTAGGTCTTGTTAGAATTATGTCTGCCCCACACAATCTTCACAGGAGTTGTGTGCAGGAATGCCAGCAGATCTGCTGTGATGCTCTGTGGAACAACCGTTTTGTTCACCTTTTCTCTCATTATCCTTTGCCATCCCTGCCCCCGATGGGGGTCTAAAGGGGGAAGTGTCTTACACCCATCTCCCATTTCATTCTGATGGGCTGGCCTCTAATTCCGCCAGATCCCTAAAAGCTTTCTCTTTATCTGACTGCTTTCCTGGACCTGGTAAATGGAATAGCGGTGGGTGGGCCGTTCTTCTGTATCTAGAGGCTTATCATCTCTGCTCCTGGACAGGGTGGCATTGCCCCAGATGGCTCAGTGTATATTCTGGGGGTCATCCTAGACTTGCAAATCCTGATCTTAGCCAAGAGGACCTTTTCTCAACTTTGCCTTGAATGCCACTAATGTCCTTTCTTGGATCAGAAAGTCCTCTCAGTCACTCATGGCCTGGTCCTCTCCTGTATGGACAACATGAGGTGCCCTTGGAGTGGATCTGGAAGCTTCAGCTCCTGAAAAATGCAGTGGTGTGGACAGTTATGGGCACCTCTAAGGCTGCTGCTGCTGCATGAACTGCACTGGGTGCCAATTTGCCTCCGGATGCAATCCAAGATGTTAGTTATTACCTTTGAAGCCCTGCATGGCATGGGACCAGATTATCTGAGGGGGCCTCTCATCCCTATTACTTCAACTCATCCCACCCTGTCTAGAAGAAAGAGCACATTATGGACCCCTTCGGTGGGGTCTAGGAGGAGAGCCTTCTCTGCCATTGCCCCACCCTGTGGAACATCTCCCTGGAAGAGAGGTTGGCCCCCAAGGCTTTTGGTCTTCCGGAAGAGAGTTAAGACAGCCCTGCCATCTGGCCTGGGGTTTAAGAGTGGCAGGCAGCCTGGCTGGTGCCTTGTGGAAGCTCTCTATCTCTCTTTTTCACTTTGTATGTTTCTATATGATTTCTTTGATCTCTTTTTATTGAAATTTCCCTAAGTCGCATACAGTACAGTGAGATGGGCCTTGTATAAATTTGATGAATAAATAAGATGAATAAATAAATGTGATTTGGATAAGAATGTAAAATTGCAGACAATTCTTCTGCCTCCCGGTCTTCCTTCAGCCTTTCTACCATTTTCTCTTGAGATCAACTATTCTTCCTTCCTGTTGATGTTGCAGAGTTGTATCTTTAGCTTTTAGGTGCCCATATGCTGGCAGGTGAATACCAATAGTTACTTCTTTTGGCAACTCAGACACAAGATTAGCATTGGTTTTCTCCACCTGATTTAAGATTTGAAGGCAAAGCAGACAATGTTTCATTTGCCCAAAGACAACAGGGACGGCCTCTCTAAGCCCATCTGGGAGACGTTTTGCCTGGCTCAGTTGCTGCCAGTGTCCAAGGTCCCTTTGGCTTCCTGGCATGGACTTCTATGGATGCCCTATCCCCTTTCTGCTGGAGAAGCTTAGTTCAGTGTATTCTTGAATTATATGTCGGTGTTTCTCAAACTTGGGAACTTTAAGACTGTGGACTTCCCACAGAAGACTCCCACCCAGAAGAGCTGTGGTGGCGCAGTAGTTAGAATGCAGTACTGCAGGCTAATTCTGCTGACTGCAGGCTGCCAGCAGTTCAATCCTCAGCCCTCCATCCTTCCAAGGTCGTTAAAATGAGGACCCAGATTGTTGGGGCCAATATGCTGACTGTAAATTGCTTAGAGAGGGCTGTAAAGTGGTATATAAGTCAAAGTGCTATTGCTAACTCCTAGACTTTCCTCTGGGAGTTAAAGTCCACACCCCTTAAAGGTTGAGAAATAGTCCTATGTTACTACACATCCTCTCCTTAACAGGTTTTGCCTTCTTTGGAGCTTTTCTTCATTCTGGTTGAGGCTGTCTAAGAGGTTTTGTTCTCTGAACATTGCTTTTTCCCTTGGGATTTTATCTATTCCTGCTCTGAAACTTTGGCCAAATTTGAAACTCCACTGCAGGTGTCTTCTGAGTTCCTGGCTGCTGAATAATTTTCCACCAGTTCCACTTCCTATTTCAGACAGAATCAGATTGGGCTTGGTATGACTTGCAAGGACTGTTTGTGGGCTACTTCTACTACCTCTCTGCTCTGGCCACATGACTCCTAAATCCAGTAGCTTTGTCCTCAACTCTCCAAACTCATCCTGTGGTCATCAGAATGCTCTCTGTATCCCTGCTGGATGCATCTTCTTTGCATTCTCCTCCTCTCTGACTGGAGGAGCAGGAGATACTCTCAGGTGGGCCTGGATCAGGACATCGACTGAGGCAGGTCCTCCAAACATTGCAGAGAAAGCTTTGGCCTCACCCCCATCTGCCAATTTGGGGACTTTAATCTGGCAGGCAAAAGCCCCCAGCAGCTGCCAGAACCTGTCACTTTGTCTCCCTGGCCCAACCGTTGCAATTGGCATCAGGTCCTGGAGCTCTTTCTGCCTTCTGCTCTCTCTCTCTCTCTCTCTCTCTTGGCTTAAACCCATTCTGGATGTTTGGCCTCATTTAGGTGTTTTTTCTTCTACAGGCAACTTCCTGGAGAGTTGTCTGTCCTCCTGCTGTTACATAAGCCTTTCTTGGAAAAGTTCTAACCATTCCTCTCACCCTCCATGCAGAGATAGGGATGCAGTTTGGGAAATATTGTCCCCACCCTCAACGGCTGTGGGGTGCCTTGGATTGACTCTGGGTTCTGCCACCTTGATAACTGCTCTTGCCTGGAGCTCTAACTTCAGACGGCTCTCCTCCCTCAAGTGCTGCAGCCTCGACTCCTCAGTCCTGCATCTCGGAGCATCTCTGCCAACCTTTGACAAAGGCCACCTGCGGGAACTCACCTCTGACTCCACCGGGGCTTGCAAAGCCTCTGGATCTCAGCAGGAGAGCTCAGCCCAAAACCTCCTTTCTATCTTGGCCACAGGCTTTTATTCGCAACACTGCTATTTGTCTCTCAGGCCCCACCCCTGCCAACACATTGTCCTGGAGGCTGGGTGTTCGCAGGGTGAATCAGATGAACTCCACATGAAAACCTTCCTTTTGTTCTGCTTTATTCATTACACAAAGAACACTGGTTTCTCCTTCACTCATGCAAGGTGACTCAGGGGAGCTGTAGTTATCTTACCCAAACAAATGTCTGTCCAATGTCTCTTATAGTTTGGGCTGTAAAGGAGCTTCGTATGCAGTAAAAATACCAGTGAATTAATTGATTGCTTGGTTTAGCATTCCTAGGTTATTAGATTATCTGTTTTCCTGTCTGCCATATAATTCTTCTAATGAGGCAGGGTTTAATTTAAGACTGCAGTTCTATGTATAGCTACCCCTAAAGCTCCCACCAGAGTTAATCAAGGGCTTTATTTATGCTTTGCTGGCAACCTCTCGTGGCTGTCATATTTAAGCTCATGTTCTTTCTTCTGCTTCTCTTCTTCCTCTGCTCAGGTAGGCATCATCCTTCAAAGTCTGGTCCCCTTTTACCTTTATTAGTTTTCTCACCACCCAAAATTCTTCAGTGTCCATCCTAGAACCAGCAGGCCTTCAACAGCAAATGCTGTCTAGATTCATTTTGATTTGATCGATCCATTTTGATGCTAGCCATCTTCTTCCTCTCAAAACTCCAATGGCAACTGCCCCTTCCTCACCATTCATCTGCAAGTTCACTTCCTTTCTCTCCTCCCAGTGAGAAATCCCTGGGTGTGAAATTGCTTACATGTCTCACTCCCTGCTATTTCTTAGACTGAGCTTATCACCTCCAGGCACAGCTTGCCTGTCTGGAAGATTATGTGACCGGATGGCAGAAAGAATTTAGCTACATTGTTGTGTCACAATCTGCCTTCTTAGAATCTAAATCCAATAATCTGGGTCCTATTCAGGTCTTCATCTTCTTCTAAATTGTCATAGGATGATAATGGAATTATAGATTTGGAAGAGAGCTTGGAGGTCTTGAACTCATGCCCAGGCCAAACTATAGGCCTATGGCTGTTCAATCTTTTCGTGAAAACCTCCAGTAAGGGAGCACCCAGCAGGCTGATCACCAATGATTGATCATTCTTACGGTCAGGAAATTCCACTTTATTTTGACTTTGGACTTCTCACTGTAGCACGTCCAGCCATTGGTTCTTGTCCTTTTCTCAGGCACTATGTTGAATAAATTCAGAGTCTCTTTCTGTATGGTAATATTGGAAGTCTCCTATCAGGTCTGTCTCCCCCTCCTCCCAGTCTTCTCTTCTTTAGTTAAACACAGCCACTTCCATTAATTGTTCTTCATATGACTTACCATATTTTTCAGAGTATAAGACACACCATTTCCCCCCCAAAAGGGGGTGAAAATTTAGGTGCGTCTTATACAACAAATGTAGCCCCACCCACACACTGGCCCCCACCCTTTGGCCTCTGCCTCCCAGCAGTTTACCTCCTTGCAGCAAGCAGCAAGAAGAAACAGCCCATTTCAGCTTCAGCACAGCCTAATTAGCACAAGTTGATTGTCCCTTGGATCGGCCTCCCATTCTCAGCGGTTTCAGGCTGCAGGGATTGCCATTGCCTATTGCTGCGTGGGCCTCTGCTGCTTGTTGCAAGGAGGTAAATTGCTGGGAGCAGATTTTTTTTTCTTGTGCTAATGAAGCTATGCTGAAAATGTAAATGAAAATAAAGCTGGCAGATTTCTTTTTCTTCTTTTCCTCACCAAAAAAGGTAGGTGCTTCTTATAGTCCAGAGCATCTTACACTCCGAAAGTTCCTCACCATCTATGTTACTTATCTCTGCACCCTTTCCCTTCCTCAGTGTTATTCTTCTATTGTCACAAGAAGTGTAGTTATTCCAGGTGCAGTTTGAGCAGCTCAACTTACAGCAGAACTATCACTTCCCATGATCTCGGTACCACGTCTTGGTTGAAGCAGCCCAAGATTGCAGTGACTCTTTTGGCAGCTGCAGGAGACGGTTGGCCTGTGTTTAATCTGTGGCCTCCCAGGCCATTCCAACAAGTGTTCCTGTGGAGCCAGGCCCTGCCTACCTTGTGCCTGGGCACCTGGTTTTACCCTACTAAAAAGTAGAAGGGCAGGGTGTTTGGTGCTGTCTGAGCTTGGTGGTTTTCTTGCAGACATTTCATTACATACAAATTACATACATTACATACACAACATACAAATTATGATGTTACCCAGTTTGGCTAACGAAACATCTGTAAGGGAACCACCAAGCTCAGAGAGCACCAAGGACCGCTCATTTCAATCCTGAGCTACAAAGATTCTCTTTTAGTGGTATGTAGAACTGTGTGTTTCTCTCCTTTAAATTATGTATTGCTGAAGAGGCCCCGATATTCAAATATACTAGGATTCTAACGTTGAGCCCGTCTTCTGAAGTGGTAGCAATCCCTGCCCCAGCTTTGTGTGTCTGCACTACGATGAGTCGCCTTTCCATCCCTTTGTCTGCACCATTGAGGAAAACATTGAAAAGCACGGGGCCCAGGACTAACGTTTGGGTGCCCCACTGCATGCCTCTCTCCAGGTAGACCCAGAACCTTAAGAACACACATTGGACACTGTTGTTCGATTAACTGTGAATCCACCCATGTTATATTGTTCAATTTTACCCAGAAGGAAGCTAGGATCAACTTAAGCTACACTCAACTTGTCGTACGATCTTTTGAAGAATATGTAACTTCTACCTTTAATTTATATTCAGCTACTAGTCCAAGATCCCGTATTACCCTTGTGTATTTGATATATTTCTCCTAAGCAGCAAATTGCATTTATCTGTCAAATTTCAATCTCTTATTTTCAACTCATTTTTTTTTAGCCTCCACCAAGGTTTTTGAAATTTACTGTCTTTTTAGGTATTCACTATCTTGTCCATTTCTGCATTGTCTGCAAATTTAATAAACATTTCCTTCACCTCTTCACCTCAGTCAATAATTTATTTTTTAAGTAGAGTCCAAGCTTGAACTTGGGGCATCCCATTCGAGTTTGATGAAGAAGAAGAAGCCCTGAGGAGCTCTCGGAATATGATTTTTGAGGCTGGTATGTTGGCCCTTAATTGTTGTGCCCCCTCCCCTAGCCATAAGTTGCACTT
The DNA here is from genome assembly GCA_030761175.1 of Masticophis lateralis. Lineage (NCBI taxonomy): Eukaryota > Metazoa > Chordata > Lepidosauria > Squamata > Colubridae > Masticophis > Masticophis lateralis. The sequence goes on along the minus strand of JAUDYJ010000013.1, from coordinate 20,107,555 downwards.
GGGGGGTGAAAGCAGCCCCACGTGGGAATTGGGTCCCAACTGTACTGGCGAGAAAAGTCAAGAATTGCACAAGGCCTTGTTCCCTGGCCCTCCTGAGGGACGGAAGGAAGGGCTTGTCCAATCCTGTCTCCGAGAGGTGCCATGGATCAGGAGTGCAGCCCCTTGAAAGAAGCTGCTTTTTTCCAGTGCATGAAACCATGGATTGGTCTGAACCAGATGAGTAACCAACATGATGCTTGGAAACATGGCCCTCCAGCCCTCTCAGGCTGGAAAGAGAAATAGGGTCACCTTGATGCACTAAGTGGGGGTGGGGGGATGTCAGCAACAAGACAAGCCATTGCGATAGAAGCGGATGCCTCCCTTTCAGTGGGAGGGGCACATCAGCCCTGAGCACTCTGCCCAGAAAGGCGCGGGTGGCCATAAGCCTTGATCGTCACCTTCTGGGGTGTATTACCCAGACTGGAGCAGGAGGAAATTCTGCCTGGGCTGGCAGTGGAAGAGGAGGCTGCCAGCCTGCCAGGGGGCTGTTGGGCGGGCCTCTTGGCTTCTCCAAAGGGTGCCCAAAAGGAAGACGTGAAGACCCGCCCCCCTTTCATGCCGGGATCCTCTGGCACAGCTGTAAACAGGGTTCTGAGTAAAGTGGAAGAGTGTTTTTTCCTCAAGTGGTGCTGGAATCCCAGTACAGCAACATCAGGCTTCATTTTCTTTTTCTGAAAATCCCTCTGTCCTAATTTAATACATAATTAAACATTTGATGACTTTTTAAGTTCCTGGCGAAGGATGGGAGAGAAGCAAGAGGGCAGGCAGTCCGTGCCCACCTCCGAGCAGGAAATCAAAGCTTCCGCTTGCTTTGCCTGCTGCGAGTGGCGTCCAGCCTTGGCACACCCACCGCTAATGGTGCTTAATGGTCCCTGTAATTGGTGTCTCAAGTTATTCAAAAGTAAATTTACTAGAAAATAATTAGCAATTTTATAGTTCACTACTTCTTCATTTTGTTGATTAAAAAAAATCCAGTTGCTTTTTTCCAGTGGCACAATTGTATGAGATGGTAAAATAATTTCCCCCAACCTGCTAGATAGGGATTATGCATGACAGCCTGGAAATACACCAGAGATAGAATAGATGGAAGAGGTTCTGCCTGCATTATGCAGCAAAAGGAAGAGGCTTGTCGGCTTCACAGGGAGCCTTTGATCTGCCCTGACTAGTTTCTGAGCAACATAGAGTTTCTTTCTCCTGGACCAGGGAGATTCCAAGGCTCACTTCAGATGTTACTCCAAACACGGGCAGTCAGATTAACAAATTAACAAGAGTTGGAAGTGACCTTGGAGGTCATCTAGTCCAACCCCCCACCCAAGCAGGAGACCCTACTACACCAGTCCAGTCTCTTCTTGAAAGTCTCCAGGGATGAAGTTCCCACAACTTCCAAAGGCAACTTCTGTTCCATAGGTTGACTGCTCTCACTGTCAGAAAATTTCTTCTTATTTCTAGGTTGAATCTCTCCTTGTTCTGTTTCCATCCATTATTCCTTGTCTGGCCTTCGGGTACTTTGGAAAATTGCTTGATCCCCTTCTCTCTGTGGCAGCCCCTGAAATATTGGAATTTGAATTCTTTTTTTTTTAAATAGAAAAATAAGACAGGAAAAGGATATAAAAGGAATGAAAATTTTAAAAAGAATATAAATTGCAAGCATTGGCGGATGATTTAGTGTTTATTAAGGAAGATCCAATAGAGACAGCGCCAAAATTGCTAGAATGAATTTGAATTCTGAAGCTAGCCCACCACTCCCCTCGAGAGGCTCAGCACCAGAAACCTGCTACCGGAGGAGTTAGGAGTTAGTGAAGCTGAGCAAGGATACTGCTGCCTAACTAGGACTTCTGCTAACCATGGTCCTATTGTCTGAATGGAGCCTCCCTTCTGCCCCAGGGACTCTGCCACCAAGCAGCTCCAGGCGGTTGCCGAAGTTGGGCATTCAAATGTAGATATCTCGGTTCCAATGTTTGTCTCTCAACTCAGCTCCCAGGACTGCTCTGAATCTTCAGAGCAGTCCAGAAATGTAAAATAATGACTCTGTCTCAAGCACGTGGAAAGAAAGACGAAGCAGAATGGTGACAGAGGAATTATTCATTTATAAAGGACAGGAAATTGGGTTTGACAAGGAAAATGGAATTGATGATTGCAAGTTATATATAAAGAGGAGGAAAAAACAGAGCAATTATATGTGAGATCTAATGATGGAAGGATGGAGGGAGACATTTTAAGACGTTCAAGTTTTGATACCTGTATAATGGTTGGCCGGTGGTCTGTTATGAGGATATGAGTTTGCCTACTCTGTTACACAGAACAAAGAGTTGGATGTGTCAGGAGAACATAAATTGTTGAGGTGGTTTGGTGAGGTAAAGAGGACTGGATGAAGATGAAATCCCAAACCAAATCTAGGGTGAATGAGTGAAGAGGCAGGCAAAGACCAAGGAAGTGGCCGAGGCCAGCCAAGGGCAAGACGGAAGAGAGAGGCATGGTGATGATGCAAGGGAGCTTTAGTCGTGTTTTCTTCTGCAATATTTTGGCTTTCTCTGGCTCTGCATTTTTGCACAATGCTGCTCATTTCCAAAGGAAAGAGGGTGATGGGGGTGTGGGGTGTAATAAAAAAGGCATGCCAGGATTAAGGATGTTGCTAAACTACAACTCCCAGCATCCTCCTCTGGCCTATGCCAATTGCCATTGTGGTTCGGCAACAGCTGGAGGCCACACTGTGCCCCTCCCTACACACAGCTGGGTTAGTGAGAATCAGCTAGGTCTGTTTGGTGTTAAGACCTCTTTTTGTCCAGATAAAAGCAGCTTTGATGAAAATTAAAATCAGCATTAAGTGGTTTTTATGCTTTTTCACCACCTGCCTGCATTTAATTTACTCTTCTAGAGCCAAAAGGGAGTAATATTTTCTCAGCTTTGGTACCCCACCTCCCCCCATGTGACACCCCCCCTTTGCAGCTGTCCATCCCCCCACCCCAAGCTGATAAACACAGCAGAGAGAAGCAGCTGCTGTTGCAAGATTTTATTGTGGGGTGAGTTTATCTCCAGGTGGAGGCTTTGCATGTCCGTATCATTCAGGTAGATGGTGGAGACTCAGAGGAAGGTGGGGAGGGGGCAGGGGAGGAGGAGGCAGAGAGACAATTTCCCTTCCAGGCAATGAATCCTTCCATTGTCAATGGCTGAACTATAACATTGCCAGCTTTCTGGGACAATGACTCATCCCGTCTCTGGGAGCAGAAAATTAAGTATAATTTATGCCTTGCTAATTGAAATCAAATAGAAAATTCAATCTCTCTGTGCCAGGGAGGCTGACATTTAAACAGGGAAGACAAAACAGAAAAAAAGGAAGAAAAAAGGAACGTTTCCTGAGCTGGTGGCTTCCTCAGAAGACAGACGGTCTTCTTGCACAGCAAAAGGCGAAGCTGGCAGAGGAAACGCACCAGCCGTCCAGAAAACAGGAAACCGGCAGCATTTCGTGCAGTGGAATTGCCCCCTCCTCTTGTGGGAAGGGCCACACCAACCATTAGACCCCAGGGCAGCCTCCCCCACCGGGATGCCACTTTCCAGAACGGGCTCCCCGAGAACAGGACGATCTCCTCCGTCTGCTCAGAGGCTCAACCATAGCAAAAATAAACATCTGAAGACATGGCGCAGGATGCAGGACGTGTGAAATGGCTCTTCTTCCCCAGCTGGGGAGCAGGGACACCCAGCCCCCCCTTTCTCTCCAGACAGCAGAGGTGTCTCCAGGGCAGAGCTGGGGCTCTTGGGCGCCCTCCTGGTCTCAGAAAGTGGGAGGAATCAGGGGCCAAAGGACTCCCCTGAAGCCTTGGCTGCCTCTTCAGTCTGCTGAGCACTCATCCCCAACGCTGAGGAGGGGGCAGTTGACCCTTGGAAGTCAGGTCAGGCTTTCGTCACTAAAGGTGGATCTGTATGGAGGGAAAGAAGAAGCATCACCTTGTTACGAGAGCAGCAGCACCCATTCAGAGAATGGTCCCCCAAGGAGTTGGAGCTCCTGCTTGGGACAACCCACTGCCTGTCTGACATCTCCCCAGGGCTCCCGTTAGCCATCTCCTTGATCCTGCTCCTTATGAGCTTCGTGCTGTTTGGTCAAAGCTCCCATTGGTTGTTTCTCACGAGAGATGGGCCTGTTTACACCATTTTGTCAGGGACAAGAGAGAGAGAGGTGGGCTGTGGGGCAGATGAGAGGGGCAAATGTGCCCCAGGCTGTGAGCTAGAACCTCACTCATCAACCACCCCCAGCTGATACTGAATCAACTGGGAGGAGAAGCCAGGCGGCCTTGATATCCTTGTTCGGAGGCCAGGCTGGCGGAGCACACAGGCCAGGCCAGCAAGCAAGGAGGGGGAGGGTGACTTCCGGGTCCATCTGTCCTGAGCACGGAGAATCCGGAGTCACGGCCTGAAGGGATGCAGGCGCCTTCTCCCATTCCTCCAACATGTGAAGCTGCCCCAGTGGGAGCCTGGGAGTGGGGAGGAGGAAGCAAGCCCACTCAGACCATAACCGATGGTTTCTTTTCTCTTTTTTTTACAAAGTCATCTACCTGAACATTTTAAATCCTTGCAAAATGGATTGTGTGACAACATCGTCCTCATTTAATAGATGAAGTCAGAACTTAATCATATGTGAAAGTCAGCTCTAGCACATACTTCATTTTTTGTTTGTTAGTTTTATAGTTGCTTTTTCTCCTCAAGAGAAGAGAGAAGATTCTGTTAGAATCTTAAGAATTTTTATAAAATGATATACTTACTATTGGTTTTGTCCTCAGAAAAATTATCTAGAATATACAAAGGCACTTCAAATGTGCATATTGGAAATGTGAACAAAAAGGGACATTTTACCATGTTTAGTGGGAGTGTAAAAAGCTAGAAAATTCTGGATTCAAATACTTGCATGGAGGATCTTAAAGATTAACGATTGTGATCAGAGGTTTTTCTTGTGGGATTGATAGACAAACAGTTGGAAAAAAAGTCATGGAATTTTGTTTTTTACATGGTAGTTGCAGTGAGATTATGCATAAAGATGGAAAGATTTGGCTTTATCCTCACTGCAGGAACAGTTGGTGAAGATGATGGAACTTTTTTAAAAAAATTGGATTTATATGCCACCCTTCTCCGGAGACTAAGGGTGGCTTACAATGTGTTAAGCAATAGCCTTCATACTTTTGTATATTTATACAAAGTTAGCTTATTGCCCCCACAAACTGGGTCCTCAATTTATTCACCTTAGAAAGGATGGAAGGCTGAGTCAACCTTGGGCCGGGTGAGAATTGAACTCACAGTAATTGCAGGCAGCTGGATGTTAAATGCTGCCTTAGTAGGAGGCATTAGCCTCCTACGCCACTCAGGCTCCCTTGCTGCTGATAGGCAGTCCCTTATGGACTTTTTGCACAAAACAGAAAAAAAATAAATTTACAATGTATAGATTTGAGGATTAGATATAGGAAAAAAAGAGACTTATGTTGTAACCTTAGAAGAAGAGTAAATTTATAATTGTGCTTATAACTGCTGTAAAGAAGATTGGAAGCCACCAGATGATAGTCTTTTTTCTTTCTTTTCTACTTTTCTTTTAGTCCCCCTCCCTTTCTTGCACTTTTAGTTTTCCTTGAATTCTTTTCCTTCTCTTATTTTATATCTTACTTTCTTATATCTTACATGATCGTATTAGTTTTATCTTCCTTTTAAAAATCTGTAATAAACTTTTTTCCCCCTTCTGTTAAATCATATCCAGTTCTCAGAGGCTACTTGGACAAGTCCCTGAAGTTTTCCTGGCAAAGAAGTGCTTTGCCATTGTCTGCTTCTGAGGGTGAGAGAAAGTGACTGGTCCAAAGTCACCCAGCTGGTTTGTGCCTAAGGCAGGACTAGAACCCAAACTCCCAATTTCTGGCCTGCTCCCTTAACAGCCACACCAGACTAGCTCTTGGTAAAGTTACCTATCTAAAAACGGCAGCCCACATTTCTGCTTGGAGACCCGCTGATTATCAAAGCACAAGGCTGCAGGCAGGACAGGGAGACATCTCGAAAAGTCGGGGTGGGACCCCAAACCCCTCTGAGTTGGGCTTTGGAGGGGGACAGCTGGAAAGATCAAAAAGGTTGTGGGCAATTATGGAGGCTGGATTTTGAACCCAAAGCCTGAGGTGTCTTCAGGTAATCACAATTCTGTGATCTTGTGGAAAGCCACAAAAAATGAAACATGACTCAAATCTGATCAGATTACAGGAAGCTGGTGTGCTGCAGCCATCCTCTTGATGTAGTGGGAACCCAAACCTTTTGCTGTTTTGCACCTGAAACCGCAGGTGCTCTCAGGTCAGAAGCCTGATCCCACAAGCTCTTGCCACATTCCCTACCTTTTCTGTGAATGCCACCCTTGGTGCCCTGCCTGTGAAGCCAGTTTCTGACCAGGGGGGGCTTGGCGCACGGCAGCGTCCACCTCTGCCCCTCTGCAGGCCCAGGAGCGCCAGGGCAGCCTCCCCCAACCTCTGAGGTGGGAGGTCCAGGGTGGCCGTGGAGTCCCGCCTCGGAAGAGGGAAGGGTCGGGACTGTAAATGCCCACAAGGGCTGCCCCCTCCCCCTCGCGCCGCAAAGAGGTTTCCTCCCCTTTACCTCTGGAGACAACCGGCTTCCCTTGCTGTGGCTGCTGCCTCACATCCCTGCCTGCTGCTGCTCCCACTGGAAATCCTGGCCCGTCATTTGGTAAAACATGACATTGAAGGGCTTATAAAACTTGCGCAGCCTCTGAATGACGTCCCGGTCGATGACGGGGTGAGTCCGGCCCTTGGACTTGCCGAGGCAGCGGGGCGCGCCGCTCTCCTCCGGCTTCTTGAGGCAAGGGAAGCCCTTGGTCTGGTTGAAATGGAAGTACTTCTCGGTCACCACCCTCCGCAGGCCCAGGAAGGCCTGCACTTTGGCCAGCTCCCCCGCCGGGTCCGAGATGAGCCGCTCCCCGCTGACGAAGTGCATCTGGGCCAGCGGGAAGTACTGGAGCCAGCTCTCCAGGTGCAGCGCGTAGAGGCCGATGCGGAGGGCGCTCCAGGAGGCGTCGATCAGCCCCAGAGTCCGGTTCTTGAAGGCCAGCACCTCGAAGGTGGGGATCTCGGGCTTCTTGGAGAGCGTCTGCGTGTAGTCGGAGATCGCCCGCGTCACCGGGTCCCGAACCACCACGATCAGCTTGGTGTCCTTGGCCATGGCGTGGATCCGGCCGGCCGCCTCGCCGGTCACGAAGTAGCTGGGCGTCTTCTCCATGGTGAGCTGGCCTTCCAGGGTCCGCGGCATCAGCTCCCTGGAGGGCGAGAGAGCGGCAGAGGCGTCAGGTCCGCGCCCGGCCCCGGCCCCGGCCCCGGCCCCGGCCCTCTGGCTCCAGGCTCGGCGGGCGCGGAAACGGGGAGCCGGGGAGCCGTTCGGCAGGCAGAAGTTAATTGCCCATCAAAGCCGCCCGTCCCAGCCTGAGCAGCAGCCATCTGCTCAATTAAGTCTATTCACTTCGGAGTCTTGTCTCAAAGTGGAACATTTCGGATTACACGAGACCTTTTTGTTATGATGACATGCTTTTAAATGTCTCTGCTAATAAACTTAATATCGGCAGAGATCCCTCAGCGCTTGTCCCGTAATTAAATGTATTTACTATCTCGCACGCGAGGAGCCATGGCGGGCTTTTATCTCACCTGCCCAAGCCTTGTCAATAATTAATGGCGCTGGGGTTTGAAGAGGAGCTTCCCAGCCACTTCAGGGAAAGCGGGGAGGCCGGGAGAGAGGGGGGGGGGGGGCTCCTGCCAGACAATGGCCTCAAACTCAGGCTGAGCGAAGGGGGCGTTGGGGAGACAGCCGTTCATTTTTGACATGCTCAGGAGCGGAACAAAACGTTCGGAAGAGCCCCCCCCCCTCCCTCCAGCAGAGCCTGTCCGGCCTTGCTGGGCTCCCTCCCTGGTTAGAACGCGGCTCCTCAGCTCCTTGATGGGGGTCCTTAAAGGGAGATTTCCCCCCGAGCTGGGCACCGTTCTTCCAAGCCCCCCACCCCCACCCCGGCAAAAGGATGGGCGGCCAAGGAGCATCTCCTCTGCTGCCCATTGTACACAGATGGTAAAGAAAGGCGGCTATTTACAGCATTGTGGAGCGGGGTTCCCTGTCGTATTTCCTCCTGGCCTAAAGAAAAAGGGCACCAGCGTCTCCCTCTGCAGATTCTGTTGCAACTTGCTTTGGGGGGAGGGGGAGATACGATAGTTCCAACAGAGGATCTTGCCCTGATGCCCATCGCACATCAAGGTTCAGCCCCCTTGGAGGCCCTGTCTCACTCTGTGGGGGCTGTCTGGGTGGAGATTAGGAATGCCTTCACCACCACCCCGCCGGAGGGAGCTCCAGTCTCCCAATTGCTGTGATGGGAAATAACCAACATTTCCAGTTTGGGTTTTTCTTGGTGCCAGCAGAGGCTGCAACTTGCCAGCAGCAGGAAATGCCTCTTCTCTGTTCCTGGTTTCAGCAAATGCTGCTTTTAAAAGCAAAATCCTTGGAGAGGAAGAGATGTTTTTGTCAGGGCTGTTCCGATTTTGGAGCTGCCTGTATCTGTATGTCTCATGCCTCCCCCCACAGTTCATGCCCTTCCAGTGGGCTCTCCAGTCCAGGGGCTGCATCACTGCCTCTGCCTGGGCAGCCCAATCATTACTCAGGAGTGGGGGAGGGGCAGAAGGGGCAACCAGAGAGGGGCTGCCAGAAATGGAGTGGTGCAAATCTCGATATTGCAGTAGGGATCTCCTGCACCTCCTGGTGAGGATATTTTTAAGGGGATGAACCCATTTGAGGCAGCAGGAAAGCCAAACTCCCGGGGCTGAATTTGTCCCACTGAATGGGAAGGAAAGGACTCCCTCCGTTGCTGTTCCATTTTGCACAGATGAAGCATCTGGTAAGCCTCTTTCTGATCTCTGAATCCATATTCAAGACTAAAAGCATTAATGCTGAGAACTGTTCCAATCCCGCCCAGTAAGCAACCAAAACTCTGCAGCTGCCATTCTGGGGGGAGGGAGGGGCAGCATGCAGGTTGCCCTCTGGCCTGACTCAGGATGCTGGATGCATCAAAGACTGATGACAGCAAACATCACATCAAGGACAGGTATCCCAAAGGGGGAGGGGTTGCGTTTGGATGAAAGCAGGAGATCTGCTGGATGCCAGTGGTGGGCACCTGCCTGGGCAACTCTGCAGGAAGATATGCCACTAGAGCCAAAGGAGCTCGGCCCCCTTGGGCTGTGTGCCATGGCAGGGAGGCCCTTTCTGCCTCACACGGAGGCCTGGCACATGAGAATCTGCTTGCCCTTTCTTTAGCCTGCCTGGTGTATATCCCTGGCCTCCGAATGAGGCAGCTCATGCCTGTGGAAAATAATTGTTTGCCAGCCACACAATTGGCATTGAGAGAAGCCCTAACAAAGCAGATGAGGGGAACCAGAAACAGCTGCAGGGGCTGAATGGTAGCCAGAGGTTGAACATGGGAATTCCTGAGCCTGCTATACCGTAAGTTTGCATGAGGGGAACAGCTAAGGTATGGCAAAGGAGCGGAGAAGGTGGGCAATCTCTCCCCCACTACTTCTCTCTAGTTAGCCTGGGGCCAGTTGTCTGTCTCTTGCAAGCCCTGGAAAGGGAGAGAATGACGGGAGGAATAGAGGTCTGGTGCGGGATGGTAAGTCATGAAGCACCTTCCCCAAAGCTGCCATTGCCACCTGAACAAAAGTGAGACAGTTGTGTGGGTGTGGGTGTTTCTGTGCTCTCTAGAGCCACAACAGAGGCAGCCAATGGAGATATGGGAGTAAATGGTTCTCAGGGATCAGAGAAGTCCCGCAGACTTCAGCTTCCTTCATGTCCTCTTCCAGTCCAGTCCTGGCGAATGTTGGCTTATAGGGGGTGGTGTTGCTACTTCTGAAGGACTTTTACTGTTGATCTGGCTTCTGCCATTCTTGCTGGCATTAAGATGGAGCTCCACAGTGACCCTCAACAAACAGCAAGCCACTTGGCCTGAATGTAAGATGCATGAAGGAGCCCACAAACAAGACTTTAAACTATGGCTTCCCAATGACTCTCTTTGAAAAGGAGATGGTTTCTGTGCCTAATTTAGCCCAACATTTCTTGAGAATGTGCAGGAAAACCATCCTTGGCTGCTCAGGTTCTCAAAAACCCCCAGAGTAGGAAAAGCAGCAACCCCGTTCCACTATGGTACAGATTTTTTTAAAAAATTTGATTTATATGCCGCCCTTCTTCAGAGACTCAGGGCGTCTTACAATGCATTAAGCAATAGCCTTCATACTTTTGTATATTTATACAAAGTCAGCTTATTGCCCTCACAAACTGACCCAATTGACCCACCTTAGAAAGGATGGAAGGCTGAGTCAACCTGGAGCCTGGCGAGATTCGAACACAGTAATTGCAGACAGCTGGTGTTTAATTACAATGCTTTTAGTCTGCTGAGCCACCAGAGCTCCTTACCCTTAAGGAGTTTTCTCTATTTTCAAGCAAAATCTGAATAGTTGCAACTTGTCCTCATTATTTTTGGTTCTTTCCATGACTTCTCTTTATAAACCTGAGCTATCACACTCCCCGCAGTCCGTGTTCCTCCAGGCTGAAGATCCCAAGTCCCTTCAGCCTATCCTCTAAGGGCAAAACCTCAACATCCTGCATCATCTTCACTGGCCTCCTCTTGGCTTCTTCTAACCCATCATATCCTTTTGGAAACAAGACACCCAGCACTATACGCAGCATTTCAGATATTGTATCACCTGGATTAAAGATTTCTAATGCAGCCAGACCTGTCTTGGCCCCTCTCATTCTTGTTCAACTTGTTCTCAGTGCCCAAGTGCTTCACAGATGCAGGACCCTAAATTTTTCTTCTACACATTATACTTTTCACCATACTGAAGGACACTTTTGTCCTCTCAGCTCAGTCTTCCAACCTGTCAGATTTAACTTGCAATCGCATTGCCATCTTGAGCATGGACAAGACTTCCCAATTTTGTGTCATCCACGAACAGCTCATCAGACTTCACTTATGCCGGGGATTAATATCGGATTGCCAAAACCAATCCCTGCTTTAACGCTAAGCCATTCACAGTGACCCTCCGAGTGCAGCCAGTCCACATGCAGTTGTGGACCCACCTTATTCTAGTGCTACCCAAGCCTCGTCCACAACAGCATTCCTACCCCACACCCCATTTTTCCAAGCCTGGCATCTCTACAGAAATTGCACAATGGCAGATTTCTGCTGCCATCATCCCTGTCCTAACAAAATCAAAAATCAAAACAAGGCCAGGTTGCTGACGCTTTTACAAAACCCGACTGCTCTTTCCAAGGAGAGTGAGCCTTTTGCTTGGGTGACTTCAACCCAGCACAAATGAACAGCTCCTAGCCGTTCTGGAGCACCAAAAAGACTCTGCGTGTGAAAGCTTCACAGTGGAAAAGACAGACATCCAGTGCCTCTCCTGTGTATTGGCTGGCTTCCAACACAGCTCCAAACCACAATGGCTGGTTTCACCCAACATGGTAAACCAAAGTCCAGCAAACCAGCATGAGATGAAATCAAGTTCCTGCTCCAACTGTAGCTATTGCAAGCATAACTGGGTGTTTGTTTTTGTTGGGATTTTTCTGTAGAAATTCAAGGGGAAGGAAGAGGAGGTCAAGTAGCCATTGTCCCATTGTCCCCCACTTCATGGATCCTCAGAGCACCTCTTCTGATGCTGGATGGGGAGAGCATTGGCAAACTTAGTCATTGCATAAACTTTTGTTACATTACACCCCCATTTCTGGTTTGGACTCTGGATTTAGCAGAAGTTTCCACCCTGACTCGGTAGCTATACCGTCCAGCTAAGGTGACCTTAAGTTCCAAAGCCCCTTTGAAGCTCTGGCTTCTGTAGGTCCTGATTCTATCTGCCTGATCAGCTGTTCCCAAGTGTTGTATGTTGTCATCTGCTTTCTCCTCTTTATCTAGCCTAACTGATCATATAATTAATTGTATAATTTATTAAATTTATATGCCACCCAATTTCCAGCTCCTGGTTTATTAATTTTCCAGGATTCTGGGAGTAAAAAGGAAGAGAGGACTCTTTCAATAGCCATGAGAAAGTATATTTGTACAATAGACAAACATTAATTTTTTTCTTTTAATTTCTTAAGTCTTCCCCAATACAGCCACCTCTTATTTTTGCATCACAGTGTAGCTACACTGTGGAGAGGAGAAGGCGGCATGCCTACCCACTCCTGTGGGCCATTGAAGAACTGGAAGCCTTGCGTCATATCAAACAGCTGCAGCTTTTGAGAAGAAGCACAATATGAATTGATCTCATAACACTGGTGGCTGATCGCTTTTCGCAACACAGCTGCCTCCTGTGCCAACCTGGAGTTATCCCTCAAAATATGAAGGTGTGTGCCAAAAACACTAGAGCTGCTTCTCTCCCTATATTCAACACATGCGCCTCAAGGTTTTCTGATACTAACATCAGCAGCAAACTGGTCGAATCCAAAACAGGAGGAGGAGGATGAGAAGGTCTAAGTTGCTACAGCAACTGCCAGATGGATTTGGAAAATATATTGAGAAGAAAATCTATGGGAACTAGAGGGCCGCTTTCAGTTCCAGTTACCGCATATCCCCTGTACACATAATCATAAGCCTGCTTTTTGGCTTCAACACACATGTGCCCATAGTGAGCCCATGAAAGGCAACCAGCAGCTTCAAACACCTCCGTAGCAAATGGGAAGTTCCCACATCCCATTCCTTTATTTAAAATTTCAGTTTAAAATCCAGTTATTTAAAATTGGAAAGTCTTAGCAGTGAATGTGGGAGATATTCTCAAGATAAAATTAATGTAGCCTTTGGAAGGGCATCCTTTGTTAAGAACCTGGTGTCCCCTGAACTATTAATGAAGAGAGCCTGGATAGCTCAGCAGACTAATGCATTGTGATTAATTCCAGCTGTCTGCAATTACTGTAAGTTTGAATCTCACCTGGCTCAAGGTTGACTCAGCCCTCCATCCTTTCTAAGGTAGGTAAATTGAGGGTTAGGATTAGGATTAGGGTTAGGGGCAATAAACTGACTTTGTATAAATATACAAAAGTATGAAGGCTATTGCTTAACGCATTGCAAGCTGCCCTGAGTCTCCAGAGAAGGGCAGCATATAAATCAAATTTTTTAAAAAATGTCTCACATAGAGTATAGTAGGATGGCATGACAACTGAGTGGCTGAACTGAAGGAAGGCCCACGATGGTCCCGGGCCTTCTACCCTTCTATGCTTTCATTAAAGACTTGGTAGAGGAGCTGGAGGGAATGTCAGTCAAATCTGAGAGAAAGTGTAGAATTAGGAGAAAGTGTAGAAGACAGAAAAATTCTTGGTAGCTCAGAGAAATGGGCTGAGATTTAACAGACCATTAGGAAATTCTTCACATGAGAAACAAAGAAAAATTTCTTGGATATCGGATGGAGACTGAGATGCTTGAAGTATGTAAGAAGATTTTGGACTAGCAGTGATCACAAGCTGAGAATGAGTCAGCAGCTTGATGTGACTGCAAGAAGAGCAAATATATGGTTTGGAAGCATCATTTCCAAATTGTAGGAAGTTAACCTATATCATATATCTAAGTTTAAAACAGAAGCATCATAATAAGGGGTAAAAATAGTCAATAATCCTAGTTTGTGCGCAAATCACATGTGAATATTTTACAATAATGAAGCCAGCTTGGAACTCTGGGCAGCCACATCCATTCTAAGGAAAAAAGCCACAACCCCACACACAAAGTGAAAAATGAACCACAAATGGGGCCTGTTTGAGGATGTGACCTGACTTCTCCAGGGCTTTGGGTGGGTTTAGAAAATTCAGCAAGAGTCCCCTGAGCAGGCAGCAGGAGGGAGACCTCATTCCAAATAAGCTGTGTGCTCCTTCCTGCGATTAAAGGGGAGTCCAGATATCACTCCTAGGCACTGCTAATCCCCAAGGCGCTTTGGAACTTTCCCACAATGTTGAGAGTGTGGGCGGTAGGTGTGGGAGGGGGCACCAGGGGCTCTGCAGGCACTTGTAACCTCCAGGTCAGTCAGTGCCCCCAATGCTGCCTTCTCAACCAAGCTTTCCAATGGCTCTTCCACAGCCCCAGCCATGTGGGGCCAGGGGAGGGGGCGGCGTGGTGCTGTGTTGTGGGGAGAGGACAATCCAGGTTCCCCTGGCTGAGGTGGTTTCCTCAGGGGGCAGAATAAGGAAGAGGAGTCCGTGGTCAGTGGCAACAGTTGTGGCAGGAGAAGAGCAACTGCAGCTGAGTTCAAACTCAGACGTGGCTTTCACACACACGAGAGGACCTGAGGTGGAGCCTTTGATCCTTCCCGTCACCTGGAGAGGAAGGGAAGCCTGCTTCTCATCCAGGCCAAGCGATAGCAGGGTGGCAGATGGTTCCACTCACCAGGTGAACTGAAAGCCCTTCCTGTCCCTGGTCCATTGGTCAAGCAAGAGGAAGGCATGCCAACAATCCAGGCCCTCAAATGCCCTCTTCTGATCCTGAGCTGTAAACTCCTTCCTGGAGGCTGGGGGGGGGGGGGGAGGTGTCCCTCCCTCCACAAAGCACCCCGTTTCTTGCCTGCTGGGCTGAAGCCTCCCCTCCCCCCACTGGGGTCACAAGAGCAGCTCAGCATGTCCAGCCTGGCAGGGCCCGTCTGGCTCATCCTAGCTGGCTGGCTTCAGCTTCAAGGCCTGCTGCACCTGAGCACAAAAGAGCTCCTCCCTCCTCCCTAACCCCCTCCCCTGCTTTCTGGCCCAGGCTGCCTCCCAGTTCCCATTGATTATGCATGCAGAAGCGGTAATTCCCCAGCGTCACCGGGGAGCATCCTGCTTCCCATTATTGGAGGCTCTGCTCGCCCCTTGTGGATTGGCCGGCTGCATAATGGCCTCTGGCTCATTTACTGCTGGGGGCGAGGAAGGGCGGGAGACGCTCCACTGCAACCGAGGGGCAGTCAAAGAGAGACCCTGGCTGATATTTCAGGGAATGCTTATGACTGATTGCCATCGCAGCAGAGGCCCTGGGGCAGTGGGGGGGAGGCGTGTCAGACAGCTCCTGCCCCTTTCCAGGGGTCTTGTGGGAAGGGTCTCCTCCTGCAAAACAGTCATGCCTGTGGATGCCCACAAGGGTGACAGCTCAGGCACTGATGTAGACAGAATGCTATTTAGATAAGTTTGTACATTTAATCAGATTTTTCACTGTTTTCAGCAAGATGTAGACTCCATTCCCATCCGCGGCATTTGGTTCGCCTCAGCTGAGACACAGAATAATCAAGATTTATGACGCTCATTCCAACTCTGGATCCCACTCAGTTGTCTGGAACAGCTTGGCTTCCCTCTCGGCATCGGACCGGCTTCGCTCCCGTGCTTGAGAGACTGAAGGTCCGTCCTGCAACCTGCCAGAGGCATCTTTCTTCTGCTAATGGCACCACAAGGCTTCCCACTCGCTCTGCCAGCTCAAGCAGGCACCTGTGCCCACTGGCGGTTGGTCTCTGCAGTACCTGCCCACCAAGAATGCTATGCCAGGGAGGCTGACGGGATGACACCATCCCGCAGGCAAGCAGAATCTCTCCAAGACGGATCCTGCCAACCAGCCTCCTGGATTTTCTTCTGAGCAGGCAAGCGCAGCTGAAATCCATCTGCTGCCAAGCAAATGTCACTCTGCCATCCTTCCCCGCTGAGATGTTGGAGGAGAGCAGATCTCACCACAAGCCAAGGAGCGAACACGTCTCCCACATAAACAATGGCTCATTAGCTGGAGGAGGTAATCAAAGGCATGTTTGGTGTTCAGAGGAGCCTCATATTTGCAAACACTGGCTTATCTCACAGGCCTTGACGCACTTCTGGTGGGCGAGGAGGAGGCGAGCCTTGGCAAGACACGGGAGTCGACCAGGAAGCCAAGCAGGCCAAGCCTGAATTTCAGGGGACGAGAGCTTCATGTCACTGGGCTGCAACTCAGAGCGATCTGAATCAGAAGAATTTTCCTCCCAAGGAAAAAGCAGCTGGTTGTGGCCTGAGAGAGCAGAGGCCACAGGGAGCAGCCCCTCCTTCCTCCCTGCCAGCTCAGACTGCATCTTCAGACAGAAATGCTTCCATTTATGCCTTAGTCATAAAGAGAAAAGCAGATGCATTGCGGAGAAAAAGCAGCCTGGGAAAAGATTAGGAAAGGCTTATGAGGAGTTGTTGGTTGTAAAAGCACAACACAAACCCTAGTTTTTACACTTGCTTCCCAACAGTGGATACAAGTATGTCAATAGATGCGTGCTGGAATGGCACAAATTTATTCTATGCCTCCAGCTATACCCATGGCCAAAATTCTCATTATGCCTTTTTCCTTTTGGGCCTTTTCTAGACACAAAGATGTTCTCCTGCCATTCCACTGCAGGCATCCACACACTTAATATCCCTGAATCAGGGGTAAGGGATTGCTTCTTCTTCCATGTATTGCTTTGCTGAATAAAGCCTGCCCTGCGTGTTGGCCAGAAACAAAAGAGTGACACGAAGGAGTCAAGTCCAAGAGAAGTCGCCCTTCTTCTCTCTTTTGCATGGGCCGAAGTACATCTGTCTAGTTCTGGGCATCATATTTCAACAAGGACATGGAGAAGCCCGGGCAGGTCCAGAAGAAAGCAAGATGAGGAAAGGCTGGAAGGAAAAAGACTCTGCGGACTGCAGAGTTTAAGCCTGACTTGGTTTAAGACTCAACATCTTGTCCACATCCCCCTCACTTCAGAAGGGGGAATAGTCAACGGCCTTTCCCAGAGGTTCACAGTGGACAGATTCAATTCTGGTTCATCCCCACAACAGCTTTTCTTTCCCCATCATTCTCTTCTTATCCACATGCTCTCAACTGGAGCCAGATGCTCAACCTCTTCCCCCCCAAAGATCCCTCAGAACTGACTGAGTAAAACTGAGGAAGATCCTGAGGCAGGCTATGAATTCCCAGATGGCCACTAAAGAAGCAGTCTCAGGGAAATAACCAGGTCTTCTTCATCACAGTATCTGAGATTCACCCGTATGGGAGATGACTAACATATGAGATGGAGGCAGGTTTGATCGTTCAACAGGTGATTTTCCAAATGCAGCCATCCTTTGTGAGTATATCCAGAGCAGAATGAATGCGGAGACACTTGAATTTATTTTGTAAGTACCGGGCATCAAGATCATGCAAAGTGATAGTATCATTCTATCTGCATTAGTGAGGCCACATTTCAAATACTGCATCCAGGTCTGGTCCCCATGATACAAAAACAAAAACGCTGAGGCTATAGAAAGAGTACAGAGAAGAGCAACGAAGATGATTAGGGGTCTGGAGGCTAAATTGTATGATGAATGGCTAAGGGAAATAGGTACCTTTAGCCTAACTAAGAGAAGGCTTAGGGGTGATGTGATACCTGTCCTCCGATACTTAAAAGGCTGTCAGGAGGTTAATTTATTCTCCAAAGCACCAGGGCAGGACAAGAAGCAATGAAGCTCATTGGAGGAACTTGGATCTAAGGAAGATAGTGTGAACAATAGCTTGCACCCGAAGTTGTGAGTGCTCTATCGCTGGAGGGTTAAGAAAAATTTGGACAGCCATTGGTCAGGGATGGAATAAGGACTCCTGACCTAGGCAGGGGGTTGGACTAGAAGATCTTCAAGGTCCCTTCCAGCTGTATGATTGGACCCTGTTAAGAAAATCCACAAATGGCTAATATTACTTAGAAATTGAGAATTTGTATTTACTGACAATAGTTTATTGTATATTTAAAGTGAGGTCGGATAGACCTGATTGATTCAAAAATTCAAAATAGGTCATTTCGTCTCCTCTGGAATGTAGCATGAATTTACTGTATAGGTTCGTACTAAATATTTGATGACGGAGGTATTATTTATATGTAATTATGTTCTTTATTTTGTTGTCTTTTTTGTTATTTGTTTGATGTGTTGTTGTCTTTTTTTAACTATAAATGTAAATAAAGATTATTTAAAAAAAAGAAATTGAGAAGACGACAGAGCTTGCTCCTTAGAAGGAAAACTAAGACCAGGATGTCAATGCCTTTACAAGAGCTCCATTTGGCCGATCTGGAAAAAGACTGGAGAGCAGACACTGGAGGCAGCTCTCCCCTCCAGGCACTGGAGAAAATATCTCGATTCCCATGGAATGTAGATAGTTGGGGGAGAAAGTAGAGATCTCCCAATGCTATGAAAAACAAGAGGGAATCCCTATGGCAGGTGTGGAATTCTTTTGTTGTACCAAAATCACAGCTCCTAGGAATGAACGAGAGCTAGCCAAGACTTTGAAACATGTGGACACCCCTGGGAGGCTGAAGGAAAGGCTCCAAAAAAAAAAGGCTGTCAGACAAACCAGTAAGCAGAGACAAAGCAGGCCTCCATCAAACACTGAAGGAATGGGTTGTGCTAATTGTGTAAAAAGAAGCCACACCTACAGGTATATACTAATTGAAGAGAGCATCATGTCAGACCATTTCAGCTGCAAAAGAAATCTGAAAAATTAGAAATCTGATTCTGCAAAGACCTAAAAGAATTTTCATTTAGCTCCAATAAAAAATTCATGTAGATGGGCTTGCATGGAGCAAGCAGGATCTCTTGTACCTTGGCTCTGAAGAGATCTGAGAGCTTCTAAGCTGTTAAATGGAAGAAATTGAGGTCAATTTCCTGAAGTCTATGTTGTTCAGGAAAATCTGTGTGAAAGATGGAAAACGAGTCCAATTCCACGATTAAGAAAATATATTGAAGAAATGCAGATAATCAGGTACAATTGGAGATGTCTAATCAAGATGGAGGCCTGACAGAGCCATGTCAGGCTCTCACCATGAAGGGTGAGCGAAGTGGTGGTGAAGTAGACAACTTTTATTTTGGAATGTCTATGGAGATTCTCAGTCATCCAGGCTTCTTGGATGAGAAGTGAAACTCTTCAAAGAAAAACAAGAAAGTCCAGTTGCCTCTTGAAAAAGCACCTTTGGGACAACTTTGATTTCCTTTACAGAAATGGAACTGTTTCTGTCCATGGAATCCTTGCAATTGAATGGTAACCAAAGATGGGGAAACCAGCACCTGAACGCCATCATGGCATTTCACCAACCTGTCTCAAGGTTGCATGCACACCGACATAGTTACTAAAATGCTGAAGTATTTACTGCAGTTTAGGCAGATAACAGCAGACAGATCGTAATTCATATACATAGCAAAAGTGCTTAGCTGCCCTAAAAGTAGCAAATACAATCCAAGGAGCAAGAAAGGAGTTTAAATGCTTTCCAGGAGTCTCAGAATGCCCAATCAGATTGTCAGCCACTCCAAGAGTCACGAGCTGGAATATTGAACTAAGACTCAAAGCAAAGCAGCTACTTAAATCTGTCTGCAGCCAGCTGGCTGCAATTACTCATGGCTTGCCCTTTGCCTAGTGAGGAGCCTCATTGAGAAGCATTGTCCTGCTTGCCACTGTGTGTGTCTAGACCTGGAGCTGGGGTGGGGGGTGCAGGGGGATTCGTGCCTCATCGTTTGACTGCTCCAGCTGAACAGGAGATGTTTGTGGCTGATCAGCCTCAAATGAATCCTGAGACTAACAATCCTGAAACTGACAATCCACAGGACAAAAAGGACAAATATAAAAAGTGGAAAGAGGGGCACATAATTAAGGTACCTGAATATCAACGAATAGCCTGAGCCTGCAAATATGAAGTCAGTAAAGCTAAGGCTCAAAATGAACTATGGCTTGCAACTAAAGTAAAAAATAACAATAACAAAAGCAGAAATGATTGGTCCATTTATGGAATTGTTATGATGGAATTGGGACAAAATTTTGAAATGAGAGTTGGCATCTCTCCTCTTTAATTCTAACATTCTCTACATGCCAAGCTGTTGAAGAATGGACAGCTTGGTCAGGAATGCTTCTGTCCTTAATTTAATCAAAACTGGGAACACAAGAAGAAGTGCTAGTAGAATAATGCAGCTACTGGTAAACAGACTCTTTAACAATTTGAGATGACAATTGAACTTTCACACTAACAGAAGGTCCCATTCAGCAGATCAGCTCACTCCAGGAACACCTGTCCTTAGAAGGGGCTCAAAGTGTCTCACCTTCAACTGGAATTTCAAGTGCCAATGCAGATGGAGATGACTGGATAGAAAAGGCCTTGGAAATATTGCCTCTTCTAGTTATAGTATTTGCACTATTCTGCAGTCCACAAGGACCTGAAAGTGCAGATCCATTCAACTCAATATACATGGAAGCTAAAAAGTAAATATGAAATTTTGTTTGGAGGATTGTGAAAAAGGAATGTCTTAAAGGCATGAAAACAATGGCTGGTTACAAGCTCTTCTATTCATGGTTAAGTAGAGAACTATCATAATTAAACAGAAGAGAAGACTAATATGGAATAGAAGACCGGTACACCGCCATCTGCATGTGTGCAGAACGATTACAGGAACTGGGTATGTCTAGTCTAATGAAAAAAAGGACTAGGGGTGACATGATAGCATCTCCCAATATTTGAGGGCTCCTGCAATGACCAGGGGGTTAAACTATTTTCCAAAGCACCAAAAGGCAAGATGAGAAACAATGGATGGAAACTAACCAGGGAGAGAAGCAACCTAGAACTAAGGAAAAATTTTCTGATGGTTAGAACAATCAATCTGTGGAAGGGCTTGCTTTCAGAAGTTGTGGGTGCTCCATCACTGGAGACTTTTAAGAAGAGGGCATCCACTTGTCTGAAATGGTACAGGGTCTCTTGCTTGAGCAGGGGGTTGTGGCAGGTCATCAAATAGAGGCCTGGTTGCTTTCTTGGGGCCTGGGGGGCTATCCTGTTATGCTGGCAATGATGCTAGAATTGATTTGAAATCAAAGAAAGGTGTCTCCCCTCCCACCATGAGGTGGCTTTGAGGCGACTGCTTTGATCTCAGCTATTGAATCCAAGAGAGTTATGGTCCACCAGGACCCCTAAATCCTTTTACGTGCTCTAAAACTAAGCAAAGCCTCCTTGGTCCTGCAGCTGATTTTTCCTACCCAGATGCAAGATATTTGTCATCCTGTTTGATTTGGACAAGGTTCACATCTGCTGAATGGTGTGACTGGCTCTGTGGTGTTAACTAAACCCCCACCATCCATCTCGTTCCTGGAAAATATCATGAAACGCTTTGTATTGCAGTGATTCTCAGCCTTAGCAACTTTTAGGCACATGGACTACATCTCCTACAATGCTGGGAGTTGAAGTTCACATGTCTTAAAGTTGCCAAGGTTGAGAATCACTGCTTTATCAAGTGCTTTCTTGAGAATGTAATCATATATAGTTCAAAAAATAACAATGAAAGGATCGTGCTAACTAGAAAGTTAATTTGAAGTAACACTCTGATGTAGCTACAAAAAACGCAAATGCCATTTCAGGCTTTAGCAACAGGAAGGTTGTTTTCTAAACTGCAGGAAATAATTGATCCACTTAGTTCTGCTTTTGGTCAGATAAAAATATGTTGCTTGGCAAAAACAATTATCCAAAACAATTCATGCCAAAGCAACCTGATCTCTTTATCTGATAAAGTGGCCATTTTAGTTAAAGACAGGATCCAGCATACTTTGACTTCAGCAAAGCATTTCACAAAGGCTGCCATGAAGTTCTATCAAGGAGATTTTTAAAAATGGACATTGAAAACAAAGAGAGGTCCCAAGGCCTGAAAAAGTTGGAGCACCACAGTAAGCTGCATCTCTGCCCATCACTTAATGACCAGACTGGCATGGCTCTGCCATTTCATGGATGCAGAGCTGGCTTAATAATCATGCCCACAAGTTTGATTGCTTCATGGGGCCTGCAACATGCTGGTGGGAAACGTCAAGGGGCTGCAAGGCCGCACGCCACTCCTGGGCCGTTCAATATATATAACTGATGTGGATGAGGGATTATTACATTGGAGGGGACATAAGGGGTGGGGGGAGAGAAACAGTGTTATTTGAGGGGGAGTGTCAAGATTCAGGGGGAACTTGACAAGCTGGAACAGAAATCCATCTTGCTGAGAAAAAAATTACTTCAATGAGAAAAAAAATCACTTCACCAGAATTCAACTGGAAAACATCTGGTCCTACATTGGGGTAGGAAAAATCAAGGAAACAAGCAAGGGATGACATGTTGGGCAGCAGTAAATGCAAAAAATAATCTAAATCCTAGGCAAAGTGGATCACAAGCTGAACCTGCACCAAGAGTGTGATGCAACTTCAAGACAAGCAAGTAAAATCCTGGACAACAAGGCTTAGTTCAGATGAGTTATCATTTCCTACCTTTAATTGTGTTGGATGGACCATTGCCTCTAGTTTGGGACATCTGAAGTATGCCTGAGTGGGAGCAATCAAGATGGCGAAGAGCTGGAAGGAAAAGCTGGTTAGGAATCCTTGGAGACGAGGGCTTGCTTTAGTCTGGGTAGAGGACAGCAGGGAAACACCAGAGTCAGCTTGAGATTTGCATCATTTCGGGATTCATTCAGCTGCTTTGTGATGTATGGTTGACTGATTCATTGGTTTTTCAACAAAGGGCATCTTGATTCAGCATACACTGGGTAAGGCTCTCACACATGAAGCCCCAAGGAGCGGCAAAGGAATCTTCCAATAGAATTTGTTGTGGAGGCGACTGGACAGAGGGATTCCACACAGCAACACTACTGGTCAAATTCCCAGGCTGAACTCTTTGCATCTAACTAGAGACTGACCCACCTGCCTGGAAGGCTGCTTGGCCAGCGTCAGCACAAAGTGCTTTCAAATATCATCTCTTCTGTAGATTTCCAGGGGAAGTCTGGTGAACTGAAGATAGCGCTGCAAAAGTGGTGTTGATCACCACATTGAAGACCAAGGAACTGGTTAATAGACCAGTTCCTTGGGACCTCTCCAGATAAGGAGAAGATGGGAGATTGCCCACATAAACTCTAGATGACTGCTCCTTGCAAAAGATCACAGGAAAGTGGTTTTCCACAGCTATGAGCATCAGGCATAAGATGGCATTAGACAATTTGCTCATAACCATGAAGAATTTTAAAGGACACCAAGTTTGCTAACTTCATTTTCTAATCATTTTTGGAAATTGCTCATTAACTACTTCTTAATTATTAGAGATCTTCGGAATGACAAGTTTGAAACTGCCAGATGAGTCTGCCTTCAATCTTGAAAGAAAATTTAATCATAAGCTGAAGAATTTATATGAACCATGATTCAGATTCTGTCTCTGACCTTGAATTTGATGATATTGCTTCAGCTGCTTCAGGATGGTCAGCCTCTGGACCAGTGGTGGGTTTCAAAATTTTTTACTACTGGTTCTGTGGGTGTGGCTTGGTGGGTGTGGCATGGTTTGGTGAGTGTGGCTTGGTGGCATGGCACGGGAAGGATACTGTAAAATCTCCATTCCCTCCCCAATCCAGGGGAAGGATACTGCAAAATCCCCATTTCCTCCTGATCAGCTGGGACTTGGGAGGCAGAGAATAGATGGGGGTGTGGCCAGTCAGAATTTTTACTACCAGTTTTCCGAACTACTACAAATTTCCACTACCAGTTCTCCAGAACTGGTCAGAACCTGCTGAAACCCACCTCTGCTCTGGACCCAGCAGGCCAGAATTCAACTGAAGCGAATCAGGCTCAGGAATCTCCTGTTCAGCTATAGTGTCAGATGACAAGGCACAATCCTCAAGCACATATTGAAGTGAGGAGAACAATGTTCCTCAACAAAACATCTTATGAAACAAAGGACACCAAGATATGAGTAATTGAAGCCAGCTGGCTGCAGACAGATTTAGTTGGCTCCTGTGTTTACCGTCCTTGTCAGAGACAACCATTTGGCTCTCCAAGTCTTGGCTCCAACTTATGTTCTTGCTCCTTGTTTGTGACTCTTGACCCGTAGACTGACTGACTATCCAATTTGGCATCCTGTGATTCTTGGAAACATTTTTGGATGATGCTCCTGCTTCTTGGACTGATTTTGGCTCCCTTAGGACAAGCATTCTTTACAAGGCATCTGGATCATTTTCCTGTCTGCTGTTATCTGCTTAAACTGCAGTAAATATTCCTGCTTCTAATGTACTGTGGTGTGTGTGTGTGTGTGTGTGTGTGTGTGAGCAACCTTGAAAAAGAATGTAAAGAATCTGAAATAAATAGCAAGGAGCTAAATAAGATTTTGGGTTAGAAAGTTATAAATGCACTATGGGTTCAGATAAATTTGGAATTTTGAAACTTTTACAATAAGATTTTGGAATTATAAAGTATAAATGGACTCTAGTGAGAAACAGATTCTACTTTGGTTTTTGCAAGTCAACAAAGAGAAGCAATTTCATGATTTCAAAAATTGGACACTAGATAAGACTAAAGTTTTTACGTAGGGGGAAATTTACAGGCATGTAAAATATTGCAAAACATTATAACCATAAAAATACTGAAGGAGATTTTTGAAGAACAGGATCAGAAAGTAGTAACCACAATATCAACAAGGTCAGTAATGATGTCTGCTTCTATGGATAAACTTATATTTGAAAGATTTATTGAAGAAATGACAAATGTAGAACCAATTTTAGTTAGCAAGATAGAGATGGTATCAAGAAGTGAATTTATAACTGGCAAGTTAGAGAATAACTTAGAAAGGTTATTTCCCTGATTTATAAAAAAATCTGGCTGAGATTTTAAAATTTAAAAGGGAAATACAAATGATAAGCCAAGAAAGCGACCTGGATAATTTTTATTAGATGTAGAAAAGGCACTTGTTAAAGCCTTGAAGAACTCCATTCAACAATTGGACAAAGAAAAAATGAAATCAAATGGACAGTATTTGAATGAACTAAAGATTAAGACTATTAGAAATAGAAGGAAGAAATATAAAGTTGGTTTATTTGATCAAGGTTAAACTATGGCATGTTGTTACTTCTGGCAACCCTTTCTATGATATCAGAATCAAAAAGGTTATGTTTTATGGATTTGCCTACAGATAAAGGATGAGAGATGGCATGAAGAAATAAATATGTGTAACCTTAGAGGGGGTGAAGATTCACTACGTTTGTTTATATTTGTGATGAATGTTGGAAATCACTTCTTTATATCTATCTATCTTTTCACTTTCTAGTCCAATTTTTCTTTAAGATTAGATATTATTGTAACAAAATTCTTAATAAAAATAATGACAAATTTATACACTTTGTCATTCCTTCTATCACTGTTTTGGGGGATTAATTACAGGTAATCCTTGCTGAAGGATGATCATTGGGAATGGTAATTCCATCAGGCCGCCTGAAAGACCTGATGGAATTGGCGTATCACGTGGCTGCATTACCGTAAAACAGCAGTTACACAATGCCAGTTGCTGTCCTTGGGTGAATCCTGTGCGGTTATAGTGACCTAGGATCACATGACCATCTACAACAGGGATGTCAAACTCGAGGCCTCGGGGCTGGATTTGGCCAGGGAAGGTGCTTAGATCTGGCCCATGGGGCCACCCAGGAAACAGCAAAAGACTGGCCCGCGGTGCCTCTGCCAATGAAAATGGAGTTTGGGAGGGCCGCGTTTTCACTGGCAGAGGGTTGCAGGAGGCCATCCCAACCAAAAGTGGAGCTTGGGAGCCCGTTTTCGCTGGCAGGGCACTTGGGCCAACACAGGCATCCCCAACATGTGTGATATCAAGTTGGCCACACCCACCATGGCCACTCCCACCCCACCCCCCCAAGGCCAAACACAATTCTGATCCACCCCTCAATGGAATTGAGTTTGACACCCCTGAACTACAATCTTCCCCGACTTTCCCACTGACTTTGCCTACTGGAAACCACCAGTGAATGTTGCAAATGGCCAACACACTGTGACAGCTACTTCAATGCCCACCCCCCATTCAGTGCTATCATAACTTTGACTAGTCATTGAACTAGCAGTCATTGAATGAAGATTACCTTATATGTGTGCAACACACACACATGCACAGACATGAATGCCTATAATTCTCACGTTTGCATCTTTCTCCAATGCGCTACCCACGCAGAAATATTTATAGTTCCAATTTCTTTCCAATAATGACCTAAAGGTATATGTCTTTTTGGAAACATTTCAAGGCTTGGTTCTCCTTATGCTTTGCTGGGAGTTGCCTGCCGGTGGGGGTGACCCCCAGCTGCCACACAGCTCGTGTCCGGGGTCAGTAAGCGAGCAGGTAAACGGGGCCTTCCAGGGGCTCAAGAGAGCCAGGAAAGTCCGAGGCCGGAGCCCCGCGCCTGCCAGCCCCTCTGCGGAGCCTGAAACGACCCTTTGGGGGAAACAAAAAGAGCTCCTCCGCTACAGAAGCTTCTGGAGCTGCCGTCAGCAGTGAGAGTGTGCGTGTATGGGGGCGGCGGGGGGGGGGGGGCGCTCATTGGGGCCGGACCAGCCGAGCGGTGGTTGTTCCGCAGCAGGCAGCGCTGGCTCAGCCCCGGCACGGCTCAGAGAGCCGCTCCCGTCATAGCTGCCGCCTGTCAGCGCCGGCCGCAGCTTCCTCCTAACGAGCCGGCCGAGGGGGAAAACAGCCTTTGAGCAGGGCGCCAAAGGCTCCTCTCCGCCGGGCTTTCTGTGGCTGAACTCAACCAACGCCTTCCCGACACCCCAAGCTTTAGGCAGCAGCCGCCCTTTCCTCGGGAGAAGGCCGCATTTGCCGCCCCTCCTGCCCTCCCTGGTATTCTGCTGCCTCCAGCGAAGGCCGCCCGCCCGCCTGCCTGCTTTTATTTATTCCTGTACTGAACAAGAAATTCGGGGCGGGGCTTCCGAGGGTCTCTTCTCCCCTCAACCGGGCTCGGGCATCCGCTCCCGGTCGCACCACGTCCTGCCGCGCCTGTGCTCGAATTCCCCTCGGGGGCTGAGGGGAGGGCGGGGAGGGCGCTCCAGAGTTGATTTGTAGCTGAGCTGGAAATGGCATCCCCGAATCCTGGCAGTAAGGAATGCCTGATAAATGGACCTCATGTTTAATCCATTTATATGCCTCTACCCAAGGGAGCGATGGCCCAGATTTGGATCTTCTTCCAGCCTAGCTGGTTGGATGCCACCCAGGGCAGCCGAGAAGGATGGAGCTCTTGCAAAGTCATTTCAAAAGGAGCTCTGGTTGCCTATTTTTGCCTCTGCCTTCTGGGGCAGGTGTTTTATTTGCTGCAGGGAAGGGCAGTGTGCAGGAAGGGGAGGGGGGCAGAGGAAGGGGAAACAGCTCTCTTCTGTCTTGGAGGGCTGCAAACTCCCAGCACAGCTCCAGGCACCAAGGCCTGCCCCTGGGAGGCTGGCAGGATCCCTCCTCAGACGCTGCAAGGGCCAGCGAGAGCAAGGTCAGGAACACAAGCACGCCAATTCGGAGGGATTGGTTCCCACATGCCCAGTGCAGGAAAGATGGCATGGCTGCAGAATCCTGGAGAAATGATGGCCCCATAAAAGAGCAGATGAACTCTTTGGTCTACATGAAAGGAGGCCAAAAACAGCCATCTTCCTCCTGTAAAATTTCACCCATATTCCCTTCTCCTTTGAAAGAGCAAACTCTCACAAAACTGCATGAATAATGTAAAACAATGTAGGCTTTCTCTCCCCGTCCTTGCTGTGGAATGCTGTCACCTACAGAGCCATCCCATAAGCCCAGAAAGTCAAAGCCTCTGATCTCCTGGAGGTTGCTCACGTGGACCCGAGGGGACTGAGGGACATCATCTCAAGAGCCACCTGGGTCAGCCCAGAATCTCCCTGGGAAAGGAACACAGCCAGGACCATTCTGGATCGGATGCTGGTGATGAGCAACCCTCTTAGTCCAAGTCTCTATGGCTTCTCCATGCAGAAGCAGTGGGAGACCCCACTGGGCTGCCTTCAGAGCCTTAGGGCCAAAGAAAACCGCTGGGGAGGCCAAAGCACAGCGCATTTAAAACTTCCCTCCTCTGCATCATTTGCTTTGCTGATGACATCAGGAGGAGGAAGGCCTCCTCAGCTGAGCCCACACAGCTTGGGTTCAGGGGACGGGATGAGCCCAGCCATGTGGCTTGCACACTAAAGATTACAGTTGAGGACTACTTATCCATCAAGCCTCCATCATCTATTTTGAATCCCCCACAATTTGGTTTCCTTGGGGTTTCCCCCCAAAATGGCTCCCCTTCCTTTAAACCAGGTGATAGCGAATGGAAGATTTCTGGAGATTTCCACCCCAGCTGTTCCCACAGAAATGGCGTCCGCTCTCCTGGCTGGGGAACCTTTGCATCAGCCGTGGTGGATGTCAGAGCTGGAGCAGGCTGAGCCACTGGCTGATTAGCAGCACCTCTGCTGTGCCTCCTGCTGAACACAACCCCAGGAGAGGAGAGCCGAGTCTCTGCGTAGGGCTGGGCCTGTGTGTATATTTGTGTGTCAGAAAAGGAGGACTGCAAGTCAAATTCATTTGAAACTTGTCTCTAGATCAAACGGCCTCCCCCAAAGTGAGGCACTCACACCTGGTGCTCTGTCTCAAGGCCGATTGGAGAAGGGCCAGTGGTCCACCCCAGCCTTCTCTGGCTATAAAAGAGGCCCCACGAAAATCCCTGCCTTTCCTCAAGATGAACAATTCCCCCGTTTCACTTGCAGGGTTGAACACCTCCCTCCCGCCAGCAGTTATGTGGTCATTAGGAGGACAATTTAGCAATAAAATGTGACTGGCTTCATTACAGACAAAGAAAAAGTGCTCAGCAGGTCTTAAATCATCAACTGGCCACCCACAAGGAGGCTGCCAGACGCCCACTTCCTTTGGCACAAGTGCCTGGTGGAAGGAAGGAAGGAAGGAAAAAAAGGAGGGAGGGAGGAAGGAAGGAAGGAAGGAAGGAAGGAAGGAAGGAAACAAACAAACTCTCCCTCCTGTGACTGAATAAGATGCCAGGGCTCCTGTGTGCAGAGGGTCTTCTCACCCCAACTTTGGGCATCTTCTGGCCCTCCACTGGAGGGGCCTGGAAGCCTCCCAGGGCTCAGGCTTGGCAGCTCCAAAGAGAAGAAGATGGCAACAGTGCCAGGGCTGAGCTTTGCCTTGCCTACCCAAGGGGGAGCTTGGTCTGGCCCTCTTGGATAGGGCCCCCTCTTCACTCCAAGGGCCACATCTGGCTTTAAGGAGTCAAAGATTCTCCTGACCCTTCTGTCATTCTAACGGTGAAACGGAGGCAAGCATTCACTGTGTTTCCCCTCAATTCTTAATAAACCGCTGACTCTGGTTATTCCCCACCTGTCTTGATTGAATTATCCCTGCAAGGGGAGAGGAGGGGAGAGAGAATGGGAGGACAGCTGCTCTAGAGGCCTCTCATTGTGCAATGAAGCTGCTCTCAGAACTGTCGAGGCAGGAGGACCTCCTCAGGCTGAAGGCCAACAGCTCTCACAGGGAGAGAAGCGTCTCTGCCTTTCCTTCAGCATTGGGTGTAGAGCCTTCTCCTCCCATTTTCCCCACAGCGCCAGCCCAGTAAGATAAACTGGGCTGAGAGAGGGTCTGGACCACACTCAATCCAGCAGCTCTGCGGGCTGAGGGCAGGCTTGAACGCGGGTCTTCCTTTCCTGGCCCAACATCTTAACCATCCCTCTCTCAATGATGCCACCATACTCCTCTTACTTCTGGGCACTGTTGGCCACCAGTGGCTCTGCTGCCAGGGATACTGGCAGTACCCAGGAGTAGCTAGGCCTTGGCACCTTCTGGACACAGTCAGTCCTTGCTTCTCCTTCTCATTGGAGGTCCGAAACAGACCTTCCCCTCCTCAGCCACTCTGCTGTTATCGCCCAAAGCCAGAGCTGAAATCAATTTGGCTTGACAGGTGAAGCACTTCAAATCAAGCTGCTCTCCAGACTCTGCCAAGTGAATGTGAAATAAGCCAGCCTGGGGGTTGGGAGGGCCAGAAAGGCCTCTGGCCACCACAGTGGCTCCTTCGGGGTTGCAGCTGTGGCTGAGCTGTTCTGGAGGCCAGAGCAGAAGCCAGAAATGGCCCGAGCTCAGCTCTTGACCAGGAACAGGCTGAAGGCCCCCAGCTGCTTCTGTGCCTGGGGGAGAGGATGGGCACTGCCCCAAGCAGCGAGTCTGTTGCCAGACCCCTCTCAGCACCAGCAGCTCCTGATTTCCTCGCATCACTATCAGGGTGGGTTCTACTTACCTTTACTACTGGTCCGCCATGGGCTCACGCTCGCTTCGCTCACGCTCACGCCTTGCTTCTTGTGCATGCACAGATCACTTCTCATGACATCAGGGTCAGTAGACTCTGCCCAGTCTGAACCAGGGGCAACCACCACTGATCACTATGCAAAACACAGGTAAGCCATTTTTGGGGATGGCAGCACAGGTGACACATGGAGACCCCGTGGAGCCTGCAATTGCCCAGTGGTTGCCCACACTGGCAAAAAGGCAGCCTTGTTCTGCCATCTGAAGGAGCCTTTTGGAAACCTAAAGACCTTCCTGCCCCTGAAGCCAACTCTAACCACATCAGCCCAGCCCTCTGGTAGTTCCCTGGTGCTCCAGGATCTTTGGAAGATATGGTTCAATGGTTCTGAGACCACATCTGCCATATGTATCGTCTTATCAGTTCTTGCCTATTTTGACTTCTATTCCTAATCTGTCTTTCACTCTACTGCTTTTGTTAGGTTGCACTATTTTTTTCCTGTTGTGTAAAGACAGATGGAAAGAGTGAAAGAGAAATATTGTTAGAATTATTTTTGATATTTATTGCAAGTCATAAGTTCATTCTAGGCCTTAGCTTTCCTGACTTCATCATTGCAGGTTTGGGCTATTTACTGGTGTTCTGCTGATCCTCTGCCTCTGAATCTAACTGACCCTCTCCTACTGCATCCTGGACCCGAGTGGGGGGGGGAGGGAGGAAGAGGGAGAGAGATTTCTTGGTACATCATAGGCTGGATATGACCCAGCAGGGCGAGGAAACCACAAAAATAAAAACACTTTGCTTTGGTCCCAGAATATTGTGTGTCCAGATTTGGACACTGCATGTTGGGAAGAACATGGGTAAACTAGAGCCCGCCCAGAGGAGAACAAGCAAAATGATAAAGGAGGAGGGGGAAATTAAGAGCAGTTGGAGGTATTGGCTAGGTTTACTCTGGAGACACCAAGCCTGATGCGTTTTCAGGTAGACAGTGGGCAGACTTGTCCATGGTTACTCCAGCAGACAGACATGAAGCAAAGGGTTAACTTGTGGGAAAATCAATTGCAGTGGGACATCAGCAGAAAACTGCTCAGAGCAAGAGTTGTTCCAACAGTGGCAGAGAGTGCCTCAAGGGCAGCTTTTCCATCAGGCGTATTCTGTGTGAGCTTCTATCGCTGGGCTGGGCAGGGTTTCGTAGAGCCTGATCCTCTCTTCTAAGCCGCCTTCTAATCTTTACATTCTACAGTGTGATCCTCTCACCCGCAGCATACACCACCATCAGCCGTTCAGTTATCTCCCTTTCTCCTAAATTAAAACCCTCATAACCTTTATTGAGCTAAAGAAAATTGCTTCAGCTCCTTGATTATCTTGGTTGCCCTTTTTTGAATCTTGTCTAGCTCTACAGTCTCCTCTTGGAAGTACCATGTCCAGCATTATGTATGCAAGTGAAATTACAATGCAGGTTGGTATAAATTCCTATAATGTTGGCTTTGCTGCTGATGCTCTTACACCCCTTTGCCCTGGGCTGAGCAAAGGGATGCCATGGAAATTGCCAGGGTCTGCAGGGGGAAAGTCCATCCTTAGCTCGACCCTAGAAAGGTGGAGGGGTGGTCAGTGCTGAGCCTCTGGTTCTGGAAGGGGCTGCACTCCCTGAGAGAGCACCTGAGGGTCCTGGAATCACGGGGCAGGTGGCAACATGGCCAGGACGGCTTTTATAGTGCTTGGTATTGTGTGCCAATTGGACCAGGCATTATGCATGGTCATTCATACTAATAAAGGAGAATATTCATTGCTCAGGGTTGAAACGAGGGGTCCTTGGTGCTCTCTGAGCTTGGTTGCTTTTTTGCAGATGTTTCATGACCCTATTAGGTAACATCATCAATGCTAGTTATGATGTTAACTAGTTGGGATAATGAAAAGACTGGAAGGAAATAACCAAGCTCAGAGAGCACCAAGGACCCCTCATGGTCACTCATGCTTTGGTCAGCTCTTGGGTGAACTCCTGCAATGGCCTCCAAATGGGGACACCTTTGAAGAATATCTGGATGCTCAAATTGCTCCAGAATGTGGCAGCAAAAGCAATGACGGGCATGCCACATTACAGCTTTGCTTTCTGAGCTGCACCAACTGCTAGTAGGCTTTTGGATGTATTTCTCACCTAGGAAGCCCTTCATGGCATGGGCCCAGGCTATTTGGGGGACCCCCTTTCTCCAATGTCTCCATTCATCTCATCAGGCCTGGAAAGGGGCACGAACCAGGTCCCCCCGTTACAGAAAGTCACCCTGTCTCCTAGGGGGCCTTCCTTTGCAGCACCAAACCACCAGAACCTCAAACCTGCTGACTTTCTGGCAAGTCCTTAAGACCGGGCTATTAACACCAGCTGGTCCAGATTTTGGAACTGATTGGAGAAGAGACCAGGAGACAATTTTTGGGAGGAGGGGTGCAACCAGAAAGGGATTGATTTTGGTATTGACATCCCTCTTTGTACTTTCAAAAGAGAGCAAGCAGAAAAATAACACGGTCCCCCATTTCCCTTCTGTGTATATTACTGGTTAGGTCTGCATATTAAGTCTTGATGCTGTTTGCGTTTGAGGGCATGTTTCCCTTTGAATTGCCAAGATGAGAGGGCAGCCATTCTGATTCAAGCCGCTTCATTCCAGATCTGATCAGAAGAAGCTGTGAATCCGAAGGCTGCAGGAGGCAGTCACTTCCTTGGGGCAGGATGGGCTGGGAGATCCTTCAGGGGAAACTCTGCAAGTGTCATCCGGATGCTATCAAGCAGCAGTGCACGTGTGAAGGGTCTCTCGGGACCCTTTCTGAGGCAAAGCCCCAGAATGTGCAGCCTCCAAAGGGCTGCCAGACCCTGAGTTTCAGCTGAGCCAGGATTCTGCCCTGCTGGGAACACTCCAGCTGACTCACTTAGCGGGGGAAGCAGAAACAGGCTAAGGAAATTGCTGGGGGGAGGGGGGCGGTGGACAGCCTGGCCACCAGAAAATGGCTTTTCTGGCATCTTGAATGATAAAAGCTGCTCCGGCCACCCTTGTGCACGTCCATTGTTGGGACCCTGAAACCTGCCCCAGGTGTGCAGCATTCCAAGGAAGACCGGAGCTGAGGCTGTGTGCTTGGCTGCTCCTCCTTCAGCCCAGAGCAGAGGGGGAGCTAAGCTGAGCTGAGGCCAACCAACTCAAAATCCACCAGCCTGAGAGAGTACAATTGGGGGTGTGGGGACAGGTTTGGGAAGCTGAGAGCTGTGTGGTGAGCCTAGCAGGCTGCTTCCATGCAGATATCTGACTGACAGAGATGAACAAGAACTCTTACAGGCGAGATGCTCCTGTCCAAGTCAGAGACTGTCCATCACACTAGTTAACCTGCCCCCCCCCCAACCTTCTCCTTGGGATGGAAAAGCAGACACAGCGTTGTGTGCTGTCTGCTACAAACCCAGAAACACAACTAGGGTGGTATATGTGAAACACTTCTTGGAAGCAGCTTCAATTGCTTATCTTCCCCATGGGAGATCTGATCAAAGCTTCCCTGAATCCAATTCCCTTTGATGTTTTGATTCAAAGCCTCCCCTTCTCTAACCACTGAGGAAGACCTTCTGGTGGTCTGCAGACCACCATGGCTGGGGGGGGGGGGAGTGGAGAAAGAAGAGCACCACTTCCACATCTTTCTCCCTCGCTTGTGAATCTCTGGCCTGGGGGTCCTTGTGCACATCCACCTCCAGACAGACCTGCCTTCTTCCTGGATCCTTTCCAAGGAGCTTCATGGAATTCTTCTCTGTAAAGGGGATCAACAACTGGGAGAGCTTCCCTCCCCACCCAAAAAGTGCTGAGTGTTGCATTCTTTTCTACAAGAGTTTTGCAGATTGTCTTCCTTTCTGTCCTTCCTTAGAAGCGCCTCTCTGCTAGATGGAAAGCTCCAGAGACCAGTTGCAGCTACATGTCAGCACCCTTGGGAAGGAAGCTCTCCCTGCTCAAGAGCAGATGATGTTGGGGAGATCTTCTGAGGAGGTTGAAGCTGCTGGTCTTCCAGAGCACACAGGAGGGCCCAGAAGAGAAAGTAACTTCTTCACGTCATCCTGGGATGCCAGGCTAAATCCACACGTGTCACAAAGGTGAGGGTTGACTTCACAATGTTCGAGGGGTGTGTAATTTCTCCAAGGAGCTCTTTGACCAATTTACCTGCAACCTCACGCACCATTGCCAACACTCTGGGCTGTTTGGCCAGGTGAATCTGCTTCTCAGGGGCCTCCACTGGGTTGCAGGGATGGGAGAGACCTGCCCGGTGAGTGAGATGTTCCTGGTCAAGGAACTTGTCCATAGGTGTCCCGGGAGGCAATTTGTGGACTGATGGATTTTTGAGGCCAAGTTGCAACCCCGTTTCTCCTCTTTCGGGGGATCTGAAAAAAAGCCCATCTGAGCCTCACAGGAGGCCTTCTCAGCTTAGCTGCTCCGCCAAGGGCTCCCCAATCCCCTGCCAGAGAGTTGGGGCTGAGGTTCTCCATAGATTCACAGATTTAACAGAGTTGGAAGGGACCTTGCAGGTCATAAAGTCCAACCCCATGCCCAAACAGGAGACCCTACATCTGCCTCTACCTAGGATCGAACTCACAATCTCCTGATTGTGAGGCAAGAGCTCCACCTCCAGGAACAGTTCCGTGGGCAGCAGGATCTTCCAAGAGCCCATAAATTATATCTGGATTAGTTTTGATTTCTTTGATTTGGTCTGTAAAGCATCCAGCCTCCTCTTGGTCTCCTGAAACATTTTCCTCACAAAAACCTGTATTTGCAAACCCTACTAATCTTTCCATTCCAATCCTTTTCTCAAGCCCCTTCCTCCTTTCAAAGCTGCCAGCCTTGTGCTTGGGCCGATCTTAGCCCCCTCCTCCTTTCTCCCCCAAATAGGAGCATCCTTGCTTCCGATGGTCCTTCCGCTTGTATCTCATGAGTTTCCTTCCCTGGCCGATCGTCTCTTCCCCCATTCCCACCCTCCCCAATGAAGCAGCCTCACAGCCCTTTGCTAGACTTGGCATAGATATAGTTTTCTAGTCAAACTCCCCCAGAAATAAAAATATTTTCATTTAATATTTCACGGAATTACTGTGTTTCTGTGTTTATGGTATTTTACATATGATTCTAATTTGCTTGATTTATTTACAACCTCTGTTAAATGTTTAATGACTCTCATTCCTGCAATGCCTGCTCCGAGGCTGCCTGCTTCATCTTTAATAACCAGGCCTTTATTTTAAGAGCTCCGAGGGGGGGGCTGGGGGCTCATTAATTTCCTTTAAAGCCAAGCAGTTCAGGGTCACCAGAGGCTGCGTGTTGTGATGGGCGTGGATGGGCAAGACGCCTTCACCGATGCACAGAAGCAGGTTTCTTCTGCGGCCAGAGACTGGGTGGAGGCAGCGTCTGCAGGTGCCCGGCCTTCCTCCCACTGCCCCGCCCCAAGGGGTGCCCCTCAGAGCAAAAGCACCACCAGGGAGAGGCCCACTTTGTGCCACGCTTTCCCTCATCCCAGCCCTGCGGGAACTGCTGGTCTTGTGCAGCAGCTCAAGAGTCCAGCCCTGCTTGGAAGAGCCACTGGCTGACCGGAGCCAGCACTTTTGCAGGGAAATCTTGGCTTCCATTTCTCAGGCATTAATGCTCCCAGAGATGTTGCTGCACAGAATCAGAGAAACCCAGAATCAGGATCTCTCCCGGACCGGATGCCCTTCTCGAACCTTCATCCTGCAAGAATCCAGCACAGCCCCCCATCTCCTCCCTCTGCTGGAGGCCTCTATCTCTGTCTGTCTCTCTCTCTCTCTCAACCATCTCACAAAGGTGACTGGGTATAGTGTATAATAAGATAAACCACTAAAAGTAACTTTAAGCAAGTATTAAAAACAATAAACCTTAAATACAAATAACCATAAAGATAACTATAAGTAAGACCAACATCCTAATAATCCACATTTTAATGTGATCCCCAAGGCTGCTGAAAAAAGCCCCAGCTTTTAAGGGATTTCCAGAAAAGCAACGGATAAGGGTTAATCTCCCCCGGGGTGGGGGTGTTTCAGAGGCCAGGGCCCCAGCAGAAAAGGCTCTTTCTGGGTCCCGCCCAATGGCGTTCCTTAGCAGCTAGGCCCACCGCCCCCTATGGGCCCTAGAAGGACAGATAAACGGGGGAGGGGAAGTTGACCCCGCTCTCTTGGTTGGGCCGGGGCCTTCTCCTGGCAGCCTCTTTCTCACCCAGCCCCACAGTGCTGGGGGCTCCCCCACTGCCCTCCCCCTTCCATTCGGGCAGCATCAGACCGCCTGGGTCCACCTTTGAGGGGAGCAACAGCAGCTTTGCAAGCCTCCCTTGGCCCATGTCCTGCAAGTCTCACTGACCCATCAGCCACAGGCACTGTGCTTGAGTGCATCCCAAGTGAAAAGGAAGCTTCTGTAGCCCCAACCACCCAGATCCTGCCTGCCTGGCATCCAGAAGCCCCCTTGCCTGCCTCAGAAGCACAACCGGCTCCCCTCAATCTTGCCAAAAAGCCGGACAACTATGTGGGGGCAGCTGTGGCTCAGCCAGGACTGGTGGGCTGTATCTGGCCCACCTGCCAGCTATTCCTCCACCTGGCCCTGCAGGAAAGAAGACGCGCAGGGCTTCCTCTGCCCCAGGATGCCACCTGGCTCCCCGCCCACCTAAAAAGCCCCGCCTCCTGCACGATGCTCTCCTGCGCCCAGCGCCCTTTGTCCTCCAGACCCTTTCCCCTTTTTGCAGAGATGGCTTGCAAACTGCCCGATCGCATTTTTACAAGCTCTGCATCCTTGAGGTTCTGTGTTTCTGCTCATTTCCCAGCTTCTCTTTTACGTTCCTTGATGCTTTAACAAATGTTCGTGAACCCCCTTTTCGCTCTGCCCAGGCTCCTCGCTTGTGCTGGTCCTCCTGGCAAGGAAGGGAAGTGTCTAGGGCAGAAAAGCATCGCCTGGGGGGCGGGGGGGGGAGTGCTGTGGGCGGGCTGCAAAAAGCAGTGTTAGGACTTTCACAAAATGGACACGTCCTGAGTGGAATCTGTATTTTTCTTCAACACCACCCACTAATCTTTGTCATGTTGATCTCACACTCACCCACTTAATTCAGCTTGAAATGACTAATTTTTACTCAGCAACAGCGGCAGCTGAGGTGGGAGGAGGCGCATCAGGAAGGCTGGGGCCGTCTGCAATCGCGGTTTTGCTTTGCACAGCTCCACAGAAATGCCGCTTCAGCCCCAGTCAAAAGATGGCGGCTCCACAGCCGCACTTCTGGCTGTGCAACCAAAAGGGCCGTGAAGGAAGGACTCCCCAGCTGGCGGTGCTTGCACTGTGTGGGGAATACACACGAGAACCTGGATGGAAATGAGGCCCTGCTGGTCTTTAAGGGACCCCAATAAAATCTAGGGTGCTTATGGAGGTGAGGGATCCTGGCCCACAGCAGATGGCCAAGCTTCTGTCACATACCTTGTGTCGCTGCATCATAGCGCTGGCCTGCATTGCAAAATGGCCCCTCCCCTGGCTGAGAGCTGCAGCATAGAGAGGTCTCCAGGGTCTGCCAAATCCTCCCAGCCCAGCATCATATGGTGGCCGCTGCCCCCAGCAGCTCCGGAGAGGGGGCAGAACAACGGTTAGGGATCGTGCCAGTGCTCCTGATGGACAGAGACAGAGAGGTCGTCGTTGCCCACTCTTAAGGCTGGGTGAGGCGATGGGTCCCTCTCTGTCTCTCAACCAAGACCCGCCAGAGCTCCCAGGCCCACCAAGCAGTGCCAGACCTACAACCAGGCCTTTGGCTGATTCCAATTCTTGGCAGCAGCCTCCACCCAGAAGCCCTTTCCATGCTGCCGGTGTGGGGCACCATCCAAAGGGGGTGCCAGGAACAGCAGCAGGCACCCCAGGGAGCTGCTCAGGGCAGCCAAGGCTTTGTTTCCACCAATCCTGACCTGGAGGAGAGGTGGCTTGTGACAAGCTGCAATCGCCCCGCAACCCCAGATGCTGTGGGAAACAGAGCCCACTGCCCACTTGCAAGAGTAGCATCCGGTCCCCTCCCCTCTAGGGGGAAGTGGGCTGCCTCTGCCACGCCCAGACCAGATGAGGGAAGGGCAGCCTCCCAGAGCCCAGCAGGTCTTTCCAAGGATGACAGGAGACAACAACCGGCCTCTGGCCGGCTGCAAATTATGCCCAGGAACGAGAGTGCCTCCCCAGCAGATGAAGCTGGGCAACGCGGGGACCCCCCCTCCACAAGCACGGCCCCTTTTCTGAGCAGAGATCATTAATCCCTCTCTATTCTATGGATCTATTATTTATTGGCTCAGCAACCCTTATCAGCCAATGAATAATGCACAGGCTGCTCTCCAACAACTGGCTGGCTTTGACTGAAGAAAGCAAACGGGGCTCAGAGCACTGAACAAACGGGCATCAGGAGGCTCCTCTGCCACCCTCCTGCGGGCCCAGGTGTGGAGGAGGAGGGAAGGGGGCAGATGGAATCGGGCGACAAATGCCCCCAGCCCAGAGGTGGCCTGGCGATGCCCTTTGCCACTGGGCGAAGGCTGCAGCTTTCCATCTGGTGGGACCATCCATCTCGATGGGCTCCCCAAGGCTGAGCAGGGAGTGCTGGCATTCTCTCCTCTGGACCTTCTGGCTTCTCTCCTGCCCTTCATGTCCCCACCCGTCACCTTGGCTGAGGTTCATGCAACGTTGGCATTGGCACCCGGCACCCAGCAGCCTTCACTCGAAAGCTGTGTTGGAACCTCACGAGCCATTCTCCCAGCAGAATTACATTTGGAATCAAACCTCCCAGTGTTTAAAAAAACACTAAAACATGCCTTGCCTTTATGAAGACATTAAAATTTAAAATAAACTAATTTGTACAGTTGTTGATTTTATTATTTGTCCCGAGCCTTTTAGTCTAAAAGCTCTTATTTTATACTGTGATTTTAACTGCAGTTTTGTCTCGTGGCTGTGCTGCATTTAATTACAGGCGTATGAGAAATGAATTCACTAATTTACTCGCTAATTCACAGCTGGGGCGAGTGGAGTGGCAAGAACCCTGTCCAGTCCCTGGACGGACTGGCCCATCGCCCTTTGCAGCCTCTTTTGGTGAAATCAACATCATCACAAGCAGCGCTTTAAAGACAGACCAAGCAGCATTCAGAGGGCAAAAGAACCACAAGCACCGAATGGCATCTCACTGGCTGAGCCCCACCCCCAGAAACGCAGAACCCCTTCCATCCCCAGAGTTGGGGAGGAGGCTGGCCAGACCCTCCTTCAGCCAATACAGGCTGTCCTGCAGGTCCTTGCTAGGCCTACGGCCAGTCATGACACAAAGCTGCCTGGGGACTCTTTCGGCCCCTCGACCCAGAAGCAGGGCAGGGATGCCTCAGAGCCCAGAAGGGGGCTGGGGTCCTTCTGGGCTCTGAGGCATCCCTGCCCTGCTTCTGGGTGGCCGATCGGCCCTGGCTTTAGCAGACCAAATGGCAGAGGTGGAACAATTCTGGAACCTCCCCCAGATCCACAAACCATCATTCAACCGACCAGCCATCGTATTTTGGGTACAGTTTTAGGCTCTGCAGAGAACAATAATTCCCCGTGAAGATGAGCTCTTCAAAGGTCTGTTTTTCCAAGGCCATCAACATTGCTGAACGATTCACTGTTTTCCAATAAAACATAGTTTGGTAACTGGCTTGAGATTGCTGCCTTTTTGAAAAATATTGGGTTTTAACTGCCAGATGTCTGTAGAAACAAAGTAGCCACGCTTGTGCAGCTTCTCCCCAGCTGGCGATGCTGGCCTACCTTACAGGGATGTTGAGGCTCTGTAAACATTTGAAACAGCAATTCAAAATATTCTGCCTACGTCACTATTTTTATCTAAGACATGGAGGAAGAGGGTCAGGCAGAGAGAGGGTTTCTCCAGATGGTTGCACAGTCCATAGGGAACGTCAGTCCAGCTCAGTCAGTACACAGTCTATAACTCAGCCAGTCCAACTCACACATACACCCCCGGCTTGCAAATGTCACACACACACACACACACACACACACACACACACACACACACACACACACACACTGCCCTCCTTTCTGCACAGGTGTGGGGGAGGGCTGGAGGCCCTTTTGGTGACTGAGAACTCAAGAGTGCAAATCCATGGAGTTCCAGAGGTCTGGAGAAGGGCAACTATTGTTCCTTGCATCAAAAAGGGAGAAAGAGGAGACCCAAGTAACTAGAGCCTGGCCACGGAGGTGGGAAGACTGGAACAGGTGACCATTTAGCCAGGAACACCTGGTTGGCAAGAGCCAGCATGGATTTGCCAGTGAGAAGCCTTTCGCAAAGAGCCTGACCAGATTAGCTCCCTAGGGGAGTGTATGAACACAGGGCACCAGCAAAGGGTTCAGCAGACTCTCTCAGGAGACTAGTGGAGAAATGACAAAATGTGGGCTGCTCCATGCTGCCATCAGGTGGGGAGAGAGAGGGTTGAATGACCCCACAACAAAGTTGCACAGGGAACCAGAAAGCTACTGTGTGCCATTCTATCCTGCAGTCACTCACCATATTTATAAATCACTTGCACCAAAGGTTAGATTATCCAATTTGCAAGGGAGACAAAGACAGGCAGGCTAGCAAAAACCTTTCAATAACCAGATTCAGGGGGATCTTGACCAACCAGGCTAGCAAAACTGAGTTTCAGCATTGATAAAGACAAATTCCTGAGTAGGAAAACCAAAAGTGTGCCCAAAGGATGAAAGGCATCACACCAGGCGAGTGTAGGTGAGGGAAGGGCCTGGGTGGTTCACAGGCTGAGCATGAGCCAATGATGGGATACAAAGGCAGTTCTTGGCCATAATCACAGAGACAAGAGGGTCGAGATCGAGAGAAGTGGTTACTGTATTTTTCAGAGTATAAGACACACTTTAGTTTTTGGGGTGGAAAATAAGAAAAAAGCGGATTGGTGGGTGGATTGGCCTCCCAAAATACCCCCAATCAGCTGTTTCCAGAGGTGATTTTTAGAAACAGGTTCGTTGGTTGTGAGCTCTGTGCCTTGCTTTTCTGCCTCTGAAACTTCTGAAACTCTGAAAACTTTTTCTGGGTGGGGCTACATTCGGAGTATAAGATGCACCCAGATTTTCACCCTCTTTTTGGGGGGGGGAAGGTGCATCTTATACTCTGAAAAATACAGTATTTCCATTTTGCACTGGTTAGATCACACCTAGCAAATTGTGTCTAATTCTGGGCATTTCATTTTAGGAAAACACTGCACATATCTAGAAGAAAGGAATAATGTTGATGAAAGAAGGAAGAGCAATTTC
This sequence comes from Masticophis lateralis, assembly GCA_030761175.1. Classification (NCBI taxonomy): domain Eukaryota; kingdom Metazoa; phylum Chordata; class Lepidosauria; order Squamata; family Colubridae; genus Masticophis; species Masticophis lateralis. Next base: position 20,066,135 of record JAUDYJ010000013.1, on the reverse strand, counting down.
AGGTATTGGTACAGTAGTGTTTAGTTAAAGAGAAGAGAAAAATATGGGGAAAGGTTGTTCCGAGTAGTTCTAGAACAGGGAAAGGAGCAATAGATTTAAATTATAAGGAAGTTAATTGTCATGATTGATCAGGAAAAAAATGGCTAAACTGTACAACAGCCTGCTTGGGAAGTGATGGTTTCTCCTTCTCTGGAGAACTTTAAACACAGGCTGGATGTCCACCTGTCAGGAAAGCTGCAGTAGTGGATTCTTGCACTGTCAATGGAATTGGAGGACTAGAAGATCTCCAAGATCCCGTCCAACTCTTCCATTCTCTGATTCTACCGGAATTCTTCCTTGCCGTCGATTGCAGCTGCAACAGGGGACAAATGACTTCTCTTCCTGCTGCTACTTGTGACAAGGTAAGTGGCCACCTGAAGCACAATAGCTGTACAGTATTGTATGTGCCGTTTTTGCAACTATGCTACACTAATGACTTACATTCACTCTGCAATCAACTACTATTCCAAGATCTCTTTTGGAAAAATACCCTTTAGCAAATTGCATGTCTCCTACTCCAATAGTGTGTCATCTGCAAGCCTTCTCCCAACCTCTTCATCCATTGTTGAAGAGGAAAGCAGTCAGAAGCACACCCAATCTCTCTCTCGCCCATTGGATGAACACTACAGCAGTCAGCACATCTTTTCTTAATTGTCATGCCAATCCAGCACACTTAACTAAGTTGCTAATTAGAACGTAATAGGGAAATCCATCAATTTGATGAAAACAAGATATATTACCTCTACAACATTCCCACAATCCACCTGATCAAAAATGTGATCAGGTTAAGAGCTGCAGGGGCGCAGTGGTTAGTACTGCAGGCTATGTCTGCTGACTGCCAGATGCTTGCAATTTGGCAGATCGAATCTCACCAAGCTCAAGGCTGACTCAGCCTTCCGTCCTTCCAAGATGGGTAAAATGAGGACCCAGATTGTTGAGGGCAAGACGCTGACTCTGAAAACCACTCAGAGAGGGCTGTGAAGCTCTGTGAAGCGGTATACAAGTCTATTGCTATTTGTTCTTGACAAATACATGCTGACTTCTGTTAATTCCCACATTATTTTCAAGCTGCTTGCAAGTAGATCTTTTTATTACACTGAATCGTCTCAGTTATGAGTGTGAGTCCGACTGCTCTGTTGCTTGCTGACTCTTCCCTTTACCCAGGGGTGGGTTCTAAAATTTTTTACTACCGGTTTTGTGGGTGTGGCTTGGGGGTAATGTGACCAGGTGGGTGTGGCCAACTTTTTAAAAAAAACTTGTAAAATGCTTTCAGAAGCCTCTGACGATCCCAGCTGAGCTGCGCGATCATCAGAGGTTTTTTTTTTAAAAACTTTTAAAAGCTTTATTTTTTCAGCTGAAGAGGTTGTGGAAAAAATGCTTTTAAAAGGGGGGAAAAAGCCTCTGATGAGGTGGGTGGGGTAAGCGAGCGGCAACCGGGCTGGGGAGTTGGCCAGCCAATGTTATTACCGGTTCTCCAAACTACTAAAAATTTTTTACTACTGGTTCTTGCGAACCAGTGCGAGCAACCCCCCACTCCCTTTACCCCTTTTGGAAGATGGGGGAACATCTGCCCTCCTCAGTCATCTGGCCCTTCTCCAGGATTTCTCAAAGGAAATGTTTAAAGAATTCGGGCAGGCTTTCAGCTCATTCCTTCATTCAAAGGAGGATTCTCTGCCCAGGGGTTAACCCTGCCTCTTCATTTGCTGGTAGGACACCTTCTTTTTTGCTAGAGAAGAATGGCCCCGAGTAGGGGAACCACAATAGCTTTGTCTGTACTGCCTGCTAGCATGCAGCCACCTTCACTGAACAGCTGTTGAGCGGAATCTTTTCTTTTTATTCTGGGTTAATTTAAAGGATCCCTGTTTGTGGTTCCTGACATCCTTTGCTAAACTCCACTCATCCTGAGCATGGTTTTCTGGATGCCCTCAGTAAGCACTTTGGTTTGGGGCCATCTGCTTTTGTTCGCTGACCTTCACCCAGACTCACTTCTGCGGCCAACAAGCCATCAGTTTTTCCCTCACTATTTGCAACTATGGTTCAGTAGCTCCTTTTGTAAGAATTCCAACCCATCTTTTCCCATTCACCTCCCCTTTCACAGCATCCCACTTATCCCCAATCTGATTTCTGCTTTTTGAAATCTCAAGACAGATATTGGACTACACTCAGTGTAGTTCCGATTAAAATTAAGAAGAACTAGATGGTCACCTCCTGCAGCTTTCCTGCAGCTTCTGCCTCCTTAACTACAGGTACACTTTGATTTACAATAGTGACCATTCAAAGTTACAATGGCACTGAAAAAAGTGACCTATGACTATTTGCACACTTGCAACATCCCCACGATCACATGATCAAGAGTTGGATGTTTGGTAACTGGCTCATATTTATGAGGGTTGCAGTGTCCCAGGGGCACCTGATCATCATTTATGTCCTTCTGACAAGCAGATTCACTTAATAACCAGGTTACTGGCTTTTCAGCTGCAGTGATGGACTGTGATTCAACTGTGGCAAGAAAGGTCATAAAAGGGGCCAAAACAACTACCTTGCTTAGCAATACAATTTTTGGGCTCACTTGTGGTCCTAAGTCTTATAGACTATGATATAGGTCTTGTGTGGTGGTCGGTATCAAGTTAGCAGTTTTGTACTTTCCTCCATCTGCTGAAAGAGAAAGTTGTCAGCAAGGCAGTTCAAGGATCTGAAAGGGATGTTATTTGCCAGAGTTTACTAAGTAATTAAGTAATTAGCCTCCCGTCCTATTACGTCAAACCTCTTTGACAGATATTCAGTTTGCCTTTGAAAAGTGTCATCCACATCTTCCCTTTGGTTGGGTGGACAATGGTAGTTGCCAATAATAGTATTGCTTTCCCTGGATCTTATTTTCCTCTAGTCTACACATTCTCTCTAGCACCAAGTTCATTCACTTGGATTTCTGAGACGGAGCAGTTTCTTTCAATACCCACGATTTTCTGCCCATCTCCTATTTTTGTCCTTTTTGAGAAATTGTCCTTTTTAATTGGATGTTCCAGTCCCACTGAATTACACCTATGGAATTATTCTTGCTTTTGTGCAGTAAGAGTTCTGGGTTCATCATATTTATTTGCAGTAATCTGGGCATTAGAGAATAGACCTTTATGAGGGAGGGAGGGTCTGCTCTGAAAAGTCACTGGCTCATTTCCTAGCCCCCTCCCAGAGCCATGCCAGAGGCCTTTCGGTAGGCAATTCCCTTCACTTTCATCTCCAGCACACACTGGAGTCAGATCAAAAGCTACCAGATGTGTTCCTCCTAATCCTCATGCCACCTTGTGCCAGCAGCCCATCATCTAACTCAAACCACAGTTCCAGTAATAAAATGCCACGTGTCATCCACATGCAATACAATGACAACTTTCACCATCTTTTAAAGATTTCTTTTGTTGTTGTTGTTGTGTTGTTATGAAGATCCCCTTGTAGTGCTGACTCCAGGCTCTCACAGAGAATTCCTTGAAGATGGAAAGAGACAATCCTGGCCAAGACAGAACGAAACCTTCAGCTGCCCTGAGAGAGTCCTAAATCAGTGTGTGTGTGTGTGTGTGTGTGTGTGTGTGTCAAAGAAGGGTTTCCAAGCAGGAACTGCCCTTTTCAAAAGCAAACAGGGTGTCCAAGAGAGCTTTGCTTCCAGAGACCACCAGGGGAGACCCAGGCCCTGCAGGGTTTTTCAAAACAGGCCTTGTAATTATTAATGAAATGGATGGGGCGACAGGAGAAGCGAAACACCCTTGCACTTTCCAAGGCCTTTCTGAATGAAGGCATCAAAGCAGGGGAAAACAAAGGACTCCGGGAGGCAGCAAAGGGGTTTTAATAAGGGAACAAGTAATGGCTTGCAAGCAGGCAAAAGATTAATGGAGTGGATCCGCATTTGCTGTTAACAAGCTATCCATTAAAGTGGGTGGCAGACTGGCCTCCTCCTCCTCCTCCTCGGAATGTGGGTTTCTGGCTCTCTCCAGGAACAAACACCAACACAGAGAGATGTTCCTGGTAAGGCTGAAGTACCGTAGTCAGCACAGCACTTCAAAATGACCGCTCCCCCCCCCATTACTGGGGTGGTTGGGATATGCCCACCACAAGCAGCCTACCTGGAAGGGGCCCCACTTCCCCTCCACCTCAATGTCCCCTCCTGCTGCCTGGTCTGGAGGCGAACATCCCACCAGGGAACAGGTCTGACCTCAGAGGGCCAAAGGATCTGTGGAGCACTCATGGGTTTTTCCACGACATTCAACAACATCTGGCTGGCTGTCCCAAAGGTGCTTTTTTTCAAAAGGCAACTGAGCTTCCTTTGTTTTTCAGTGAAGATCTTTCGCTTCTCATACACGAATCTTCTTCAGTTCTGATTCAGTTCTGAAGCTTCTTGGATTAGAAGCAAAACATGTTTAAGGAAAAGTCAGTTGCCTTTTTAAAAAAAGCACTGTGACCTGGATGACTGAGAATCTCCATAGACACTTGGTTGGCTGGCATGCAACACCCTATTAAAAGAGATCCAGGGTTGGAGGTCATGAGAAAAGAAATCTTTATTAGCCCATTCTTCTACAAAAGATATTGAAATGCCAAAAGGTAACAACAGGTATTAAACGATAAAAAAGAGAAATAAGAGATACATTTAGAGGAAACAAATTATCCCGACAAGTAATCATATACTCAGCTCCACTCCTGAGCAAGGTCCAGAAGGAACTATAGCATAGGAAGCATCTAAATAGGCTTCAACCCAGCTTCAAGCTTGATTATGGCAGAGAGATCATTTTGGCCATCTTAATGGATGATCTGCCCAGGATGTGAGAAACAACATAACTACAGATGAAATTAGTGAAAAGTTAAATACCCTAGCCAATTTCTCAATTCATTAGAAAGCAGCGGCTACCTCCCTATCAAATTAAATAGGGCTGCAATTGTGCTACTTTTTATTAAATGAATGGATGAATGAATAGTATACAATTATGCAAACTTCAAGATAATTACATGAGGGACATCTGGGACTCAAGTCTTTTTTTCCAAGAGGGGATTTAATTTCCTCAAATCCTTTCTTTTTTTCCAATGTGACCATTCTTATAACATTTCTTCTTATAATCACAATGAGGGTAAAAATAATAACAAAATATATAACAAGAGCCACACTCATGTCTGTCCACATATTCAGGTCAGAACTTCTGATTTGCCAGAAAGGGGGAATTTGTACTTCTGTGGTAGATCTAGCATCACTTACTATTAGAAAAGAAAGAAATGGTGGTTCCACCCAAGTTCTAGTTTTGCCAGCTGGCTGACTTGGGCAAGCCCCCCCCCCCGCCCCCACATCCCAGAAGAAGAAGGTGGTGATGAAGCGGTTGACAAAAAACTGCAACCTCTTCATCACCAGTACAGCCAAGTGAGAGGAATAAAAACTGAGATGCCTTGATGGGTCTGATTACTTAATTTACAAATTAAAGCAATAAGAGTTCCCTAAAATATTTGCCATTTCTAGGAAGCATCCCACAGCAATCCACCTGCACTTCTGCTCGAGGTGTCACAATCCTCATTACATCACCGCTACATTTCACTTGTGCCCAACCCACGAAAGGTCTCACTTGGGCAATTTAGGAGATTTCAGATCTGATGCCAACTGACCCCAATGTTTGGACTCTGGCGACATGTTCTGCATGGGGCCACCCTTGAAAAGTATCCAGAAGCTTCAACTGGTACAAAATGCAGCCGTGTGGGCAATTTTGAGCACTCAAAGAAAGGAGCATGTAACACCTTTGCTGAGCATCCTGCACTGGGTGCCAGTTTGCCTCCAGATCCAGTTCAAGGTTGTGGCCTACAAACATGGCTTCATCTTATGGGCCCATCCCATCCGGACGAGCAGGAAAGGTGTGTTGCAGACCCTGACAGTTAAATGAAGGGATCTAGGAAGAGCAAGAACCCACATTTTTGTCTACTACACATAATAAATTATCCTTTCTTATTCACATTTCCAACATACATTTGAAATTCCTTAACATATTCTAGTTAATTTCTCTGGTGTCATGTTCCAATGATACATCATTGTATAAAAACTCTCTTTAAGATTATAACATAATGCAAATTTCAAACCTTTTAGCCATTTTCCCATTGATCCATCTCTATATTATAACCAAAATTCTTAGCCTACTTTATTGTAAATTCTTAATCCGTTCTTCCTCTGTTTAAAATTTTAGCCAAAGTGTATACATTTTAGCAATTATATATTCATCATCGGTCCACAATTGTACTTCAAGCTTATCTTGAAGTACAATTTTACTTATCTTACTTTATGCTTTGCCCCATAAGTCTTTTTATCCATTTTGAATCTTTCTGATAACTGTAAATGGGAAAACACTGACAATTATATCTTCTGCCATTAGTTTTTCTCTTGATTTAATTTTATATTCCCCTTGATGAGTTTCCAATAATTCCTGATAGGTTAACCATTTGTCTTTTCTTAGTTTCTCTTCTGTAAAATGCTATCTCTCTCCAAGATATATATACATAGCATCAGAAGGCAAGACAAGAAACAATGGATGGAAACAAACCAAGAAGAGAAGCAACCTAGAATTAAGGAGAAACTTCCTAACGGTTAGAACCAATGACTTCAGAAGTTGTGGGTGCTTCATCACTGGAGGTTTTTAAGAAGAGACTGGACAGCCACTTGTCTGAAATGGCATATGGTCTCCTGCTTGAGCTGGGGGTTGTCTAGAAGACCTCCAATGTCCCTTCCAGCTTTATTCTGATTGAAGATGTTTTGGGTACAGGGTGGGTTTGTATCATTCCATATTGTCAATATGACACGCCTAATGAAATTATTTTTAAAATCCACATTAATTTTAACTTTATCAATCTATAAGTATCCATGCTATCAAAACCTGGGGCCATGGCCTTCTAAACTCCAAAAGTCTCATTCTCATCAACACCCAACTCTTTCACCCAGACCAACTTGAAATCCCATAAACTCAATCCTCCTCTTTCCTTTGCATCTTGTAAGACTTCATATTTAACTCAGGATTTCCCCCCGCCATTCAAATTTAGATGTACCATTTTGCCATTGCTTGAATGACACCTCAGTTGTCAATAGGTACTGTCTGAAACAAAAAACACTGTAGACAAAACATTTATGTTTATTACAGAAACATTCCCTAAGTGACAATTTTAATTTCTCCCATTTTAACATATCCTTCTTAATTTCATTCAATGTCTTAACCTAATTATTTTGAAGTAACATGTAATTCATATTCATCATCATAATACCCAAGCATTTGTTTTTTCTCAAGTTTAAAATCAGTTTTCTTCATCAGCTCTATTTGATCTTCTAATTTCATATTTTTTGTTAACCTTTTTATCTTCAGATTATTGATCTTCAAACCTGCCAGCATACCAAAGTCCTTTAATTTTCCCTCCAATGTTTCTACTCCCTCTAGCAGATCTTCCAAATTAACGCCAGGTCATCTACAAATGACTTTCATTTATAATTTCTTTTTTAATCTTAACTCCAGCAACTAGAAGACCTCCAAGTCTCTCTCTTCAGTGTCTCAAGAACCAAAATCAGCCAGAGTCTTTTTGAATCTCTCTCTCTGAAGCTCTTCTCAATGGAGAGGACAGGAGATCCACTGCCACTGCTGAGGAAAAGATGCAGGAGAAGGGCAGGTGCCATTCCTGGCCAGCTTTGAGCACTGGCAAGTGTTCCTGATCAACTATCAGCTTCTCTTGGAAAGAACACTTAGATTCCTCTCAAAAATCTAGATTTACTTAATTTCCAAATTCATCCTTGATTTCAGCAGCACCCAGGAGAGTTGGTTTCGTCAGCGTGGTCTAGGGATCTAATTGTCCCTTTTCCTAGCGAAGATGGATCTGTTCTGGTGGAAGATTTACATTCCATTCAATTCTGACTGGTCACGTTCTTCATGGGGCTGCCTCAGAAGAAAGCAGCACTGTATTCTGAACTCTGAGCACGTGTTATGCAAATCTAAAATGCAGGTCAATTGAGCAACCAGGTCATGTATCTCATGAGCATGTAGTCGATATTATTCTATTGTGCTAAATCATTGTGAAAAGCCTCCCCTGCCATATAGAGACGATGCTTTCTAGCCATCTCCGCAATTCCTTGGACTTAGAAAAAGTCCAAGTGCAGCTGATGTCATGGACAGCATCAGGGTTTTCTGAGCGATACCAATATTTAAATAGATATCATTCTGGCTTCAAATTTGATTATGATACATTATTCCCTTATTATGAAAGCCTCCCCGAGTCCTAGTCTGTTTTCAGGTGGAATCCCATGACGGGATCGCATTCTCCTATATCTGCCGGTCTCCAATGTAAGATCCTCAGAAGAAGTCCTTCTATCTGCTCCATCGTGTCAAAGAGAAAAGTGGTGGGAACCTTCTCAGCTCTGAAATTCCCTCCTGTGACTCAGCCTACCAGCCCCATCCTCCTTGTAGGAAACATTTTGATATGCACTTGTCTCTTCTTCTAAGCTGACATTTTACCTGTTGGGGATAATTTCTTTCTTTTCAATGTGTTATGTCTTTTTTTATCATTTAATACCCGTATGCTATTACCATTTGGCATTTCAATATATATTTTTAGAGGAACGGTCTAATAAAATTTTTCTCATAACCTCCAATCCTGGATCTCTTAGAATAGAGATATCGGAGTCAATTGGGCAGTTGTCCCTGAACAATGTTGAACATTGAAGAGAATGGCAGATGAACAGGTCACTCCCCACTTGGTGGAGTGGAAACTATGGGGAAATGGAGGGTCTCTAGCTACTTTGAGACTTGGCCCCTCTTTCTTTAGTTTGGGGAGAGTCGAAGGAAGTGGTCTCCAGCTATGAAGGCAACTATGGCCCCCTGAGAAAACTGTTGGGGAAAGTTGACATAAGATGCAGTTATTTTGGTCCTCTTCCCTAAATGCATTCAAGCAGAAAATAGGTAGCCATTTTTCAGGAGTGCTTAAAATTACGATCAGTAAGGGCTGGATTGCATGGCCTCAAGGGCCCCTTCCAATTCTCTTGACTCATATTGCATCTCAAAGGACTGCTAGATCTTGATGCCAACAACAAGAAGGGCAGATCTGAGATGTTTCATCTCAGTGAACGTCTTGTGAGATAATCTCCTGAAAACAATCCTTTGAGGTGGTGACTCTCTGGAAAAGAAGCTGAGGCATTCTGCTGGAGAGGCAGAAAGAGAGTTTGGAGGGAGAGAAGCTGGGAGCATCCGAGAAGCCAGAGGAAGGAGCCAAGGGACATTGGGGAGGGGCTTCTGCCTAAGCTGAGCAGCAACCAAAGCACGTGGACAGGCACTTTTCTTTCCTTGTGCAGCTCCTGTCGGGCCATGGGGAGTGACACCATCAGCATCACCAAGAGCATTTCTTGGAATTGCCTGAGCAAGAAAAGGCACTCAGGCGATTTCCCCTCCAAACACTGACCCAGACTGCCAGAAAACCCAGCACTTCCTGCAGGATGCCAACAGGAAAACTGCTTCCTCCAGGATGCCAACAGGATCTAGTTCTTTACCTATTCAAATACAGCATTCTAAGAGCTGCATCAGAGCCATAGGTCAGAAAGGGCTGTCCTCCCATCTCGCCTCACAAGCCAACCTGTGGCTGGGTTCCCTCTCTGCCATGGTGCACTGCCTTCTTTTCTTTTCCCAAGACATCCCTTGCCAAATGGACAGGCAAAGGGGGATGGCATCATGGTAAACCAAGTCCTGTTTTTGAGTCCTGTGCTGAGGGTTGCAGGCAGGAACAAGCTGGAGAGTTGCAAGCAGATTGCTCGGTGCAGCAGCTATTTCCCCAAGCCTGAATCATCCCTGCAAATGACTATTTTAGCATGCAAAAAGAGAGGCAGGAGTGAGCAACATGTCTCCCCCCCAACCCTCCTTTCCCTAGTCCTCCATCCTCTTTTGATCACAACTGCTAAATATGGATTGTGCAACTATTTGCTCATCAATTATAGAAAAACTGGTGTGCAAACTCTAATGTAGGCAAAGCTCCCCTTAAAAAGAACAAAGAAAACTCCTACATTCCCTGAAAAAAATCCAAGAGTCTCCCCCATCCCCACCCCCATAGCTCTTGGCCTTCCCGTAGTGTCAGGAAACCAGACAGGAAACACAACTAGATGAGCTCTACTTTATCATAAGGCTACATTACCAGAATCTTGCCAGTCTGAAGTCACTCACTTCCCACCTGTCTCCACTTTTAACTGCCTGATCCATTAGGGCGGGTCCTTCCTAAGTTTCTTCCTCTGACCGTTAATAACTGGGGCCTCCCTCCTCTCTTGTCTGATTGTTTCATGGGCAGCATCTCTTCCTCTGGTGCCCCAAAATCACCTTACATTACTTCACATATAGTTATGATGTGTGGCCCTCACCCAGGATGCCCAGGTAGGCAGCAAAGACACTCTGCAAGAAAGGTGTGGGAGCTGGCTGTCTTCCCTTTGTGAATGCCCAGACAACCTGGCATGGCCTATCTCCCCCCCCCCAGGAGGGGGGGTCTCTGCTTCACAACCTTCTTTCAACACCCACCTGTGTGTAAAGAGAAGTGGGAGAAATAGCCATCAGCAACTCATTGTCTCTTCAGCACCAAGGACAGCACCAGACCAGCCATTCCTATGCTGTCTATATAAGCAAAAGCCGCCACTTCCAAAAAGCTTCAGGACCAGGAAAAAGAGAGCAGCCTTCTTGGCAATGGACACAACAGCTCCTTGGCGCTTCCTGAGCCATCAGCGTGGGCAGCAGGTAAGTGGGACAGTAGTCCCACCGGCAAAGCAGACAGAGGGGAAGAGAGTCCACTGAAGAGCTAACAGGATGCAATATACCATAACTTGAAATGGGTTGACATGGGTGTGCTTCAATGGAAATGCCATATAATCAAACACTCTCTGGGCTACGATCTTCAGACCAAGCTTTCCATAAGCCAAAATCCAGCCTAACAGAAGCATCATCTCAGCTTCAATATTCCCCAATGGAATAGATGATTAAAATGCCATGAAATGTTACAGTCTGTCCAAAGTACACAGAGTTGGGGCAACACCTACATACCACAATAAAAGGTTGAAAAGCAGTGAAATTGAGACCAGATATTTTTCTTTTGGGATTGTTGGATAAACAGATAGAAAAAAGTCATGGAACTTTTATTCTGTAGATGACAACTGCAGTGAGATTATAATATGCAGAAAGATGGAAAGATTCGGCCTTTTCCTCAATGGAGACATAGTTAGTGAAGATGATGGAACTCACTGAGATGGCTAAATTGACTTTTTTGATCAGAGAAAAAACTGAATCTATGTTTACTGCTGACTGGAATCCTATAATGGACTTTTTGTATGGAACAGAAAACAATGAACTTTTGATTTATGGGTTTGATGATTAGACAGGATAGATTATAGAAAGATGATGCAACCATACAGTATGAGGTAAATTTGTAATTGTTCTTATAATTAGCCTGGATAGCTCAACAGACTAAAAGCCTGTTATTAACATTCAGCTGTCTGCAATTATTGCAAGTTCAAATCTCACTGGGCTGAAGGTTGACTCAGCCTTCCATCCTTTCTAAGGTAGGTAAATTGAGGACCCAGTTTGTGGGGGCAATAAGATGACTTTGTATAAAATATACAAAAGTATGAAGGCTATTGCTTAGCGCATTGTAAGCCGCCCTGAATTTCCAGAGAAGGGCGGCATATAAATCTAATAAAAAAAAACCTACTGTAAAGAAAATTGGAAACCATTAGAATCTTTTTTTCTTTTTTTCTTTTACTTGTTTTTCTTTTTTGCACTTTTTTGCTTTCTTTTTGAATTCTTTCCTTTTCCTTTTCTTACATCAGTTTGTATTAGTACGTATATATAATTACTGAATTGTGGAAAAAAGCATGGAAGTGTCAAAGGCCTGTCCTAGATGAAAGCCAGAGTATCTATGAGTTGGCACTCGAAGTAGAGCTGCTGAGGGAATGCCTGAGGCAGTAGCAGAGATGGGAGGAAGAACAAGGGGAGGAAATGCCATGGCAAAACAAAACCCTGCATGGAATGTACCTTCAACAGGTAACCGAGGTAAGGGGCCCTGGAAAGGGCTGGACTAAAAGACAACATTGAGGCCCTGATCATAGCAGCAGCAGAACAGGCACGAGATCCATAGAAGCAGGGGTTGTCTACCCCACCAGACAGGATCCAAGGATTATATGCAGAGACAGTCCAACACATTGTGGCAGGGTGCAAGATGCAAACAGGAGTAACTGGCATATCTGCAGGGTAAGGACTTTCAGGTCCAGAGGGGAGACTCCAAAGAAGGTCATGGGGCTAACAGGGCTAAGATCCAGGCAGGCAGGCAGGCAGGCACTAGCCAATCAACCAGACATTGTGGTGGTAGACAAGGACTAGAGGACAAGGATGGTGATAGATTAGCAGTGCCAAATGACAGCGATATGGGGAAAAAGAAGGATGAGAACCTGGAGAAAGACCAGGGTCTGAAGAAGCTGGAGAAATAAAGACCAAAATGGTCCCAGGAGCATTCAAGGCTGTGCCTCCTAAACTGGGAGATGGGCTCCAAGAGGAAGGACATCAGTCCAGAAGAGGGAAGGGCCAGGAACAGCTGAGATCCTGCACAGAACCCCCAAACACCCAAACCTTTGAGATGTAAGATAAATATTGTGCTTGTTCAAAATTTTGCTTTCATTACCTAACTCCATGTAAGCAAATACATTCTACTAATTTCAGCAATTAACCTTAACTCTTTTAAAGCAGGGATGCCAATTTATCCCTGTTTGGAAAACCTAACAAAATTTTGCAGCTGTTAGAAGTTTCTCAATGGCTTTCACATGCTTTTTTCTGCTTCTTTATTAAAACACTGACACAAGGAATCAGAGATGCAGAATATGAAATTATGCTGTGTTTTTTCCAACGATCTATCCCAGAAGCAACCATGTAATCCAACCAGGTTAGTTAGCTGCCATGTCCTCCTCCTTTTTCCCTTCCTGGCATGGCTTCTGTGGCTTCATATCCAGCCTCATGGAGAATCTGAAGAACAAATTTGGGGCTTTTTTACACTTCTAGCTGCTCCTAATGAATTTTATTGCCTGACAATATTTTTTTGTGATTTTTTATGCCATTGCTTTTAAAGCTATGACATAAATCCATGATACATTTGCAATACTAATATTTGAGCATACTACATCTTATAATTTACAAATCTGCCTAATTATAATGGTTCTGTATATTATTTACTTATTGAAGCAACACCACTTTTGAAACTCTTTTCAAGGAAACTGCAGGGACTTGTCCAGGCAGCTGCCAGGAGACAAGACTGACTTGAAGACACTAAAAAGATAACAGCCCCAAGAGAAGCATAATATGCTGAACACTGAAGTGGCCTATGACCTTCCACCAACATGCCACAAAATTAGCTCAATCCCTGGGAAGAACTGCACCATTTTCACAATCAAACTCCTGATCACCCTCAGCACCCTTTTGATGCTCTACCAACCCTGGCAACATCCTCAGTGCCATAAAGGTCTTCCTTCTGAGGTCCAAAGCCCACCGTGCTGGTCATTCAAGTCCTCTAAGTTTGCTGTTCTCAAGCAGTCATCACCCTCCCTCTCAGCCAGTTATTGCTTTGCAAAGGACTTCCCACAAGCAGGCCAAAGCAAAAGAACTTCTCCAGCAAGCTAAATGTTCAACTGTGGAATCTCTGGGGGCATCTCAACTCTTCTTGAAGTCCACCTAAGATGTAGATGATCTAAGCAACAGCATGGAAATTGCTGCCATCTTTCAAGGATGCTTTCTAAACTTTCTATAGCCTTGGGTTTTGTGGAGGTCTCCCACCCATCTATGGAGCAGGCCCAATCCATTTTATCTTCTAAGATCAAGCAAGATTGGGTGATGCTGTCATCTCCTCAGTCCCAAGTAGTTTAGTACTGTTGAAAACTAACCTCGTTCGGTGTGGAGAGAACTGTGGAAAAGATATCTAGAGATCAGGGCCACCTGATCAGGAACTCTTCCTAGCTAAGGCTGTAGCAGGTGATCTGCTACCTAAGAGGAGGAAGGCTGCAAGTTGCTGGGCTTCTCCCTTTCTTACTATTCTATTTCAGACACTTCATAGTTGAGGAATCCAAGAGCAACTCAATGAGCCAACATTGATGGACAGAGAGCATCTCTGAGGTTGTCCTCCTTCTCTAGCTCAGGATCTATTCATCTGTGTTATTATAGATTGCAAGTTTCCTTTAAAGGTCAGATAACAAAATGCAATTGAATCATATTAGAGAGCAGAGCTGAGAGATATCTCGGCTTGGTTTGTCAGTGCCAAGCCTGATAAAGCTGGTTGGTTGTTGCAGTCAACACACGTGTTGTATAATAAAGTCAGTGTAGCTGCCGCCCCCACAACAACCGCACCATTTATGAGAAACGCTGCCAGGCCTCCAAACAGCTGCTGGCCACAAAGTGAGCACGGGCACTGCAGGGCAGCATCCTGCCTCCCTGCCTGGGAAGAGAAGGCTGGGGAAATGAACATCCAGAGAGTTCTTCAACAGGCCTTTTGATGTATGGGTGACTGTTAGTGCTTAATCTAAGACAACGGGGAAGGGCGGAGGCAGGTCTGGCCTCCCTTAAAAGCGGCTGTCACAGAAATGTTGACCTGATGGAAGATCTCAGAGGAGGGCAATTCCCAGACCCACCAGCCCCCCTGCCCTCCTCCTAAAGTGTGCCTGTAATTGCTCTAGCAAATCCTTTTTATCACATTTATTTCCTTTCCACATCACCGTCCATTTGATTAACTGCTTAACTTGAATGTCTTTCTCATCTCATCTCTACCGCCCAATTTTTCATCTGACTCCAGTGGCTGCTTCCCACCCCAAGTGGACACTCTTTCTGTGTAGCTTTGTCACTGCACTGGATTATTAATTGCCGCTTCCAATCATTGAAACCCAGTTCCAGAGCTATTACCGTGTTGTGTCTTCTATCAGAATCTTTTGCAGAAGGCCAATATAATTTATAATTTCGGCCACTCTCAAAAAATCACCTACATTTCTCTGTGTCTGCGGCACATTCCTCCCGAAGTTCAGAAGGCTACAGAACCCATTCTCCTGCACTTGAAGGGGGACTTCTCCAGGTATTTTCAAGCCAGAAACCCCAAGGGAACAAGGACCATGCCAGCTTAGCAGTGCAAAAGATCCAGGCTGAATTCCCTTATGGGACTCACCAAATTCTCTTGCCACTTGTGACCTAGGTCTGAGTGGTCCATTCCAAGCCCAGGAAAAGCACAAAAAAAGAAGCAAGAGGGATAGAAAGACACAGATGGGAGTAGGATGTGGGCATAGGACTGCCATATGCTGCCCCTTAATGGAACTGCATGCCGTGGAACCATCCAGCCACTTTTTGTGGGGCAGTGGCACTGCAAATACAGACAGCCCAGGGCCAGATCCGCACCAATGGAGACCACATCCATTTCCTCAGTATGGCTACCTTCAACCTAGCTCCTGGGTAGCCATCCTGCCAAAGGCCTTTGATTGAACCTCTCTGTTCAGAGGAAGAAGGGCCGGGAGGGTGGGGGGTGGGAGGCTCTCTCCTTCCCAAGAATTCCTCCTTGGTTCTGAGGCCAGGGAAGAAGAGAGGGATCCAGTGCTGGGGTTCACCTCTTTTCTCCAAGGATAGTTTCAGTTGGTCTGGGGAGGGCAGTTCCCTCCTTTGTGGAGTGCCACAAAGCTTCCCCTGTAGCAGGGGTGAAATGCTTCCGGTTCGGACCGGATCGTCCGATCTGGTAGCGACGGAGGCGGGTGATTCAGAGAACCGGTAGCAAAGATCCCTGTCCCCCCTCCCCCCCCCATTGCCCAGCTGAGTTGGACAATCATCAGGGGCTTTTTTTTTAGTTTAAAAGCATTTTTTCCTAAATGCTTTTAAACGTTTTTTTAAAAAGACTCTGAGGATCGTGTGGCTCAGCTGGGATTGTCAAAGGCTTTTAAAAGCATTTTTTTCTACAACCTCTTCAGAAGTTGTAGAAAAAATGCTTTTAAAAGCCTCTGACGATCCCAGCTGAGTTGCCTGATCGGCGGAGGGTTTTTTCTTTTAAATGCCTCTGACTATCAGGCAACTCAGCTTGGATCGTCAGAGGCATTTAAAAGAAAAAAAGCCTCTGCCGATCAGGCAACTCAGCTGGGATTGTCAGAGGCTTTTGAAAACATTTTTTTTACAATCTCTTCGCTGAAGAGGTTGTAGAAAAAATGGTTTTAAAAGTTTTTTAAAAATGGCCATGCCCACCCAGTCACATTACTCCCCCAAGCCACACCCACAGAACCAATAGTAACAAATTTTAAATTTCACCACTGTCCTGTAGTCAACATTGATATGAAACTGCTGGGTGAGTCTGGGGTTCACTAGCATCATGATACCCAACGATTCCTTTTGCCTCAGATTGGCCAAGTGAGGCTGTCTAGATCCTGTCCCAGAGCCTGTAGCGTTTGGATGGGGAAAAACCATCTCCAGCTCAACTCTACCAAGGCCTACCAAGGAAGAGGCACCTAAATCTGGAGGTGGCAGACAAATTGAGGGTCTTCCAGGACTCAGTCCCTGGGTGAGCAGAGGGCAGCTGTGGCCAGAAAGGCCTTTGCCCAGCTTCATTTGGTGAAGCTTCCATTATGCCATCTTCTAGAGTGAAAGTCACTCTAGTCACCTCAATTGCTAGATCACTAGCATCATTATCAAGTATCAAATACCGATGCTGACCAACCCCATCAAGCAGTGCCATCTATCAAGACCCCAGAAGTGCACCTTCTCTATCATAGTGACTCCCTCTGAAATGAGCATCTCCCCAAGATCTGAAGCAATAGCATTAGCACTCAGACTTACATATCCTGCTCCACAGAGCTTTGTAGCCCTCTCTGAGTGGTTTACAAATGTCAGCCTATCGCCCTCAACAATCTGAGTCCTCATTTTACCAACCTCAAAAGGATGGAAAGCTGAGACAATCTCGAGCCCTATCCTGACTGTGGGTAGAGTCAGCCTGCAATACTGCATTCTAACCATTGCACCACCAGGGCTCAGGTGTCCTGGAGGGCCTTAAAGACCCCGTTCCTGTCCTAGTGCCAAGGCATGTCTATTTTCTTGATGGGTTTTACCATCTGGTTTCTTTTTGCATTACTTGTGAGCTGCCTAGACCTGTTTAGGGTCAGATAATGTCCAAGTCATAAAATAAGTGAAAAATAATATAATCAAACAAATGCTGCTGGGACCAAGAGAACCACCAAAACGTGGGCCGCCCTGCTGAAGAGGGGCAATCACTCTTCCAACCGATCAAGAAACTGCTCTCAGATCCACTTAGCCCAAAATGTCAACCCTCGTTGGCTGGAATGGATCCAGTAGGATGGTCCCACCAGGTGCAGACACAAGTTCTGGGAGTCCCCCAGGGGCAATGCCTGCTCCCCAAAAGAAGAGGGGGATATTTTTATCAGAAGCTGGGACAGGCCAGTCTGGAATGGAGGCCCCTAGAAAATCCTGAGCTGCTGACTGGATGGAGAAATCCAGGACCCCCTTGAAGGCTACAGGAGGAGGGGATCTCCCAAGTCACCAGCAGGGCTGTCTGGAAGGGCTGCCTCCTCTTCTCCCTGTCCCTCCAGGGCTTCCGAGCCCAGCGGCTGCCCTGCCCTGCCTGCCCGGGAGGGCTTCTCTTGGGGCAGCAGAGGGGCACAGCCAGCCGGCAAGATCTTCCTGCTCAGTGTGCAAGAGAGCTCTAATAATGAGAGGAGCTTGTTTTAAGGCCACCGAGGGAATCGGTTTATTACTAAAGCAGCAAATAGAACTAATTGAATCTGCCATTTAAGAAGAGGAAACAAGAGGGGGAGAAAGATGTTTACACCCAAAGGGAAGGAAGGGGCATTCATAGGCCAAGAGCCAGCCAGCCCCTCCCAGGTGCAAATCCCTTTTGTCCTAACTAGGGCTGAATTTCTGGGGAACTAGGAGTTGGAGGGGGGGGTCAGCATAGACTCCACCAGCCTCAAACCTTGGCTGGACCCCTTGTCAAATTCCACAGGGGGGCTGACTGTGCATCTGGAGAACGTCCTGGACAAATCCCATCATCAAATGCCACCCAAAGGAAAGAGGGTGGGCAGAGAAGAAATGAATGGGCAGCCCCCTCCCTCCCCTCTCCTTCCCCCTGCCAGAGGAAATCAAACCCTCTCAAAGAGGAACCTGTGCCAAGAGGGGCCTCCCCAGCAACCACCAGGAGGAAGAGGGTCCCCTCAAGGAGCCATTTGTGGCCTGCAGTTCTGGCTTCTTTCCTTGCTGAGAAGAAGCCCTCTGGAGGCAGAATGGACAACTCGCTGCGGCCAACTTGTCCCTCCTTTTGCATCCTTTCTTTAATTATTCTATTCCACCATTTCTTTGATATTACTGTAACTCTTGTCCCGCAGCGAGTTGGCCGCAGCGAGTTGGCCGTGGTGAATTGTCATAGGCCACTCCAGAGGATAATCTCCCAACGTCTCCTGGTCAACCGTGGGATGCCCATGGCAGCAGAATCAGCTCTGAGTCCCCAGCCAAGAGCCAAGCAAGGATGAGACCAGTGGGGCAGCCATAACCAACATTGTCAGCATCATGATGAAGATCATGGTCTCCCCATGCCTAGACTGAAGAGCAGACACCATAGTCTAGCTATGGAAGGAAGTTGCAGGGCAGTTCAGAGCCACAATGGCACCCCTGTAGATCTTCAGGTACAAATCAATGCAAGGGGCCTCGAGCCCAACAAGTCAAAACCTCCACTTGGGACAGGGGTCCAGTCCAGTATCCCAAACCAAGATGTCTACTTCCCACCTGAACTCCTTCTTCCGTCCCCCTCATCTGCCTGGCATTAACCAAAATCCATGCGTCTACCTCCTGCCCTTTTCTTGGATGTAGTGGGCAATGCTGCCACCTCCATCCTTACTTCCCAAAGCTAAACCTGCCCAATTCCTTCCCTCTCTACTCAGAGGATCTACTTTCTGGCCTCCGTTCATGGCATTTCTAGTTTGTGGGGAACCTTCTTAAAATAGGGTGCCAGAAGAGGGTCCAGACCTTGAGGGGGTCTCTAGCCTGACCCTCTTCTGCCCTCCTTGCACCTCAGGCCTGTCTGCTTCTTTTCCAGGCAAAATGGCTGCCTGGATGAGGCTCTCCTTCATCCAAGCAGACCAGCCACTCTGAGGGAAGCCTTTCAGCACAAAGAAACGTGTTTCCACACACTCAGTCAGCCAAAAGCACAAAGCAACTTGTGCCAAGGAAGCCCCTCCTGCCCACTCCCACTTGACTTGTGGGTGCCTGTGACAAGCATCAGAGCACAACTGCCACTCTGGGACTCGGCACAGAAGTCCTGCAATTGCCCAGATGTTCAGCAGCTGCAAAGTTCTTTGCATTCAACCACCTGCCTGGCAGGAGGCTAACCTGGGCGGAGGTTGCTGGCCACCCTGGGGAGTTAGTTAATGGGCAAGTCCTTTCCAATTCAACCTGTCCCTCAATCCCTGACTCATGGCCATGCAGGGCCTCCATTTTCACGGGCAACACAAATATTAATTACCACATAAAAACATGCATTACTCTAACAGCCAGCGAATTCATTAAATACCAAGCAATAAAAATGCTCATACAAAAGAGATTCTTTGTGGTTTGCGTTTCTGAACAACCCTCATTTCACAAACCTACAGCCTGGCCGGCCACTCCTTCTGCCTGCAAAAGCCTTTGTGCCGTCTGACAGGAGGGCAGAGGGGGCTGCATGCCAACCTGCCCTCCCTAGGTGCCAGCTCCCGTCCCTCCTTGCCCACCTTGCAAACATGAACTCTTCACTCTTTGGCACCCAGACAGGGCAGGAGAGGCCTCTCCCCGACCGGCCAGACTCCCACCCCTAGTACTATCCCAAGGCCACTAGGGCCCATGCTCCTTTGCAGGGAACCTTGAGGCCATCCATCCAAGCTTGGATGCCACTCAGTCACACAATGCGGAATGGTTCTTGGGGCTCAGAATCCCCTTTCCAAATGCAGGAGCTCTACTCAGAGTATCACAATGGGTGCGGCAAGGCTACAACTGTGCCCAGTACCCAGGACAGGATGAAGTGATGGAAGATCTGTCTCTCAGTCTGGTTCCTCCTCAGCTATCATGCCCGGAGGGCTCCTGGGTGGCCTGGTCAATCGCTCCTCCCTCCCCTCCCCTCTTGTAAACATGAAACTTCGTCTCTCAACGGTTGCTGTTGTGCGCATCTGGATGTTCAAAGTGGTTGGAGAAGGGCTGGCCTTCTTCCTGCCACTAGCAGCTGCCACCACAAGGGTCCCTCTCTGCTTACTCAGAAATATGCAACCAAAAGAGTTTACAGGTTACTTCTGATCCATTCCAATCTTTGCATCCATGGCCTGGAGGCCCTGTGATGGCAGGCCAGCAAGTTCTAGAAAGCAGCCCCTGGCCATTATCCAGCTGGTTCCCCCTGGACAAGCAAGGGCCAGGGGCCCCTTTGGCCTCTGGAAGGTCTCTTCCCCTGGACTGCCTTGCATGGGGAGGGAGGGCTGGCCTGCCCTGGGGCAGCAGATGAGGGCCAGCTGGGTTCAAGCCCTGGAATCACCTTGGGAGAGGTGGCTTTGGGGCAGCCCCTGTCTCAACCCAACCCCTTTCCCCAGTGGTGATTGTGCAGAGAAGCTGGGGGAAGAGGTGCCCCGGAGGCCACTGTGAAGCTCTGGAGGAGGGGTTGGATAGGAATCTAACCAACAAAACAAGAGGCAGCTTTTGTCAAGTTGATCACCAGCTTCAGGTCCTTCTGTGGACACTTGACTGGGTAAACTTGCTAAGCATCCCTGGCCTGCTCTTTAATTAGGGCATCTGTCAGAATCCTGATAGACTGGGCATGATTTTGGACCCTTTAAAGAACAAGCATACAGCTAATTGTGGGTTGTGAATAAAAATGCAGCACAACAAAACTTAACCGTCAAGATTGAACCTCTGTATTCTTTCATACCTTAATGTTTTTCAATTTGCCAATGAACTAGGGAGAAGGAAGGGGAAAATGGAATGTGGAGAGCGTGAGAGCATGGAAACCATCAAGATTGCCGCTGCAGGTGTTGGAGAAAGAGATGGACTGTTCCCATAACGAAAGATTATCCAATTGTCCAATTGGATAATGTGATCACCCAGGGATGGGGAGAAGAGGAAGCTATTGTTTAACTAGGCAAGCATTTGCACAGGAAAACCAGAGCTGGTTTTGTTTCTTCAATACCAATATGATGTATCCAATAAAGTTTTACTTTTGGGAATTTAATTCTCCCAAGAGTGTTTCCTTGTTTTGGGTTTGCTAGTTGGACAGTTAACATCAACTTCAACCTCACTGGGGAGAACATGATCCTGTTCCCAGACTCCAGATGTTCCAGGAAGAGAGTTTCCGGCTGAGCTTATTAATGGGAGGAAGATGGGCAGGGGGTGCCTTCTTTGGGGTCCCTGCCCTGATCTCCATGGTTTCGGGGGCCTCCCTGGGATTCTAAGACAATGTGGAGGAGCCTCATTTGAAACAAAACCCCTCTGGCCCCCCCCACTGACATGGGCACCCTCCTGAAATGCAGTAAAGCAGCCTTTGTGTTTCCAGAAAAAAAGGGTGTGTGGGGCAGGCCAAGTCTTGGTGCAAAGCTTTCAGCAACTGTAACAGGAGGCCTAACAACGTTTGCTCTAACATCATCAGTACAATTAGGAGCAATAAAGCATCAGGTCCGAATCAAGGCAATTGAGCTTTCAGCTCAGGTTGCACAGTTCAGCTCGTTAAACAAGGGCAGCCATCGCCTCCCTGCAGTGAGTAATGATGCGGAATAACATTCAGCACTGTCCCCACCTTTTCCGCCTGGGAACCAGCATTGGGGTCCCAGGGATCTGGGAGGGGACGTGTTGCTTTGCTGGCAGTCGGGGCTCAGGGGGCCTGGGGGAGGGGGCCTCAGGGTGCTTCTCTAAATTGTCCCTTGAAAGAAAACAGCTGATTGTAGGATGGAGACAGGTGCAAAAAACCCCACTGTACTGAAACTGGGGTGATTAGCAGTCTCCCTCCCAAAACTTCTGGCCCCATTCTGGTCCTCCATCTGGGCAGCCTCCAGGTGGTGGTCCCCAATGCCCAGAATGCTCCAACCAGCCCGGCCATTGAAAAGCACCTGCCAGGTGGACAAGATGATATCAGGGAGGGACCAAGGAAATGGGCAAATGCAGAGGCAAGAGTGAGGGGACGTAAAGTGAGGCCCACCCCTTTCTCTCCTCCTCCTCTTGTTTCTCTTCCTTTCTCCATGGCCGGGAAAGGCCAGGAGACTCAGCTGATCGCCTGAGGGGGGCTGATGAAACCAGGTGGAAGGTTTGAAATCCGTTGCAAGTTGCACAGCCCTGCTTGATCCAAGGGCCAGTGATGGGCCCTCTTGGGAGACCCTCCCCAAAGTAAGATGAAGAAGACTACACCACTGTAGAAATACAGTTCAAAAATACAGTTTCTATTCTAAAACGCCTCAAAAGGTTTAATGAAATATACAGTTCAAAATATAATCATGAACAAACATCATAATTTTATTCCACTGCTCTTGCTAGTATAGGAATGAGAGAGAAATTAACCACAAAGAAAGCCCAGAGAACAAAATACACCCACACAACATATCAATACTAGCCCGGATGATGTTACCTACTTTGGGTCATGAAACGTCTGCAAGAGAACCACCAAGCTCAGACAGCACCTCCTCCTCCTCCTCCTCCTCCTCCCCCTCCCCCTCCTCCTCCTCCCTGCATTGAGGGATATCTGAATATGCTCAGGTGATGACGGGCAAAAGCACCAAATCCGAATAGCTTGACAAAGGAAATCAGGGCCCCAAAGCCTCATTAAGAGAAATGCTTCAGCTGGGAAGGGACTCCATGAAGAACTGCCTGCTTCTCTGGTCTGCAGCGGCTTCTTCCTGATTAAAATATGATTGTTTTGGTTTTTTTAAAAGTAGTTTTAAAAAACTACCTGTTTTAATGAAGTTTTAACAAAGTTAAAAAAGACATTCAGAGTTTACCTCCCAATTTCCTCCCTCCTCAGTAATACCAAACAAACCAAGGATAGGTAATTACATGGACTTACTTACTTTGGGTGGTTACATCCTCAGAATAAATGGCTGGGCACCCTTCAATACCATCCTTGGTACTAATTATATCCATTCTTTAATAGCAGCATTCTGGACACAGCATGTAGGTCAGGAAGACTTAATATAGGAGCCAAATCTGAGAAGGCAAGGCCTATCGTGTGAAAATGGAGAACTTGGAATAAAAATAAGGCCACTGAGGTAACGCCACAAAATCTCCTGTCCATATGGCTGAGAACCCTTCAGTGGACAAGGCTTAGTTGTTCTGATCAAGACACCACCCACCCACGGAAGAGCTCTTTCAGAGATACGCCGGATGCAACACAGAAAGAAGAAATGCACAAATAATCTAGACCCAGGAATTGTTCCCTTGAGCTCTGATGGCTGCAGCAACATCCACCAAGATGCCGAAACAATGAAGGCATCTAGATGCAGTAGTGGGATTCAGCCAGTTCGCACCACTTTGGGAGAACCGGTTGTTAACTTTTTGAGCAGTTTGGCAAACTGGTTGTTGGAAGAAATCATTAGGGCAGAGAACCAGTTGTTAAATTACTTGAATCCCACCACTGTCTGAATGGGATAGACACACATAGCTGTTCTCATCACCCAGTTCCTTTTTGGTATAAGCAACGGTATGCAAAGAAAATCAAATAACAAAAGCATGTAAGCATCCTCCAGAACTGCCACCTCAAGCCCACTCTCTACTATCACTTGGTGCCAGTCTGCCATAAACTCCAGGAAGGCTGAGTGGGAAGGGGGAGGATTCAGAGGTAACCAAGAATTCACTGTATCTGCCTGAGAAGCAACTTTAAGGTCACATGGCTGAGAACAGACTGACCGCATGTGAAGCAATCCTTCCAAAAACAATCTCTTTGAATTTGACTGGACAATGGGGCCCAGCAGGGAGAGGAGCACTTAAGGGAGGGAAAGTTAATCTTTGGGATTTTTGGCGCGCGCTTTTCAATTCTGACTTTGCTTTACTGTATTTCACTTGATCTTTAATAAACTATACCTTTCTCAACGAATGGAGTCAAGGATCATTCTTACTCAAAGTTCTGGTTGAGGCAGGTCTGACAGCATGATAAGAAAATAAAAGGAAACATGAGCTAAATCTAGTTTATACCCAAACCATTCACTTTATCTGTTTATCCCATCCTTACTGGGACCACCTTCATACTGTACATCAGTTCATTGACTGCCTTTTGTTCTTTTAATTTCCTTCTCAGTCTTCCCCTTCTTCTCAACCTCTACAACTCTTCCAATGTCTATTTATTTTTACACTGATCCTAATTCATTCTCTCTGTATGGCCAAACCAATTCAGTGTATTTTGTTTGCACTAAACACTCTTTTTCTGTCCTCATCAGTTCTTGTTTTACCACCCCCATCCCCACAGCATTCCACTCACATGCCAGCTTCTCTTTCTATGTCCCGTTTTCTCTCCACCCATTTTCCTGTCTTTAGCAAACATTCCACCAAAGTACAAATGTATTTAACTGCTCTAGATTTTTCCTGTTGATGAATAACTTCCCATCATCCAATCCATTGTCTCTGTGCACAATGCAGCATTTATTTCCAGATCCATCCTATTTATTGCAACCTATCTCGTATTTGTTGCAAAACAAACATGGTTTTCCCTGCATTGAAAAATAGAGGAAGATTCTCCGACCAGGTCATCACAGGCTTTTCATATGCATTTATTATTTATTTATTATCTATTTGCTCCTAAATTGAACCACCAAGTAGGTATCGTGCATTCTTGTCTTCCTCCCCACTGAGTGCTGAATCACTTCCCAAACTTTTTACAGGTAGTCCTCAACTTACAACAGTTTGCTTAGTGACCATTTGAAGTTACACCAGCACTGAAAAAAGTGACTTATGACCATTTTTCACACTTATTTTTTTTTATTGAAAAAGTTTTACAAACACAAATTTTTCACTTCCCCCCCCTTCCCCTCTCCAACCCTCCCCTCCCCCCATGACTTCCAAAGGTGAAATCCAAATCATACCATATCATACAATACACCCCAGCTATTCTACCCCCTGTCTACACTATAAATATCTTCATAACATTCAACTAAAAGCTATCTGATACTTCCTTGTTTGATATTTATTCTGCACATAGTCTATCCATTTCTTCCATTCCCACACAAAAATTTCTTGAGTCCGGTTTTTAAATATGCTGATATCTTTGCCATTTCTGCAAAACTGGCCACTTTCAAAGTCCATTCTTCAATAGTAGGTAAAACATCTTTTTTCCAATATTGGCCAATCAGTAATCTAGCTGCTGTGACCATTTTTCACAGTTATGACCATTACAGCATTCCCACGTAATTTACGTTTGGATGCTTGACAACTGGCTCACATTTATGATGGTTACAGTGTCCCAGGGTCATGTGATCACCTTCTATGACCTTCTGACAAGCAAAGTCAATGGGGAAGCCAGATTCACTTAACAACCAGGTTACTAATTTAACAACTGCAGTGCTTCACTTAACAAATGTGGTAAGAAAAGTCGTAAAGCAGGGCAAGTCTCCCTTAGCAACATAAATATTGGGCTCAATTGTGGTCGTAAGGCAAGGACTCCCTGTATTCACTCTTATATCCTACTGTTGCTCTCCTTTAAGAACCAGCCCTCCATTCTACATGCATACGCATAATTGAAGCCGATTCATTTTGTCATCCCTAAGTCAATATAGGTGCAATAATTTTTCTACAGAGTGTACAAACGTGTCCTGCCAATGAGCAAAAACCTGATCTCTGCCCTCCATCCTCCCAAACTCTGTTTACTGACCTTGGCTGTGGGCTTTCAATCAGAATGTGGCCAATCTATTATTTCTCTTTATGTTCTCATGTCACACTTTTACATAATTTGGATTATTTTTGCATATTCTGACTTACTCCAAAGCTACAACATGCAAAGTAAAATTTCCTTGCTTTGCAAACTCATCCCCTACAGATTTGCATTCACTTTTGCTACTTTCCCTTTTAATGGGGAATGACATCATTCTTCCAATTATCAGGCAAAGATTCAGACTTCATATATATGTTAAGCAAGCTGTACAGCTAATCCATAAGACAAATCCTATCTGTATTTTAACATTTATCTGGGTATACCTGCAGTCTTTTCGTTTTCCAACATTATTGTTTTTATGACACCCTTTTCATCATTTTTTTCCTGAGTATTAACATTTAAGGTACTAATTCCAATTTCACTCTCTCTCAACCAAATCACTAACAATCCCTCCCTTCATGTTCATCCCAAATAATTCCACTGAAAGGGAAACTATGAAATAGAAGCGTAAGACTCCAGTCTCACAGAACAAGGCAGTTGTCCTCCTGGGCCCTCCAGAGCTAAAGGTTGCTCTCTGGAAGAAGGGGCATGGCTGCTGTGGTGGGGCATGTCAAACTGAGAGGTATAAGAGAGCCACATGCACACCTGGTCCATTTTTTCAGGAGGTGTGTTGTATTCCAGGTATACAAAAGGGGACAGATAGGCTGCTGACATGCTTTCTATCCACTAATGATTATCCTTTCCTACCTATTACCGGTGAGGGTGAGCAGTGCTTCCAGAAAAGACCTTGAAGATCTCCAGAAATTATGAGGCCCTAGACAGGTAGCGGGAGGTCTTGCCAACCCCAAATGATGTTTTCATGCGTTGAGGTCAAAGTCTAAGAGGAAAGAATTGGCTCTACAGATAGCACTCCCAAGAAGGATTAGCGCTCCTTGGCTATGAACTCTTATTATCTGCAAGAAGGACTCAGGCAGATGGAGGAGTCACACACAGATTGGAAGGATGTGCTTGGTGGGCCTTTTGCCAATCTCACCAGGAGGGCACCAAACTGGAGCAAAAGGTGGGGTGGCAAAAACCCAGAATCAAACACCCCCTGAAGGACTGGAGGCAACAATGCAGGGGAAAGGGGGAAGCACCAGGGAGAAAGGGAATACAGATGGCTCCACACCAAAGCACGGAATAGGGAACCCAAGCAAGGAGAAGCTGAGAGTCTACAAGACAGGATGCCACAGGGGTGGTGACTGAGGAGTGGAGGAGAGTGCTAGAAGGCTACAACTGAAAGGAACAAACTCAGTGGGAAGGGAGGGAGCAATCTGCATGAAGGAAGGCAACCTGCCTGGAAATTCACACTCTTAAAGCATGGAAATCCTCCTGAGAATGTCTTCCGTCAGAATGAAGCATCTATGATTATTGCTGACTGGAAACCCGACAGACTTTTTGTGTAAAACAGAAAAACTAACTTACGATTTATGGTTTTGATGATTAGACAGGATGGATTATAGAAAGAAGACTTGTGTTGTAACTGTAGAGCAAGAAGCAAATTTATAATTGTACTTATAACTGCTGTAAAGATGATTGGAAGTCACTAGGTGCGAGAATCTTTTTCTTTCTTTTCTATTTTTCTTTTACTTTGTTTTCCTTTCTTGCACTTTTAAAGGCAGAAACAAAAGAGATACCCCATTGTGGGAATTTATTACTGCAGAGGATGAACTACAGAGGTCATCCTGACCGTCAGTGACAATTTCAACAACTCTGACGTCTGCTAAAAGTCCATGTCTGCCAGGAGACAATGGCCCAACCAAGTTCTGCTCTGGTTTGCTGAACATGTGTCAGAAGATGGCAAAGAGGAACCAGGAGGTCTGATATTATGGACTTTATCCTCATCCACAAAGAGGCGTTCATTAAAGAAGAGACCGAGGCTGGAACCTTGAAGGGAACTCATCCCTTTGAGTTCACGCTACCAATGAAAGGAGGAAGTGAAGGGAGCCAGAGCTGTAGACGCCAGAGAAGTTGCATCAGCTTGGATGGAAAGGCAAATGGTTTAAAACCCAGGAGGAGGACACGGAGGGAGGAAAATCCTCACAATTGTCACAAACTCTTCCTGATTAAGAAGAACAAGAGAGGCATTTAAGAACTCCACATGGAGAGTTTTCTAAAGAGCTGAAAAGGAACTTAACTCGGGCCTTGAGAAGGAGGTGGGAGAGGCAGAACATTTTTCCAGCTCATCCTGGAAAAATAGGAGGAGGCTTAGCAAAGCCCCACCTTGATCTTATGGTCCATGAAAAGAGTTTGGCAGGTTCCAAGATTCTGCAAATATACCCAACGCCGGAAAAGTTGTATTCTAGGGACCCCTGCAGAATCTTTTTTTTTTTTACTGATCTGCCTCAAAGGGTTGACACATATAGGAAAAAAAGTGTGGCAATTGCATCCAGAAGGTTGGAGTGCACACACACTGAGGCTTGTGAGAAATGCTCCAAACAATGAAAAGGCTTTTTCAGCTATATCACAAACAAAAAGATGGAGAAAAGGCTGAAATCATCACAGGTGATGGGGAGGACCTCTTTTACATCTCTTTTTCCTCAGAAGGGAAACAATCTTAGCTAGCCACCATCATGCCAGAGTGGAAGAAGGGAACTGCAGCTCAGCAGGGACAAGGAGGGAGCAAGAGAACGCTTAGCCAGGTTAGAGGAACTGACCAATGGATGACATCCCAGAGGACTAAAGGAAAGAGGCGGTGACAGAATCGGGGCCTTCTGGGGGACTGGGAGCCGCTGGAGGAGAGCAAATCTTCCATTGCTGAAAAACAAGGAGGACCCAAGAACAAGAGACCAGCCAGCTTGACATCTGCCCTGGGCAAATCCACAACCAGCCTATGAATCATCAGGATTGTGAGCACTTGGACAGATGGGCTGAAATGAGCAGGAACCATCATGAATTGGTCACAAAGGCCAGGCTCATCTCCTCTCTTTGGCTCTGCCTCATCTTGGAGAGCAATATCTAGTGAGAAGTCACAGGGCCCTTCCTGGACCGTCTGCTGTTCAACACTTTTAACACTGTCTTTGGGCCAAAAAAAATTTAAGAGGGAGAAACATTTGGATCTGGGGAGAAAAAGTGAAAGGCACAAGCCTGAGGCGGGGGGAGACTGGACTAGCAGAAGCAGGCCAGACTGCAGGATGTAAATGTCCCCTCTAGACTTTCTTGGTTCTGCCCTCCATTTGGGATGACTGAGAACAAGTCCATTTCCTCCTGTGTCCACTTCTGAGTAGCACAGCCTCAAAAAACCTTTGACAAACTGGCTCAACTGGCTGGGAGTCTAGAAATCAACCCTCTGTGGAAAAGTTAAAAGCCCCTGGATAGGTTCATTGTAGAGAAGAAGAGATGGAGGGCTGGGCAGAAGCCTCCAGCCCCCAAAGGAGGGAAAAAAGGACGATCAGGAGAGAAAATGGACTTCTCCTCTCTCATTGCAAAGGGCAGAACCAAATCAATGACTTGAAACTGGAGTGATGCAGATTCCACTCCCGTACCAGGAGGCATTTGTAATTAAGAGTGTCAGCCAGTAGAAGAGGCTGCTTTATAAAGATGTCTGTCACTCTTCACTGGTTTCTCCAAACAGAGCCAAGACAGCCACCTGTTCACTGCGCTTCAGTAGATCTTGTGCTGATCAGGGAGTTGGACTAGATCGCCTTTGAGATCGCTTCTAATTTTATGATTCTCATTCCACCAAGAAATATTTTTCATACTTCCCACCAGTGTAGTTCTACACAGTTTGGTAGCCCTCCAACATGAAAAGGACTCTCTTCCCTCTGTTCCAGCTAGAATTTACATCCTGTTTCCTTATGTCTACTTTCCATTCGCTCTGTTGGGAAATTAATTCAGCTTCCAGTATTTTTTCACACAGGACTCATACTAGCAGTCATTCCACTTTCATTCTCATTTCCTTGGTTTCTTGCTTTCCTTTCCTCTGGTGTCCGTTTTTACCCAGCATTTGTACTTGACACGATCAAAAACTGGCCGGCATCACATCCAGAGTCTCTCATGAAGTTTGCATCTTTTACTAAGTGTCTTAATCTTTCACCAAACAGAATCCTCTCAGTTGTGCTTTGCTACAGGTGCAGACTGGGCTTCCCAATGGCCAATCATTATCTGGGGTCTCCTGACTGTCTCCATCCTTCCATTCCTGACACCTAGCAGAACCCCGTTTTTACCTGGGTTGCCTTATTTCAGAATATGGTGTAATTTTCTCCAAATTTCGCTTCCTCCATGATCTTCATTCAGTGTTAATGTGCAACTCAAACCAATTCAAATCGTCTGACATCGATTTGAACCCTTCTGTTCATTATTAAAGTACCTGCACATATTCAGCCACTCTGCCCCAGGAGACCTGAGCCACCTTCAGATCTATTATATCCTTCTCTTCTTGCCAGTCTCACATGTACATTTTCTTCTTTTCTTTGATTTGCTAATTCGTACTCTTTATCATTGTCCAGCCTCCCATTCCAGGGTGCCAAAATTACACCCATGGTTGGCACCAGGTGGACCCACAGATAGTGAGCCATGGTCCTTCTCCAAGAAATGCTTTGCAAGCCAACTCACATTGGCCTGGATCTGCCCCACCCCCACCCCTACCTGGGAAGCATGTGCAGCGCACTGGCCAACATCTAAGGACACACACAGAGAGTGTTACATCCAGCCGGACTGAAAGGCAATGTCAACTTCGAATCAAATCTAGCAGAAGCCATTTTTCTATTCCTCAGTTGCCTCCCAGAGTGGGGAGGAGGAAGGAAGATGAACTGCGTTGCTAGACAAAACACAGAACTTTCTTGTGGGAATCAAGGTTATCTCTACAGGTGGTGGAAAGAGACAGGGAGGAGTGCCTGGAGAGCCCGTCAATTAACCTAATTAGCCAACCTAACCTGTGACTTTTGGGGAGGGAGTTATTTCCTATTTTAATTATACTGAAACCATGGGAAACATTTAGAATTGGTTTTCTAATTGATTGTGCAAATATGATGTGCCTGTTAAAGATGTTTTTAAAGGAATCAGAGTTCTGATTTGCTTGGGTTCGTTAGTCAGGATCATGACAGGCAGATTCTGAGCTGCTGGGAATTCAGGGGCCATTTCCCCAATGCTTTGCCTGGATGCCCAAATATTGACAAGCCTCAGTCAAAGGTGTAATTCATGAAACAGAAGGAATCTGAGCCGCAGGAGACCTTCTAGGTCCATTACCCCAACTCCTCCTCCAGAAGTGACCACCTGAAATGCTCCAGTATAGAGGAAATGGTTCCACTCATTTTCTATCAGGAATTCCTCCCAACCTGAATCTCAGCTCTTTAGTCTCCCTCTTGGACCCACTTTCCTCCTTCTATAATCGCTCGATCATCCCCTCTTTGGCTGGCTTGCCCAAATCCTTCAATTGCTCCTCCCAAAG
This sequence comes from Masticophis lateralis, assembly GCA_030761175.1. Lineage (NCBI taxonomy): Eukaryota > Metazoa > Chordata > Lepidosauria > Squamata > Colubridae > Masticophis > Masticophis lateralis. The sequence goes on along the minus strand of JAUDYJ010000013.1, from coordinate 20,034,805 downwards.
GCTTGATCTCCTGCACCCGCTCTGGCGTCTTTATTGGTCTCCAAAGCCAAACCCTCAACTGGATGCAGAACCCCAAGTGCAGGAGACAACAGAAATTTGACCTCAGTTCTGCTAAAATAATTTTTAATCTCCATCTGCAGCTTTTTCATACATAATGCCACAACCGTATCCAAGGTCAGGTTTTGTTTTAAAAAGCAAGGAATTATTATTAATGCCATCCAGTTGCAAAAATCCTTTAATGCAGTTCCTTGAAGAGACACGGCTAATGCACTGGGCATGGCAAAGCCTTCCAAAATACTTTTTTATGTCAGTTCTGGGGAAAAAAGGCCAGATGGGACCAAATGCCTTCTTTGGAATCCCCTATTATGAGCTGGCCTGTTCTTGTGGCCAGGACCCGGGCAGAGCCAGTTTGGCCTAGTGGTTAAGGTGCTGGCCTAGAAACCGGGAGACCATGAGTTCTAGACCTGGCTTGGGCATTAAAGCCAGCTTGGTGACTTTGGGCCAGTCACCAGGAGACAGTAAGCTCTAGTCCCAATTTAGGCAAGAAAGCCAAGTCACTCCATAAACCCAACCCACTTCACAAGCTTCCGGTGGTGGGGAAAAAAGGAGGAGGAAGGACTGTTAACTGTTTGCTGCCTTGAGTTATTGAGGAAGTTAATTCGGCAAACAAACAAAATAAATGAGTCCCCAAGGGGAGGATCCTGAATAAAACTGGACCCTCCTCCTCAACAGAAGCAGGGAAGGAGCTGAAGAGCCAAGCTGAGCCAGCTTGCAGTGCCGGAGGGCAGAAGGAGCACCCAGCCCTTCTCCTCCATCCCCCTCCAAGCCAGGTGGGCTGAGCCCTGCAGGCATCTCCCCTCCTGCCCTTCAGTGCACACAAAGTATCTCCCCCCATTTGACTTGGGGGGGGGACTGACTCCTCCCCAAGTCAAGCTGGCTCCTTAAGGAGACCCCAACTCAGGAGCGATACCTACTGGGTAGGATTGCCAGCCCGACTTGTCCAGCTGTCTGTCCTCACAAGGCCCACCAAGGAAGCCCTAGCAGATGGCCTTCAGAGGCAGCCCCACAGCCATCAAGGCAGCCCCACAGCCCTGGGCCCCCAGGACCAACCCTGTTTTGAAGCCAGCCATGCCAGCCAGCCCCCCATCACCTGGCAATGAATCCCAAAGCTGAATTCCCTGTTTTGTGTAAAAGAAAACGAAACAAAAAACCCTCTGTCTTGATTCTTCCAAGATTCAGCAGCACTGGGTGCCTTTTTTCCCAGTATTTGGAGAAGGAGCAAATGTCCTTCCTGTCCACTTTTCCCACACCAGGCGTGATTTTGTACACCCAGCCTGGGCAAGTCTCTCTGCCCTTTTTTTCTGTAAGGGGGAGATGAAGAACAAGGAGGGAAGGAAGCAGGGCTCTAAACTGATCTCTCAGGGATGGACGGCTCCACAGAGATGCTCAGGGACTTGGAGCCCTGCCCCACCCATGCTGCTCCTCCTGGGGTCCTGCAAGGAATGGGCAAAGGAAGCCCCGGGCCCCTTGGGAAGCCTCCCCTGCCATTGGGGAGCAGGAACCAAAATCATGGAGAAAAGGGAGAGAAGCGTCAGGGCAGCCTTCTCAGCAGAGTTAAGAGAAACGCTGGACTCTTAGAGACTTGCTCTGAGCTGTTAAAAACCATCATCCTTCCTTCATTCTGAGTGTAATAAATTTCAGGGCAGTGGCTTCCGGATGGACTTTAGAGAGAGCGGCGTCTCTTTTAAAGGGGGTATTTAAATACAACAGGAGCCACCGGCACTTTGGATTTAGACATTCCTGCCTGGTAAAAAGTAGAGTTTGTAGAAAGAGACACAGACAAAGGGAGACTCTACCAACCATCTGCTTGCTGAAATTACTGGTGTTTCCTTGGTCGAAATTGCCTCTTTTTTATCTTGAAAAATTCATAGTTTATAAATAAAATAGTTAATTTAAAACTTAATTTTAAAAAAAAAGCTGTTGAAAAAAACATTATTAGTACAATTGAAAAGCCGGTGATGTTTGTTCTCCTCACACATCTCAGCCAAAAATCCTCTAAGCATCGACAACAATTAATTGAGCTGGTGCTGTATGGCGCCTGATGACTTCACAAAGATCTCTCACAAGTTGGCTTGACAGGATGATTACTTTCCATTTTCTAATGAAAAATAATCTGGAGAAAAATCAGACTAAATCATTTCTCTATACACTCTGTACTTCCAAAATTGATAGCTACATCTGGTGTTAAGTACAGTGCTAAAGAAAATGTATTTAGATTATATCAAACAAGTAGAATTCAGTTTTATTGGAAAGGATGGTTACAGAATTTTCCTGACTAGTGAATTAATAATGGTTTAAACAAAATCCATTCCAAAATCATAGTTTGGATTGCACAGGCAAAGAGAGAATCAGAGCAATATAAATCCATGGAAATGCACTTTGAGTGTTTTTCCCCCCAAAACTATCAACTCTCTAGAGCAGTGTTTCTCAACCTTGGCAACTTGAAGATGAATGGACTTCAATTCCCAGAATTCCCCAGCCAGCCGACCTCGGGCATTTGTTAACCAGCTCGGGCATTTGTTAACCAGCTTGCACTCACAAAAGTGGCCATCACAAGTTCCCTTCCCTTCCTTCCCAGCTTCCCACAAGGAAAGTACATGTCCCCATCCAGCAGGGAAAGCCGTAAGATACTGGGTTAAGCCCCCCTTTGCCTCCTAGTGTGGCATGCCACCCTGCTCCCACCCCCCCGACCTCCCTGCCCTCAGATACAGCCTGTGCTGCCCCCCCCACCAGTACCCAATATCCTTACCTGGGACTCTGCTGCTTCCCACTTAATGACCCAGGCATCCTAGTGTTACCATGGCAACGGGGACTGCCCCATGACCAGACTTGATGACTGCATCATTTCAAGATGGGAAGCCTCCATTCCTTTAACGGCCGGCCAGAATGGAAAGGAGGGCTTCCCTTTTGCCTGCCTTACTGATCAGGGGACACAAAAGGAGCCTCCCCAAAGGTTGTGTTACTTTTGGCAATCAAGCGCCACCTACAATCCTTTCAAACCAGATGCAGTCTTTGGTTAGCATTGCAAGCGCTTCTGACACAAATACAGACCGACCTTAATCATCATTTAAGCAGTTCAAAAATTTAGTCACTACTGAGTTCAAATCTAAGTATTACGCCTTATGACCTCAACTGAGCTCAAAATTTCTGTTGTTAAGCAAGATAGTTGTTAAGTACATTTTGCCCCATTTTGCAACTTTTCTTGTTGTCATCCATCCCACTTCAGTTAGTTAGCAAAGGAAGACCCTTAGTGCAGGGTTGTTGAGTGGAGCTGGCTTCTCCATTGACTCTGCTTGCCAGAGAAGGGGATCACATGATCCCGGGACACTGCAACCATCATAAGTACATGACCACATGGACACCCCATGGGCCACAAGTGTGGTCAGCCATAAATCACTTTCCCCAGTGTCACTGCAACTTCAAATGGTCACTAAACGGTTATAAGCCAGGCCTATCTGTTTTTTTGGGGGGGGTTATTAATTAAGTGATTGTTTAATAGTTTCAGTAATCCACCAAATTATTTGGATAGATATTATTTACTTAATAGTCCATGTATCCTAATTGTTTAAAGATTATATTTAATTTTGGTCACTGACTATTATATTTCTCTGTTGGTTCTAACTGAGTGTCAGCAAATAATTCCATTCTATCTTTTTAAAAACTAGGGATTCCTAAGAACCAACCTATTCTCTTTGAAAACACAGAAAGAGAAGAAACAGCTGCAGCCAGATATCTTTTGTTCTCATTCCTCTTAAAATCCCCCAAAGCATCACCAATGGGGTCCCCAACATTCCTGCTTTCCTTCAGTATTCCTGGCCTCCCCCAAGCAAGGTGGGGGGGGAACACTTGCCCCTGTGTGTGTGTGCGTGCGTGTGTGAGAGAGAGAGAGGGAGAGAGAGAGAGAGAGAAAGAGAGGGAAAGAGAGAGAAAGAAAGAGGGAGGGAGGGAGGGAAGGAGGGGGAGAGAGAGAGAAAGAAAGAGAGGGAGAGAGAGAGAAAGAAAGAAAGAGGGAGGGAGAGAGGGAGGGGACAGAGAGAGAGGGAGAGTTTTGGGGGTGGGTGGAAATCAGCACCACCACCCCATCAGGCAGGATTAAGCTTCAATTACGGCCTTTAAGCAGCATCTGGAATTTCAAGGTGGCATCAGATTTTCTCAGTCGCTTCCCACTCACTGGTGTGCTTAACAGCCCTAAGCAAAGAGGGGCCTGCTTCTCTCTGAGGCTGCCAGACAACATCTTCCCCTTCCCATCAGGGCTCATTTTCTCCCTGACTCAGGAGGGGGAGGAATAAAACCCCTCACCTCCCTACTTGTAGGACTAAGCCCCAGAATGGATGATGGAGCAGGAAGATGCAGCAACTGGGGCCGGTCCCTGCTACAATCAAGCCCATCTGGATGCAGCTCAGGGCCCAATTGGCGGGTGGGGATCTTCTTCCTCAGAACATGGTGGGGGGAGAAAGGAAGCCTGGTAACTGATTGGCAAAGGAGCCCCCATGGCCTCTTTTCTTTGGGATCCCTCTCCTCCCATGCTAGGCCCACTGAATGGTCGCCTGTACATCAGTGAGTAGGCAATTGTAAGAAGGCAGCAATTCTCATCTTTGGAGAAGGACAGAGGGGAAATCCGGTTACCCATCTCAGCCCAGAGACCCTTCAAGTGCCACTGCCACACTCTACATTCAGCCCCATTCTTTTCCCTGACTGCTGGCACCCGAGACTTTCCAAGGTAGAGGGCCATGGGCTCCCAGGCAAAGATCCCGGCTGCAGCACTGGCCAACAGCTGTGCAGCACAGGACCACAAAGCACAGAAGAGGCTGTGGGAAGGAGGCCCCACCTGAACTGCTGCCAGTGGAAGAGTGAATCTGGGTCTTGGTGCTGAGAAGCTGAGTTTGCAGGGAAGGCTCTTCCCGAGCTTGCCACATTGTGGGTTGGGGGCCTGGCAATCCAGCCCCACCCGAAGGAAGCCTGAGCCTGCACTAATAGCCCACCAGGCAGCTTGCGGCAAAACCAGGTATTGGGAGAGTATGGGCTCTAGGTAGTGCCAAGATAAGCTGAAGGAATTCCTTTCTTTCCAATGAATACTATAGTTGGGAAATTTTCCAGAAGGTCTCTCTCTCTCTCTGACTTCACCTGAAAAGCAGGGCAGGATCTAATTCCCTTCTCCTGGGTTGGAAATACCAATTCAACCCCTCAGATACAAGAAAATACCCCAAAATACCAGATGCTTTTCAGCTGTTTTAGGTTCTAGCTTCCATCAGCCACGCCATCATAGTCAATGTTCAGAAATATGGGTAATGTAGTGCCAAGCATTTGTGTTACCTACTCCTCTGTGATCAGTACAGATTGAGGATACATCACAACTTCTGAACAAACACTCCTGCAGACTCTGCTCTCACCAGAACTGCTTGCCAGGTGTTTCAGATGGTCAGGAAAAGGGGGGAGGAAGGCACATGTGTTATTTTCGGACAGAAAGAACACGAAGAGGTTGTTTTAGGGTTTCTGGAAAAGCTTCTATTTCTCCTAAGAAGCTATTTAAACGTTACTATTAGCTTTTTTGGGATGTCTTATGGCTCTGCATGCAAGCAAAAAACCAGAAAGTTCAGCAGAACATTTCTAACCTGGGAACTTCATCATGCCACCCCTCCCTGCTCATCAACTGTAACATGGTGGTATTTTCTTCTGCAATCCTCCTTCCACACAAAAAAGTTTGCACAACCACCATCGTCGTCGTCTTTTTTGTGTTTTGCCTAGTCATCATCTTCGGAAGCCAGCAGGGAAAAGGGCAGCTTGCAAGTCAATCTCCTTCTCGAAGAAAGGAAGTCTGGTCCTTTTACTCTGCATTCAGATGGGCTCAAGATTCATCACAAAACGTGAAATCATACCAGAGGAATCTCAATGCTTCAAATTATGGACGCACAACAAAGACCTGCAATAAGCAGCTAGGCTCAGCCTGGGAAGAGGACACTCTCTGAAAATTGACAGCTCTGGGCAGCTACAGCAAGCAGGATGCTTTGAATTATGACTGACCCGGAATGGGAAAAATGGGACATTGGAAAATCACTTGCGGCCAAGTGTCACTTTTAGCCTTTGCAATACTGAACCCCTGGATATCCATCTCCACCTTCAACCACAGGCAGAACCTCAGGACATGACGGGATGCGTTTTAAGGAAAGATGCAACGGATTCTTGATAACAGTAAATTGTCTGCCACCCTCTAGAGCTCCTACGGCAAATAATTATGTCCCTGCAGAGGCCTCATTGGAAAGGAAAAGCTCTTGCTGGAGGTTTTTGGTCATAATCCCCACTCTCTTTTCAAATGAAACCTACCAGTCAGAGCTCTGAGGTCCTGTTTTAGGATCTATTGTTCCTGGTTTAAGTTGTTACAAAAGACTTCTGACAATATGGAAAAACATTCCTTGCTTGAGGGGTGAGGGATGAAGGATGAGCCATCCAGAAATGTTGGGCTGAGAACGTGTGTGTGTGTTCCTGATTCTTGTAAGCTACCCATTAACTCTGCCAAAAAAAGCAGACAATTTCCTTGCACTGAAAAAAAATTGAAAATTGCTGCAAAGTATTGACATTAATAGAGGGCCAGCAGGATAAAACAAACATGACCATGAACATTAATCACAATAATAAAAGCTGTATTTCTGTTCATCAGAAATCTAGATAGGGGAGATCAATATAACATGGCTCTCAAACTGTAGCAAGCCAACTTTTTGTCAAGCCCTAAACAAGATTTACACAGAGATTTATAAACCAGGTTTAATGGCAGGAAAAAGTTGTCAGGACACAGAATCTTGAAAACTGAACAAGCAAAATGCCAGTCCTAATCTTGAGTGAATTAACTGAGAAAGAGTCTCTGTGAAATGTTTGAATTTGTTTCTCAGAATTGCTAAACTGAAGAACCATCAGGCCTTTTGGCAAGTACAACAGACTGAAATGTCCATGTTTTGAAATATTTCCTTTTCCCTCTCAGTGTCCGAGAGCCTCTCAAGAGGAGGATCTGCCCTGTTGGTTGGCCCTACAGTGAAGGTCCTCAGGCTAATCTCACTCACTTTATCACTGAAGATGGACGGGGGCATCCAGAAAAGAACTTCAGATTTTGGAACAGCTGCCATCATCTTTTGGATCAGACATGGCATTTTGACTTGTACCTAGAAATTTACCGGAAACCAAAGAAATGTTCCATGTAGTTAGGATCAATAATCATATTTTATGACTGCTGAAGTTTCAAGGTAGTCTTTGACTGGGCCTTATTTCAATGGGATGTACTGTATTCATCCAATATTATGTTTTCAGGGTTTGAAAATATAAATAACTTTTTTTCTAGAGTTGTGCAAAGCCATTGGCAATGAACAACCTTCTCATTGAAGGTTGTTCCTTGCTACTTCCAATGGGCAATTGGAGTATGGAAACAGATCCTCCAGAACAAATAATCAGGATAACTTAAGGTGACGGATAGGGAGACCAGAAGGGATGAGATCATTGGTCTATCGCCAGTATCCAGCAGTGGCACCTGAAAGCTAAAGACTAAATGGAAGGTCACTCGAACTGACCAAACTAACTTGTCTTTTGGTCTCTGATCCAGCTTGAACATTCAGAAGCTCATGTTCGGATAATAAGACCTCCCTAACTGCAAAGAATTTACCGTCTACTGGATGTTCATTTGTGGAGCCACGCATCTCCTTGGCCACCTCCCCTTTGCTCAAGAGTTTGCGTCAGCTCCGCCTTGCCTTCCTTCCCATACTTAGCTCCTCAGATAATTTCTGTGCTCATCTTATTCATTTTATCCACCTACCCATCCTGCAACCTTGGAGGTGAACAGCAATTTAAAGTGTCGTCTTCTTCTGTTTATATTGCAATTTTTTAAAGAATTCACAAGACAGTTTGTCAAGGTAAATGCCTTCAGTTATATAAGGGCGGTGGTGTTAGTAATAGTTGAAGTCATAAAGAGCCCAGGAGTTTATGACCCATCCTCAATACCTGCAGCATGTAAAAACTGATGTGAGGCAGGACGGTAATGCTTTCTTGAAGTTGGACACTTTCATGCATGGAAGGAAAAACAGCTAATTTTCCTCAAATATACACACGCTTTCTCCAGCTCTCAAACACTGCATATTTAAAAGGATTTTCTCGCTCTCCCTCTCTCTTTTTTTACATATGACATAAAATGAATTAGTGAATAAAAATGCCAAGCTTGGAAATAAAAAGCAGTAATGCCCACTCTGCTCACCAAGCTTTTGCAACGCATTCCTCTCTCTCTCCCTCTCCCATGCACACATACAGACACTAATTTTTCAACCCCAACATGCTGGTGAAGAGCAATGCAGGCACTGGGCAGTAGCACCAAGGACTCTGTTTCTGGACCTCAGCACCAGCCTTCCTGTCAGCCACAGCTCAAACACCAATAAAAAGGTTCCAGAACCAAGAAGCAATTTCCTGCCTAGAAAACCCAGACTCCAGTCTGACACCATTTTTAGTGCAAAAGCCCCGATGAAAGGATGATCTGCTAAAGCCTCACACATACAGCTCTAGAGTTACATCCCACAAAGACACACTAGGGGAGCAGACAATATGGAGGAACAGACTGGATTGTCTCCAAGGTACAGGATACTGATAGCGAAGGTCTCATTCGCCACTGAATAGACCAGCAGGGAAGGTGGAGGAGCAGCCTTGGTCGCACACCACAGCCAGAGAGGTCTTCTCCAGGTCTCTGGGCCTCCAGACCAAACGAGTCCTGGGGCTTGCAGAACACCATATATCTGAAGTGTCTTAAGGTCTGTAATTCTTCCAGACAGCCTCGGTCTCTTGGACAAGTGCATCTGGCACCGTGTGATCCACAACTTCTACAGAGTGCCAGGTGAGAAGAAAATCCAGTCTAAGCAGCAAAAATGTGATCTTTCAGGGTTTCCCCTTGCCCCCCTAGGGATGAAAAGCAACCGTGGAGGAGGTCACCCTTCAATCTTGGTAGATTGAGAGATCAGAGCCCAAAAAAGGTGCTGCCTTGGGACGAGGGCCCCTCCTCACCCCCCTTGCCTGTGAGAAGCAAGGCACGGGCAGCGGTTTTGGCCTCGCTCTTAAGGGACACGTTTCCCACTTCTCCCCCAGAGCAGCACCTGGGAGGCCTCAAACAAAAAGAATAAAATCCAAACCCAACTCAATTAAATGCACAACTCCCTATTAAAATGTAATCAATAATTCTGAACAAAGGAATCAAGCCACCACAGAGGCCATATTAGGACCCTTCCCTCCCTCCCTCCCTCCCTCCCTCGGCACCCCTGTGCAGGAAGCAAAGGACTCCTTCTAGGGAAGGGGAGGGATGGCCAAAACTGCAGCACCTGACCTTTTCCAGATTTCCACTGTGGCTGATGCCCAGAGCACCAGCTCTAAAATATCACCCTTGTGGATAGAAGGAAAACCTGCTGGCCCTCTGCTTCCTCCTTCTCCAGTTAGCCTCACTTTCATTCCTGGGCAGAGGTGAAGGGGGGAGTAGCCTCTGCACACAGCACGTCTGGAAAGAAGCCAGGGGAGCTTCCAGGGCTGCCTTCTCCCAACCTCTCCTTCAGGGCAGCTTGGGGTCTGCACTACCAAGGGGCTCTTTCAGTGGGGCCAGAGGCCATGAGGCTGCGGGGCCATTGGGGGGCTGGAGAAAAGTACGGAGGGGCAGCAGTGGCTGCAGCATCTCTGAGCCGCTCTCCAGCAGCCATGGAAACCAACCAGCCCTCCTGCCTTTCTGCAAGGAGCCCCAACTCCCCCCAACGCCCGACAGTTGCAACAGCAAAACGATTCTGCTTCTCACACTTCCAGTTCTGGGGAAACACAGAGTGATTCGATCGGGATTTCTGGGGAACTGAGCACTCAAAACAAATCCTGCAATCTGCCTGGAAATTCCATCTGCAGCTCCTGCCGGGAGCATTGCGGGATGAAGGTTACAACTTTGGAGAGCAGCTGGACAGAAAAACAAAAAGCCAAGGAAGCTTTCGGGTCCACTGGGACTGCAAGTAATCAATCACAAAAGCAGATTCCCAGGATTATGTAAAGCCATCAAAGTATAATACCTAGGGTGAAATGTTGATCCATCTCCCTTCCCTTTGGCTGCTTATTCATACCCCAAGCCTCCTCAATTCATAGAAACCTTTCCAAGCAAAAATCACCTGAAAGAAATTACCGGTACATACAAGCAGTGGAAAATGTCCCACATGAATCCCACCAGCCCTGAAACCATGAAATCTCTGCTGAAGTGCCAGTATAACAACTATGAGAAAAGGAGGCCCCCACAGGGGAGAGAGGGCCTGGGGCTCCATCTTTACTCCGTGCACAGAATCACAGAACATCGATCACGGCAGGAAGTGTCCTGGGACATCCTTGGTGACAGCCTCAGCCAAAATCTCAGCAGGGGTGTCCACTGAACACACTCAAGCTAAGGCAGGCTTTCTGGGGGGGGCACTTCTATTGACACCCCCGAGGAAGAACAGTCCACCCCATCCTGAGGATCTGTTCCACTGGCAAACAGCTCTCACAGCCAACCCAAAACCACTCTTTGTAACATAAAGCCCTGACTTCTGGACAATTTTTTTCCTGCCTGCCAGGCCACGATATCCTCCATGCAGCCTGACCAAGGTAAAATAGAGAGCACCTCTGGCTACTCTGGCTGTTGACACACAGGACCCCCAGGCTGCACCCATTTTTTCTTCTCTCTGCTGGGGTCAGTTCCCATCCAAATGCAGGATGCTGCCTTTGTCCCTGTTGGAACCCCACCCCCACCTGCTTTGACCCCTTGTTCCAGCTTGTCAAGATCCTCCTGAGCTCCGATTCCATCCTCAGATATTTTCTTTTCTATCTCCACAGTTCAACCCTGGGCGGTATATTTTTCTTCCCCTGGAACCCTCCCATCTTTCTGTTGCCTGCAGATATTTTGTAATGGCTCCTTTGTAAATACGCAGAAGAGCCCAGGGCCTAAAGAGACTGTCACAGAGCCACACAACGGCACTAGCTGTTCAGACAGCTCTGAGTCCGGCTAATCATAGGCTAATCCAGCAACATTTTGCCAGTTTCTGTATCAAAAACTCACAGAAAACTTCTTTAGTCACCATGTCCACAATTCTCCTATGGTCAACTGAATTCTCAGTAGCAAATATAATTTTTCATGATTTGTTCTTGATACTATAAATCCATGCTGACATCTGCTAAGCAATAGCGTTCTTTTCCAAATGCTGATGGCTTCATAATTTGTCCCCCGATTTTGTCCAGTACCAACATCAAGCGAACAGGACCTATCTAGGAAACTCCTACCCTCCCCCCACCTTTCTGAAGCCAGCTCCATCCCTCTCTTGGGAGAAGAGCTGAGCCACGCAGGAGCAGTCTGCCTTTCTTTTTCCTGAAGACCCAGCTCAAACGCTCTTTGTGATGCTCTTCCCTCTTGTGAAGCTCGTTCTTTGTACTTTGAACACCTTTCTGACACATTCAAAGTACTGCAAATTTTGGCTGTTGCTGCTGCTGCTGTCCTCACCTGGAGAATCACAGAATCACCTTGGTGAATTAGGAAGTGAGAGGTTGCCAGCGGCATCCCCAGGATCTTTTGTTAAGGCCATCCGTGTGACAGCATGACACTTGCAGGAAAGGGGCAGAGCTCATAGTACAACACTGCTTTTGTCAGTCTCACCCCCTAGTCTGCCCCAGAGGTAGCTGGCTGCTGCCGAATCCTGCTGTTCCTTCTCCAAAACTCAATCGGCCAGTTGGGAGACACCCAGATATACGTCAACTGCAGAGGAGCTGAACCTGGTAACCTGTGTCCAGCACCAGAGGCAATTAAGCTGGCCGCCCCCTTGCCCCCCACGCCTTCACCATGTGCTGCTTTATTGTCAGGGGTTCCAAGAAGCACGGCAGCAACTGCCATTACCATCGCCTCGGCAGAGCCCAGAGCTCATGACTTCCAGAAACCAGGCTGGGCATGCAGGGCTTGATTTTAAAGCCTGCTTTCCTGGGGGCCAGAAATACTCCCCCCCTCACTTCGGCTGCACCCATTGGGGGTCTATTCCTGGTGAAAGCTCTGGCAGATGCAGGGACCAGAATTTAACTCGGTGCAAAGCAAAGGGGTGTAGGAAGGGAGGGGTCCTTCCGCCAATCCATTTTTCTGGATGATCTGAGAGTGAGAGGAAGCTCTTCTGCTCGCTCTCCCCACCTTCTGGACCCCCGTTTTCCACAAGGGCTGTGCTTATGTGACACACTCGGCCAAGCCAGTCATAAACCCAGCATTGCATTTACACAGCACTCCAAGATAAGTGTGATTAGATGGCTGCGTTCAATCATTTGTGGTTCAGGAGGTTGTGTGTTGTGTTGAGGGGGCAGCAGCCAGGCCAAGCATTCTCCATCAACTCCCCTCTCGCTCTTTTCCCAGCATGGGTCAGTGGGTCAGTCACTCCCTCCCAACAGCCTCACCTGCCCCCTCCCCAAACAGGTTTCTCCCCACCTCCAGTCTTTCCTTTTCAGCACTGAAAGGCTTCTGAGTCAGGAAGTTCCCCAACATTTTCCCTGCCGGCTTTTCACTCAGCCACTTACAGTAATCCTGCCTCCGCTCGCCCCACTCTGATCTCGAGGGTCAGCACAAACCCCACAGACATCATGGACAGCCACGCTGGGCTCCAAAGCCACGCTGGACCCCCTCTTGGCTGAGAAGCAGTGCTTGAATAGCAAAGCTGCAGGAATCTTCCAGGAATTTTGGCCCACCCCAACCCCACCGCGGCTTATGTGCCTACATCTTCTGAAGCACGCAATGTTAAGAGGCCACGGAGGAGAAGCCAGAATGAGCCGTGTCACCTCTTGCTGTGTGAGCCATTAACTGGGCATTCACACCCACACACAGACACACCGCTCAGAGCAAACGTCAGTGGAACCAATCTGAAAGCTGCCCACCCTCCAATGCCTGCATTTGAATCCACAGAGCTGAGAATTCAGCTGTAGCCAAAGGGCCAGCAAACAATGAGCCAAGAAAGAGCTGCTTTTGCAGAAAGCCTCCACTCTGGGCAGAGCGGCCGCTCGGCCACCTGCCTTGCTGGCACTAGCCAAAGCAGGGGAGGGGGAGCTGCAAGGACCAGGCCCAGCTGTTGACCAATGAAGCGGCTGCCTCAGGACGGGGTGGTTGGGTTCTTCACTGGCTCAGATGGCCATCTACGGCAGAGGCTGGAGTCCTACACCAGGCAGCTGTTGGACCAGATTCTTTCCAGGCCTCCCACATTTGTTGAATTGGTTGGACAGAATCCCTGGCAATCCCTTTCCTAGAATCCTGGATAATCTCAGTGATGTTGGAGCCATTACACAATGCAAAAAGCCTGGACTCTCCTGGCCCACTTCATAGAAGCCAGGAGAGAAGGGATGTTGAGCTGCATACAGGAAGCGACTTCTGGGTGCTCAAATGCTCCCCCAGAAAGTCCCAGTTCCAAAGACTGCTAAGACTAAGCACTCCGGGCAGCAAGACCACAACCAGAGGAGACTCCCCATTCCAGGGCAATGTTGAAGAATGAAGGGCTTGCCAGGAGGCACAGGACCTACCCACAGCAGCCTCTCAATCCCAAGCACGCCAAAAATACTGAGCCTCACTTCAGGGAAGCCAAAGCAGACAAAGCCACATGAGCATCACAAACCACACCAGAAGCAGCAACATCTGCCACAGGGGTAGCCAGCAGCCTCTCCCTGTAGCACACACCGGCTACAGCTCCCCCCCCCCCCGGGCAAAGAGTCTGGAAACAGAATGGGTTTCCCCTCCAGTCTCTGCACGTGATAGGCAAGGCAGCTCCTGGTTTGAAGCCCTTGTCCCAGGGACCATGCTGAATGTGCCTAGATGCAAACTGCATGTCCTCCTTGCCCCCCTCCCACAAAGCGCAAACAAAGAAGAGCCACAGGAACCCTTTCACAGACTCCGGGCAGCAAACACAGACACGCAAACACATACAAACGCAGCAAAGCTAGCTTAAGCAAGTGTGTAAGGATGCAGGTAAGCACTTTTTCCTGCCTCTTGTCACCCACCTGGCCCTGGGGAAACCCCTGTTTTTAGTGGCTCTCTAACTTCTTCCCTGGTGCCCCTCAGGAGGGCTGAAAGGTAGGCACAGAAAATGAACAGGCAGCTGAGCAGGGAATGCAGCTGTGGGCCACCCACCCACCCAGCAAAACTGCACCAATGGCCGCCCCAGTAGCCCCTCTGGGCCCCTCTGCTCAGCAATGCCGGAGCCTCCTCCGGACAGAGAAGCCACAAGGATGCAGACTCTCCTCCTCCTCCTAGAAGCCGGGTCTCCTGGGTTCCCCCTCCTTCCTCAGCTTTCAGGGCCCCAGGTGAGCCTTCAGGAGGGCCAGGAGAGCCTTGTGGGCGGGGGCTCCTCCACAGGCTCCTCTGCACAGCTCAGGAGCGACCGAATGACGCGGGCAGCCTTTTCCAGCAGCTGCCAGCCCCAGAGATGGCACCTTCCACCTAGACCGCCTCCCCTGGAATCCCCCGGGAATCCGGCGTTATCTTCCGTTCTGAAGCCGGCCGACGGAGCGTTGCGAAGCCAAGCAGCGGCCCCCTGCAAGAGGGGATTTTTTCAAGCGGTGGGCAAAGGCATGCGGGGGGGGGGGGGGCTGTCCCAAAGCGGCCAGGGCTGCTCCACAGGCTCGACTTCTCCCTGCTGCACCCCTCTCCCCTCCCCAGCAGCAGCTCCCTCTGGGGCCCCTTAAGAGACGGAGGGGCTCCTCGGGGCAGGCAAGCAAAGGCCTCCTGCCCTCCCGGGGCTGCTCCATCCCAGGGGGCCCGTCCCAATCCCGCCCCGCAGCCCGCTTTTCGTCTGCACCGGGGGTACCTGGGCGAGCGCCGGGAAGCGCAAAGCAGCTGTCAGGTGGACCCGGCGCTCCCCGAGCCACCAGCCACCGCTCGCGGCCGGGCGGCCGGGCGAAAGCGGCCGAGCCGGGGAGCCTGGTCACCTCCGCGCGCCCGACGGGTCGGCAACCGGCTCAGAGCCGAGCGCGACCGCTCCGCTTTCCGAGCCGGGCGGCTGTCCAGGCGGGCGGGCCGCTCGCACACCTGCGGACCAGCAGGGGCGCCAAGCGGCTCCTGCTGCGCGCGGACACACCGGCGGCGCTCGAACTGCCCGGCTGGAGGAACCGCGGAGCTCCGTGCTTGCAGCCCAGCGCGCCTTCCCGCCCCCCCACCCCTCCGCGCTCGCCGCCGCCGCCGCCGCCTCACCTGTACCAGTCGAGGCCGTGGCCGTAGTTGCGGTCGAAGAAGTGGGGCTCGGTGCCCACGGCGCGGACGTCGGGGTGCGCCCGGAGCGCCTCCAGCAGGGCGCGAGTGCCCCCCTTCTTCACCCCGATGATCAGCGCCTGCGGCAGCCGCTTCTCGCCACAGGCCGGCGTGGCCGTGGCGTCCGCCAGCTGGGCGGCGGGGGTGGAGGTGCTGGCGTTGCCGCCGCCGGGGCTTTCGGCCGCTCGCCCGGCGGCGGCGGCGGCGGGAGGGCTGATGGCGGCTGCCTGCGCGGCGGCGGTGGCAGAGCTGCTCCGAGCCGCCGCCGGCACCGCTTCTGCTGCTGCTGCTGAGCCCGGCGGCGGCGGCGGCGGCGGCGGCGGCGAGGAGGTCGGGGGCTGCGCGGGGCGGCGGGGGGCGGCGGGGCTGGGGGAGCCCTGGGCGGCCAGCGGGGAGCGGAGGGTGCCGGGGCCGCCCATGAGGCTGTAGCAGGCGTAGGTGAGGCAGAGCGAGAGGCTGCACATGCAGAGCAGCTTGCGGGCGGGGGGGCCCTTAGGCGGGGGGGCCATGCCGCCTGCCCGCGCCCAGCCCCGGCCGCATCGTGTCAGCCCGGCCGCCGCCCCCCCGGCTGCAGGGGCCGCTGCCGTCCGCCCGCCCCGCCGCCGCCGCCGCCGCCGCCGCCGCTGCCCGAGGGGAGCCCCGCATGGCACAGCCGCCCGTCCGCCGCCTCCCGCACGCTGCCCGGGCGCCCCTGGCCAGCCAGCCACGCCGCCGGCCGGCCCAGGCTCCGCGCCGCGCCAGCTGCCCGAGCAGGGAAAGTTTGGGCCGGGGTCGAGGCGGGGCGGGGGCGGGGGCGGCGGGGCGGGGCGGGGCCAGGCAGGACGCAACGGGCGGCGGCGGCGGCGGCAGGAGCAGCAGCACTTGGGCTGGTGACGCCGGCCGGCCGGCTGGCCGCCTCCTGAAAGGCTGGCGAGGGGAAGCCCCGCCCCCGCCCCCCTCCCCGCCGCCTCCAGCTCCGCCAACCCTGCGCAGGCAACCTGGAGGGGGCGGGGCTGCTGGCATCGCGGGAAGCGGAGGCGGGCGACGTGTTTCGGGGCTCGTGCAAAGTGCGGCGGCAGCTGCAAAAACGCGGCTTGTGCCCCATTGCCCAGAGGGCAACGCCTGCCCCGGTTTCCGGCGGGGCTCTTGGCCACCCTCCCGTCCGTCGCCCTCCCTGCCAGCCATGGGCTGCCTCCTCCTTTCCCCGAGAGGCGCGAGGGCTGACGGGCAGTGCTTGGCCAAATGGGGCGCCTCCGAGCCCAGCGTCCAGGCTGCTCCGCTGGATCCACAGAAGCGCCCCGAGAGGAAGGAGCGGCAGGCGCAACGGCTGGCAGGTCAGCGCCCGAGCTGGCTGCTCTCCTGGGCCTGCAGATGCAAGGCACTGCTGCTGCCGGGCGGGCAAGCCAGGTGCCGCCCTTTGCTCAGCCGGGAGGCTTCCCTTCGGAGCTGCTGCTGGTCACTGGAAGCCTCCGGACTGTGAGACAGGCGGCCCCAGGCCTCGTGGGCTGAAGTGGGCAGTCTGCCTCCTGCTACTGAGTAGGGCAAAGAGCTTGCCCGGGCAGGCGACGGGGGTTGGCAGTGCCCCAGGACCCCCCCTGACTGGCACTTCCTTCCTCTTCCCATACTGGGTGAGTGGGGAGGAGGGGGCTAAGGACGTTGCTCCAGACTCTGCAGTTCTTCCCCCATCCGTTGTCTGCTCTGTCCTGCAAAAGAGGTCAGGACTCCCCCGAAAGGCACAGCGGGATTGGTTGGAGCTGCTGGCTTCCAGCAGTGTATCCCTCCTGGACCCTCCACCCTTTTACTCAAAGTGCCTCTTTCATCAGAAGCCCCGAAGACCTGGGAATCCAGCCAGAAGGGTTTGTGGAAAGTTCCTTTTCTAGAAATGAAGAAGAGGGCAAACACTCCTTCCTTTCCAAAGATCAGTGGGGTTTTTTTTTTTTAAAGTATCAAGACTCTGTAATTTACCCAGACCAGAATGCAAGTATTCCTGATGGGCCTGCAACTTCACGGGTGCCTGGCCCCCTTCACCACCCCCCACAAGCCCATTGGGCCACGGAAACCAAGGGTTTGTGCCCCAATTACTCCTGAGAAAAAAAGCAGGAATGAAGTTGGTCTGGTCAAGGGGGCAGAATATTTCAGGGCCTTCAGCTCTCCTGCTCTGGGATGGCTTCACTTGGCTTTTTTTTTTTAGCTTCCCTTAAAAGTCCCCTCATTGCCACAGCATGTGAGCCAGTCCCAAGCTGGACACAATTCAGCCTGTCCAAGGAACATCTTCCCAACAGACTTTGGTCCCTGTGTCCAGGATGAGCCTGTCAATCATCATCCCATCCATTACAGAGTCTTAAGCAGCTGTCTGGCACTCGGACAATCTTCTCTGCTTCCAGAGAGAAGACAAACACTGCTGGGAGTCATCCGTGTATTGGTAATGTCCAGAGGCCTCAATATCCTTATTCAGCAGTTTCTTGAAGAGCCCCAGTTGTCTGAAGGACAGGTAGAACCTGTGGGCGGCCAGATTTAGAAATTTTCTCATAGAAACAGCCCTCCCACCAAAGAAGGTGGGACACGGCCAATCAATCCCATCATGGTTGCCCTGAAGAACTGCTCCAGAAGGATGCCCTGATTTTTTGGGGGGGAGGGAGCCAAAACCAAAGGGCTGCACACCCTGCAGGGTCTGGAAAGTCCCACAGAATGACCAGTTGAGGACAAGGCCATCTTTCAGCCTGAGCCCGAATTAAAAAAGCTGTTCTGAATCTGTCTCGTCCAAGTCAGCCTGGTAAGTCTGCCAGCCAGAAAGTCTTCTGGCCCTGAGTGAGTTGACTCTGTGGCCCCTGAAGCCCCTGGCGGCACTTGCCACAGCTTGCTTCTGAACGGTCTGCAGCTTCTAGGAGACCTGGGGGAGACAGCAGAGGGCCCTGGAGAAACGAAAGGAGGCTGTTACCTACCATCCCAGTTCTCCTTAAGTTGGGAGCCGGCATCCACACCCTTCCCTGAGGGGAAAAAGGGGTGGCAAGTACTGAAAGGTAGCGGATCAAAGCAAGAAGGACTAGGCAGGGCAGAAGATGTGGGGAGAGGAACGCCAAGGGAACAGTCAGCCCCAGAAAAGGTAGCTGCCCTCAAGTGGAAGGCCAGAGACAGAAAACAGTTCAGTTTTGTTTTTGAATTGGTCTTTTTCAGCCAGGCCTTTAATTGGGTAGACCTGGAACACATTATGGTTAACGGGAGTGTCAGAATAGAGCCTGTACAATGAACAAGGACCGTCCATTGTACAGGCTGGAGTGGAGGAAAAAGAAGGTTCAGAATAGAAAAGAATGAGCAGCCCTTATAAAAATAAAAATGTGAAAAATCTGGTTGAATATTGACGACCAGAAGTAGAATGAAAGACAAGGGAATCGAGAAGATTGAGGCAACGAGCGGCCCTCAGAAAAGCTGTGGACAGGTCGAGATGGCCAGGCGGCCACCCGGGTTGGGTGCACCCAGCTTCCTGCCTGAATTCAGCAAAAGAAGACCGTCTACATGTGTGCAACTCATTGCAGGGCCTAAGAGCTCCTTCAAGGAATCCTATTTCAGTGTAGCCCAAAGAAGCCCTTGAGCCCAGCCACGGCCAGTCTTTGGTGCCACCGGTGCTGTTCAAGGTGGGTGGATGATGAGCAGCCCGTGGCCTTTGTGATCATGCCAGGGGTGGTCTTGGGAAGGGAAATGCTGCTGGCAGTTGGTGCAACTGTCTGCTTCATGCAGTTTCCCCATGCGGCTTCATGCATGTTCTGCTTCATGCATGTTCCCCCAATATTATACATAAATGCCTCTTTATCTGACAGGCAGGGAGCCCAGTGGGCACTGTGAGAGCTGCCAGTGAGTCCAGTGGTGCCTTCCAAGCAGGCAGCCTTTGGGACCCTCTCCCTCAGTGCTGGCAAATTCATCCTTTGGCCAGTCAAAGGGTACAGAGATCCATGGAAGAAGGGCACCAAGGTCTGGTGCAGGGCTTGTGAAGCAAACAACCCATCCCCATGGCCATGTCACCAGGAGCCCCCAGAGGTCAGCCCAGCATGGCAAGGCCCAATGGCACCCCCTCTCTCTATCCCCGAAGCCCCCTCTTGCTGCCCCATGGGATGTTCCTGCCAGCGTTGTGCTGTGTGGCTGCCAAAAGCCCCTTGCCCCAGGGGGAGGGAAGGACAGTCTTGGTGCGGAACCCCCAAGTGCATCTCGCCACTTCATCCCCAAGAGGCCACGGAGGGGGGCAGACAAGACAAGCTGGGAGCCGATTAATTTTTTGACTGCGCTGGCAGCTGCCTGCTCTTTTGGCCATTGCAGTAAATAAATGAAGCCTTTCGCAGCTCAGCAACAGGCAGGAGTCTGGCTTCATCTTGTTTCTGCCGCTGATTTATGACATGGCCAGTAATTTAAACATCTCCGGAGATCTCGGGAGTTGCTGCTTGGTACAGCATGGAAGGGAGAGGGTTTCACTCTCCTGCCAACATCGCCCCCACCTGACGCACCGCGACCCTGCGTCCTGCGTGAGAACCCAGCCGCTCTCCGGGAAAACCGGAAAAGAGCCGAGCTTTGGTGAAGATGCCCCCCCCCCGCCTGCCGCCTTCCCCACAGCTCTTGCAGGCTTTGGGGGGCTTTGGGGGAAGCCTGTTCTGCAGGGCTGACCCAGAGCCCTGGGCCAGCCACGTGCCAGGGCAGTTGACCCAAAGAGCCCTTCCACTATCAGCCAGCAGGTCTGGGGGAAGCTGAGCTGCCCCTGCCTCCCTCAGCACTTGCAGAGCTAAGTCCTGGTCAGCCTGACCTGGGAGAGCCCTTTGCCGTTTTCTCCCTTGAGTGCACCTGGCAGCAAGGGGCCGAGAGGGCCTCTCTCCTGGCACTTGGTCCCCCCAACTTCCTTCATGCTTCAGTTCCAGTCCCAGAGGGCTGGGCATGACTTCAAGCTGGCAGAGCCCACTTCCAGCTGGGTTCCAAAGCCTCCCTTGCAGGGTGGGGGGCTGCTCTGGCAAAGCTGCTCTCTTGCCAGCTCTCATCTGCAGGGGAGTAGCACTGCTCAATGAGGAGCCCCCCCCAAACCACCATGGGGCTGCTGCACCCCATTGAGCCCTTGGGGCTTAGATGGGAGGCATTCTCCAACTCGGGGGTTGCTTTTCTGCATCCTATCCAGCCTGTACCCCTCCTCTCTTTTCTCTTTTCCCCTGGGCTGTGGGGTTCCAGCATGATGGGTGCTGTTGTCAGAGGTAGCCGGGACAGAAGGAGGGTGGAGGGCAGGATCTGGCTGCTGAATTGACTGATCCAAAGGGAGGCAACTGGTCCCTGAAGCACCCTCTCTGGTTCGGATGGAGTGCTCCTTGCGGCTGTCCCCATCAGCCCAACCAGCTTTCTTCCACAAGTGAAATGGATGTCCTCCTCCTGGAGAGCTGGTAACACCCCATGGGATTGACCCCGATCCTGCCTGCCATGGGCTTCCTTCCCTGCTCTGGCTGGTCTGGCTTGAGCCCCTCCCCCACCGGCAGGCCCTGCAGATGTGCAGAGCTGCCTGGCCCAGTGGGCACCACTCTCTGATTAGAGGCCTGGAGTGCTGCAGATGGTTCTGCTGTGGCAAAGCTTCTGGCTGCCCTCGACACAGCTGGCTGGCATTCACGCTCTGACACGCCTTTCCAGACTGAGCCCCATCTTTCATAGGTCCAGAGACTGCTTGGCTCATCAGTCCTAGAATGGTAGGATTAGAAGGGACCAGCCCCTGCCCAGGACCAGAATGCTCATGCTGTGCAAACTTGGCTTGAAAACCTTTGTGGGAGGAACTCCCCTGTCTCTGGGAGGCAGACGATTGTTCCAGTCCCTGCCACTCTGGAGCTCTTGCTACCTGGACATTCTCCCTTTTTGATATCCCTCTAAAGCTTCTCCCCACTGGCTTTGCCCTCCTCTCAGCCCTGAGAGCTGAGCCCAGAGCCTCTTCCCTGGGACAGCCCTTAGAAGAAGGAGGACAGAGTTGGAAGGGACATTGTAGGTCATCTAGTCCAACCCCCTGCTCAAGCAGGAGAACCTCCACCATTTCTGACAGATGGCTGTCCTTCAAGGACTGGAAGAATATCATGTTGTGTGTCCCCTCCCCCCCCAAACTTCTCTTCTTTAGGCAAAAGAAACCCAGACCAGGAGTTCTGGCCCATCTCCAGGCCTTGCTTCACCCAGCAATCTAGCACTGGAAATTACCACCTTTTCTCTCTTCATGGAGTCACAGAGTTGAAAGAGGCTTGGGGGGGTCTTTCCGATCTAAGCAAACTGATGCTGCCTCCTCTCAGCCTCTCTTCTTTGGGCTGCACATCCAGATCCTTTGATTCTCCTTCAGAGGGTTTGGCTCACTCTTTGGCTGCCTTCTCTGCCCTCTTTCCCATCCCTTGGCATCCCTCTTGCCCTGTGGCAACAAATCAGAGGCCCAGTCTGACCAGTGCAGCAGAGAGCAGAAGGGTGACCTGATGCTGAGGTGTTGCATTGGCTCTTTTGGCCACTGCAGAAACCACTGGCTCCGCTGAAGCAGATTCGGTATGGCAAATACTAGCAAAACCACTGGTACCCCACTCTCTGCTTAGTGGACACCATGCCGCCTTCCAGTGGTGAGCAAGGTCAGCACGTGAAGGCTTGGATTCCGAATAACAAATTCATCAGAGTTGGCGGCCACTGAGATTGTCATGAGACACTCATTCCTCACACAACTGGCATAAGAACCCTTCTGTGCTGCATTCTTGCTAAGCTCATGACCACATTGGCTGGATGAAGCCCAGCTGCTCTTGGGATCTAGGAGCTCACTTGGCCCCAGGTGGTGCACATGGAGACCTGGGCCAGGTAGCTGTGGCATTTCTGCTTGAAGGGACTTTCTGCCCCTTCTGGCGGGAAGGGAGGGCCCCCATGCAGCCAAACCCTGCTTGCTTTGGCTCATTGGCTGGGCTTCCTCCAGCCTCCTTTGCTGCTCTTGGAGCTGACCAGGCAGCAGGTGAGACTCCTCCGACTTGCCTTCTGAAGTTGTGGGGTAATACTGGAGGTATTAAGAAGAGACTGGATAGCCATTCGTTTGAAAAGGTATAGAGTCTCCTGCTCGAGCAGAAGGTTGGACTAGAAGGCCTCCAAGGTCCTCCCAACTCTGTTATTCTGGGGGGGGGCTGCAAAGTTCTCACCCGGAGCCCTTCCAGTTGACCAGAAGGAACCAGTGCCTGTCTGGCCCTTCTTCCCTTCCCCACCACCCTTCAGGCCTTTGCCTTCTGCCTGTTGCCGATGCTTCCTCCCCACTTGATTAGCAGCTGGATTCTCCTCACTGCCTCAGCCAGTAGCTCCGCCTTCATGAATCCTCCACGAGGGCAGCATCAGGAGTGAAACGGGGGAATTTTGCCAGGGAGTTTTCCATGAGAGGAAAGGTCGACATCAGTCTGCCACAAGTGGGCCCAAGGGGGGCTCTGAACAAATGAGGGGAGGGGGCTGGAAACTGGCCCTCTGAGGAACCCCAAAGACTTGAAGGCATGTACTGGGCGAGAGATGATGCTGGCAGCAGCTTTTAGGTATCTTAAGAGTTGGGGTACCTTGCCTCCCCACAACGTGGGACCAGTGGACTAAAATGGCAAGAGGGGGCTTCGGGGATAGAGAGAGGGGGTGCCATTGGGCCTTGCCATGCTGGGCTGACCTCTGGGGGCTCCTGGTGACATGACCATGGGGGTGGGTTGTTTGCTTCACAAGCCCTGCACCAGACCTTGGTGCCCTTCCTCCATGGGTCTCTGTACCCTTTGACTGGCCAAAGGATGAATTTGCCAGCACTGAGGGAGAGGGTCCCAAAGGCATGCAGGTCAGCCGGTGCTAGTAAGAGCTGCCAGCCAGTGAAACAGGCTTCCTTGGGAAGGGGCGAACCTGCCAATGCCCTGGGCAAGAGGGGCAGGTGAGATCTCTGGGGCCACGTCCAGCTCTGTAACTCTGGGATTGTCTTGTGACTTGAAGGGAAGTTAGGTGTCCTTCTGGCTTGTCTCCAGAGGCCAGCCTTTGTCCCTCAAGGCTCACAGGGAAGATGAAGGGCCCAGAGACAGACCTCTCTTGGCAGACAGAGCTTGGAGGAGGAGCAGAGGAGGAAGGGCAGGAGACATCCCAGGGGGACGAGGGACACCTTGGAGGCCAGGTAGCAGGAATGAGTCAGGAAGGGATCCATCCTGTTGGAGCTCAGTGGGAAACACTTGGACATGGAAGGAGAATGCTGAGCTAGTCTGTCATCCCAGCCTCTCCATCAGAGCAGCAAGGACTCTCGGTTCCAGAGGATCATGATACCAAAGCTCTCCACTGAGGAAGAGGAGGAGGAGGAGGAGGAGAAGGTGCTGCTGGATGCAGGGGCAAAGGCAGCTGGGTGTGCACCAAGTAAGCATTTGTGAGACATTGCCGTATCCCAGACAGAGTGGAAAGATGATGAAGGATCATTGCCCCAACTAATTGCTCTTCCTTCCTGCTTATTTACATGGGGACAAAGGACACCACAGAAGAAGACAAACCCCTCGGGGGGATAAGAAATCACAACAAGGCCTGCCTAGAGAGCTGAAAGGGCTGAATGTGAAGATAAATGACTAGCCAAAAAGAGTGGGTCCAACCCCCCCCCCCCCCCAGCATGGCTGGGGAAATAAGCCTGGCCTAAGAGGGCTTTCTGCTGAGCCAGAAGGGAGACAGCCCAGGCCAGGGCTGGGAAGGGTTGGACGTGAAGAGTTCAGCTGCATCGTGGCCACGGAAGCGGTGCAAGGTGAGGAGGAGACTGGAGGGTAGTAGGAAAACCAAGAATGGGGGCTGCTTCTCCCATCTCCACAGCAGGCAGGGCAGAGGCATGGGCAGTCAAGAGCAGCAGCCAGAATCACAGCAAAGGAAACGTGCCTGACAGGCAGGCAAAAACTTGGTTGGATGAGGCCATGATGGGATGAAGATATTCATAAGCTTGAATATGGAGATGAATGAATATGAAGCAATCTGGAGAAGGTTCGAAAGAGCAGGAACAAACATGACACCATCGGCGAACTTCATTGATGGCTACCTGCCCCTTCTGAGCAGGACGGTGGCTATCCTCGAGTCCCTTCCCAAATCAGCTCTCCATGTGGGCAAGCCTTGGTGGTCATGGGAGGTATTTGCTGAAAATTTGGGCTGGAAGAAAGAATTGGGGAAGAGGAAGCTGCTTAACATCTTCTTTGCATCTGCCAGCAGGATTGAAGAAGGAGGGTGATGCAGCCCAAGATTGAGAAAGGCCTCTGAAGAAGTCCAGCAAAGGGAAACAGAGAGCCCCCCCCCCCAAAGGCTTGTTTAAATAGCCACACATCTTTCCACCAACTCTGGGCGGCCCCCAATCCAAGCAGATGTAATGACTGCGATGGGAAAGTCCTAGGATACGTTGGGAAGCAGCATGGAAGCAACAGTCCTGCTTTGTCAAGCAGCTGTGCCAGACTCTGCCTCTTTATCCCAGAGGAGTTGGTCGTTCAAGGGCTCCTCTAGAGTATGAATCATGATCTTCCGCTTCGGCAAGATCCGCCTCCCAATCTCCTCAAATTGCTGCCATGTAATCTATATATATAGATTAAAAAAGGGGGTATGATAAATCACCATCATCTGCTGGAGTTGCTGCTTCTTGCTCCTTCAGACAGGAAAGTCTGAGCCACCGAATCCTGCAGTTCAGTAGGGATCCTGAAGATCATCTGGTCCAACCCCTGGCCCTGTGCAAGGAGCCGTGGTGGCGCAGTGGTGAGATTGCAGTATTGCAGGCCAACCCTGCCAACTGCCAGGAGTTTGATCCTGACAGGCTCAAGGTTGACTCAGCCTTCCATCCTTCCAAGGTGGGTAAAATGAGGACCCAGATTGTTGGGGGCAAGATGCTCTTTGTAAAAGAGAGTGCTGTAAAGCTCCGTGGAGCAGCATATACCTATATTTTTCACTCCATAAGACACACTTTTTGTCCTCCCTAGAGTGGGTGGAAATGTCTGTGTCTTATGGAGCGAATATGGGCGACAGGCAGCAGTGGCGAACAACAGCAGCGATTCCCACCACCTGAAACAGCTGATCGATGGTATTCTGGAAGGCCGATTGAATCACCGACCAGCTGCTCGGAGGCAAAGGCTCCAGCTTTCCCTGGCAGAGGCAGCAGACACAGAGGAGGAAGGGCATTTTCTGTCTGCTGCAAGGACACTAGCCAGATGAATACTGGATTGACGCTGGGAAATAGAGGCAGGTAAGTCTGAGTGCTATTGCTATCACCATCCTCAAAACAATGGCTGGCCAATCTTTCCTCAAAACCCCCCAGCAATGGAGCATCCATGAGCCCAGCAAGCAAATTTCCTTTGGATATCTCTCTGTTGAGCGTCCCATGACATCCAACCTCATAGATAGGAACTCTCAGCCACTTCATTTCAAAAGGTAATCTGCTTTTCCATGTTAAGAAGCCCATTTTTCAAACAATGGCCTGCTTCCTGGGGGCCTCCTTGGTTCTGCATTGCCCGACCTCAATAGCCAGAAAAAAGGTCAGGTGGCCAGTTGGGATGGTCCAGTAGAGGCAGTTGAGGGACATACAAGGAGCCAGGAATGAACCTGCTGAGGGAGTAAAGGAAGGGGCTGCTGGATTGATGGCAGACTCCCTGGCCCCCTGCTCTCTGCTCTGCACCCATCCATCTTTGTGGTTATCACATTGATGTATGTATTCTTCTTGGGTTTCTTTGCCATCGTTTATTTCATTCTATTATTTTTTTCTTCCTTTTTATTACTGTAAACTGCCTAGAGTAGCTCCATAGCAAGGTAAGTGGGAAATAAATGTAACAAATAAATAAGGGAGGAGCCTGAGGGAAGGTCCAGGAGGGCCACTGTTGCTGCTGCTGCTGCTGCTGTTTTAATGTCCTTCTTATTTCAGTCCAGCCTAGTCCTCACCCCGAGGAGCATCTGTGGGTGCTGGGGAGCCCAAAAAGCAAAGGGGGTGACTGATGAGGGGAGGCTCCAAGCAAAAGCTTGGAGGAGAATGCAAGAGATTATCCTCCTGCAAATGGCCCGGCTTGAAGGGAGAGTCTCCAACTGCCCCACCTCAGAGGAGAGAAGAACTTCCCAGGCAGCAGGAGGAGAGAAAGAAGGCAAGGTGTCCTTCAGAGAGGCAGAGGTGGGGAGGAACAAGCCCCTCCCCAAAAGCCAAAGTGACTCCGTGCCAGTGGAACCCAGAGCCCATCCCAGGCTGCTCTTCTACTCCCAGCCAGCCAGGCAGCAGCAGGAGGTGACCCTCAGGGCCCTGGAAGAAAGGAACCCAAGAAAGAAGAAGATGCCCACCCTTTCTTTAAGCAGCCCCTGGACACCCTCACCTGCTTCCTCAACTGCAACCCAGCAGATGGACGGATGGAGTCCTCCAGCGCTACACCTGCAGATGGCTTCTGAGCTGACTTGGCTTCCCTGCCAATACTGAGGCTTCCAGCCAGCAACTTGCCCAAGATTCACAGTTATAGACTCCAGGCAAGAAGTCGGTCTTGGCCCTACATGAGCTCTGCCTAATTTATGACTCTTAGCCAGAGCTTATCTCTTTCTCTGCTACTGTGAAAGATTTACAACAAGCCAATTAAGGCTCAAACGTGTGTAAATTGCTTCTCCTTCCATCTGCTTTCAGTCTCAGCTTTGCATAGGACAGGACAGGAGGTGGTGCTATGCAAAGCCTCCGATGTTTCCGCGCCCAGCGGGCACCAGCCAACGAAGTGAGAGAACTGGCAGTGCCAATTTGGGGGACCCGGCCAGGAAAGAGATGGAGAGGCAACTAATCCCAGCAGGATACAAAGGAATCTGGGGAAACTGTAGCAGCTGGCTTAGAAAAATTAAGGCCAGAATGAGCTGAACCTTTTAAGAGCTACCAAAAGCCAAATGGGGATGGGTGGGGGAGAGTTACTTTAGAAAAGAAAGGAAAGCCAGAGGGGGCGATGCCCGTTGGAAGGGGAAAGGGTGGGCACCAAAGAGAAGGCAGAATTTTTCACTCCCCTCTTCTCTCCCTTTGCCTCTAGGGAAGCCTGGAACTGCAGCTGTGGATAAAGGAGGAGAAGTAGGAGAGAATGGGGCTCCAGCCTCAAGGCCTGAGACCTTGCGCAGAAGGGGGTTGGACCACTGAAGCTGCCCAGTGTCACCAGCAATGAAATGCCAGCATAGAAATTTAAATAAACAAACCTCTACATTCCCTCTGAGGTGTACACATTACTCATCAAACCCACACCCCCAGACTAAAACGTCAGCTATGCACAAAATGAATAATTGGCAAGGAAAAAAAAGGAGTCCTGCACAAGTTGGCACCTTGGGTTAGTTGCAGGAGTGCTGCTCATTGGACTCTGCTGCTGGGTGCAGACCAGGAGTGGCTTCCACTTATCTTCACGGCCGGTTCAGAACTGTGAGCGTGTGGGCAGAACCTTCTGCCCATGTGCAGGGCGTCCGTAATGATGTCCGGGAGGGTGGGCAGAGCCTCCCGCCACCGCCGCCACTACTGGCTTACTCGGATGTGGGCAAACCGGTAGAAACCCACCACTGGTACAGACTGAGCAGAGCTCCTGGGGCGGGGGAGGGGGGCTGAGTTGCCTTCTGTCCAAGGTGGCCGACAGGTTGTCCCACTCCTGGCTATCCCTGCATTGGACTCCAGAGCCCCCTGCACACAAATGAGTGCTTCCCTCCAACCTGCCCCCAAAATTTAATAAGTGCCTGTTGAGTTTCAGGCCACACATGGTCCATAACTGTGATTAACCTTATGAAACATTCAGTTTTTAAATTTATAATTAAAGTTAAAAATGTTCAGAGAAAGAAGAACAGGGAAAAAAATGAAAGAGAGCCGGCTTTTTGTGTAATGCTTTATATCTTTTTCCTGCATTTTTATTTCATTACTATATTAATTGTTTTTTTTTTAAAACCCATTTTAAATGCATACAAAATATCAGTGAACGGTTATCGTTTATAATATGTAAAGAAATACACGTAGAACTATTTTGGTGCAGTGATTTAGACTGGGGAAAGGGGCACAAAGCCAGCTGGGTGACCTTAGACCAGGCACTCCCTCAACCCTGAGGAGAAAGAGGTGGCAAACCAGTGCCAAAAAATGCACCGGGCACCACCGGGAGTCAAAACAACTTGAAGGCAAGACCATTAACTGTCTACATGATGGGCTGTCCTAGTTTCTAATTTCTGTACCTTGAGAAATATGTAAACATGTTAACCTGTCAGAATAGGATGCAATTGCAATTTACTGTTATGTTCACATAGTGGCCCACAAACCTGTACCTGGTTTGGGAAAAGGTGCATAAAATAGTTTTGTCCCCACAAATGCAGTGTCAGAAATTAGAGGGGACATTGCAGGGTACGGTAGGAATTAAGGGGTGTAACTGCAGCACTGCGGAGAAGACCAAAACCACACCCTGCCAGCTGAGGATCTACACTGAGGTCAAGCAGCATCCTTGTGAGCACCTGGATGGGCCTGATGCAGGTAACAGGAGCCTGCATGCACTGGCACACTAACCTGAACTACTCCTTTGCCAGACTTACTCGCTTAGTAGATCAGGGGAACGCAGTAGATCTAGGGAGCCTCCAGCCAAGGACCTTGGGATAGGCCTTCCCAGAGTGATAAAATAGAGGCTAGGTGGTGCCATCAGATCAGAAGTGGTATTCAGCCGGTTCGGACTGGTTTGGTTAAACTGGTAGTGGAAATTTTAACTGGTTTGCTGAACTAGCAACACCACCTCTGGCTGGCCCTACCCCAGTCACTGCTCGCCCCCGCCACCCACTCACACTGCCCACCCCACCCTATATATGTTGCCTTCACCATGCAGCCCAGCTAATCGCCTGGCCTCACCTCCGTGCCTCACCCGCTGTGCTCACCAAAGGTAAGCATGCCACCTGCTCACCGTTCACCTCAGGTCACCTTTCCCCAAGGCCCCAGTCAGAGCATCCGGCTGCTCGCCATTTGCCTTGGCCGGGTCAAGGAATGAATACACCATTCCCTGGCTCTGGCCTTCCCTGTGGCCTTCGCCCGCATGCTGCCTGCTCGCCCTCCACCTTGTTCACCTTCACCCGCGCCTTGCTGGCAGTCACTGGTGAGGCTCGGTTGGTGAGCCTCCAGCCGCTGGTTGTTTTCGGCTGCCTTCTGAGCAGCTCCTCTGTGACGCTGTCCCTCCGATGCAGCAGGCTGTTCTTCTGGCTGGGTCTGGCTGTGAATGGTACCGGCAGGCAATGGGGTGTGCATGCGTGGCCAGCACAAAGAAGAGGGTGGCAACAGCAGCAACAGGATGGGACTTCAGGCCTCTCTTTCAGCCTGTAGTTTTGGGCGCAAGAAGCGTGGAGCCACCACCTCTTTTTCAGCATGAGAAGCCTCTAGCCGCTCCTGCTGACTCGGTTCCAGCTGGCAAAGAGGCTTCTTGTGCCGAAAAAGAGGCGGTGGCTCTAGGCTTCTTGTGCCAAAAATTACCGAAAACTACAGGCTGAAAAAGAGGCCTGAAGTCCCATCACCCCTGTTGCCACCCTGTTCTTCTCGCCGGACACACACGTGTACCCCATTGCCTGCCGGTGCACGTGCATGGCTGCACTCCATTGCCAGATCCTGCCAGGAGAATGGCCTGCTGTGCCGGAGGGACGGCATCACAGTGGAGCTGCTCAGAAGGCAGCCAGACTGCAATGTCCCTTTAAGGTCCTTCAATTGGGGGGGGAAGGGAGACAAGCCTTTTCTGTCTAGCCTTTTCTATAGGTGTGGCTTGGTGGGGGAGGTCATGTGACTGAGTGGGTGTGGCCAACACAATGTCACAGCAAGATGCCATCCCACCAAGCCATGCCCACCAAGCCACGCCCACAGAACCAGTAGTAGAAAATTTGAATCCCATCAGATACCCTCCTCCCATCATCATTAGCTGTATAAACACACTCAAGAAGGATCATTTTGATTTGGAGGGAAACATTGGATGGATGGCCCACAACTGGATAGATTTCCAGATTCCAAATCTGATTCTACAAGTTCACAGCTCAGAGGACATCCCAACCATGACTTGTAAACTATGATTTGTTGAACTAGTCCTAAATCAGTAGGTTATATTAAAAATCCAGAGTTGAAATTAGGCATGGTTTAACTCAATGTGTGAACTAACATAATAGTGAAAGCTTTTAGGATTTACCAGTATTTTAGAATTGAGTTTTGTGTAAGTCCTGAGTCTAGGTTTGCATTTGAATGCCATTATAGGTGGCAAATTATATCTATCTATCTTCTATCTATCTATCTATCTATCTATCTATCATCTATCTATCATCTGTCTGTCTGTCTGTGTTTGCTTGTCTGTCTGTCTATCTACTATCTACCTACCTACCTACCTACCTATCTCTATCTATCTATCTATCTATCTATCTATCTATCTATCTATCTATCTATTTATCATCTATCTATCTATCTATCTATCTATCTATCTATCTATCTATCTGTCTTTCTATCTATTAACTTTATATATCAACTTTCTCTCTCTCTCTCTCGCTATATCTATCATCTCTCTCTCTCTGATCAGTTTATCAAAGGAAATGAAAGACAAGTGATAAGAGGGAGTGAAGAGATGACCCCAGCCCAGGGGTGGGTTCTACTTACCTTTACTACCAGTGCACAGATTGCTTCTGATGATGTCACAGTCAGTGGGCAGAGCCTCCCGCTGGTTTTACTACCAGTTCTATAGAACCGGTCCGAACCGGGGGCAACTCACCACTGCCCCAGCCTCACTCACTGTCCTTTCAGCATTTTCTCTCCTTGCAAATTCTTCCTGCTCCCACCCTCCTTGCTGTCTCTTCCTTTTTTTCAATCTCCTCACCTCCCTCTTTGGAGAATCTCATCCACTCTGCTTACCCACAAGTTTCTCGGTCCTCTTGACCCACCTGCTCTGCCTTCGTATATTTATTTTGCAAATTGATTCACATTCATTCTCTCTGCACTGTACAATCAAATCACCTCGGTGTATTTTTCATACTTCTGCATTCAGTCCACATTTATTCAGCCTCCATTCCTTCTTGACCTTCTGTCTTTCCTCTCCACCACATCCACTTAAATATCCCATGCCTGCTGCATCTGGCTTATTTTATATTTCTCCTGACATCCTGAACTCTCTCGCCTGCATAACAGCCTGGGCCAAAGCATCCAGCCATTTCACTTCTGCCAGCAAATATCCCACATCACAAATCAGCCTTTTCTAGCAGAATTTGCCCATCTCAAAGATCCTTCTGCTCATATTTGTGATGTTTGTCTATCTTCTGCCATTTTGCCATTTTGGTCTTTGACGTGTTAACATTCATCCTCCCCATTGCAAGCTACCGTCCTTTTCAGATTCTGCAAATCCTTTGATTTCTCAGCCAACAACAACTGCATGGCATGTTTGTGTCCCCATTAGCACCACAAGCATTTATCCCCAAACACACTAAACAACCAAAGGATCCCACACGTTTGGTATCTTACTCCCTGTTCGGTGCTGAACCATTCCCAAAGTATTCTACTTGTTCTTACACCCCCTTTCCTTCCCCATATTCCATTATCACACCCTTGGCCTTTTGAAAAACTCTTAAATCGTTTCCCCAGGCACGGGGTCAGGAAGTCAGCTGAGCCTAGGATGAGTTGGTTGCTGATTGGTCAGCTGCCATTGCGTATTATTTATGCCTCTCTTTGCTTATTGCTTGTATTTTGTTGGTTGTATGTTTTTTTAATTGTGTTAGCTACGCAGATTTGTGTTTGCGAGATGGGCAGCCATATAAATCAGATCAATCAATCAATAACCTGCAGTGATTTATTTATGCAAAATTCCCCCAACCATGCCCTTTTTGCTATCATATACTTTCTCTACATCAACAAATGATTTTCTCACATTTGTGTGGGTTTCTTAAATATTATCTGCACCTTCCATTTATTCTGAAAAACAAGGAATTATAAGAAAAGCTGCAACATATCCTAAAGATATTCATTTATTTTATTTTTATTTATTTATTTATTAAATCTGTTTGCCACCCATCTCGCTGCAAAGCGACTCCAAGCGGCATACAACATCAAAATAAAACCATAAATATATAGTACATACAAATGGTACCATGGTATATACCATGGTATCATGCTGCGTTGGCTGGAGGGCTTGGGGGTGGGGGGCACCGTGCTGTGGTGGTTCTCCTCCTATCTCTCCGACCGGTCGCAGTCCATGTTGGCAGGGGGGCAGAGGTCGACCTCGAGGCACCTCGTTTGCCGGGTACCGCAAGGGTCGGTCCTCTCGCCGCTCCTGTTCAACATTTATGTGAAGCCGCTGGGTGAGATCATCCGTGGTTTCGGGGTGCGTTGCCAACTGTACGCTGATGACACTCAGCTGAACATCTCCACCCCTGACCACCCCAATGATGCCCTTGAAGTGATGTCCCAGTGCCTTGAAGCCATGTGGGTCTGGATGGGGAGGAACAGACTTCGACTCAACCCTTCCAAGACTGAGTGGCTGTGGATGCCGGCGTCCCAGTATAGCCAGCTGGTGCCATCGCTGGCTATTGGGGGTGAGTTACTGGCCCCCACAGAGGGGGCTCGCAACTTGGGTGTCCTCCTGGATTCACGGCTGTCTTTGGAAGGGCATATGACGGCTGTGGCCAGGGATGCCTTCTATCAGGTCTGCCTGATACGCCAGTTGCGCCCCTTTCTGGATTGGGATTCCTTATACACAGTCCCCTATGCCTTCGTCACGTCTCGCCTGGACTACTGTAACACTCTCTACATGGGGCTCCCCTTGAGGTGCACCTGGAGGCTCCAACTGGTCCAGAATGCAGCCGCACGGGTGATTATGGGAGCAACAGGGCGCTCCCATGTAACACCTCTCCTGCATGAGCTGCACTGACTTCCAGTGGTCTTCCGGGTGGACTTCAAGGTGTTGGTTCTCACCTTTAAAGTGCTCCATGGCATAGGGCCGGGATACCTGTGAGACCGCCTGCTGCTACCGATAACCTCCCACCAGCCAACACGCTTGCACAGAGAGGGCCTCCTCAGGGTGCCGTCAGCCAAGCGATGTATTCCTCCTGGAATACGACTGATTCCGGACCTCCGCGCTTTCCGAAAGGCCCTGAAGACTTATTTCTTCCAACAAGCTGGCCTAGCTTAAATGGTTTTAATGGGGATTTTAAATTTTTAAATTTATTGAGCTTGGGTTTTAAATTAGGAATTTTTCGATTTTGTAGATTTGGGATTTTAAATTGGTAATGCCGATGATTTAATTGATTTTAGTTTTTTCTTAACTTTTGTACTATATGTGTTTTAAGTCTGGCTGTTCACTGCCTTGAGTCCCTCTGGGGAGAAGGGTGGTGTATAAGTTGAATAAATAAATAAATAAATAAATAAATAAATAAATAAATAAATAAATAAATAAATAAAATAATAATAAAAACTCAAATTATAACTAAAGCTAAAAGATGGAGGGAAAAGGAGCAGAATGTATGTGGGGGGGAAGTGGGAGCTGCTATTAGTCAATCAGCCCCATTGTGATATTCCCCTTGGAGGCCCCAAGGCCAACCAGCAAGCCAGGCCTTCAGGCTCTTATGAAGGTCAGGAGGTTGGGGTAGATCTCACCCCACGGGACAAGTTGGCCAAAGGGCCAGTGTCAAGGTACAGAAGGCTCTTCTCCAGAATCCTCGGGCCAATGGGGCCCACAGCATGCCCCCTCTGCAGGCATGAGTTGGGTGTGCTTGTCCCATAGGGCTGAGACAGTTCCTTAGGTCACCTGGACCCAGGCCTTTAAAGGTGATAACCAATATCTCCTCAACCTCCTCTTGAGGTTGGACTCAAGGGTTCACTTGGACTTTAACCTGCTGTCACTTGGCGAACCCTCAGATGTGGGTCAGGAGTTCATGGCTTCCATGACAACAATGGACCTTGTTGGAGATGGTATCTCTCGGGGCAGTGGAGATGTGATCTGGAATTAAGGGTTATAGATGTTTCTCCTTTGTCGTGGTCAGATCATTTTCTGCTGAGGTTGGACTTTAGGATGCCACGCCCTCATCGCAGGGAGGCGGAGCAGATTAACTGGTTCCACCCCAGGTGCCTAATGGACCCTGTAGGGTTCCAGAAGGAGCTTGGGGAGATACCTGACTCCCTCGTCCACAGTCCGGCTGAGTCCCTGGTGGCTGCCTGGAATAGGGCAGCACCTGGGGCACTGGACCGGATTGCGCCTTTGCGACCTCTCCATGGCGGTGGATCCAGGAAAGCTCCCTGGTTTGCCAAAGAGCTCCGGGAGATGAAGCACCAGAAAAGACATCTAGAGCAGCACTGGAGGACCAGTAAATCTGAATCTGACCGAACACTCTTAAAGCCTTTATTAGGACTTATTTAGTGGTGATACATTTGGCA
Organism: Masticophis lateralis; assembly: GCA_030761175.1. Classification (NCBI taxonomy): domain Eukaryota; kingdom Metazoa; phylum Chordata; class Lepidosauria; order Squamata; family Colubridae; genus Masticophis; species Masticophis lateralis. Next base: position 20,000,150 of record JAUDYJ010000013.1, on the reverse strand, counting down.
AAATGTTCGCATTTTTCCGCACTTACTGTGTTATGTCCTTATAAGGACATCCGCCGGGGATTGGCTGAAGCATCCTCCGGCGGGAGTTTTGAATCCCTGTCAAGGGGGCGGTGCGGCTGCCGGAGCGAATATAAGGAGAGCTCTGGCAGCACCGCTCCAGTTCTGTTCCTGTTAATAAATGTGTTACATGAACTCCGCTGGTCCCGTCTTCATTCCTGCACCGATCTAACACTGGCGACGAAGGACTAAGAGGAATCGACCGCGTGGCACGATCGCCATCACCACTGAAGAGATTCGCCGCCATTCTGCACGATGGCAACCCAGCAAGCGCTCTTCTCGTCCATCGCTCCATTCAATCCCGGACGGGAGAAATGGAGCTCATACATGATTCGGTTCCGCCAATTTCTCCGCGGAAACGGCCACAGCAATCTCGACGACGAAAGGAAGAGGGCCCTCTTCCTCGCCCACTGTGGATCCGAGGTCCTGGAGATGGCGGTGAACCTCGTCGCACCTCAGGACATCGAGGAGATGTCCTGGACAGACCTGCAAGCAGCTCTGCAAGAGCATTACGCGCCCACGGGCACCCCCATAGCGAACCGGTTCACTTTCCATCAGAGGAACCAACGCGAAGGGGAATCCATCAAAGACTTTGTTGCCGCACTCCGTCAAATCGCAGCCAACTGCGAGTTTGACCACGTAGATAATGCGCTGAGAGACCGCATCGTCTTTGGCATGAGGGATGCGGGCCTCCAAAAAAAATTCCTGAGTAGGAAACGCATCCTGCTCAAAGATGTGCTTGAGGAGGCCACCGCTGCCGAATCCTCGGAGCACGCGGCCGCGGAAATGCAAAAGGCGAAGGGGATCCACAAGATCCACCAGTCGATCCCCGAATCGTCTGAAGAATCCGCCACTCCATCAGACTCGGACGGCGAGATGGCCGTCCACAAGGTCTCTCAGCCATATCGGCGGGAAAACCCGCAAAATGGCCGACGCGGGGAACGATGCGGCAGTTGCAGAGGCGACCACCCCAGGACATCCTGCAAATGGCGGGACGCAACCTGCCGCCGATGCCTGCGGAGGGGGCACATTGCAGAGGCATGCCGAGCCTCCGATCCAGCCCCTGAACCACCCAGACCACGGAACCGAGAGAATCGGCGCGACAATCAGAGGACATCCAAACGGTCCTCGCACCAACCCAGAGGCGACGGCTATGAAGAATCCCGGCATGGCGCGGTGAACCAGACCACCATAGCACACACCAGCAACAACAGCGCCACCAAATTCAACGTGACGCTGCTGGCCGAGGGCTCGCCCTGCACCATGGAGGTGGACACCGGGTCCGTTTTCACCATCATCGACTGGCAACAGCTGAAGAAATTCAAGCCGCAAATCTCCAAAAGCCAGCTCAAACCCCTGCAGTCCAGACTGGTGGATTTCAGCGGGAATCCAATCGACGTCCTGGGCAGGACCACCCTCCACATCTCATTCAAGGACTTCGAGGGCCAGCTGCCAGTCACAATCGTGAGAAACAGCCGCCCGAACCTGCTGGGCATTGAATGGTTCCAGCCGCTGGGGCTTTCCATCAGAGGCATCCACCAGGTTAGGGTAGATGAACTCGACGCCATCATCGAAGAATTCAGCGAAGTCTTCGATGGTAAGCTGGGGAAGTACGTAGGGAAACCCATCTCCTTTAATCTGGATCAGGGTGTAACCCCCATTCGGCTCAAGCCCCGCCGAGTTCCTTTCGCCTTGAGGCCTAAAGTAGACGAGCAGCTAGATAAGCTGATCGCCCAAGGTGTTCTGGAACCGATCGATCATGCTTCATGGGAAACTCCCATTGTGACCCCAATGAAGCAGGATGGATCTGTGCGCATCTGCGCTGATTATAAGGTAACGATAAATAAGGCGTTGCAGCAGAGCGCATACCCTGTGCCAGTGGTGCAGCACCTCCTGCACTCACTAGGCAAGGGCACAATTTTCGCAAAACTGGACCTGGCCCAGGCTTACCAGCAACTGCCAGTGGATTCTAAAACGGCGGAGGCTCAAACCATTGTCACACACAGGGGGGCCTTTAAGTGCAACCGACTCCAATTCGGAGTCAGTGCCGCCCCGGGGATTTTTCAATCAATGATGGAACGCCTTCTCCAAGGCGTTCCAGGGGTAGTGCCTTACTTCGATGACGTGCTCATCTCCGGAGACTCGAAAGCACAACTTCTTGAACGGCTGAGGCTCGTCCTGCAGCGGTTCAGGGAGAAGGGCTTGAGAGTGAGGCGGGATAAGTGCATCATCGGGGTCCAGGAAGTCGAGTTCCTGGGCTATCTCATCGATAGAAAGGGCATACACCCCACCAAATCAAAAGTTAAAGCCATCCATGAAGCTCCCAGCCCCAAAAATAAAGCGGAGCTTCAGGCATTCCTTGGATTGCTTAACTTTTATGCAATATTCCTCCAACAGAAAGCCACAGTTGCTGAGCTGCTTCATCGCCTGCTGGGGAAAGCGGTTTCCTGGAAGTGGGGTGACAAAGAGGAAACGGCATTCCGGGCCATTAAAGGACTATTGACATCCAACAGCGTCCTCATACAATACAACGAGACGCTACCCATCCGACTAACCTGCGACGCATCACCATACGGGGTGGGGGCAGTCCTGAGCCACGAACTGCCCAATGGCACAGAAGCCCCCATCGCCTTCTTCTCGAAGACCATGTCCAGCGCTGAACGTAACTACAGCCAGCTGGACAAAGAAGCATTGGCAATCGTCGCAGGGGTGAAGCGCTTCCACGAATACCTCTACGGAAGAAGCTTCACCATAGTCACGGACCACAAGCCGCTCCTGGGCCTCCTCGCCGGCGACAAGCAAACACCCACATTCATGTCACCGCGAATGACACGCTGGGCCATCTTCCTCGCCGGTTATGCCTACACCCTCATTCACCAACCCGGAAAGGCCATCGCCAACGCGGACGCGCTCAGCAGATGCCCGTCCACAGACGCCGTGGAGGATCCCGCCCCCACCCTCGAGCTCCTGCACATCGACCACGACAGCAGCTGCCCAGTCACATCTGCAGACGTGGCCACGCACACCAGGAGAGACCCTACACTCCGACAAGTGCAATCTTGGATCCTGCGGGGATGGCCGGCACAGCCTAGCGGAGAAGAATACAGCCCGTTCAGCCGCAAGCAGAAGGAGCTGTCCACGATGAAAGGCTGCCTGCTATGGGGAGACAGGGTGCTGATCCCCGCCGCGCTCCAACGGAAGACGCTCGAGACGCTACACAAGGGGCACCCGGGCATCGTCCGCATGAAGGCCCTGGCACGAAGCTACGTCTGGTGGCCATCACTGGACAAGGACATTGAGCAATGGGTCGCCGGATGTAGCCAGTGTCAGGAAGTCCGACCAGCACCGCCTCAAGCGGAGCCCACCCCCTGGGAGATGCCCAGCAGCCCCTGGTCTCGGATCCACATCGACTTCGCGGGTCCGATGCAGGGGCGCCACCTCCTCATCGTGGTGGATGCATTCTCCAAGTGGCTCGAGGTGGTTCCCATGGCATCAACCACATCGGAAGCCACCATTCGCGCCCTCCGCCGCCTCTTCGCTACGCATGGACTCCCAGACGTGTTGGTTTCCGACAACGGTCCCCAACTTACGTCCGTGCCCATGGAGGCGTTCCTAGCAGGACTGGGCATCCGCCATGCCCTCTCGGCGCCGTACAGACCGGCCGGAAACGGCCAAGCCGAGAGGATGGTGAGGCTAACCAAGGAGGCGCTCACCCAGATGGCACCGGGTGACTGGCAGGAGCGCATAGACACTTTCCTCCTCACCCAACACATAACGCCGCACGCAACGACCAAGAAGTGCCCATCGGAGCTGTTGATGGGCAGAAGACTCCGCTCACCCCTCGACAGGCTGCACCCCCAGTACCACTCGGAGGTGCCCGCAACCGCCAGCCGCCAGCTCCGCAGCTTCGCCGTGGAAGACCCCGTCTATGCACTGAACTTCCACGGCTCACCAAAATGGCTGAAAGGAAGGATTCACAGCGCAATCGGCCCGAAGTCCTATCGGGTAGAGCTGGAAGATGGACAGGTCGTGAGACGTCACATCGACCAGCTCCGCAAGAGGTGGAGGGGAGTGGACGAACAACAGTCTGGCGAGGTAGGCCTACCACACCCCGAAGAGGTAGGCCTGCCCGCCCCCGACGAGGTAGGCCTACCACAACCCTACGAGGGAGGCCTACAACACCCCGGGAGAGTGGACGCCCCGGATTCCGCAGCAGCCAGAGACGGAGCTCAGCCAGTAGACCGGGGACAATGTCCGAAGGGAAACCCGAAGCACCCAGGGGTGGACCGGGATCAACACCCCGAGGTCCGAGACCCAGCCACTAACGAAGGCAGCCATGGGGACCGAAGCCCAGACGCCCACGACACCCAACAACACCCCTGCGAGGTCGGACCACACCAGTCCGACAACAGACCGTACCCAAAGAAAGGGCAAGTAGACCGGGGCCGACCGAGCGGGGGAGACCAACAGCACCCCCGCAAGGGCGGCCACCGACTCACCGGCGAAGGAGACCTCCATGCATCACTACAGAGGTCTCCCCAACAACACCCTAACCACAACGAAAACCAACCCTGCGAGGAGGGCCTCCGCCACCCCAGCAGAGGAGGCCAGCGCCAACCGAGACGAGGCGACCGAGACGACCGACACCCAGACGGCGAGAGGCGGCGACCGGGAGAAACACACCAACCCCGCAGAGAAGGCCTACGCCACCCCCGCAGAGAAGGCCGCGAGAGTCCTCAGCCGACCCAACAACGCCACCCCGGCGGAGAGGGCCTTCGCCACCCCCGCGAGGTAGGACAGCGCCACCCCGGCGAGGGCGAGACCCCGCGACCAACCCAGCAGCGCCAGCCCAGCAGAGAGGGACTACGCCACCCCTGCGGAGGAGGCCTGCGACCCACCGGCGAGGAGGAACCAGCGCCAAACCAACCCGCCAGCAGCCCCGGGAGGGAACCGAACCCACCCGAGGAACCCGAGGGGCCGACCCAGACGCCGCCGCCGAACCGGCACCCATGACCGGACCCGTCCAACCCCGACCTGGTGAGGACCGAAGGGCGCCCCCAGGGCTTACCGTGGCTCAGGAGTTCCGGACCGGTCGAACAGCGGAGATCCAACGATCGGAGCAGCAATGGAGAAGACCAGCGTCGCCCGCAGGCGGAGGTCAGCGACCGGGCCGGAGGTACGGGAGCACCGCCCGCACCTTCGACGGCCAGATCCAGCCCGGCTCCCGAGATGGCGACAGGAGCCGCAGAAGCACCCTCCGACCAGGAGGGCTGTCAGCCAACGAATGGACTGCGCAGGTCTAGTAGACTACGCAATCGGCCCGCCTACTTACGTGACTTTATTGTTGATGGACAGCTTAAGATCTAGGGGGGAGGAGTGTTATGTCCTTATAAGGACATCCGCCGGGGATTGGCTGAAGCATCCTCCGGCGGGAGTTTTGAATCCCTGTCAAGGGGGCGGTGCGGCTGCCGGAGCGAATATAAGGAGAGCTCCGGCAGCACCGCTCCAGTTCTGTTCCTGTTAATAAATGTGTTACATGAACTCCGCTGGTCCCGTCTTCATTCCTGCGCCGATCTAACATACTGCATCCGCTGATTCTTGCCCAGCCACACTGTTTAGGGTGACTCACTCTCTCCTTAATGTAGAGGGAGAGGAGGAGCCCTTACAGGGTAGAGCTGAGGAATTTGTGCAGTTTCTCTCCGATAAAGTCACTCAGATTCGGATGGACCTGGACTGTGATTGGGCAATTCCGACCGAGGTGACCAGGGCAGGTCTTAGTCGTATTGTGTGGGATGAGTTCGAGCCTGTGACTCCTGAAGAAGTGGACAAGGCTGAGGGTGCGATGAGTTCCTCCACTTGTTTGTTGGACCCTTGCCCCTCCTGGCTGGTTTCGGCCAGCAGGGAGGTAATATGAGGCTGGCTCCTGACTTTTGTTAACGCCTCCTTAAGGGAGGGTCTTTTCCGCAACCATTAAAGGAAGCGGTTGTAAGCCTTCCTTCGATCCAGCAGAATTAAAGAACTTTCGTCCAGTCTCCAACTTACCCTTTGTGGGGAAGGTTGTAGAGAAAGTGGTGGCACTTCAGCTCCTACGGACATTGGATGAAATGGATTATCTGGACCCTTTTCAATCTGGCTTCAGGCCTGGCTACAGCACGGAAACTGCTTTGGTTGCACTGATGAACGATCTCTGGCGAGCCCGTGATGGGGGTCTTTCCTCTATTGTGGTGCTACTTGACCTCTCAGCGGCTTTCGACACCATCGACCATGGTGTCCTACTAGGCCAACTAAGGGAGTTGGGAGTGGGAGGCACCGTGTTACGGTGGTTCTCCTATCTCTCTGGTCAGTCACAATTGGTGTTAATAGGAGGGCAGAAGTTGACCCCTAGGCCCCTCTCTCCCCTTCTATTTAATATCTATATGAAACCGCTGGGGGAGATCATCTGACGATACAGGGTGGGATATCAGCAGTATGCCGATGATACCCAGCTGTATATCTCCACCCTGCATCATTTCAGTGATGCAGTGGATGTGATGTGCCAATGCCTGGAGGCTGTGAGAGTCTGGATGGGAATAAACAGGCTCAGGCTTAACCCAGACAAGACCGAGTGGCTGTGGGTATTGCCTCCCAAGGACCATGCCGATTGTCCATCCTTAGCCTGGGGGCGGGAAGAAGTTGCGCCCCTCAGAATGCGTTCACAATTTGGGTGTCCTCCTTGACCCACAGCTGAGATTAGAGCAACACCTGCCAGCTGTGGCTAAGGGGACCTTTATATAGGTTCGCCTGGTACACCAATTGCGACCCTATCTGGATCGGGAGGCTCTTCTCACATCACTCATGCCCTTGTCACCTCACGGTTGGATTATTGCAACACGCTCTACATGGGGCTACCCTGAAAAGTGTTCGGAGACTACCGTTGGTCCAGAATGCAGCTGCTCAAGCGGTCATGGGTGCACCTAGGTACTCCCACATTACACCAATCCTCCGTAAGGTGCACTGGCTTCCTATTGGTCTCCGGTCACAATTCAAGGTGTTGGTTATTACCTTTAAAGCCCTATATGGCTTAGGGCCAGGCTATCTTCGAGACCGTCTTCTACCGCATAGCTCCCAACGACTGGTAAGATCCCACAGAGTTGGCCTCCTCCGGGTCCCGTCAGCTAAACAATGTCACCTGGCGGGTCTGCGGGGGAGGGCCTTCTCTGTGGCTCTCTGGAATCAGCTACCCCCTGAGGCCAGGACCGCTCCCACCCTACTGGTCTTCCAGAAAATGGTGAAAATCTGGCTTTTCTGGCAGGCCTGGGGCCATTGATCTCACCATTGCGATCTTGTGAGATCTGGCCATGCGAGCGGTGTGCATGGGTTTTTAACGTCTCTTATTGTATATTGTTTATACTGTCTTTGTTGTAAGCTGCCCAGAGTCCTCGGGGAGTTGGGCGACATAGAAATACGAATAATAGTTGAAGCTTCTGAATGCTCTTCAAGGGTAGCCCCATAGAGAGCACACTGCAGTTGCCCAGGTATGAGATAATCAGTGCCTGAACAATGGCTGCAGGGATTCCTGATCCAGGAAAGGCTGAAACTGGCACACAGCCCAAAATTATGCAAGGGCTCACCTGGCCACACCTGCCACCTTCCCTACTGTAGCTTTCTGCCAAGGCTCCCCCTGATGCTTTTCCTCTGTTTGCCAAATCTCCCCTTGATCCAAAGGTAGCCAGACTTGCTTCAGCATCCACAATTTGGGGGGCTGGACTTTTCAGGTGCTTCCAGAAGACACCTCCCTCCAGGGAGCTCTGACTTTGCTCTTTCCTCGCCAGAAAAATCAATAGGTTTCCTGGCCCTGCTGTTTATTCCTCCTCTGTTTCCTCAATGTTAATAAAGAGACTGGATTATTTAGATGTCAGGAGGAGGGACGGGGCCGTCCTCCTTGTATGGCAGGGATCAATTTCTAAAAGTCAATAGAAGATGTTTCCAAGCAAACAGAGGTTCACAAGCAAGGGGCTGTCACTGGGCCTGTAACAAGCCTCTCCCGGAAGAGCAGCAAGGGTGGACGAGGGGCAGGAGCCAGCAGAATGCTGAGCAAACAAGCCTTCCAAAGAGTTGGGGGCTCCTTGTTCTGACACAGCCCAGAAGGTCCATGTGGGCAGGAGCTGGCTATGGAGCAGCATCTGCGGCCACGCAATTGTGCTTGACTCCATTGAAGATGGCCCCACCCTGCAACATGCCAGATGGAGGTTAATACTGGTTGTTCATTTCAAACATCTTAAGCTACTTTTTAAGGCTGCCTGTTCCCAAAGCAGGTTACATGAACTTGGAGACACCGTACATTTTCCCATTTTCACCATACATGATCAAATGTGTAGAGCTAGCTCGGTGCTGGAGCGAGAGTGTCAAAGGTGGATTGAAGACGATTGTCGCAGCCATGTCACTGGTAGAGCCAAAGGGCAGGAGGAAATGCTTTACAAAGGGATAGCCAAGGCCAGGGGCCACCCCAGAGAAGGCTATGTCTTTGGTGCTTGTCCATCAGGCAGGTTTCCCGGCAAGCATCGATTAAGACTCCTCCCCAACCAGATCTTCGTGGCAGACTCTATTCTGGGCAACTAAGCTAGCCCAGTGTTTTTAACAATGCCAGAAAGGTAACCACTCCAGGTAAACAACTGCTTATTGATCTAATTGATTCAGAATGTCAACACATTTTGATACCAAAAATGGACTATTGCTTGCAGGAATGACTCATTAGCTCAGCAGGATTTTTCTAAATAAATTGGTCTATGCAAATATGTCCCCTTTCTCCAAAGCACACAGAGACCGTGTCATGCCTCCATTCATACAAGATGTTTAAACTAACCTGAGTCAATTATTCTGTCATACACACACTAATCCCCAGGCAATATAGCATATTATGGCTTTGTGTGATGTTCATTCCCAGAATATGCTGAATCACTGTCTCTGCTCACATAAAACGATCATAAAACATTCTGGTTTCCTAAAAGCAATCTCTCTCTCTCTCTCTCTCCCTCCCTTCCTCCCTCCCCCTCCCTCCTCTTTCTCCCTCTCCTGTCCTCTCCCTCCCACTCCCTCCCTGCCCCTTCCTCTCCCTCCCTCCCAGAAGCAAAGACGATGGTCACTCTGAGCCTTTATATTGATATGAAAGAGGAGACTGTACAGCCAGTTCTTCACTAGCAGGAGAAAGCTGGGAGCAAGTTCCAAGGGCTGGCTTTGAATTATGGGCCGGCCTCTTTGCACTCCTCTGCCTGCCCACTTCTCTGCCTAAGAGTCCCTGGTAGCGGCCTGGCCAGTCTCACCCCAACCACTTGGTCAAGGCTGCCCAGGTCAGAGCAGGTGGGGAAAGGCAGGTCTCACTTGTTGCTCTTCCCCATTTCCCTCCCCCTGGAACTGAGCTAGTCGAAGGTCTGCCCCTCCCTCCCGGCTTTAGCCTTACGCGGGGCGAGAGGGCTGGGGGTTCAGCCTTCTCCGCATTGCCCACCCTCCCCCGGCCCTGGTCACAATGTCCAAATGGCCTAAGCTACGGGAATCCTTTGGGGCGAGGGCTGAAGCGCGGGAGAGCTGGTGGGAGTCTCGTTGGGCAGTCCGACTGCGGCCCTCGGTGGCTTCTTCCCGGGCACTGCGGAAGCGCGGTGAGGCGGGGGCGGCATCCCGGGCTGCGGGAAGCCGGTGCAGTATCTCTCCATCACTCCCGCAGGCGCGGAGCACTTCCTTGGCTCCGAATCCGCTGGAGGAAGAGCCATTCATCACCCGGGCCCCGTTCGGGCTCGGCTGCCAAGGCGCTCCGCAGCCTCTTCGGTGCCCGGCGCAGCCTGGCTGAAGGCAAGATGATCGATGCCCGGGTAAGGAGCAATCGATACCTTCGCCGAGGCCCTTGTCTGTCAGCCTGGCATTGTGTGGACTAATTAGATGATAAAATGTGATGAATGTGTATTAAAGTCAACTTCTCCCTGTTAGCACTCCAGGGATCCTTCCCATTTTCTCACTGACCTTTAGATCTCAGCTTTATTGTACGTGAATGCAATTAAATCCATTTGTCAGATATTTGCATTGCGTCGGCTTGTTCAGAATTCAATTAGTCAGTGTCACTTTCCTGTCCTTGGAGCTTCGGCCAGAAGAGAAACAGCCGCTGCTTTTCAAAGAGCTGCGTTAAAACAGGAGCCTCGAAGCCCTGCTGGACGGGAGTCCGCCCACGACCCCCCCTCGACCCCCCCCCAGGCCCGATCCCACAAGAGGCGAATCGGGGCAGGAGGGAAGGAAAGAGGGAGGGTGAGAATGCCAGCATCACCCAGATGGTGCCTGAAAACTGGTCTCACACCAAACCTTGGTTTGTAAAATCATAATCTCGGGCAAGGGGACGCTGGCGGGGCACTGTCCCCGGGACCTCTGGGGCAGAGAAGAGGCAGGTGTGACCCAGAGTAGCTTCAACAGTGAGACGGGCAGCGTATAAATTTAATAAATAAATAATAAGGTAACACTTTTGGCGTTTGGATGCTCCTGGCTCTGTGCCACGGACTTTTAATTGCAACCGATACAAAGAGAGCCTGGAGTAGAGCAGATGTGAGGATTTTTCTTGGGGTGTTCATTAGGAGTTACACCAACCCCTACAAAAGGTAGATTTTTTTCAGAGGAAGGGGGTTTGAGCTGCTGCTGTGTTAAACATGTACTCCCCCTCCCTCCGTCAATACCTTCTGTCTCTCCTCAATGGGACAGACCCCATCAAGAACAGCCACACCTGAGCTCCCTGCTGAGGGAGGGGCAGGTGTCCGGTGCTGACTTAGCTTCCTCTGTGCCACCTTTGCCACAGCTACTCGGAGCAAGGCCAGATCTCCTGCATAGGACGGGACCAAAGCCAGCCAGGGCTGGCTGCTGGGGGCACAGCTGTTCCCCAAAAGAGGGCACCCATTCCCCATCCCCCCCCTCCTGCAGCTTCTATTATCGCAGGGAGCCTCTCAGAGACCTGGATTGCAGGGCTTGCTTTGCAGCTCTCAGACCTGTCTCCTCTGTTGGCAGATCTCTGGAAACAGGCTCCCAAAGCACCTCAATGGCAGAGCATGCTGAAGAAAAAGAAGGCACCCCCTTCGCCCCTCCCGCCCCATGGTTCCTTTTGCGTGGCCTGGGCTCGCTTCTGACTTTGCAGCCCCTCGGAGCAGAACTCCGAATGAAGCCAGCTCTCTCTGCAGTTAGAATGATCCCAAATTGGGAGGCAGGGCCCTTTGCTCTCCCCCTCTCCCTTTGGAGCTTTTTTAGGCTTCCAGGGGCATTTCTGGGCTTCTCAATGGGCAGACATGTTCATCAAACCCCAGAGAAAGTACAGGCGCTCAGCCTAGCCCAGGATTCAGGACAGGCTATTGGCCTCTTCCTCAACAGATACTGAATAACAGAGTTGGAAGGGACCTTGGAGGTCTTCTAGTCCATCCCCTGTTCAGGCAGGAGGCCCTTTACCATTCTGGGCAAATGGCTGTCCAGTCTCTTCTTAAAAACCTTCTGTGATGGAGCACCCACAATTTGCCACAGCACAGCTGATCTTGGAAGCCAGACAGAGGAGGAGATGGTGAATCCAGCAGAAGATTTTAGTTCCCTGCATTTTCTCTTTCTGGAGACATTTGTTCCAAAACAATGTATTTTATGCAGTGTCATGACTCCCAAGCAAGGTGGGGACACACATGTCTCCCCAGCCCCTTTGTCATGTGACGCTATGGCTATGGGTCACTCTCAGAGACGAAATGCCTTTCAGATACTAAAACCACTTCAATGCTATGACCATGGAGAGGTCAGGGCCCTCCAACATTGCAGCTCTCCACAGATATTGGGGGGGGGGCGGGCTTGTGGCAATTGAGGGGCCTTCCAGTGCTGCTTGTGTGTGCCAAGGTGGGTATGAATCTAATAGTAAAGAAAATGGCAAGCATGGCTACGAAGCCAATCAAAGAACACAAATGGCTCTGTGAGTTTTGCACTCAAATGTTAATCAGACACAACATGGTCTGAAGTTAACCTGAAAAACCCATTGTGGAAATGGAAGCCCTGTGGCAGGTTGAGTGAGGAAGGAAGGGGAACAGCATCAGGGGAAGGACATGACCAGAGGAGGAGAAAGGAGGTTTATCGGTCAAAACCATCACCTTGAATTCCACCCAGAAACACACCAGTAACCAGTGTGGCTCATGCTGTGGATGGACACATCAGAGACCACCCATGAACTCCTGGGCAACCACATTCTGGATATCCAGAGGAATATTACCAGCATATCCCAAGGATATTGTTGGATCCTATATTGGCTGAGGTTCCCTGTAGATGTTAAATGGTTAGCAAAATGACCCCTTTAGAAGAGAAAAGGGGTTTTCTGGAGAACTTCCCAAAGCCCAGAAGCAGAAGGACTCCTGCCATTCCCTTTGCTGGGAAGTGGGCTGGCCTCCCTCCTGCCACCTGGGGCATCTGCATGATGTTGCTGAGCTTTTGCAGGGAAGGCAGGCGGCCCTTCCAGGTCAGACGGCCGGCCGATGCGTTTTCTGGGTCAGAGGAAGCCTTCTGTCATCCCTGGGAACAGCAGGTCCACCCCCCCTCCCCCTTTACAGGCAACTGGAAAAGATCATGGGAAGCTGGAAAGGGATGCAAGCACCAAAGAGACCGAGTGGAGACTCCATTGGCAGCTGATCCCATCAAGAGCAGCTCAGCCAGGTGAAAAGGAACCAGAAGAAGAGCTGCAAATCTTTCAGAGATTCTGCCATGGGGAACTCGCTGAAGGTGAAAATTCTTCTGACCTTTCCAAGATTTGGCATTGACCCCAGAGCAGCATCAGATCATTTCCTGAAGGTCAGGCAGTTCTTAAGGCTGGCCAACCGAAGAGGGCTTGGCAGTGGAGCTGTTCGTTCTGAGGATGCAGCAGCTCCTATGGCTGTCAGAGCCAGGGAAGCTGGGGTGAACAGGGGTGGACTCATCAGATTTCTGAGCAAAAGCCCAGGAAGAGACACACACCCCAGCACTCCCTAGGTAGGTAGACATGTTACAGCAAAAGAATCAGTGAGTGGGGCTCCTTGGGTTGCTGCTGGGTTGCTCAGGATGCCTGGGATATCCCAGCCTCAGTTGAGGGGGGCAGTGTGAAGAAACGTCATGAAACATGGAAAACTAAAAATGACTAGGGACAAACCAAGATGGTTTACTTGTCTCTGAAAAACACGCACAGGCCTTCCTGTGCTCCTGCAGATGTGCTGGGAGGCTTTCCGGCAGACATGGAGACCCCCCATGGGCCAGATCGAGCAGCCACTGTGGGCCGACCCTCCCAGGAAGGAAGGATCCTCTGGTCTCCTCTCATGTCATCCACTCTCTGGTGGCCACAGTTGCCTTGACCTCCTCAGCAGCATCTTCCTGCCCCACCTCTTGAACCCCCTTGTAGCTTCGCTTCTTCCTTTGGGGTCTCTTCTTCTCTGACTTTGACTATCCTACACAGTTTTGGCCCTGGTTTCTTTGTGGTCTTATTTATGCCAGCTTTTATATTCTTGGAGTGTCTTGATTTAGGGATCTATCAAAGTTTCCCTTTCCTCTGAGGTTAAGGGCCCCATGATCAGTGCCCACTTTTTTGTGGCAAAGGCTCGGGTCACAACCTGCCCTTTCTTCTTTCCTGAAAAAGGCTGCCAATTACCCATGAGGAGCTCTTCGGTCAAGAGTGCTTTGCCCACAAAGGTTCCTGCCTTATAATATCTTGCTTAGGTGTCCCCAAAGTGGCTTTTTTCATTTCTGGGAGGGGCCCTGGAGTAATGAGAGAGTCACAGCCACATGGAAAAGCCCCCAGACCTGAGCCACTTTGGCTCTCAGATTCAGCCAGAGCAGCTCTTCCAGGAATAAAAGAAGGGGGCTCATTTCAAGAAAGGGGGCTGTTCCCTGGAGAACAACGAGAACTGCATTTCCATCCTCCAGGATATTGCAAAATACACTTGAAGCAACTGAAAATCCTCCTTGTTAATAGTGGTCACTTGTTAAAGCCCAGCTTTTCAAGATCGCTTTGATCGTCTGGAGAGGTGAGGAAGAATTGGGTTACATTTTAATTTTTGACAGCTGCTTAGAATGTCATTTTTGAGTGAACAATATTTCACTCAATTTCACTTTTGTTATTTTTAAATCTGATATTGTATGCTGCCCAAAACCTCTTTGCGTGAGATGGGCAATTTTAAAACTTAGATAGACAGCAGACAGACAGTCAGATAATAATACATAAATGAATAAATATTAGAGCTTTCTCTCAAACATCCTTATAATTGAGGTGCCTCAGCAATATAATTGCACAAAATGCTTCGCCTTAACCCAATAAAGTTATTAAAGGATAAAGAGCTGAAAAGGCAGAGGTCCCAAAAGACCATAACCACAGAATCAGAATTGAGCTGGAAGGGACCTTGGAGGTCTTCTAGTCCAGCCCCCTGCTCAAGCAAGAGAACCTGTATCTTTTCAGATGTATCTGTCTAGTCTCTTCGGAAGAACCTCCAGTGGTGGAGCACCCAGGATTTCTGAAGGCAACTTCTGTCCCACTGGTTAATTGTCCTCACTGTTGGGAAGTTTCTCCTCAATTCCAGGTTCCTTGATTAATTTCCACCCATTGTTTCTTCCATTGAATCATGGAACCCAAGGGCTAGAAGGGACCTTGAAGGTCTTCTAGTCCAACCCCCTGCCCAAGGCAGGAGTCCTTATACCATACCAGACAAAGGGTTGCCCAACCTTTTCTTGAAAACCTCCAGTGGGAGAAAAGCTGTTCCATATGGTCAGGAAATTGCTCCTTATTTCCACATTGAATCTTTCTCTGATGAGATTCCCCAACTGCTTCTTGTCTTGCACTCAGATGCTATAGAGAATAAATCGCCTTCTTCTCTGTGACAGCCCTTCAAGTATGCGAAGGTTGCTGCCATGTCTCCCCTGAGCCTTCTCTTCATTAGGCTCAACATACCTCGTCCCCTTAGCTTTTCATTGTATGATTCAGCCTCCGGATCCCTTATCCTCTTTGTTGCTCTTCTCTGCACTCTTTCTAGAGTCTCAACATCTTCTTTTCTCAGGGCAACTCGAACTTGATGCCGTATTCCAAGTGCAGACTTACTGGTGCGGCATAGATGAGTAATATCATTTGTCATGATCTTGAATTAATTCTCCATTGGCTTTTTTGGCAGCTGCATCACATTGCTGACTCCCTTGAGCTGTGACTCACCAGAAACCCTAGATCCATGATGGCGAACCTATGGCACACGTGCTACAGGGGGCATACAGAGCCATATCGGTGGGCATGCAAGCTCAGCTCCAGTGCACACATTTTCGGGCCTTCTGGGCCACCCGGAAGTAGGAAAACAGGCCGTTTCCTGCCTCTGGAGGGCTTGGGGGAGTGGGGAAGGCCCGTTTTTTGCTCTCCCCAGGCTCCAGAGCCTCCCTAGGAGTCTAGGGAGGACAAAAACGGCCTCCCCCCCCCCCGAGGCCCTTTGATGGGACTGGAAGTTGGCAAATGGGAGCCTGGGGAGAGCAAAAGAACGGGCCTACCAAGCCCACTGTGCCATCACGTGCCAAAAGCGGGGGGGGGGAGCACAGGGGGGTCACACATGCATGCATGGGGGTGGGGCATGGGGTGCATTAGAATTATGGGTGTGGGCACACACACGTGCGACACCCCCCCCCCCCGCACGACTCCCGCTTTTGGCATGCGACGGCAAAAAGGTTAGTCATCACTGCCCTCGATCCTTCTCATAGTTACTGCTGTTGAGGCAGTTACCGCCTGCTGGCATTCTGTACCTATGCATTTGATCTTCACTGCCTAAGTGTAAAATCTTACTTTTCTCACCACTGAATTGCATTTCATTGGATAGAGTCTGATGTTCAAGTCTAACGAGATCCTCCTGAGTCTTGAATCTCTCTTCTGAAGTGTTGGCTATTCTCCTCAGCCTGGTGTCATCTGCAAATTTGATGAGTTCCCTTCAATCCCCTCATCTAGTTGTGGATGTTGAAGAATACTGGACCTAAAACAGGATCTTGAAGTACCCCCACTCCATGCTTCCCTCCCATCTAGATGTAAGCCATCTGGTCCTGGAGATTTGAACTCATCCAAAGCAGAGAGGTCTTCTCTTATCAATTCCTTGCCTACTTTGATTTTCATTCCTATTCTGTCCCCCACAGCGCTGCTTTTTCCAAGGCAGGGTTACCCCAGCCCATAGTTTATGTTCCTGCATCATCCAGGCAGTCACTGCAGAGAGGCCCAGTATGTGCCCTGGCAAGCAAGCAAGCAAGAGCCAGCTTCCCCCACCCGCAATCTCATCCTGTGCATCTCTGCCTTCCATAGCATCAATCACGGCCTCTGCCCCTCTGATAGCTCCATTAAATCCTCAAGGAGAGGCTCAGAGCGGCCCCAGAGCAGACGTCTCTGCTGTCAGAAGATCCTGTGCTGCAGCAGCAGCATCAATATTCTCTTGACAAAGGCAGGGAGCGGCCGACGGCCAGTGGCCTTGGGGTACTCTTTCCCTAAGAGGCAGTGGGCGCCCAGATGGGAGGCAACTGGACAACGGCTGCTGCAGCCGCTGCCGGAGCCAGATCCCTGCTTTTTCACCATCAGCAGGACGGGGGGAGGGAGTGCTGACCATCACCCCCGTCCTGCCAGGCCCAAGTTGCGATAAAAGTAGGGGTGTTCTGGGTTGAGGGGGAAAGGCAAAGGCCTCCTGGGAATTACAGCCAGCTCATAAGAGGCCCAAGGAATTATATCGGGGAGAGGCTGGAACACTCGGAGACTTTGCATGTTGTCAAAGAGCCCAATCAGGCCAATTGAGGAGGAAATCGGGGTCTTCTTAAGGATAAATAATGGAAATTAATTACCTTGGGAAACTCACATTTCACTGTGGTAAATGAGGAGAGAACCTGTTAATAGGTTCTCTTATGAGACAGCTTTCTAGGATTGCTGGTTAATGGGAATAACAATATGGCATTTTAGCAAAGAGATTAAAATCTGGCATTCTGCATCTCTGGTTGGAGTGGGCCAGTTCAGATTCCGCAGTCAGCAAACAATGGCTTATGGCTCAGTGGGATGTGTGAACTGAGCCAATTGTGGCTTATTCAAAAAAATCAGTTTAATAAATCAAGGCTTAGGGTAAGTATGTAACCTTCTCAGCATTACACCTGGTGGCTAAAGACACCTGGAACGCGAGGAACCACTTTGGTTTTTAAACTGAACCTTTTTAACAATCATAGGACCACAAAATTTGGGGGTGATGTGGGGGCACATTGGTTCGAGTGCAGTACTGCAAGCTGACTCTGCCCACAGCCAGCAGTTTGATCCTGACTGCCTCAAGGTTGACTCGGCCTTCCATTCTTCCAAGGCCAGTAAAATGAGGACCCAGATTGTGTGGGAGCAAGAGACTGACATTTGTAAGCCACTGAGCTGAGCAGGCTGTAAAGCACTATGAAGCGGTATCTAAGTCTAAGTGCTATTGCTATTTATAGATTGAAAACGACCTTGTCCAGAGCCAAATGTTACTCCACAACCATCTAGACTTTCCTTTAGACCCTGGTGAATTGGAGCCCCCAAGGTCCCAGTGCAGGCCATCTAATGAAGGTCAGTTTGCTTGTAACTTGTGTGTCCCAAAGGGGCATTTTCAAGAGGCAACTGGACTTCCTTGTTTTTCTTTGAAAACATTTCGCTTTTCATCCAAGAAGCTTCTTCAGTTCTGACTGGATGGTGGGGAATGGAAGGGTTTATGTTCCTTGTAAACAGCTGGTCATTTGCATTCTTTTGAATGCGTGGAAGATAAACCCTTCCATTCCCCACCATCCAATCAGAGCTGAAGACGCTTCTTGGATGAGAAGCGAAACATCTTCAAGCAAAAACAAAGGAAGTCCAGTTGCCTCTTCACAACCATGACCTGGATGACAGAATTTCCATAGACATTTGTAATTGGTTTGGTGGAACAATCCTGAGCAATTCCATCCCATCTGTTACATGTAGGGCTCCATTCTGGACCCCCAATACAGTACCTGAAGGCAAGAATTGCATTGCCCTGCAGCCTTTCTTTCTCCAGGCCAAACATTCCCTGGGCTTTTAATGGTTCCGTGTCAATCTTTCCTTCCAGAGCCATTGTCACCCTGGTCGTTCTCCAGACTTGCCTTGTCAACATCTTTCTCAAATAATGGGATGGAATGGGATGGGATGGGAGAATAGAATGGAATGGAATGGAATGGAATGGAATGGAATGGAAAGGAAAGGAAAGGAAAGGAAAGGAAAGGAAAGGAAAGGAAAAGAATAGCTGTTTTCCCAAAAATATGACCTATTCTGAAAGTAAGCCCTAGCTTGATTTTACATGTATGCCCAATATACGCTCTACCCCCCAAATAAGCCCTACTTAAGACCCTGCCCACTCCAGAGTGCCCAAGTAAAAGTTAAGCTAAGGTGAGGATATGGGGTGGAGCTGCCCTACTACTTACCTTCAGACAGTTGCAGCCAGGCCTCACTCACCTCGGCCCATTTCTTCTGCATCTGGCAAGGCTTTCCTGAAGGCCTCTGTAGCTGATCACAGAGCTTCAGGATGGCCTTGCTGGTCGAAGAAGTTCCTGAAGGCCTCTGGGGGCGAAAAGGAAGCCAGGGGCGATGCACGCAAGTGAGGTGAGTCAGTGGACAACATCCCCTCCCAGAAAATAAGACCTGCTGCCTTTTTTGATGGCAAAAAAAATATAAGACAGGGTCTTATTTTGGAGGGAAACATGGTAGGAGAGGAGAGGAGAGGAGAGGAGAGGAGAGGAGAGGACAGGACCTTGGAGATCTTCTAGTCCAGCCCACTGCTCAAGCTGGACCTATACCATTTCAGATAAATGATTGTCTAGTCTCTTCTTAAAAACCTCCAAACATGATGCTCAAAACTGGACACAATAATCCAGATCTGGATGACCAGTGCAGAAGGGAAGGGAATGATTTCTCTCAAGCATGACATGGTATTTCTGGCTTTGCAGCTAAGGATGGAATTTTCTCAGCATTACTGCTCTGTTTTTTCTGTTCTGTTTTTGATCCCCCTAAACACCTAGATCCATTTTATATGCCTCAGGAATGTTCCCCCCGTCCTATTCTGACGCTTTTAACTTCTCCTACATCAGTGTGTCCTCTACAAATTTGATATTCATATATTCTAATCTCTGATTTCAAGTCACATATAGAGATGTTAAACAAAAAGGGCCAGAATAGATCATAGAAGCCTCGGCCTCTTCGGCTTCCAGCCTGATTTGCACCTGGCCACAACCACCGGTTGGCTGAAGGTGTTCAGGAAGCGCCATGTCCATCTGGAGCCAGCAAAGCCCTCCCCCCCCCCACTTTGCCATCTTCTTTGCTAAAATCTCAGGATAGACTTCAGTGAACTTGAGCCTGCCCACAGTCAACTAAACTGGCAGCTGCCAAGAAATGAAATTGCTAAATCATGATTTCTTCTTGCTAAACCCTGACTGACTCCTGCCAAGCAACACATTCTTCCCTAAACGCTCACAACCCAGCCAACTGCTGGGACATTTTATAGTCAGAACAGAAGAGAAGAGAAGAGAACACCAGAGTTGGAAGGGACCTTGTAGGTCATCTAATCCAACTGCCTGCTCAAACAGGAGATCTTAGACCGTTTCTGAGAGGGCAGTTCAGTCTCTTCTTGAAAGCTTCCAGTGATGAAGCTCCCACAGAGCTTTGCTTGGTATCGGCATCAGGCTGGTGGGTCAGCAGGTTCTCCTCTCTGAAGTTGGAAACCATGAGAGCTGGTTTGGCTAGTGCAGGGGTCTGCAACCCGCGGCTCTGGAACCACATGTAGCTCTTCCATACCTCTGCTGTGGCTCCCTGTCACTCAAAATATGTGTCAACACCACCAATGTATGACACCCACCGGCACATGATTGAGCTTTTCAACCCATCTTTTTTTTTTTTTTTTTTGGAATTCAAAATGTTTTTGTTGCATGCAGAAGTAAAAATCTGTTTTCTCTGTAGAAATTCATTGCTTTCATAAACGCGATACACTATAGTTTTTTTATACAGAGCATAAAGGTAAAAAAATGATATATGCAGGGTTATCTTCATTTTAGATGTCAAAAGGGTTTTATGGTTCCTGATGTTTTCTTTTCTGTGGGAAACAGGCAGTGCTGGGATTCAGCCAGTTCGCACCACTTCGGGAGAGCCGGTTGTTAACTTTCTGAGTAATTCGGCAAACTGGTTGTTGGAAGAAATTATTAGGGCAGAGAAGCGGTTGTTATATTACTTGAATCGCACCACTGGAAACGGGTCCAAATGGCTCTTTGAGTGTTTAAGGTTGCCGACCCTTGGCCTAGTGGTTAAGGCCCCATGCCAGAAAGTGGGACTCTGTGAGAGCAAGTCCCACCTTTGACATGAAAGGTGGCTGGGTGACCTTTGGCCAGGCCAGGCCCTTTCTTAGCCCAACCCACATCACTGGGCTGTTGCTGTGGGGAAAAGAGGAGGAATGTGTGTTGGAGATGTTTACCACCTTGAGTTATTTATAAAATAATAAAAGTGGGATGTAAAAAAACACATTTTCCCTTCAATCCCCTGGGATTATACCCATCTTTCCTTTCCTTTATTTCTCAAAAGTTGTAACAAGCTCTGGGATGGCATCTATATGCTCCTTCAAGGTTTGCGGGTGCAGTTGGTCTGGTCCTGCCAGCTTCATTCGCTCACAAGCCCCCAGGGCTCCCTGACCAGTGGCCACCTCTCTTCATTCCTTCCTTCTGACAATTTTTCCACTCAGGTAACAGTTCTCCTTCAGGAAGGGTTTAAAAACTCTGTGCATGCCTGTCCCCCGTATCTACCAGCCCTTCTTTTTATTACTGGCATAGCCCGAAAGAACCCTGGGTATTGCTCTTTTATCCTGCTCATTCGAGGATGTAAATTGAAATAATCCCTTTCTGTGTAACTTCAGAAATGATGCTGAACTAATAAAGATATTTTCCTTTTCATTTTGCAACTTCTCTCAATACGGCAAATTTTTGCTCATAAGCACTCTTTCCTAGAGATGCCCTCTGCCTAACAGTACTCTACTGGTCTGGAAGAAAGTCTTCATCACAAGAGCTGGAAGGGACCTTGGAGGTCTTCTAGTCCAACCCTCTGCCCAAAGCAGGTGGCTTTATACCATCTCGGACAAATGGCTGCCCAACCTTGATCATGGAAAGTAATTTTCTATTTTACTCTGCCCTGGTCAGATCTCATCTGGACTACTGCATCCATTTCCAGGCACCACGTTCAAAAGGAAGTGGTGCCCAATGGGGAATGGCCAGAAAGATCTGGGTATCTTTAGCCTCCAGCTGAGAGCCTTGTGAGAGAGAGATGATGGCAGTCTTCAGACAAGAGTGGTGGAGGGTTCTTGCTAGAGAGAGGAGAGGGAGGGAGGGAGGGAGGTTTTCTCTTATTCTATTATTCCAGAATGCAGGACCAGGTCTGGAAGGAATGAGGTTCAGCCTAGACTTCAGGAGAAACTGGCTGTTACCAGAAGCGGTGAAGTCTTCTTTTCAATTGGCAGAGATGCCCAGTATGCATCAGTGATTGCATGACCTCTGTAGATGCCATAAGCGAAAGAAAAAAGAATTGCCCCAGGGGATCCTGCCCCAAGAGGAGGGTTGGACTCAATCTGAAGGCCTTTTCTAGCTCTGTGACTCCTTCATTAGTGCCAGGACAGGTTGCTTGTTCTCAGGGGCTGAGATCTGGGGGTGGGTGGGGGGGAGGGAGGCGGTTGTCTGGCACCACCGGAATTTCAAGCTGAGGCTGTCTGGTTGAGGAAGTTGTTTCAGGAGCAATAAAACAATGAAATACCTTGGATCCTGGTCCCACATGATTTTAAAGGGTAAAAACCAAACATAACAAATCACAATATTTTCAAATATGGTGGCAAATTGTCCATTTAGTTAAAATCCCATCCTTCTGAGCAGCCTGGACCTCTCCATGCTCTCCTGCTCCACTGGAACCCAGTGAGAAGCTCGGCACTGATCTTTCCCCATGAATTCCCACCTTGTACCTCATGATTACACATGATTATAATTTGTATTCAAAAACTTGTCTTGTGCATAACACAGCAGTATTGGCACATCACCCAATTACTCAAGAAGTCGTTAGTGGCAAAAGGTATGTCTGATCTGGCATCCAGCCAATTTCCCAGGATGTGGGATTTTCACTAAACCACATCTGGCCTCCCTTACTTCTGATTTAATGGCCTTCGGGAAATATCTCTCTAAACAGTGAAACTTCTGAGTTTTTTTAAAAAATCAAAGGATGGCAGTGGCAAAGTCCTGCCTCACCACAGAGGCCCTCTAGCCCAGGTAATGGCTATTCCTCACACAGCAGCTAATGGGCCCAGGGCTATGTGCCATATTGCTCCTATTTTGGATGAATTATTGATGGAGGTCGAAAATAACAGTGTAAAGGAAAACAGGGAACCTGTGGAACAAGATAGAAAGTGTCTACGGGAGAGTCCACAAGGTTCTGGAGGGGAAACCCAGAGTCCATATTGTCCACCACTCAAATATTTGGAGGCAGTGGGGAATGGTACAAGGGAAGCAAGCAGAGATCTGGCCTTCAGACCACTCTCCAATAGATTGTTGAGAGTGTGGTGGCACGACAGCTTCCCCGGCACCTGGATGAAGCTATCTATCTGGACCCATATCAGTCGGGCTTCAGGCCTGGGTACAGCACAGAAACAGCATTGGTCGCGTTGGTGGATGATCTCTGGAGGGCTCGGGACAGGGGTTGTTCCTCTGTCCTGGTCCTATTAGATCTCTCAGTGGCTTTTGACAGCATCGACCATGGTATCATGCTGCAACAGTTGAGGGGGTTAGGAATTGGGGGCACTGTCCTGCGGTGGTTCTCCTCCTTCCTCTCCGACCGCTCGCAGTTTGTGATGGCAGGGGGGCAGAGGTTGACTTCGAGGTGCCTCGCATGGGGAGTGCCGCAAGGGTCGGTCCTCTCACCTCTTCTGTTCAACATTTATGTGAAGTCGCTGGGCGAGATCATCCATGGTTTGGGGGTGAGAGTCCATCTGTATGCTGATGATACTCAGCTGTACATCTCCACCCCAGACCACCCCAATGATGCCCTTGATGTGATATGAAATAGGCTCAGACTCAACCCTTCCAAGACTGAGTGGCTGTGGCTTCCGGCGTCACGATATAGTCAGCTGGTGCCATCGCTTACTATTGGGGGTGAATCTTTGCCCCCCACAGAGGGGGCTTGCAATCTGGGTGTCCTCCTGGATGCACGGCTGTCTTTTTTTTTTTTAATTGAAAAAGTTTTACAAATACAAATTTTCTTTTCTCCCCCCCCCACCCCCCCCACCCCCCGTCCCATCCCTTCCCTCCCTTGGCTTCCCTTATAAAAGTTATTATTCATACAAACTCCCCAAATATTAATTTAAAAAAAAGGGAAAAGGTGAAATCCTAAACATATCATGTCATACATTTCTCCCATCTACTCTACCCCGTCATTACTAAAAATTTCTAAATAATTATTATTCTATAATAATAAAATTTCTTAATTTATAATATCTACTCATATCTATCCCCAATATTACAAAATTAAATCCAAATCATAATTCCCCCAATTACTCTACCCCCTATATAAACTATCACTTTCTACTTAACATATTCTACAAAACATTCTACATCTGCATAACAACTTCTGTTTAATCCAGATCATAATTCCCCCCAATTTCTTTACCCCCTATATACTATGACTCTCATCATAACATAATATTTTTCAGCTAAATGCTATGATACTTCTTTGTTTGATATCTATTCTGCACATAATCTATCCATTTCTTCCATTCCCAAACAAAAGTTTCTTGGGTCTTATCTTTTAGATACGTTGATATCTTTGCCATTTCTGCAAAACTAGCCACCTTCAGGATCCATTCTTCAATAGTAGGTAAAATATCTTTTTTCCAATATTGTCCAATCAACAACCTAGCTGCTGTAATCATATGTAATATCAATCTTGTTTCATTCAATGAAGAGTCCTTAACTATACCCAATAAAAACAGTTGTGGAGAAAATTGGAGTTTCTTCTTCAGCACATTTTGCATAACCCACCAAAGTTTAATCCAAAAAGCTTTCACTTTTCTGCAGGTCCACCAGATATGGTAATATGTAGCATCTAAACAATCGCATCTCCAACATCTCGGTTGAACATTAGGATACATGCATGACAGTTTCTTAGGATCTAAATGCCACCTATAAAACATTTTATAAAAGTTTTCCCTCAAATTCTGTGACTGAGTAAATTTAACATTCTGGACCCATATCTTTTCCCATGTTTCCATCATAACTAGTTCTGCAAAATTTTGTGCCCATTTTATCATGCAATCTTTAACTAATTCGCTTTCAGAATCTCTTTCCAGCAATATATTATAAACCCTTTTAATATGCATTGGACCTTTCTCTTTTATCTGTCTCACCAAATCTTCTTCATGCATCATTAAACCAGTTTTTTGGTCTTCCCTCCGTCTTGATTGAAGTTGACTATACTATAACCAAGTTAAATTAATCCCTTCTTCCAACAGAGTATTAAATGACTTCAAGATCCAACTGCCCCCATCATCAAAAAGTATCTCTTTGTATAAAATCCCCCCGAGTGACTTTATATTCTGTATAATATGACCAAGATCCAACCACAGAGGTATTTTGTAATCCAATTTAAACTGGTGCTTCTTCCAAACTCTCATCAACGAATTTCTGAGTATATTTGGTCATGATGAATCACCTCTTGCATAACTGGCATTAATCTTTTGGCTAATACTTTTGCAAAAATTTTGTAATCCGTATTCAGGAGAGATATTGGTCTAAATTTTTCTGGTTTTGTGGAACCTTCCTCTTTTGATATCAATGAAATAAAGGCCATCTTCCATGAAGGGGGTATCTTTCCCCCCTGTTGTATACTACAAAATAAGTCTTTGAGATGTTCAGTCATTTCTGTTTGTAAAGTTTTATAATACACTGCTGTCAAACCATCCGTCCCTGGAGCTTTAGCCATTTTCAATTGTTTGATTGCAAAAACAATCTCCTCGGATGTTATTAATTGATTCATTCTTTCCTTTTGCTCTCTAGAGATTTTTGTAAGTCTGGTTCCTTCTAAATATTTGTCAATAAGTTCGTTCTTTATATGGTCTTTGGCATATAATTTAGAGTAATCTAAAAAAGCTTGTTTGATTAGATTTTGTTGAAAAACTTCCTTCCCTCCATAATCAATAATATCAATAATTCGGAAACTCTGCTGTTTTCTCAATGTATAAGCCAACCATCTGCCCGGCTTATTAGCATTACAAAATGTATTATGTTTTGCAAATTGTAAATTAGTTGCAGTTTGTTCCGCTATAAGCAAGTGAAATTGGTCTTTCAGAAGTTTTATGGTTTCTTGTAATTTTTTATCCAACGGATTTCTTATATATAATTGTTCTTTTTTCTTTATTTCCACTTCCAATTCTAATCTTTTCCTTTGTTGATGTGACTTGTGTTTAGAGTTCATATAAATCAGTACACTTCACATGTATGCCTTGCTTGCGTCCCAAACAATTTCAATGGGTGTACCCTTGTTCAGATTCATTTCAAAAAATTCCTTCACATGTTTTTTGAGTTCAATTATATTCTTTTCATATCTAAACAAATTCTCATTTAATCTCCAGGATCTTCTCTCCTTCTTTCCCATTTCTATCTCTATCCATATCGGGCTGGATAGAGATAGAAATGGGAAAGAAGGTCCTGGGAAATATTTTCGTCTTTCTTGTTTTAGTAAGTAAGTCAGCTGTAACTAAAATAAAATCAATCCTAGAAATGGATCTATGTTGATCTGAAAAAAATGTAAAGTCCAGTTCTTTCGGATTCTGCACTCTCCATACATCCTTCAGTTCCAAATCCTCTTTCATATCAAAAAAACCTGTGGTAATTTGACCCCTGATTTTGCCAAGCTCTTTTTATCAATTTTAGTGTCAATCACTCCATTCCAATCTCCCATAATCAAAATAAATTTGTAATTCCATTGCAATATTTTAGCATATAATAATTTATAAAAATTTTCCTGCTGTTGGTTAGGTGCGTAGATTCCAATCACCAAAAGTGGGTCATTCTGTACATTTAATTCAATTGCTATATATCTTCCGCAATCATCTGTTTCTATAACTTTAGCTGATAGTTTTTTGTTTATATACAACACAACACCATTTTTTTTTTCTAGGCTCGAAGATATAAATTGTACACCTAATTTGGCATTTGTCAAATATTTTTGATCCTGGATCCTAATGTGAGTTTCTTGCAAACAAATAACATCATTATTAAATTGTCTCAAATAGTGAAATATTTTCCTTCTTTTCTGTGGAGAGTTCAAACCATTCACATTCCAAGATAGAAATTTAACTGTCATTTGTAGTCTCACGAAGCGAAGCAAGCATTTGCCGAAGTTTCTGTTCCAAAGCAGTAGTCTTCGGTCTGGCTCCTCCCATGGCTTCAGATTTCTGCGATTTATCATTAGCCCCCTTCTTCTCTTGTGGTATAATGGACCTCTGCTACTGTTGCTTCTCTAAGATTTGCTTCTGAGCTGCACGAGTTATACGTTGATCTCTACGTTCCTGCATCAGCAGTTCAAGGTCCAGTGCCACCTCTCTTGTGCTTCTGGCTAGCCCTTTTCTAGGCTCTGGAAAGTCCAGCAGTAATTCATCTGAAGAGCCACCTACTGCTCCTTGACTTTCTTCTATTGCTCGTTGAGATTCAATTGCCTCCAGCTCCATCTGCTTCCGCTGTTCCTCAGTCTCTCTTTCAAATTCCTTATCTTTATCACCTTCCTCTATAGTTAGCACCGAAGATGAACGTGGAGATGTTGCACCAGGTTTAAAAACATGGTAGTAAAAGTGTTCCGCTTTTTCAATAGTGTTTAAACGATATCTCTCACCTTCATATTTCAAAAT
Organism: Masticophis lateralis; assembly: GCA_030761175.1. Lineage (NCBI taxonomy): Eukaryota > Metazoa > Chordata > Lepidosauria > Squamata > Colubridae > Masticophis > Masticophis lateralis. The sequence goes on along the minus strand of JAUDYJ010000013.1, from coordinate 19,973,175 downwards.
TATGCCAACTGGGGCATCCCATCTAAATGGAATCTGACATTTCTTCAATTCAGTCACCAAGAATCCAAAGTCCTTTCTATCTCTTAACATCTTGGGCGGTAGTTCTTTGTAAACACCAATCTGATTTCCATCTACCTGGATAGTAGTAAGGAAGGACTTCTGCAAAATATCATTCCTCATTCTTCTATCAGTGAAATAAACAATCACATCTCTAGGCACGGCTGTCTTTAGAAGAGCATATGACGGCCGTGGCCAGGGGGGCTTTTTATCAGGTTCACCTGATCCGCCAGTTGCGGCCCTTTCTGGATCGTGACGCCTTGCGTACAGTCATTCATGCCCTTGTCACCTCCCGACTGGACTACTGTAATGCTCTCTACATGGGGCTCCCCTTGAAGAGCACCCAGAGGCTCCAATTGGTCCAGAATGCGGCCGCGCAGGTGGTTATGGGCGCAACTCGTTGTGCCCATTTGATACTCCTCCTGCGCGCACTGCACTGGCTCCCAGTTGTCTTCCGGGTGCAATTCAAGGTGTTGGTTACCACCTTCAAAGCGCTTCATGGCATTGGACCTGGGTACCTTCGAGACCGACTCCTGACACCAGTAGCCTCCCACCGGCCAGTCCGCTCCCACAGAGAGGGACTCCTCAGGGTGCCGGTGGCCAAGTTATGTCAGCTGGCGACACCCAGGGGGAGGGCCTTCTCTGTGGGAGCCCCTGCCCTGTGGAATGAACTGCCCCCAGAAATGCGTAAGATCTCCGACCTCCGTGTATTTCGCTGTGTCCTCAAGACCCTGCTGTTCTGCCAGGCCGGGTTATCAATGTAATGATTTTAACCGGATGTTTTAAATTGGGGGTTTTAAATTTGGGGTTTTATATTTGAGCCGAAATTATTTAATAATTTTAATTATTTTTAATTTATGTTTCTCTTTGTGCTTTTAATAGGCTGTACACCCGCCCTGAGTCCTTCGGGAGAAGAGCGGTATAGAAATATAATAATAATAATAATAATAATAATAATAATAATAATAATAATAATAATAATAATAATAATATTTTAGGCTGCAGCCCCAACCAGCAGCCTCCCTCCTCAAGGGAGCACTGGCAAACTCAAGGATCTTCTATCCCACAGCTGTAGAGCAGCTTAATGTAGGAGAGAAGACTCAGTCTAGACTAGAGTGACCACCTAGCAAATATTTCACAGGAAACAGGGTTGGCTCTTCTCCATGAAGGGAAGATGATCCTTGGAAGGAATCATTAGAACGGGGCTTGGTCCTCTGTAGAACCAAGAGGATAGATGTCTCTCACCTCCAGGAAGAGCCCGTCCTTTTGTGCATCTCTCAGCCTGGTCGCCCTCTGCACCCCAGGCAAAGATGCTGAAAGGATGGAGATGCATAAATGCAAAGATGCATAAAGGATGGAGCAGGAAAAAAAGGGGGGGAACCCCACCCATGCTTGCCCCAAGATTCACTGGGAGAGGCAAGGGACAATCCGGCTTCCTCTGCTTATTGCTTCAAATGCTGGTTCTCATCTTTCAAGCAAAAAACAATCTTGCGATTTGCAGGAGAGGCTCTTTTTTTCCCAATAGCATTTTATTAAGTTATAAGATAAAACAAGATACAGAATACCAAAGAAAATAGGAAATCAGTGGGGGAAAGTGGGCGGGAGAGAAGTGAGGAAGGGTTGGGAAAAAGAAAAAGCATTGACTTCCGACTGAGTCCCTCTGTTGCAGTAGAATAAAGCATTAACATCAAACCACACCTTTTTTTCATAATAATAATTTCATAATAATAGATGCTTTCTATAAGCATTTATCAATCTAATCGGTAAAACCCAAAATTAACGTTTCATTGTTTTCCGCTTCAAGCACAAAGTTCAGAAGCTTTGTCTCCAGGTGGAAACAAAAGCACTAATATTCTTTTCTTTAGTCAAAATAGTCAATTCTGCCATTTCAGCTTCTGCAGCCATTCACAGGAGAGACTCGAAGCATCTCTGACGAGTCTCCCAGGCCACACCTGGTGGGTGCCGGGTCTTCTCATGGCTCCTCTCGTGGGCCCAGCAAATGCTTTCTCCAAAGAGCTGTTTTGGCCCCCACCTGTTTTGGCCAGGGTGACTTAATTCTCCTGCCCAGCACGACGGCTTGAGCATTGAATTGCCACAGTGAAATTTCTTGGAGATGTTTTATCATCTTTGTGATGATTGTTTTCTATTGATTCATTTGGTTTAGTTTTTCATTCAACTGGACACCAACGTGATCCACTTTTGAGAAGGTGGCTATATAAATTAAATAAATCAGAGAAAACTAGCTGAATTGGAGTTTGTTCCATACGACTCAAGGTCACACCAAGAAGATGCCCCCTCAGTTAACATGTTCTTGGCGTGTCCACCTAATTAACAAGGGATTTATCCTGCAATTATGGGGAGGGGCCAGGATGGGACCAACCGCAAGGCCTGGATTTTTCAATCATGCTTGTCTCTGAATTACCCAGAATTCCAGTGATGAGCTTCCCAAGGTATTTGAATCATTTTTTATAAATTGTCTAGCAGAGAACGAGGAAGCAACGGTGGTGATAGATGTAGTGGTGCCAAGTGACAGCAACATCAAGAAAAGGATGAGAAGCTGGAGAAGGACCAGGCCTGAAGGAGGCAGTGGGGAGGATGGGAAAGTCAAGGCCAATGTGATCCCAGTGGGCACTCAAGGCTGTGGTTCCTAAGCTGGGAGAGGATCTCCAACAGATAACAGTGAGGACATCAGAGCTCTCTGTCCCGAAGGAGAAAGGGCCAAGAACAGCTGAGATCCTGCGCAGAGCCTTCAAACTCCCAGGCTTTGGGCGAGAGCGCGAGAGTGAGGCCACCCAGAGAGTCAGAGGGGAATTTATATTGCAGAGCCACCTCATGTTGAGCAGGGGAAGCAATGGGGAGAAATGGTGAAATGTGCCTTGTGACAGCACACGTAGGCCATGCTTAGCACATACAGTAGGTGATGTCTGGAGGCAAGTAGAAGTGGCTTGCTCTGTGATGTCATTGTGCACATTTCACCCTTTGTTGCTTTGTCTGTACTGGAGGTCTGTGCCCTTAGCTGTAGTAACCCTTTGCTCTTATAAATTTGGCACCAAACCAAATTTATCTCATATCAGAATTTTCCCTAGGCTATCTAGCAGACATTCTGTTTATTTTAAGAGCCAATATTCTGGGATTCCCACCAGGGGTGGGTTCTAAATTTTTTACTACCGATTCTGTGGGCATGGCTTATTTTGTGGGTGTGGCTTGATGGGGAGTAATGTGACTGGGTGGGTGTGGCCAACTTTTTTTTTTAACTTTTAAAAGCATTTTTTCTACAACCTTAAGAGGTTGCAGAAAAAAATGCTTTTAGAAGCTTCTGACAATCAGGCAACTCAGCTGGGATCGCCAGAGGCTTTTAAAGGCATTATTTTTCCTACAGAGGCTTTTTTTTCCCTCATCAGAGGCTTTTTTTTTTTACTTATAAAAACATTTTTTCGGCCAAAAAGGTTGTAGAAAAATGCTTTTAAAAGTAAAAAAAAAAAAAGCCTCTGATGAGGTGGGCGGGGTAAGTGAGTGGCGACCGGGCTGGGGACCAGTTCTGGGGCGTGGCCAGCCAATGTTATTACCAGTTCTCCGAACTACTACAAATTTTTACTACCGGTTCTTGTGAATCAGTGCAAACCGGGAGCAACCCACCAGATTCCCACTGAACATTTCACTGCTTGATGTCTCTGGAGATTCAGGTCATGGTTGTCCCAAAAGTGTTTTTCCAAAAGGCAACTGGACTTTCTTGGGTTTTTTTCCTTGAAGGTATTTTGCTTCTCATCCAAGCAGCTTCTTCAGCTCTTCACTGCTTGACACAGCCAACACAGTTGAAGGCCGTTTTCTATATCAGTTAAGCAAAACTTTACCTTTTTTTGGCATTCTTTGGCTTTGGTAATCCTCCGGTGCACGTGTCAGCCTTCCCAGGTAGACCAGACAGGAAACACAACCAGATGAGCTAAGTCTACTTTACTGTAAGGCTATATTAACAGAATCTTGCTAGTCTGGAAGTATAAATGCATCCTTTATAGGCTAAGAAGCTAGGGAGGGTCCTCCTGAGACTCTTCTCTCTGCCCATTAAGCAGCTCTGGGCTAGGCCCTCTCTTATCTAACAGGCAGCATTTCTTCCCCTCATCTCTCGAGCTGCTTCTCATTTACTATCACAGTACATGCTGATGTACTGTGCCTTGTTTCTCATAGGACTAGATGTAAATAGGGACTGTATTCAGTCTGCACATATCTGGTGTACAGCATTTCAGTATCATCTCTATATACTCTATATATGACTTCAGTAACAGAGTAACAGTGCCTGGAATGCACTTCCTGACTCTGTGGTTTCTTCCCCAAATCCCCAAAACTTTAACCTTAGACTGTCTATTGTCGACCTCACCCCATTCCTACGAGGTCTTTAAGGGGCGTGCATAAGTGCACCAGCGTGCCTTCCATCCCTGTCCTATTGTCCCCATTTATTCATAACCATTTCATATATTCATAATCATGTTTGTACTTGTATCTGTTATCTTATACATGCTTGACAAATAAATAAATAGATAAATAGACAATAATAATAATATCTTTGATCTTTGAATAATTTAGTATCTACCTGTTGGGGTCCTTGAGCATGCCAATTCATGACTGGAACCTCCGGGATTGGAAGATCATTTGGAAAAGTTTTATTTCCTGTTTATTCCTTGTCTGTTTCCATCTTCAATTTCTTAAAGTCATAACTGTAATAACGCTTCTTGTCTCTTCTAACAACTCTCTGAAGTGTGCTAAATTCCTCCCCGAGATCCTTGTCTCTCGTCTGACTTCTCCGTTCTTCTTGGCAATTTCCACCGTCTGTTCTGATACGCTGTTTGCTTTTTGCTGGTTTCTTGGATTTTGGCAGGTTCTTTAACACCTTCTTTGATTTCATTATGGAGTTCCTGTCAATGAAGTTCAGGACCTCAAAAGGATTCCTGACAAAAGTGGTGGGGACCATAGCCTGGGAACTGGCTGCGTTTCTTCCTCTTTAGCTTGACTTGGAGCTTGTGTGTCTGTGTGAGCAGCGTGTGATTTGTCCCACAGTCCTTCTCTGGCCATGTTTTGTTATTATAACTGAGTCCTTCCATCTGCTTCTGTCAATGATATAGTATACTTGAGTTCTGCACGCTCCCTTGGGTGATTTTCATGCATATAAGCACAATTTGGTTTTTGAAAACTGTGTTAGCAATGCAGAAATCATTAGATTACGAATCATTGAATTATGAATCATTCTCTGTCTTCCTGCCAGTTTCTTAGGCCTCCCATCCCGAGAGTGTTTTCCTCTTCCGCAGGGCCAGTTTGGGCATCTCTGGTGATAAGCAGCAGGTCTCACTTGCGGCTTCTATCAATTTCACATTGAACTTGATAATAAAACTCACCTTCTCTTCTTCTGCATCAGTGATTGCAGCATAAAATTGGATAATTGTCCTACTAAGGAAGCTTTAACTTGTCCATGAAGCTTGATTGACATTATTTGGTCGCTGCCTGTTGTACCCAAGTACTGTTTTGTTAAATCCCCCCTGAGGATGAAAGCAACCTGCTCCTTCGTGGCTTTTCACATCCTGAGAAGTAAATAGTATGTGTTTCTGACTGAAAGTGGCCAATTCCAGCCTCTTTCAATTCACAGAGAGGTCGACAGGCAGCTGGTTCATTTCATACTTCACTGTCTTGAGCTTTCCTATCTTCATTTATTATTTATTAGTTCAATTTATAGGCCGCCCTTCTCTGGAGATTCAGGGCGGCTTACAATGCGTTAAGCAATAGCCTTCATACTTTGTATATACCTGCTTAGCAGGGTTTTCGCCCCCCCTCCAAGCAGTATTCTTTTTTATACAAAGTCAGCTTATTACCCCCACAATCCAGGTCCTCATTTTACCTACCTCAGAAGGATGGAAGGCTGAGTCAACCTTGAGCCTGGTGAGATTTGAACATGCAGTAATTGCAGACAGCTGGTGCTAGTTAACAGCACTTAGTCTGCTGCACCACCAAGGCTCCTTCATGTTGCACCAAGAGCTCTCTGAGAAATTGAAAAACAAAAAGAACTTTTTAAAAAGTTGAAAAGCAGGAGGAGGCACATAACAAAATAACCGGACACAGCCAAATCTCCAAGAATGCAGCTAGAAAAACTAAGCTCAAAATACCAAAAATAAGAGGGTCTACCTGGTATGTCTCAAAAAGTCAAGGAAACAGTGGGAGCACAAGCTGGAGACGAGGGCATGATGCTGAAGGTGACAGAGAGAAGCTGAACAAATTAATTTCTTAATTCCCACCTGGCCTTTTTGTTTTCTGAAGCACCATTTTGGTGTGGTGGTGAAGGCCTCAGGGGATGGTGAGTTCTAGTTCCATCTTAGGTACAAAGTCAGTTGGATGGTCTTGGGCCAGTCATTCTCTCCGAGCCCTAGGAAGAAAGGAAGGGCAGGTCCCTTCCAAACAATGCTACCAAGAAACTTGTCCAGACATTAACTTGTCAGAATTGGCACTGTGGGCAGCAGAAGAGAAATGCAATATGAAATGATGTCTTGGCTATTGGCATCTGCCTTCAGCATCTTCCTATAAGACCTATAAAATGTTATTAATTAATTTAATTAATTTGACATGGACAACCATACAAATTCAAAGTCAATATCTAGCTACCTAGTCTGCGCTCTCTCTCACACACACAATATATATGAAGCTGCTTGCAGCATGACAGAACCAGAAGGTCCTTCCTGCTGACTTTCTATAGGATCTACTTCCCTCCCTGCCAGTTTTCTAGTTAAACCACAAGCACAAAGGATGACTTGTCCAGGTCTCCAGGCTTCCACTCCAGGCTGGCTTCTGTGCCAGCTGTGCACCTTTCAGGAGCCACAGCCAGTCTCAACACACACACACGCACGGGCACCAGTGGTGAAATCCAAATTTTTTTACTACCGGTTCTATGGGTGTGGCTTAGTGGGCATGGCTGGGGAAGGACACTGCAAAATCCCCATTCCCTCCCCACTCCTGGGGGAAGGATATTGCAGATTCACCATTCCCTCCCCACTCCTGAGGACAGGATATTGCAAAATCTCCATTCCCACCTCACTCTGGGGCCAGCCAGAGGTGGTATTTGCCAGTTCTCTGAACTACTCAAAATTTACGCTGCTGGTTCTCCAGAACCTGTCAGAACCTGCTGGATTTCGCCCCTGATATTCACCCTGGGCATACCACAAAGGCCCCCACCTACAGAATTCTGGGGCTGGGGGGGTGTTATTTGCTGTCATCTGTTCTGTCTGTGATTTGCAGGACCGTTTCTCCCCCATTACATCCACCTGGCCCACCAGGTTCAATTAGGGATTGCCATCTGACAGGATCACAAAAAGGACTTTCTTGGTGGTGGCCCCTTCTTTAGGGAGCAACATCCTCCCCCCCCCCCCCCCCCAGGGATGGTTGCTCCATTCTCTGCTTTTCCCAAAGGCCCTAAAAACATGGTTTTCTCAGCACATCTGGGGACCCCAAAAGGAGCCAATCAAGTGGTTTGATTAAGGGGCTTCTTTTAATGGGTTTTATTATATGATGGATTTTTAAAATGTAAGTTGCCTGGGTCACCTGGGTGTAAATTGGGTGGCTATAGGAATCTACTTAATCAATAAAAGAAATAAAAGAAAACCTTATTTGAAGAAAGAGAGAAAGAGCAGATGACAGGAGGGAGGGAGGGGAGGCGACCCTGCCCCAAGGGTTGCTCGGGGGCTCCCCTGGCCTTGGAAGGAAAAGGCCCCAAATGACGAGGGAACCGCCTCGGCCGCTTCCTTAATAAGCAGCGGGAGCTTCGTCGTAGAATTCACGGGAATCCTCGGAGCCTGCGGAAGGACACGCGGGAGCGCCAAGACGGCACGTGGGAAAGCCGCGGGGGGGGGAGGTGAAAGCGAGGGGAAAAGCGGAGAGGGGGGACAAGCGCAAAGGTCTGAGGAGCCCGGGAGTCTCCATCCCGGACGGGCTCGCAGCGCTTCTGCCCGGCACGGGCGGCCGCCGCCACCGAGGGCTGCTGGCGGGCAGAGGGCGCCCCCTGCAGGGCTGCAAGCCGAGGCAGGAGCTGAGCGCAAAGGCTCCGCTGGGAAGCGTAGGCGCCAAGGAGCCTTCGGGAAGGAAAGGCGGGCCGGCGGCCGCTCCGAGGCTGGCCCAGCAGAAGCCGCCCGCCCCCCGCCGCCCCCCCCCAGCCTGCCCTGGCCCTCAGCTGGAGCTGGGAGCCTTTGTGGGGTCCGATCCCGACGGCCGCCTGTTTCTGGGACTCGAACTGGTGCGGTTCCCGCCGCCCCCTTTCGGAGCCCCCGCACCGCTGTTCCCAGAACCCTCCCTGCCTGCTTTCTCAAGCTCTGGTCGCATCCCCGCTGCCGGCTCTTCCAAGGCCCAGGCGCCGAACCTCACTCTCGCGCATACCCACGCAGCCCTCAGCCGTGTGCAGCAACGTCCAGCAGGACCCTCATTTCCCACGGAGATCGTGATTTCAGCACTCCGCCCTGCTTCCTACTAAACTGCCGAGCTACCCCCAATTCCTCTCTCTTCCCAGACCACTTCCATCTGCGTCCACGCGGGGGCAGCCGTGCAATTGCAACGCCACCGGCTGCTTCCTGGCACAAGGGATGCCGCGCCCCCTCCGCCCCCTCCGCTCTTGTACCAGCCTCCCCCCAGAGCCTCCTCCCTGGGGCCAGTGTGGGTTGTTGGGGCAATTGTTCTTGAGTGCCCCAAGGGTGCTTTTTTCAGGAGGCAGCTGAACTTTCTGGGTTTTCATTGAAGATGTTTCACTTCTCATCCAAGAATTAATTTATACAATTTATTGAGTGCCCCCAATGCTATGCTGCTGACCCTGTGGCAGGGCAAGCGGTTTAGCACAACTGGGTCCCCCAGAGAAGCTCTACACAGGCAGTCCTAGACTTACAACAGTCGAGTCATTTAGTGACCGTTCAAAGTTACAACGACACTGAAAAGGGTGACCATTTTTTTGGCACTTAGAACCATTGCAGCATCGCCATGATCAAGTGATCAAAATTAAAATGCTTGGCAACTGACTCATATTTATGACGGTGGCAGGGTGTCCCAGGTCATGTGATCTCTTTTTGTGACCTGATGAGCAAAGTCAATGAGGAAGACAGATTCACTTTACAACCGTGCTATTGGCTTAACAACTGCAATGATTCACTTAATAACATGGCAAGAACGGTTGTAAAATGAGGCAAAACTCATGTAACAAATGCCACTCTTAGCAACATACATTTTGGGCTCATGTCATCAAAGTCAAGGCTGTGCTTTGTTGATCCTGTGAATTTGGGCATCTGTTTCAAGTTTTTCCTTCTCAGGTTAAAGTTTGCAAATAGTTGCGATGGAAAGAAGGAGCATCTGTCAAAGAAGGCAACCATGTCCTGCCCCAGAACAAACTCCTGAATTCAGGACATAGTCAAGAGGACATCAAGAGGAGCACCCAGGCTCCTGCTCCTTTTGGCACCCAAGACCAGAAGCCTCCTACTCTGCATGTTGCGGAAGCCTTGCTGAAGCCCACTCCTGAGAAACAGAAACAAGGGTGCAAAGCGGGGAGCCTGGGAAAAGGGCTGGTATGTCCCTTGTGAGGCAACCTTCAACCCCAGGGCCTTAACCCACCACCAACACAGGGAGGGTTGGGCAAGGAGGGTCAATCTGAGTCCTGGCATGTTTTTGCCAGGAGGGAGTGTCTGGTGCTCAGCCTGAATTCTGTTATTCTGAATTTGGCCACCAATCGGGAAGAGCAGTGATTAGCCACTAGGTGGCGCTGCTGCTTTTCCAACTCTATTGGGTGCCTCGCTGAATCCGCTTTCCTGTTCCATGCCAGCCAGAGCTGGATTTGGGCGCCTGTTTCAAGTGTTTCCTTCTTGGATTAAGCTTTGCATATAGTTGTGATGGAAAGAAAGGGTTAGCTGGCAGAGGGGGCTGCAGCAGAGCCCTCCTGGGACAACTTGGGCAGGAGGCACAATCTCCCCTCTAAGGAAGAGTTCAGCACCCAGACCGTGGATGCTGTAAGATGAGGGGATAACTTTCAGGAGCAACATTCCCCTCTCCCCCAGCTTCTATTTGCCATTTTCATGGCTCAGATTTCCTGCTAGAAATGGCTGCAAAGGGGAAGCCTCTCTTCCCATTCCTGATTTGGCCTCAAGTCCTGTAAAAATCAGCCCAACTTCATCTCTACTATCTGTGGTCTGTGATGGAGAACAGCAGGCTTATCCCTAGCAAGACTAAAGGCTTTATGACCTCTGGATCTGGGGATCTTCCATGGTACTTCTGGATAAGGCTGCACTCCCCCAGAAAGAACCGTTTTGCAATGTAGGGATCTTCTTGGAATTTTGTCTTCAGTTAAGGAACAGGTGGGAATAATGACATTTGCAGAGATCCATCTTGTGGTTCATTAATTGCATCCATTTTTGGATCAAGAGATCGTGGTCACTCACTACAATGCACTCTACATGGGGCTGCCCTTGGAGACCATCCAGAAACTGCCATTGAGCAGCGTAGGTGCTCTTGAGGGTACCAGAGCATGGCCATGTAATACCATCATTTTATGAGCTGCATTAGCTCCTAATCTACCGGTTTATGGGTGCGATTCAGGGTGTTAGTTACTGATGTTTAGCCCAGAACCAGGTCATTGGCTGAGCCACACACCTCCAGTTATATCTGCCCATCCTCCAAGCTCCAATAGGGTGGGCGTTCTTCAGGCCCCTCTGTGAAAGAATGCCATCTGGTGGGTCCAACAGACACATCTTCTCTGCCCTGGTGCCTCTCCTTCAGGCAAGGCCCCTCTTGAGACCCAGATAGCCCCGACCCTGCTGTCCTTCCACAAAGGCTTGGAAACCTGCTTTTGCCCTGGACTTTGGGTCAGGATAATGGTTGAGCCTGCTTTTTTGATGGTTGAGATTATGCTTATGACTGTGATTGGAGTTGGCTTTCATACTTTCTAGCTTTACTTTTTGTTATGTCCTTATAAGGATACCTGCCGGGGATTGGTTAGAAAATCCTCCGGCGGGAGATTTGAATTGCTGTCTAGTGGGCAGTGTGGCTGCCGGAGCGAATATAAGGAGAGCTCCGGCAGCGCAGCTCCAGTCTTGTTCCCGTTTAATAAAACTTGTTCAAGGACTCGGCTGGTCACGTCTTCTTTCCTGCACCGATCTTACACTGGTGATGAAGGACTAGAGAAGAGAACCGACTGCGTGGCACAATCGCCATTGAGAGCTGAAGTCACTCGCCGCTGAATCCAGAAGATGGCAACGCCACAAGCTCCATTCACATCGCTCACTCTATTCAACCCCGGCCGGGAGAAATGGAGCTCCTATATGATCCGTTTTCACCAGTTCCTGTGTGGCAACGGATACAGCAATCTGGACGATGAGAGGAAGAGGGCACTTTTCCTAGCCCATTGCGGAACAGATGTCCTGGAGCTGGCAGTCAACCTCGTCGCACCCAGGAACATCGAGGAGATGTCCTGGGCTGACCTCCAAGCCGCCCTGCAGGAGCATTACGCGCCCACAGGCACCCCCATCGCGAACAGCAAAGAAGCCAACAGGAAGGTGAATCCATCAAGGAACTCATGGCCACGCTGCGCCAAATCGCAGCGAACTGCGAGTTCGACCACGTGGACAACGCACTGAGGGACCGCATCGTATTCGGGATGCGGGACACAGGCCTCCAAAAGAAGTTCTTGAGCAGGAAACGAATCACGCTCAAGGTCGTACTCGAGGAGGCCACAGCCGCCGAAACATCAGAGCAAGTGGCCGCGGAAATGCTGAAGGTGAGGGGGATTCATAAGATCCACCAATCGGTCCCGGATACCTCAGATGACTCCGCCACACCATCTGACTCCGATGGGGAAATGGCCATCCATAAGGTTTCCCACCCCTCCAGGTGGGAAAACTCGCAAAATGGCCACTGGGTGAACGTTGCGGCAGCTGCAGAGGTGATCACCCCAGAACCTCCTGCAGATGGTGAGATGCGACCTGCCGATGCTGCCTGAAGAGGGGGCACATTGCTGAGGCATGCAGAGCCATCGATCCAGCCCCCGAACCACCCAGACCCAAGAACTGCGAAAATCACCAGGACACCCAGAGGACATCCAAACGGTTCTCTTATCAGCCCAGACATGACGACTACGAAGATTCGCGGAATGGAGCGGTGCACCAGACCACAATAGCCCACACTATTGTGGGCGACAACAGCGCCACCAAATTCCACGTGACTCTATTGGCAGAGGGCTCACCTTGCAAGATGGAGGTAGACTCCGGCTCCGTCTACTCCATGGATTGGCACCAGCTGAAGAAGCTCAAGCCGGCAGTCACCAAGAGCCAGCTCAAGCCCCTACGTTCCAGACTGGTGGATTTTGGCAGGAATCCCATCGGTGTCCTGAGCAGAATAAACCTCAACATCTCCTTCAAGCAATTCCAAGGAGAGCTCCCAATCACCATCGTGGAGCACAGCTGCCCGAACCTGCTTGGCGTAGAGTGGTTCCACCCATTGGGGCTTTCCATTGGAGGCATCCACCAGATTAGGAGGGACGAACTCGACACCCTCATCGAAGAGTTCCAAGAAGTCTTTGATGGTAAACTGGGGAAATATGTAGGGAAGCCCATATCCTTCAATCTGGACAAGGGGGTCACCCCAATTCGGCTCAAGCCCCGCCAGGTTCCATTCGCCTTGAGGCCCAAGGTAGATGCTCAGCTGGATAAGCTGAGCGCCCAAGGTGTCCTGGAACCCATCGATCATGCTTCATGGGAGACCCCCATTGTGACCCCGATGAAGCAGGATGGATCTGTGCGCATCTGCGCTGATTACAAGGTGACGATAAACAAGGCTTTGCTGCATAGCACATACCCGGTGCCAGTGGTGCAGCACCTCCTGCACTCACTAGGCAAGGGTACAATTTTTGCCAAACTGGACCTGGCCCAGGCTTACCAGCAACTGCCAGTAGACCAAAAAACGGCGGAGGCTCAAACCATTGTCACACACAGGGGGGCATTCAAATGTAACCATCTCCAATTTGGAGTCAGTGCCGCCCCAGGAATATTTCAATCCATGATGGAACGCCTTCTCCAAGGCGTTCCAGGGGTAGTGCCGTACTCTGATGATGTATTGATCTCCGGCGATTCAAAGGCACAACTCCTCGAGCAGCTGAGGCTTGTCCTACAGCAGTTCAGGGAGAAGGGCTTGAGAGTCAGGCGGGACAAATGCATCATTGGAGTCCAGGAAGTCGAGTTCCTGGGCTATCTCATTGATGGCACTGGCATCCACCCCACCAAAGTTAAAGCTATCCATGAAGCTCCCAGCCCCAAAAACAAAGCGGAGCTTCAGGCATTCCTTGGATTGCTTAACTTCTATGCAATATTCCTCCAGCAGAAAGCCACAATTGCTGAGCCGCTCCATCGCTTGCTGGGGAAAGCGGCTTCCTGGAAGTGGGACCAAGAGGAGGAAGCAGCTTTCCGGGCCATCAAGGGACTATTGACATCCAAAAGCGTCCTCATTCAATACAGCGAGACGCTGCCAATCAAGTTAACCTGCGACGCATCACCATACAGGGTCGGGGCAGTGCTCAGCCACGAACTGCCCAACGGCTCAGAGGCCCCCATCGCCTATTTTTCAAAGACGATGTCCAGCACTGAACGCAACTGCAGCCAGCTGGACAAAGAGGTGTTGGCAATCATCGCAGGGGTGAAACGTTTCCATGAATAGGTCTATGGAAGACGTCTATGGAAGAAGTTTCACCATAGTCACAGACCACAAACCGCTCCTGGGACTACTCGCAGGCGACAAGCAAACCCCGACATTCATGTCGCCGCGGATGACACGATGGGCCATCTTCCTCGCCGGCTACTCGTACAGACTTATCCACCAGCCAGGAAAGTCTATCACGAACGCCGACGCGCTTAGCAGATGCCCATCCGCAGATGCAGTAGAAGACCTGGCCCCCACGCTCGAGCTGCTACATATTGACAATGACAACAACTGCCCAGTCACATCTGGAGATGTGGCAGCACACACAAAGAAGGACCCCACACTCCGCCAAGTGCAGTCCTGGATCCTCAGAGGGTGGCCAGCAGAGATAACCGGGGAGAAGTACAGCCCGTTCAGCCGGAAGCAAAAGGAGCTGTCCACAATGAAAGGTTGCCTGCTATGGGGAGACAGAGTGCTGATTCCCAGCACTCTGCAACGGAAGACGCTCGAGACGTTGCACAACGGATACCCTGGCATCGTCTGAATGAAGGCCCTGGCACGGAGCTACGTCTGGTGGCCATCACTAGACAAGGATTTTGAACAATGGGTTGCCAGATGTGGCCCGTGCCAAGAAGTTCATGCAGCACCGCCCCAAGCAGAACCAATGTCATGGGAGACACCAAGCAGCCCCTGGTCTCGGATCCACATCGACTTCGTGGGTCCGATGCAGGGGCGCCACCTACTCATTGTGGTCGATGCCTTCTCCAAATAGCTTGAGGTGGTACCCATGGCATCGACCACATCTGAAGCAACCATCCGCGCACTCCGCCAGCTCTTCGCAACCCATGGGCTTCTGGACATTTTGGTTTCCGACAACGGTCCCCAACTTACGTCCGTACCCATGGAAGCCTTTCTGGCTGGACTGGGCATCCGCCACGCCCTCTCTGCGCCCTACAGGCTGGCCGGAAATGGTCAAGCTGAGTGCATGGTGAAGCTCACCAAGGAGGCACTCACCAAGATGGGCCCGGGTGATTGGCAGGTACGCATCGACACCTTCCTCCTCACCCAACACATCACCCTGCATGCCACCACCAAAAAATGCCCATCCGAGCTCCTGATGGGCAGAAGGCTCCGGTCACCTCTGGATAGACTACACCCCCAGTACGACTCAGAGGTGCCCACAACCACCAGCCGCCAACTCAGGTGTTTTGCCGTGGGAGATCCCGTCTTCGCGCTGAACTTCCACAGCTCTCCAAAATGGCTCAAAGGCAAGATCCACAGCACAACCAGCCCGAAGTCCTATTGGGTGGAGCTGGAAGATGGACTGGTCGCAAGACGTCATATCGACCAGCTCCGCAAAAGATGGAGGGGATCGGACGGAAACCAACCCGACGAGGTAGGCCTACAATACCCCGAAGAGGTAGGCCTACAACACCCCGTGGGAGAGGGACCGCCATCCCCCGTCGAGGTAGGACCACCTCCCACCAGGGCCAGTACCGGCAATGAGACAGCACCAGTAGACCAGGGACAATGCCTGAGGGGGACCCCGAAACATCCCGGGGAGGGCAGCCAGCGACACCCCGACGCCAGAGACCTACACGCCGACGACCGCAGTCAGGGGGACCGAAATCCAGAGGGCCACCACACGCAACAACACCCCGGCGAGGTCGGGCAACACCATCCTGGAAGCAAGAGCCACCGCCAGAAGAACACGGTAGACCGGGGCCAACCGAGCAGGGGAGCCAAACAACAGCTCTGCGAGGTCAGCACCCGACACACCAGTGATGGAGACCACCATCTTCCGCACCAGAGGTGTCCCCAACAACAACCCAGCCGAACGGCATATCCAACCCTGCAGGGAGAACCTCCACCACCCCAGCGAGGGAGGCCTGCACCAACCAGCCAGGGGCGACAACAGCCAACAACAACCCAGCGGCGAGAGTCATCGACCACCCGAGCAACGCCAACCCAGTAGAGAGGGCCAACACCACCCCTGCGAAGGAGGCCTGCACCACCCTGGCGAGGTCGACCAGACACCAACCCGGACCGACATCCACCCTGGGAGTGAACCAGACTCAACCAGGGAACACCGGGACCGGGACCAGACTCAGACGCCGCCGCAGGACCTGCACCCACGACCGGACCCGATCAACCCCGACCCAGTAAGAACCAGAGGAAAAACCAGGGACTTACCGGGATTCAGAAGTTCCGGACCGTTCGAGAGCAAGGGTCAGCGACGGCGACTTCTTCTTCGTGGGGAAGAAGAACAGCATCGCCCGCAGGCAGAGGTCCATGACCCGGCCGGAGGTACGGGAACCCAGCCTGAGTCCCCAACGGCCGGATCCTGTCCGGGAGGCACAGGAGCTCCCTCCGACCAGGAGGGCTGCCAGCCAACAGTGGAACTGCGCAGGTCTGGCAGAACTTGTAGAGGTCCGGCGTACCTACGTGTTTACGTTCTTGATGGACTGACTAAGAACTAGGGGGGAGGAGTGTTATGTCCTTATAAGGGCACCCGCCAGGGATTGGTTAGAAAATCCTCCGGCGGGAGATTTGAATCGCTGTCTAGTGGGTGGTGCGGCTGCCGGAGCGAATATAAGGAGAGCTCCAGCAGTGCAGCGCCAGTCTTGTTCCTGTTTAAATAAACTTGTTCAAGTACTCCGCTGGTCACGTCTTCTTTCCTGTGCCGATCTTACACTTTTTGTTGTTTTTTTAATATGTTCCTCCTTTATTTCTAGGTAAGCTGCCAATCAATCATCAATCAAGAAGGAACAAGAGGGCTTATCCTAACTCAGGCGTTCTCCTAAGGAACGGGGAGGAATTAGTTGAATGTGGCGTGCACCTGAGGAGAAAAGGATCACAGAATTATCCTTGTTTCAACATCCAGAAGATTTGATGTCGCTGATCTGGGGCAGAAGGTGGCCAGAATTCAGGAGCTGGAAATCCTGAAGGCGAAACACCTCTGGGAAAGAGGGGAAATCACGTGAGATAAGAACTGAAGGCACAATTGCCAGCCATTGTGACTCTCAGCGGCTTGTTGCACAAGATCTTCTGGATTCTTGGATGAAGAGTAGCAGCCGGAAGTCTCTGGAGCTGGACAGCAAGGTCCAGGGAAGCATTCCTGACTCTGCCCTGAAGAAGAGTGCAATGGAGCATGTGCAGACTAGCTCCTTTGAGTGCACTTCCCAAATCTTTCAATCCAAATTCTGCTCAGCAGACTTGGAACCCCTTGTGGCTTCTTCATTCAGCCCGGGTGGCTTTTTTGGAGAAGGGAACGGTATTGGAGTCAACCAGATCTCCCATCAGAACCTGCAGCCTTTTTGCCCTTTTTAAATTTGGCAAGAAACTTTTATAGCACCCATTTCCTTTCTACTCTGGTGATCTTTCCGTAAAATGTCTCAGCATCTCCAATCCACGTTCAGTTTCATCCCGCATTGTCCACATCTATTATTATTGTTGTTGTTGTTGTTTTTGTTATTTACTTTATTCATTATACATGAAACTCAGTCAACTGAACATTCAAAAATGCATCAGAAATACCATTGACTGGTGCTGATGGTTGATACGGGTTGCTGCCAGTGTCCTAGGTATCAACGAAGTAGCTTCTTAAGATGTACGATGTTCCGAGTAGTGCAGTTTTTTTGCAGTTCCACTGGTGTTATTGCAGGAAGCTGCAATTTGCTGATGTATTTTATAAAATTCTTGGACATAGTACCAAGTGCCTCAATGACAATGGGTATCACTGTTACATGTTTCATCCATATCTGTGTAGTTTTAATGGCCAGGTTACGATATTTCATGATTTTTTCCAGGTTTTTTTCTTCGACTCTGGCGTTTTCCTGGTACAGCGATATCAATAAACTGTACGCTTCGCCCCTTGATAACCATGGTATCTGGCATGTTGTGTCCCAAATGACGATCTGACTGTATTCGAAAGTCCCACAAGATCTTCACCATCTCAATTTCAACAACTTTTTCCAGTTTATGTTCCCATGACTTTTCAGATACAGGTAGGGCGTATTTTTTACATAATGAGCAGTGGATTAATTTAGCAACTCAATCATGTCTAGCTTTGTAATCAGTTTGTGCAATTTTGCTGCATCATCATCATCATCATCATCATCAATTCTGTTCAGGCTACTGGGAGCTCCCAGTTTGGCTCTCCTAATTCACCTCCCAAACAATGTTTCATCCCCACCAAATTATTCTATATGTTTCTACTTCTTTCAATCATAATTATTTCTTGATCTTTTTAGCTGTAGCAGGTCTCTGTAGCTCTGTAGGCATGTTATATCACAGTTCCCCCATTATGCAGCAACCATTTTGTTTTGTTTTTATCCAGAACTTTCATCATTCCACCAATCACCTTTTTTCATTCCATGCATTATTATAATTCTATGCACCTTTATGGCACTGTGTAATATATTTTTTTACTCTTTTCCATATCCCTAATGTCCATTTTCCATTCATTCTGTTAGAAGATAAGATAATTTTATTTCTATACCACCCTTCTCCTGAAGGACTCGGGCGGTGTACAGCCAGAGTAAAAACACAGAATGTACAGACATCATAAATTTAAAATTTAAAAATTATTAAACAATTTCGGCCGAATTTAAAACCCAAAAATTAAAACTCCAGATTAAACTCCACCTGTCGGAAGAGCAGGGTCTTTATTTATTTATTTATTTATTTATTAAATTTCTATACCGCCCTTCTCCTTCCGGACTCAGGGCGGTCTTGAGGGCACAACGAAAAGCACAGAGGTCAGAGATCTTGCGTATTTCTGGGGGCAGTTCATTCCAAATGACAGGAGCTCTCACAGAGAAGGCTCTCCCCCTGGGTGTCACCAGTCAACATAATTTGGCCGACAGCACCCTGAGGAGTCCCTCTCTGTGGGAGCAAACTGGCCAGTGGGAGGCTATCGGTGGCAAAAGCGGTCTTGCAAGTACCCGGGTCCTAAGCCATAGAGCACTTTAAAGGTGGTAATCAACACCTTGAATCGCACTTGAAAGCTCGCGCAGGAGAGATGTTACATGGACGCAATGAGTTGCGCCCATAACCACCCGCGCAGCTGCATTCTGGACCAGTTGGAGCCTCCGAGTGTTCTTCAAGGGGAGCCCCATGTTGAGAGCATTACAGTAGTCCAGACGGGAGGTGACAAGGGTGTAAGTGACCGTGTGCAGGGTGTCCCAGTCCAGAAAGGGACGCAATTGGCGGATTAGGCAACCTGAAAAAAAGCCCCCCTGGCCACGGCCGTCATATGCTCTTCTAAAGACAGCCCTGCATCCAGGAGGACACTCAGATTGCGAGCCCTTTCTGTGGGGGCCAAAATTTCACCCCCAATAGTCAGTGATGGCACCAGCTGACTATACTGGGATGCCGGGAGCCACAGCCACTCAGTCTTGGAAGGGTTGAGTCTGAGCCTATTTCTCCCCATCCAGATCTGTACAGCCTCCAGGCAGCGGGACATGACATCAAGGGCATCATTGGGGTGGTCTGGGGTAGAGATGTACAATTGAGTGTCGTCAGCATACTGATGTACCCTCACCCCAAAACCACGGATGATCTCGCCCAGCGGCTTCACATAAACGTTGAACAGAAGGGGCAAGAGGACCGACCCTTGTGGAACCCCACAAACAAGGCGCCTGAAACTGTGAACGGTTGGAGAGGAAGGAGGAGAACCACCACAGGACGGTGCCCCCTATTCCTAAGCCCCCCAACCGCTGCAGCATGATACCATGATCGATGGTATCAAAAGCCGCTGAGAGATCTAATAGGACCAGGACAGAGGAACAACCCCTGTCCCGACCCCTGTCCAGAGATCATCCACCAATGCAACCAATGCCGTTTCCATGCTCTACCCTCACCTGAAGCCGAGCTGATATGGTTCTAGATAGATCCATATCTAGGAAGGTTAAACTGTTTTATAATACTTTTTTATTACAGCCTTCATATTATCGTCTACTTTTCATTCTCATTTCACTTCCTTCTTTCCTTTCTTCTGTGTTGATTCCCCCAATATCTATTCTTGACTCTTCAACAAGGATCCTTATCCGTGGTGTGATTCAAATTTTTCTACTACCAGTTCTGTGGGCGTGGCCATGTGACTAGGTGGGCATGGCTACATGGTCATGTGATCAGGTGGGCATGGCCAACTCAACACCATCATCAGTCAGCCGGGTGGGAGGCGGCTGCAGGTCAACCACCCTTCCCAGCCCCGCTTCCCTGAGGGGCACCCGGCAGTGCTTACCTGCTGCTGAAATGGCCAAAACAAGCAGGAGCTGGAAGAGGCTCTACCTGCAGGTCAAAGCGACCGCTGGGCGGGAGTCAGCTGGGTGGGAGGTGGGTGCAGGCCTACGGCGCTGGCTGCAAGGCGAGGCCACGGCAATTGGATGAGGCTAGGCTATGCCGCCCAGGCGGGAGGCAGGCCTACGAGGCTGCAGCGATCAGATGGAGCTGGCCGTGGCCAGCAGCCATGCGGGTGCAGTTCAACCACCCTTCCCAGCCCCCGTTCCCTGAGGGGGCACCCGGTTTTCCTGTTCTGCTGCTGGAGCGGTCGGGAGCAGTCAGACAAGAGTGAGCAAGTCAGACGAGCGGGAGGCCGCTGTACTGTAGGCCGCGGCAAAAACAGACATGCAGGCTGGGCTGCATGGCCATGTGATCGAGGCAAGGGAGCCAAAGAGCAGCTGCAGCTATGCCGTAGTGTGACTCTAAGGCACCAGCCGAGGCGTGCAAGGCCAATAAGTAGTGGTGGGGTGGGGCCAGCCAGAATTTTTACTTCCGGTTTGCCCAAACAGCCCCAAACTAGCTGAATCCCACCACTGATCCTTATCCCATTCAGAATCTTTCATTACCTTGTGGCCTTCACTGAATTTTCTTCTAATTCATCGATTTTTCATAATAAGCAGTTGTCTTGTTTGTTTGTTTGTTTTGTTTTGTTTATTACATTTATATACCGCCCTACTCCCAAAGGACTCAGGGCAGTGAACAGCCATAAGGTAAAAAATATACAAAATTTAAAACAGAATAAAACCGAATTAAACAATTTTGGCCCACAACAAATATAAAAACCCCTGTAATTTAAAAACAGATTTAAAATTTGCATTTTAAAAAGGAAAAAGAGAAAAAAATTAGGCCAGGCCAGCTTGATGAAATAAAAAGGTCTTGAGAGTGCAGCGGAAGGTGCACAGATCCGGGATCCTCCATATCTCCGGGGGGAGCACATTCCAGATAGTAGGTGCCCCCACAGAGAAGGGCCTCTCCCTAGGGGCCGCCAGTCGACATTGTTTGGCCGATGGCACCTGGAGGAGCCCCTCTCTATGAGAGCGTACCGGCCAGTGGGAGGTAATTGGCGGTAGTAGGCAGTCCTGTAGATAACCAGGTCCTAGGCCATGGAGCGCTGTAAAGGTGGTAACCAAAACGTTGAAGTGCACCCGGAAGACCACCAGGAGCCAGTGCAGGAGAGGTATTAAAACATTTGTATTTATTCTTTTTCTCAGCAAAGACCATTTCTCATTCATTCTTGAGGTCTGTAGAGATTCTCCGTCCTCCAGGTCCTGGTTGTCCCAAAGGTGCTTTTTTCAGGAGGCAATCGGACTTTCTGTTTTTTCTTTGAAGACATTTTGCTTCTCATCCAAGAAGCTTCTTCAGCTCCGAGCTTCAGATATGGGAAGTGAAATGTCTTCAAAGGAAAAACAAGAAAGTCCAGTTGCCTCCTGAAAAAAGCCCCTTTGGGACATTCATTCTTGACTTTCTGAACGAGCCAATCACTTTTTCCAGGCTCTCTTCTTTTGTTCCCGTTCATTTCACCTAACAAGGTGGCCTTCCCCACCCCCATCCCAGTTCCATTCATTCAGGGTAATTTTTCCTAAAATTCCTCCTTGGTGATTTCATTATCCCCATTCACTGGAGCATAATAGGCCACGATTATCACTCTATGAATTCTTCCTTTCATCCACACCTACCTCAACTTAAGTGACACGAATTCATACCCTCTTATAGAATTTGAGCTCTTTCATTCATAATTAAGCACCTTCCCTTCCCTTCCCTGCTTGTTTCCCTCAACTGTGCTCTGCAGGATCTGATCACTTTTATTCATCTCTACTGCATTCTTTGCCTTTCTTTCAATTTCACAGACATGCCACCTATTTTTATTTCTCCCGAGTTCATTTTCTGTGTGTTTTTTTTACCATTTAACTCTCCTACATTCCAGAATTGCCCTCTTTCATAAATTGAGACCATTGCCAGGTGAGTTGATAGGTATTAATTTTCAGTGACCCTCCTTTGTTTGTTTTTACTTTGCTTTTATACTGTACTTACCTACTCAGTGAAAGGCCCTTTGATGCACAAGACACAATAAATCAACAGCCATCAGGTAAAACAATGCACCGTTTTAAACTGTCTGTGTCCCCAGCTGATCACTGCCACTGAAAGCTCTTCCTGACTAGAGACCTGGTATACAGATCTCCCAAGAAGGCTTCTCCAGAGGATCAGGGCCATCATTTAAGATGCCCACAGAGCTGGGGGGTAGGCACCAGCATACCTACCTGGGGTTAGATGGGCTGCCTGGGTAGATTCTACCTAAGTAGCTGGTAGAATAATGATAATAATCCAATTATGATGATTTTATCATGGTTTAATCTTAATGTAATATATTGTGTCCTATATGGTATTGTCTGTGTGTGTGTGTGTATGTGTGTGTGTGTGTGTGTGTGTGTGTGCTGACACTATTTAAATTTGTATATGAGTGATTGCATGGCCTCTGTAGAAGCCATATGCTAAAGAAAGAATGGAAGGCAAAAGCTGAGAACATTATGGGACGTTATGCTCAGCACTTCCCTCCGGCTCTTCAGTTGGAAGGAAGCTTTTCCCTGAGTCTGAGAGAGGAACACGCAATATTTTTGAAAAGTGGCTTTTTTGCTCCCTGAAAATATAAACCGCTTCAGACAAATTAAAGTGTTGCTTAAGGGGAAGTCATTACAGGGCAACAAAACAATTATTACATGGATGTGTTATATGATAGGTGTGCCAAAAAGCAACAAATCATTGATGTGCAATAAAAGCTTTGTTTGTTTTTGGGAGAAAAGCCAGACATTCATAGGTAAAATTCCTCAAGTTGCAAATGTACATGGTTTGAAATAGCTGATAGTGGTGGGAACCCTTTTGTCTCTTGTAGAATATCTTGCATCTCCTTCTTTCTCGCCCCACTTTTTTCTCAATTTGAGCCAGGATTTTAGCCACCCTGTTGCTTGCTTGCTCTCATCACTGGCCCTGAAATGGCTCGTTTGGGCACCTCAGAGGAAATGGCTTTGTCTCAAACAGAAAAGATAGCTGCCTAAAAGTAAACCCTCAGGCTCTACAAAACATTACTGAAAGAAAAGGCATTTGAGTGAGTTCTCTCTCCAGACAGACCAACTGCCAAATTCTTAATGAATCATTGAGTCCCAAAGCTGGAAGGGACTTCAGAGATTGCCTAGTCCAGACCCTGATCGTTCTAATAAAGCATTTTAGGCTATCCAGCCCCTGCTTGAAGGGGGAACATGGCACTTAATGAATCATAGAACCCTAGGGCTGGAAGGGACCTTGGAGGTCTTCTAGTCCAACCCCCTGCCCAAGGCAGGAGTTCTTATACCATACTGGACAAATGGTTGCTCAATCTTTTCTTGAAAATCTCCAGCAATGGAGCACCCACAACCATGGGAGGCAAAATGTTCCATTGATTAATCATTCTTGCTGTCAGGAAATTCCTCACTTCCAGATTGAATCTTCCTCTGGTAAGCTTCCATCCACTTCTTCTTGCCTGTCCTCAGGTGTTATGGAGAATAAGTTGACCCCCTCCTCTTTGGGACAGCCCTTCAAGTATTGGAAGACTGCCTCTCCTCTGAGCCTTCTCTTCATTAGGCTAAATTTTGCTAGTTCCCTTAGCCACCCATTGTCTCTCCAGCCCCCTAATCATCTTTGTTGCTCTTCTCTGCACTCCTTCTAGATCTGAACATCTTTCTTTTATTATGGCAACCAGAACTGGATGCAGTACTCCAGGTGTGCTCTTACCAAAGCAGTATAAAGGGTACTATCACTTCCTCTGATCTTGATGCTATTCCTCTATTGATGCAGCTAGAACTGTGTTGGCTTTTTTGGCAGCTGCAACTGCCACGGCTGGCTCATATTTAAGTGATTGTCCACTAGCACAGCAAGATCCTTCTCGCAGTTACTACTGTTGAGTCACCTACCTCTTTTTCTGCACTTATGCATTTGGTTGTTCTTGCTTGTTATTTTTCTCACCACTGAATTGCATTTTGTTGGATATGGCCCAATGTTCAAGATTGATGTCATCTGCAAATTTGATGAGTTTCCCTTCTATCCCCTCCTCTCAACTGTTTATGAAGATATTGAACAGCACTGAGTTTAAGACAGAACTTTAAGGTATGTCAGCCTCCACTTTTTCATTGCTTGCTTGCTCAGCTGCCATTGTAAGGTGGGGGGGAGGAGGGAGCTATTGGAATGCCTGGGAGGGGGGAAGGGAGCTGATAGAGAAAAGAAAGTTTTATTCAGCATTTTCTCTGAAGCTGATAACAACTAAAGGTCAACCGTCGTGGCATAGCAGGAGGATGGCACCATCAGATGTTGCACCCCACATGACCCCTGGGGGGAATGTGGATTGGATAATTTTCACTAGACAATTGGGGGAAGGATTTTGGGGATGCTTTCTATATGTGATTTTTGCACCTTTTGCTTCAGACCTTGCTTTTCTTTGGTTGCATTCAGTTCATATTCAGTAAAAGTATCTTTCTCTATGAAAATGGAGTCGGGGGTTTTCTTTCTTGAGTATTGAAAGGAGGCACACCTGACATTAAGCAAGGTCTGTTTTAACAGCCATCCCAGAAAAACTGCCATGGGGACTGAGCAAACAATGTCTGACCAAGACAGCGACCAGGAACAGATGGGAGTGGCTGGCTTAGCAACTCCATTACACCCTGCCTGGGAGGCCTTGGATTGGATGGCTAATTTACAGCTGGAGGAAAAGCCGGAGAGAGCCAAATGGTCGCTAGGCATGGGGAGGTTACCAGAGCTGGAGAAGACCCCCCAAGGAGTAACAACTACCAGATGCCAAGGTGGAGAGGCTGCCTGGCAGCAAGAGCAAAAAGAAAATCATCTGGTCGCATAAGCCCTGCAACTATTGAGAGAGGCTGAGGAGAGCCGTAAAGCCCGGGAAAGGTATGCATGCCCTGCCAGGAGGGAGAATGAATGCCCCAGGGGTGGAACGGAGGCTGCTGCTTGTGTGGAAGAGAGAGCCCAAACCGGGGAAGAGACAGCTCAGGCCTCCAGAACTCAAGCAGCTGCTGCAGCCCAGGCCTCCCCGGCAGGACAGGCACCACCACAGAGGCAAAGCAAGCCCAAAATTCCCTTGCTATCAGAAAGATAGAGGGAGACCTGAAGAAGCTGGGATTTTTTCTAACCCAAATGTGGAACCACATGCAGGACTAGGGGGAGGATTTCCTCTCAGATGCCGCATGCATGAGGTGCATTATCAAGGCCCTGGAGGGGGTAGCAGCTGAGTGGATGGTGGGACTCCACAATGAAAATTCCCCCTTGCTAAGGAATTATGATCAATTCATGGCAGCTCTCAGAACATGTTTTGAGGACCCATTAGCCAAGCGAAGGGTGAGAATTAGAATGAAGGCCATTCACCAGGGGCAGAGATCGGTGGCAGAGTACACCCAGGAGTTCCACAAGTTGGCACCCTACCTGAGAGGGTGGTCAGAAGTGGCCTTGATGGAGAGCTATAAAGATGGGCTAAATGAGGATGTCTACAACAAGGATTGCTGCTTCCGAGGGGCCCTAGGGATCTGCAGACCTGGTACGTGTTGGCCGCAGATGTGGAGATCACTTGGCCTGAGATCGTTTCCGCGGTGGGCATACCTGGAATCAACCACCCTCCTTATTCTACAAGGGGGCGCCAAAGGCTGCAATGGGGACGGCAGGGTCAAAACCCAAATCCTCCGCGTGTTTCAAATGTGGGAAGGAGGGGCACCAAGCCGCTGATTGCTTCTCCAAGCCTGGATCCAAGGCGACCCCTAGTAGAGGGAAGAGACCCGACAAAACGCCCACAAAACCCCACGAAATGCCCTAAAAGGGGTAGAGGTTGTTGAGTTCACTCCCCTGAAACAGGGTGAGTTGGGAACTCCAACCATCACCAACAACAGTGAAACCAAAACTGATTCTAGGACCTCCTGGTAAGTCAGAATGGGGGCCCCATGACCATCCCAGTAGAACTAAAAGTACCATCTACCAGGGCCCAAGGGCAGATGCTAGCCCTTCTAGATTTTGGATGCACCAGGTGTGTGATCAGCCCGGACATTGTAGGGTCTAAAACTAAAAACGATAAAAAGGCCCATCCTGTTCTGTCAGCTAGATGGATCGGTGGCTGGGGAGGAAGGGGGCAGCCCATTTTGTAACCAAACCAATCAAGATGAGGATGGGGGAATCACCTAGAGACTCTGAGTTTTATTCTGGCCCCGGGCATGGAACCCTACTTGGGTCACCCTGGCTCTGAAAATGGAACCCACACATAAACTGGAAAATGGGCATGTTGCGCATCCGCTCCAAGCAACAAGAGAAGAGAAGGGAGGACCCCCACTGTGTGGCCGAAGTGACGAGCCAGGGGGCAGCAACTATGACAGGCCACATTGTGGGGGAAGAAAAAATCCCAAAAGAGTACTGGGACCTCCGGGAGGTGTTCAGTGAAAAGGCATCAGACGTGCTGCCCCACTTCCCAACCGGCCAACAGATTGTACCATTGAAATCCTCCCTGGGGTAAAACTCCCTAAACCAAAAATGTACCTCCCATGACCCCCCGGGAGTTGGGGGAACTACGAGACTTTTTTGACAAAAAACTAAAACGTGGCTTTATCCAACTGGCTAGGCCACAGGTGGCCACGCCGGTACTATTCTGGGAAAAGAAGGATGGGTCTTTTCATCTGATGGTCAATTATAGAAACTTAAACACCATTTGCGTAGAAAACGTCTACCCCCTGCCCCTCATGAAGGACATGTTAGCCCACCTGGGCAAAGGGAAGATTTTCATAAAACTGGACCTGCAGGAGGTGTATTATAGAGTTTGGATTGAAGAAGGTGATGAATGGAAAATGGCTTTCCAGTGTCTGCTGGGATGTTTCCAGTTTCAGGTGCTCCCTTTCGGACTGCAAAGAGTCCCTGCCATGTTTATGCAACTGATTAACGAGGTGCTGCATGAACATCTGTACAAGGGGGTGCTGGTCTACTTTGATGACATTCTTATTTACACCGAGACCACGGACGACCACATAAAACTGGTGAGGGCTATCCTGAAGAAATTTATAGCTGCTGAACTGTATGCTAAACTATCAAAATGCGAATTTCACCAAACTAAAATTGACTATCTGGGGTACCACATCTCACATGAGGGAATAGAAATGGATCCAGGAAAGGTCCAGGCCATGTTGGAATGGGCTCCCCAACGCACCCACAAACAACTACAAAGCTTCCTGGGCTTTGCTAATTTCAATCGACAATTCATCCCCTTGTTCGCAAAAATTGCATTACCAATTACTAATCTTCTGAAAATGAAAGGAGAGGAGAGGCCAAAACCCTCCCAGCCTCTTGAGTGGGCTATGGACTGTCAGGCGGCTTTTGAGAAACTGAAACGATTTTTTGCTGCCGAACCGGTCCTTAAACATCCTGACATGGAAGCCCCCTTTGTTGTTCAGGGTGACGCCAGCAATGTGGCTATCAGAGCAGTGTTGCTCCAAAAAAATGCAGACGGGAAGCTGAAACCCTGTGCCTATACCTCTCGGAAATTATCAGAAACCGAGAGGAGGTGGGCCATATGGGAGAAGAAGGCTTTTACTGTTCGTTGGGTGCTGTTAACATAGAGACATTTCCTTGAAGGGGCAAAGCACCCGTTTGAGGTGTGGACTGACCACAAAAACATAGAAGCTTTGAAAATGCCACGAAAGCTGTCCCCCAAGCAAGTTGGCTGGGCTCAGCACTTCAAACAATTTAATTTTTCCCTGCGCTACAGGAGGAAAAAACTTTATGGCAGATGCCCTTTTGAGACTGCCTCAATACAATAGCATTAGAGAGGAAGTGATTCATCCAATTATCCCCTCAAAACAGCTGGCGGCACCAGTGGTTACTAGAGCCCAGCCAAAGGCAGATCCAACTTTGTCTGGCAAATTGAGCAAGCAGCTGAGAGAAGCTCTAAAAACTAACGAGTGGTTTTTGGCCCACTCAAATGAGTGTACACTTCGAGAGGGGCTTGCCTGGGTGGGAGCTAAGCTCTATGTTCCCACCAGCCTGAGAGGGACAGTATTACAATACGCCCATGATGCCAAAGTCGCTGGGCATTTTGGCTTCGTGAAGGCATTACATTTAGTTAAACGACAATTCTGGTGGCCAGCCCTGAAGAAGGACATAGAAGCATATGTGGCAAGTTGTCCCATATGTGCTTCAGCAAAGAGACCTCCTGGGAAGCCATCTGGACTGCTTCAGAGTGTTGCCAGACCGGGAGTCCCATGGAAAGAAATCTCCATGGATTTTATTGTTGAATTGCCCGAAAGTGGGGGGAATACAGTCATTTGGGTGGTTACTGATTTGTTCTCTGAACAAGGGCATTTTATCCCATGTCCCAAGATCCCTTCTGCTAAAACGCTTGCAAAGTTGTTTGTCCAACGTATACAGATTACATGGGGCTCCAGAGCGAATAATCTCGGACAGAGTGGTCCAGTTCACCTCCCACTTTTGGAAAGGGTTCCTAGGGCTGTTAGACTCTGCCCAAGGGTTAAGCTCCGCCTCAAACCAATAGAGTTTGTGAGAGAACTAATTCCATGTTAGAACAATACCTTAGATGTTACATAAACTATCAACAAGATAACTGGGCAGATTTGCTGCCATTTGCAGAGGTTGCCTATAATAACTCTATACATAGCAGTACTGGGTTTACTCCCTTTAAAGTAGCCTCCGGCCAAGATTTTGTACCCATTCTGGAATTGCCTCAGGAAAACCCACAGATACCTTCTTTGGCTGAGTGGATTGAACAGTTACGTGGTAATGGTCGGTAATACGCAAGGCCCTGGACGAGGCCCACCAAGCTCATAAAGCCCAAGCTGATAAGAAAAGATTTCAGGGTTGGGATTATAAAGTAGGAGATAAGGTTTTCCTTTCCACCAAGTACTTGCAAACTACCCACAAGTCGAAAAAACTTGGGCCCAAGTACGTGGGTTCTTTTCCTATAGTCCGTATAGTTAACCCAGTTACGGTGCAAATGGAGTTACCCAAAAACTTGGAAAGGATTCATCCGGTATTTCTTGTTAGTCTGCTGAAACCTGAGCATTCATCCACTTTGCCTCTAGGCCAAGAACCTCCCCCTGTCCCCGTACAAATTGAAGGAGGACAGCATTTTGAAGTCAAAGAAATGTTGGATTCTAGAAAACATCGGGGTAAGGTGCAGTATTTGGTGGCCTGGAAACATTTCCTGTTAGCTCAAGGTGAATGGGTAAATAAGCGAGACGTTCAGGCTCCAAAACAACTGCAATTGTTTCATTCCAAATATCCTGATAAACCTTAATCTTGATGTTATTGTCATGGTTCTGGTTCTGTAATTATCTATTTTTTTTTTATTCTGCTTTTCTTATAGGAATAATGTCTCTTCTGCAGGAGGGCCGAATGTCAGCCTCCGCTTTTTCATTGCTTGCTTGCTCGGCTGCCATTGTAACGGGGGGAGGGGGGAGCTATTGGAATGCCTGGGAGGGGGGAAGGGAGCTGATGGAGAAAAGAAAGTTTTATTCAGCGTTTTCTCTGGAGCTGATAACAACTCAAGGTCAACCGTTGTGGCATAGCAGGAGGATGGCACCATCGGATTTTGCACCCCACATGACTCCTGAGGGGAATGTGGATTGGATAATTTTCCCTGGACAATTGGGGGAAGGATTTTGGAGATGCTTTCTATATGTAATTTTCGTGCCTTTTGCCTCAGACCTTGCTTTTCTTTGGTTGCATTCAGTTCATACTCAGTAAAAGTATCTTTCTCTATGAAAATGGAGTCGGGGGTTTTCTTTCTTGAGTATTGAAAGGAGGCACACCTGACAAGGTATCTCATTCCATGCTTCCTCCATACTGATGTAGTCCTTTAAGGACTACATGTTGAGTGCAGTTAATCAGCCTGTTATGGATCCAGAGGCTGTGATCTACTTGGTCAAGTGCCTTACTGAAGTCCAACTATATCCACAACATTTCCCTGATCCACTAATTTAGATGCTTTAGCAAAGAAGGCAGCAAGGCAGCAGAAGCCGTTCCTGATCTGAATCATCTCCCCAAGATTCAACCTGCTGCTTCTAGTCCCGTCCCCTAGAGAGTATGCCCACTCCCCTTTCTATGGGATGATCCTTCAGACCTTTGAAGATGCTGGCAGATCACAGGCACAAATTGCCAACTGGGAAAAGTGTATCCAGTCAAAGAGAAAAATGCAGCTACATTTGATGGCTTCCTTGACCTGAGCATCCTGCCCACCTGGGGCTGGACCCGTCCCTCACTTTCAGGGAGGAGAAAACTCAAACCCTGACAGAGGAGGGTCCTTCCCTTCCCAAAAGCCACCCTGAAAGAGAGACCTGCCCACCCACACCTTCCACTGGGGTCCTGGCTAGAGTATCTTCCCTGGCTTCTGTTCATGCTGCTCCTGTGCCTGAAGAGCTTTATGGGGGCTATGTAACCATTTGAATTGCACCCCGTGGAAGCCCGTGCAGCGCATGAAGCAGAGATGCTCACTGAAACCTCAGCTCAGACTGCCCACTTTGCCACATTCTGAGCTAGCAGAAGTTTCCAGATGTTCTTCAAGGGCATTATTGCACCATCCTTGTCATTATCAATATATAAGGTGCTAGTTCTTTAGATCTGATGGTCTTTATCTGTAATGAAACTGGGGGTTCATTTTGATTCCCTGACTGATGGTTTACACATTTCTGTAAATACTATACTAAACTGCTAAGTTTCTAATCTTTGGGTATCTCCAGCACATAACAAAATCTCTCTCTTTCTCATTGCCAATATTCCAGCAGGGAATTGGTTTATTTTTAGTTATATCTGGCGGCTTCAGTGGAGTTGTGTACTATCTGCCATTATTCTGATGTAATTGTCTTTCATTTGGACAAAAGATGAGAATATAGCCTTGGAAATAAAACCTTATTCCAACTCCTCAATTATTGTTTTAGGTCACTTTCAAAATTGATTTTAATCCATCTAATAGTAGGATCTCAGGCTCCAATGAAATCTGGATAAAATCTGGATGTGTATTTTTGACTTATTAGTATTTTGAATTTACTGTTGAAATTTAGTAAGCTGCTTTGTAATACTTCATGTATTGGCTTGGGAAGAAGAAAAAATCAACAGCAGGTTAAAACAGGTAGGACCGATGTCTGAAAATGCTCATTTGGTCTGGACTCGGAGAGGTAGGATTCCCAGGCCTGATAACTCCCTCATCGTAGCCCAGCTGACTTTGGGCCTTGGAGCTCAACATGTCCTCATCCAAAGGATGCCCTACAAAAGGGGCAAAGAAGGGAGACACGCAACAGCTACTTCTTCCTGACTTCTATAGAGTGTTTATTTTACTAACTGCCTCAGTCTCCATAAGATATTTAACACTTGTAAACCACCTTCAAACCCCAAGCAGTTTACATACATTAAAACAGCAATAACAAGAAAAATGCACGAAAACCAAAAAATATAATGTAATATCAAATAATCATTGCGTACACACACACATACATGCACACAACACATATCCATCCAACTTATATCAATCTACATATCCAACTTATATTCAAATACATTTCAACATATCCAGCCAGCCAGCCAGCCACCCTCCAAAATCAGATTTGTACCAGTTTGTATCATGAGAAGGCAACCATTCTTATGGACAAAAGGTTCCAGAAGAAAGGAGCTGCCCTACCCTCCATCACCCACTGCCTGAACCAGGGGTGAAATGCTCTCGGTTCAGACCGGCGCGGGCGAGTAGGTAGCGATGGCGGCAGGCAGTTCGGAGAACTGGTAGCAAAAATCCCTGCCCCCGCCCCCCATGCCCAGCTGAGCCACACAATCATCAGAGCCTTTTTTTTCTTTTAAAAGTCTCTGACGATCCCAGCTGAATTGCCTGCCAATCAGGCAAATCATCTGGGATCGTCAGAGCCTTTTGAAAGCATTTTTTTACATGGTTTTGCATGTAAAAAATGGTTTCAAAAGTAAAAAAAAAATTGGCCACGCCCACCCAGTCACATTACCCTACCACCACCACCAAGCCACGCCCACAGAACCAGTAGTAACAAATTTTAGATTTCACCCCTAGCCTGAACCCTTGGTGAGAACTCTTTAGTCATCCAGGTTGGACTGGCAGAAAGTCTACCAGGGTGAGAGTCTCCACAAGGTGGGAGGGGGAAATGCATGTCCAGAACCATGAGAAAGAGGCATAGAAGAAACCCCCCACTTTGGCTGGTCATCCTTCCAAAGAGTCAGGAAAGGTGGGGCAGTTTCCAAGGTTTTAGAAAGCTGCATGAGGGACCTATGTCTTCACTGTCCTGCCTCAAAGGGCTGGCAATGTCTTAAACCCCGGAATCTGAGACATTCAGATCTTAAAATAGATTAGGATTAGAGGTAGAATTGATACTAACAAGCATCTCAAACTGCACTCAGAGTTCAAAGGTGGATTAGAGGTAGAATTGATATTTTCCTTATCATAATCATTCCAAAAGGTTCGATTTCTAATCCTCTTTTCAAATTTTCATGTGATTCCATGGAATACCATGACTTAGAGCAGTGGTCTCAAACCTTTCTCCACCAACCGGCAGCCATGGCTGCCGGTTGGTGGAGAAAGGTTGGAAACCACTGCTCTAAGTCATGGTATGCACGCAACCTAGACCCCATCCGTGGGCAAATGAAGCTTTGCATGCTCGCCCACCACTTTTGTGGCCCCGTTCCCAACAGGCTTTGGACCAGTACCTGTACCACTGGGGGTTGGGGACCCCTGGCTCAGAGGTTCTATGTTGGCTACCATTCCCTCTCCATTTCTCAGCTTTGCAGTTTCATGATACATCCATCTGGCATCTCCTGATTTAGTATACATAGTATAGTATGAATGCCTTGCTTTTTGTAATTTGCATGTATGAAGTGTGTTGCCTCAATGGTTAAAGATGCTGAGCTTGTCAGCTGGGAAGCTGACAGTGAGGATTAAAGACCCAAGCACCACACAATGGGGTGAGCTCCCGTCTTCACCCCAGTTCCTACCCACCTAGCAGTTCGAAAGCACGCAAATGCGAGTAGATAAATAGGTACCACTTCAGTGGGAATGTAACAGTGTTCCATGCTCCTCAGTGTATAGTCATGCTGGCCAGGGGTGGTTTCTACTTACCTTTACTACCGGTTCGCAATGGGGCTGTGCGCTTGCACTTCAGCATATGCGCACAAGCTTCCTGATGACGTCGGAGTCGGTGGACGGAGTTTCCTGCTGGTTTTACTACTGGTTCTTGCAAACTGGTCCAAACTGGGGCAACCCACCACTGATGCTGGCCCCATGAACATGGAAGCAACTTCAGACAATGCTGGCTCCCTTGTCCAAGAAACGAAGATATGCACCATACCCTAAAGTTGGACATGACTGGACAGGGAAACCTTTACCTTTCTATGAAGGCCAAAAATATTTTTGTCATATTTGAATAGCAGTGGACTGGTTGAAAGAACCAAAAGATGGTTGCCAAATTGAATTAAACTCCATGAAAGATTTATTTTTGATATTTGAATTTATTTTGGACAAAAGGCATAGTCCTGGAGTTCTGCTACAGAAGGAATGTGTATATTTACCAACAGGAATTAGCAAATCTCCTTGCTGCATTTATCTGTACAAAGCAAATTCCATATACAGTATGGTTTAGTCATATTTAATTTAAAAATAGCAAATTGGAATGGAAAACAAACTTTTAGGGTTTTTTTCATTCCATTATAAATTATTTTTCAAAATTATTGAACTTTATAGCATTGCTAATAAATATCATACAGAAAAATGATCATTGCAGTTTCAACAACTTCTTTAAAGAAATGAATTGTCCATGTCAGCCATCAACATTGGGGTAATAATATGCCAACAATTAATCTTCTGAGTATTTGGTATGAATGTAATACTCTTCATCTACTACATAAAAGAAATTCCAATTGTATATTAATTACTATATCTAAATTTGCAGCCATTTAGTTATAGTCTTACTTGTTCAGTCTTTTAAACACATTTCAGCAATCTTTCATAAATAAGGTCCAACAAGTGCTCTGAATTTTGTGTGACAAAGCTTTTGAATTCTCTGGGTGTTTCTCTCTTGTTCTGCAGCTCTCTTGAACCAATTCTTTGCTGGTTGTTTTGTCCACGCTGAAGAGAACATCTCAAAAAAGATTTTCCTTCCTCTTATTAATAGTCAAGTCTTGCAGTCTACACAAGTTGTAATCTCTCCCCTAAGCAAATTTCTTCGCACTTCTCTCTTTGTAAAAATAAACATTCAGTAACAAGACCAAGGTGGTAAATCTGATCAATTCTTTTCCTGTATTAATCTCAAATGTTAAGTATGCCTGCTGCTACATTCAGTTGGGTCTGGAAGTCGCCCTCATTCTTTCGCATCCTGTAGCATCGTACAGGTCTTTTATGGAACCATTTGTTTCTTGTCTCAGCCAATCATTGTTTTTAATTATTATTAGAATCATGTGGAGCAGAAATTTAATACCCTTGGTAGGCCATCCACTTTAATAGAAGCAATTCTTCAGAGACAGATTTAACTTTCCCCATCTTGAAATAATCCAGTGTTATATTTTTTCACATCTGTGAATATGTATTTCTGAAAGTTTTTACTACTTTTTGTCCAGTAGATTTCTAGGTTATTAATCTTTTTGGTGATGCTATTAAGCCCTGTTCTTTGGTACCCATGTTTTCCTTCTTCATTAAGTTCCAGGTCAACTTTAAGGGTTCTCCTGACTGCTCCAGTCTCCACCCCAAAATCCCATCCATCCATCATCTCCCCCTGCCCCTTAGGCAGCCTGTTTGCCCATTGAATAAAAGTGGGGCAAGGAAAACATCAGGGGTCTTCCAAAGGATGCTGGGCAGAGGGGAATTATTCACCCAGGAAGGTGCTGTCCCCTCAGTCTGTTGTTTAGTCAATTACTAATTCACCAAGAATTAGCTTTAATGCATTAATAAATGTTGCTGTTTTCCTGACAAATGGCCATAATAATGCATTTTAATGGGCTGCAGTAGTCAGGGATAAATATCTTTTGCATATTACTTATTCAGTACATCTGTAGCTAATTACATTTGCTGAATAATTACATTGCAGCTGTCTCAGATTCCCCCCAACACACACACAACGCCTGTGTCAGCAGTCTGCCTGTGATAGATTCCTCCCCCCTCCAGAAAAGGGCACCCCAGAGCCATGGTGATTATGGTGCTTAATCATCTGCCACAGGGGGAAGGCCCTTTGGCACCGCTGCCCAGCTGGGCATGTTGCCAGCCACCCTGATTTAGTCCCCCTTCAGAGAGAGGGAGAGAGAGGCAGAGAGATGTCTGAAAAGGTCTGGCAGGTGGGCAGGGCATCGTTTTGGCTCTGGGGCGCCGAAGGGCCAACACAGCAGCGGTTCCTTCAGGGCTGCAGGTCAGCTTCTGAGGGACTTGGACGGCTCTCTTGGAGGCATCGAGGCTAGAATAGTTTCTGGCTGTTTAATGAAACAGGGA
This sequence comes from Masticophis lateralis, assembly GCA_030761175.1. Taxonomy (NCBI): domain Eukaryota; kingdom Metazoa; phylum Chordata; class Lepidosauria; order Squamata; family Colubridae; genus Masticophis; species Masticophis lateralis. The sequence goes on along the minus strand of JAUDYJ010000013.1, from coordinate 19,937,651 downwards.
AGGGATGCCAAAGCCTGAGCAGACTTGGCATCGAAGAGGAATGACCCCTAAGAACAAGATCCTTGGAGCCAGTGAGACCTCTGGAAGACTGAGGGGAGTGGGCTGCTCCAAAAGCCCTGCAGGACCACAAACAACTCTTTTTCAGAAAGTGGGGAAGGTGGTTTCTGTTACCCCAAGAGCCCCAGGGTGTCTTTCTTTTCTCTTGCTGCTTTTCCAGACTGGTGGAGATGCTGTCTCGCTTATTGGCAGGACTTGTATGGCTGCCTCATATAATGACTCTGGAAGGCTCAAGGAACCCATGAAACCTGGTTAACCCAGAGGTACCCTTGTCCCCAAGTGCCAGACCAACCATCCTCACAGCTCAGCCCCACTCCTAGATGAAAGCTTGGGAGAAGAGCTGGGTCTTCTCAGCCCTCCGGAAGGCTAAAGGAGGAGGAAATTAATAACGCCCAGAATTTCCTCCAGCTGCCACCTTTGTCACCTGCCAAATGCTGAACTCTGAAGAACCCCCTTATCATTGCCAAACCCACATCCAGTCTCTAGGCTGCATTTCTACTTGGAATCAGCTAAAGAACTGAAACCAGGACTGTCCATTCAGCCGGAAACAGATGCAGCAAAGCAAGGAAGCCCCAGGCCAGCCTGGACCGAAGGCACCTGGACTCTGCTTCCGCTGCCTTCTGGGATCACCGCAGACAAAGGTAAGGTGGTCAGCAGGCCAGATGGAACAGCAGCTCCAGCATGTCTCCCCTCCCCTCTCTTCGTACCTTCTTCTCCTCTGCTGCTTTCCCTTACCTGTACAGGAGTCGGGGATCAGGGGGCAGCACGCATTCCCCCAGGTCTCTCCAACTTGCCATCAAGCCAACTCTCCTTGCTGCAGTTGCCAGCCTGGTCTACTAAGGTGGAGGTGCAGCTCAGTTCTTGAATAGCCTAGAGCTGTTCCAGGCGAGATGGGTGGCATATCTTACCTCCTCCTCAGGTGGAACTCCTCTTAGGCATTCAATATTCTTCCCAATATTTTTCCGAGATTTATTTATTTAGTTGTTTCATTGTTTATTTATATGCTGCCTTTTTTTACAAATAAGCAATGAACATACGTATCTCATATTTTCCCCACCACAACAACCCTGTGAGACAGGGGTGAAATCCAGCAGGTTCTGACCAGTTCTGGAGAACCAGTAGCAGAAATTTTCAGTAGTTCAGAGTACCGGCAAATACCGCCTCTGGCTGGCCCCAGAGTGGGGTAGGAATGGGGATTTTGAAGTATCCTTCCCCTGCCACGCCCACCAAGCCACACCTACAGAACTGGTAGTAAAAAAATTTGGATTTTACCACTGCTGTGAGGTGAGTTAAGTTGCGGGAGAGACTGGTCCAAGATCACCCAGCTGGTTTTCAAAGCTAAGGTATGACTAGAACTCCCAGCCTCCTGGTTTCTAGCCTGGTGATGTAACCACTAGACCAAACTGGTTATTTTGCTTCCTATGAAACAGAAGAAAGGAAGACGGTCAGTCGATTTGGTTAGTTGGGTCAGCTGCTCCATCACATCTTGGATCTTGACCCCTGGGGAGGGCAACAGAAAAAAGAGGAGGGGGAAGAGAAGTTGGCAACTTCTGTCACTATTAGATGGAGACTGAGAGGTTGAACAAGTGGGTGTGTTAAGCAATACAGCAAACCTCTGTTTTCTCTTCCATACTTATTTAACATACTTATAAATGACTTGGACCAGAGGTGAGAAAATACTCTTAACAGGTTCTGGGTGACACAACCAGTAGGAGAGATAGCATACGCTTAGAGGGTACTGCAAGTGCCAATTTTAAAGAGCTACGATAGCAGATATTATCAAGAGAAGTCACTCCTTTTGATGGTTTTGTAGTTCCAACTAGAATATTGCATTCATTCAGCAGCCATTTGACATAACAATGGGCTGAACGAACAGCAGTTGAGCTTATGGCTGCTGTACTGGCCCCAAGATCATAAGGACCAAATTTGGGCACTGCCCACATTTATGATCACTGCATGCTTTTAACTCCCCCAACCCCCTCCCTTCTCCCCAACTCTGCTGTTTACACCCTGCACTTTGCCATCTAACCTAACTGTCCCCCCATTGCTACCCCCCCAGCTGACTTTTCCCATCTCTCTCCTTCCTTCCTTCCTTCCTTCCTTCCTTCCTTCCTTCCTTCCTTCCTTCCTTCCTTCCTTCCTTCCTTCCTTCCATTGCTGCTGAGGCACTCCCAACCATAACTGCAAGCACTCATGGTTCTTACCAGGAGGAAGACGGCGACAGCCAGGAATGGCAGAGGATGGCAGGGTAGCCGTGGCCCAAAGGCAGGTGAATGGAGCTGAAGCAGAGTCGAGGTGGGCAGGATGGGAGAAGCGTGAGGTTCTCAGCCAATGACAGCGTACTCCTAGCTCCAACCAAGACCACCAGAACTGCCGTCACTAAGGGGTGCAGTGCAGTCATGTGATGTTTCACCTAACAACCGCTTCACTTAGCAGCTGAAATTCCTGTCCTAACTAGGGTCATTAACCAAAGACTACCTGTGCTGCTAGAGGCCACACTTTCGGAAAGGGTGCTTCACTTACCAAGTGAAGCACCTCCGGTGGAGAACAACCCAGATGACGACAGGCTGGAAAGAGAAAGTTATGAAGGACCTTTGAAGGCGATGGGGCAGAATCGTTCGGTTCCTCCATTAGGAAGAAGGGGTTTAAAATGCTCGGAAGCAGGGGAGGGATTGATGCAGTGGTTGGGTGGCCTTCTGACAGAGATGCTCCAATTATGGGTTCCCACAAAGGGGAAGAGATTGGACAGTTCTCTCCAAGGGCCCTCAGCCCTTACTTTCTGTGGCTGATTGATCCTGGAGTCTACTGCTCGGCTTGCTCGTGCACAGAGCCCTGAGCATCAGGAAAGAGCCCAGCAGAGGGAGATGCTGCAAGCCAGGCAGCCCAGCTCTGCAGGAAACCAATTTCATGGCCAGTTCAAACAGCTGACTATCAGAGGCAGGCAGGGTGATCGGGTGCATAGGCATCTCCCAAGGCCCAGCACTAAGGGATGTTCTGACATTCCAGGAAAACCCACATGTGCTGAACCACGGACAAAAAGCGTGTTTAGCACTGAGCCCTTCTGACAAGACGGGAACCAGGATGCTGTTCTGACCCGGCTCCCAAACACAACAAACCCTCTGTAGTTAAATCAGTGATTCCTTTATTAGGAGCGCCAGCAGCCCTGGCAAAAAGTCTCTTTCTCTCTCACAAAGCAGGCTAACAGGTCTGTCCAGCAGGGAGTGCCGTTGGTCTCAAGGGGAGACATAGGTGGGCTTCCTATTCTCCTGGCCATCCCTGCTAGCTGGGTCATGCAGACAACTCTCCTTTGGCTGCTGCCGCTCAGCCTCTGCTCCCTGCCTGGGGCAACCGGGCACTCAGGCGAGATGCACAACATGTGGTCAAAAATCTCACGATGGGACCAAAGCCCTATTGGTTCTTTAATGTACTTTGTGGAGGAGGGGTTCAATCACACCATCATGGCTGCCATTTCAAATTTTTTGATCACACCTTGTGGACAACTCCTGGGTCACTCCGCCAAGTGATTCAGGCTTTTGTGGGTGCTTAATGCTGCAGTTGATACCTGTTTCAGGCAAAGAAGGGAGAAGGGAGGGCAATGCAGGAGTGATAAAATCCTGGTTAACAGGCATGAAAAGCATTTCTCACATTGTCTGTCAATTGGCACCAAATTCACACCTAAATGAAATTGTTTAATTGGGTGGATTTGTTCTAGACTATCTCTGCCCCATATTTCAGCCAATGCTAAGCCAATACCTACGTCAGTTGCAGCACAACAAGGAACACAAACTGAACAGGCCCTTTCAGACACACACCAGGCCTGCAGGAGCCGAAAGCGAACACAGAGCAGAAGGAAGCCTGTCCTGGATTCTCCAGTGGCTTAAGGCCAGACTGGCATCTGGATCAATGGCATCATATCAAACTCCTCTGACCCTTCAGTTATTCCCTTAATATGCAGCTGAAATCCACCTCCTGGAATCGCCATCTTGTTCCACCTTCTGTGTTCACCTGCAAGAGGGACAGTTTGGCCGAGGATTGCCAGCTCCCGCTGAGTCTCCTCAGGGGCAAATTTTCCAGTTCTCCCCTCTGCATGGGACTTTCTTCTCTTCGGCCATCTTGCGCTGTGCCCTCCTTGGAGCTGATTCTGGTTTCCTGAAGTCCTTCTCAAAGTAGCCAGGATGGGCCATACTGCCCGACCAATGCAAGGGAGTGCCCAGATCCTAAGAGCCCACGAAGGAAGGACAGGGCAGCTCCAGAGATAGAGACACAATGCGATGACTGGGCCTTAAGAAATGAAATGAAAGGCTTCATTGCACTCAGAAATCCATAGGCAAATAGCTGGAGCCGAAGTGGCAATATCAGGATAGCCATTGAAAATAATTCTGACCCTTCAGTTCCCCAGGGGCAACAAAAGAGGAAAGGGGTTAAGAAGACCCAGGGGTGAAATGCTCCCGGTTCGGACCGGCTCGGGCGAGTAGGTAGCGATGGCGGCGGGCAGTTCGGAGAACCGATAGCAAAAATCCCTGCCCCCACCCCCCATGCCCAGCTGACCCACACAATCATCAGAGCCTTTTTTTTCTTTTAAATGGCTCTGACGATCCAAGCTCTGATGATCCCAGCTGAGTTGCCTGCCTATCAGGCAACTCAGCTGGGATCGTCAGAGCCTTTTGAAAGAATTTTTACCTGTAAAAATGGTTTTAAAAGTAAAAAAAAAAATTGGCCATGCCCATCCAGTCACATTATCCCCCCCCCCCCGCACCCACCAAGCTGCGCCCACAGAATCGGTAGTAACAAATTTTAGATTTCGCCCCTGAGAGGAGCAATCAGAATAGTGCAGCCCTTAATGTGGTCACATAAAATTCAGGGAAATAAATACAACAATGATCCAGAAGGAATTTGGAGATTATCGTTGTGAAACCTGGGAAGGAGATCGTACAATAACTGATGAGGCCTCTTTACACCAAGGCAGGGGTGGGAGCTGGTCTGGGCATTGCGGGCTCTCTGGATCCAGCCGGGCTCAGTCCCATCCTCGTTCTTTCCCTTCTAGGAACAGCCACTTGACAGCCAGGTGGGCCTTTCGAGCAGGAAGGTCCCCCTTGCAGGATGGGAGGCCAAGAGCAGAGAAGGCCTGTCACGGGGGGAGGGGGGGTCAGGCTTGCTCCTGAGATCACTCCTGGGTGGGAGCAGAAGGCAGAGGAAAAAAGATTTCAAAGTTTCAGCCAAACCACAGTGAGGATGGTCCCCATATACAGATAGTCCGTGACTCCTGCCTTTCCTTTAGCAACCGTTCAAAGTTACAACGGCACTGAAAGAGCGACTAATGGCTGCTTTTCACACGACTGTTGCAGCATCCCCAGGGTCACGTGATCAAAATTCGGACGCTTGGCAGCTGGCTCGTATTTATCACGGTCGCAATGTCCTGGGGTCACGTGACCTTCTGACAAACAGAGTCAATGGGGCAGCTGGATTCCCTTTAGGAAGGTGTTACTATCTTAACAACGATAGCGATTCACTTAACAACAGTGGCAAGGAAAGTCATAAAATGGGGCAAAATGCACTTAACAACTGTCTGGCTTAGAAATACAAATCTGGGGCTCAATTGTGGTTGTAAATCGAGGATTACCCATAGGCGTGTTAATAACAGAGTTAAATTATCCTTCATCAGAACTGCACCTTTACTCTTCCAAACCTGAAACATCATTTTAGTGAACACATTTTCACTCTTTTTATTCTAGAAAAGTACTTTTTTGTGAAAAAACTGCAATTTTTGAGCTCATACAATCTTTATAGTCCAAAATGGGTTTTTCTTAAGCAATAGGGAACCTCTCAGTAAAAAATCAGGGAGATCAGTTACTGGGCTTCTTCTGGAATGAAATCTCTTCAGGGCAAAAGGAACGTTAGAGCTTCATCAACTCGGCCTTATACTATTTTCAAGAATTTAACATTTAATGACTTAGAGTCTTAGACCAACCAAAAGGAACACTCTCAGAAATGCATAGGTGATTATTGCAACTAGAAATAGGAAGTCCACCCCAGGCTTTAAAGGAAGATTTTATGTACTACACTGACCATCCAATTGGCAGGAATGAGGGAAACCCTCCAGATGGATCCCCCTCAGCTGTTAGGACAGAAGGCCTTGGTAAGACCATACTTGGAATACTGCATCCAGTTTTGGTCACCTCGATAGAAAAAAGATGTAGAGACTCTGGAAAGAGTGCAGAGAAGAGCAACAAGAATGATTAGGGGGCATGAAGAACAGTTGCAGGAATTGAGTTTGTCTAGTGTAGTGAAAAGAGGACCAAGGGAGATAGGATAGCAGTCTCCCAGTATTTGAGGGGCTGCTGCAAAGAAGAGGGGGCAACCTATCCTCCAAAGCACCTGAAGGCAGAACAAGAAACAATGGATGGAAATTAATCAAGGAGAGAAGCAACCTAGAATTGAGGAGAAATTTCCTGACAATGAGAATAATCAACCAATGGAACAGAAGTTGCCTTCAGAAGTTGTGGGAGCCTCATCACTGGAGGCTTTCAAGAAGAGACTGGACTGCCATCTGTTTGGTGTGGTTGATGGTCTCCTGCTTGAGCAGGGGGTTGGACTAGAAGACCTCCAAGGTCCCTTCCAACACTGATTTTGTATGGTCAGCTTCAGTGCAAATACCGCAATGGGCGATTCTCTTTGCTGGCACCGGACTCTGTCAGACTGGCACATACATATCAGAATGATTCTTCTAAATGTTGGGGTGGAGGTCAGAATAAAAACTATTCTTCAATTTTGTTGGGGCCAAGCTGTACCCTTCGGGCAAACAGTTTTGGGGGAGATAAGTAGCACTAGAAAAACTAAATGCTTCCCAGAGTTAGATTTCCTCTGTTTATTTACAGGACCGAACCTCAAGCTTAAAAACAAGGAACTTAACTAGCTATTCAGTTTAGAAACTAAAATAATAATTGCCCCACATTGGGTAATAGATAACATAATAACTAGGTAGATAATAACTTTGGATGCCATAACAATTGAGGTATGAATTAACAAGGCCTCTTAAATTGCCACATTAGAAAAAAGATTACAAAATAATGAGGCATCGGAGGCAGAAAGCAGAATTCTGTCAGATTGGGATGGATGTTATGGTTTACGGCAATTACAATAGACTATAATATGGTAATAATTTGCATATACATAAATTTGAACGTGTACAGCATCTCTCTTTTTACTTCTTAGATTTTTTATATTTCCTTTTTTCTCTGTGTGTATCTTGGGTTTATATTTATTTGCATGATAATGTTTGTTAATTGTAGTTTAATAAAAAAAGAAAAAACCTATTTCAAATAAAGTGAAACCCAAATGTAAATTTAATATTTTTAATTTAAATTTAAGGATTATAAAAAGCATCTTGCAAAGCTCAAAAGAAGTTAGACTTCCTCTTTAAGTAAATAAACTTCCCAGGAGATCCAGAAGTATATTTTGGGCATCTGTTGTGGTCCGTCGGCCACCAACCCCTCTAGCAGCCAAATCAGAGGAGGAGAGGAGGCGTGGGAGTCCTGAGAGCTCCCAGGGGGAAGAGGGGATGGAGCTGTCAGAGGCGGAGCCTGGGCCATCCATCAGCCCCCAGATGGAGAGTCAACAGCCTCCAGGTCCAGAGGTGGCTGATGAGGAAGAGGAGGAACAGCTGGGTCCAGTGCCTGATGCGTGGATGCACAGAAGGCAGAGGGGAGGAGAGCAATGAGAATCTGAGGGCCGGTCCTTGGGATGGAAGAGCCACCACTGCTAGCAAAGCCCCACCCTAGCTCTGGGGATAAAAGGCAGGGGGCAGAGATGAATAGGTATGGCAGGTATGAACAGGTATGGCTGGGGAATCCTGTCGTCATGTGCTGGAGGCTTCCAAATAAACATGAACAGCTGCAAACCATGTCCTGGGGAAAGGATGTTTTTTCTGGATACAGAGTGGAGGGGGTTTTACTTGCCCCGGCTACAGCAACAGGGAGGCCAGGCAGGCTTCCACTGACGCCATCTGTGACCAGAGCCAAACGGCAGCTCCTTCCAGCTCTGCCTAAGGCCTTTCCAGAACATACTGGAAACATTATGGAAAGCAAGCAAGCAAACAGAAGTGCAGACAAGGGTCTCCCACCCTTTGAGAAGGGAGAGTCAGGCTGCCTGCCAGACAGAATTGCTGGAATTCAGTTTGTTTCTGGAAAAAAGAGCAACTGCTATTTGTGTGCTTTTTATTCAGCCTCAAGAAAAATATGTTAATTAATGTTAATCAGAAACTTGTTGGAGTTCCAGGAACTTAATTGGGGATCATTAATGCCCATTTTCCTCCCCTTTTAAGAGCTATTAATGTGTCTGGTTCTACACTTCCTCCTTTATTCCAAAAATGAGGACAAGCCTGGATTCCCAGAGCTTCCCAGCCGCTCAGGAAGCCATTGTGATCCAACCCTCAAGAATAAGGACCAAATTCCTCTGGTTTTTATTTATTTTATTATTTTATTATTAGAATTTATACTCCTCCCTTCTCCCGTAGGACTCGGGGCGGCTCACACAATAAAAACAATAATAAAAACAATAATGGTAACAACAATACAATATTAAAATCCAGTCCAAAATTTAAAATCCACGAATTAAAACCCGATAATCCGTCAGGGAATTTGATGAAAGAGCCATGTCTTCAGCCGGTGCAGAATATGCGGAGATCAGGAGCCATCTGGAGTTTGGTGGGTAACCCATTCCAGAAGGTCGGTGCTGCCACAGAGAACGCCCTCATCCTGGGGGTCGCCAGCCGACATTGTCTAGCCGATGGCACCCAGAGGAGGGCAGTTCTATGAGAACACACAGGGCGTTGGGAGGCCGGTAGGAGGTGGTCCTGCAAGTACCTCCGGCCCATGCCATGTAGGGCTTTATAGGTGAGTACCAGCACCTTGAAGCGGATCCGGAAGGCCACTGGCAGCCAGTGCAGCTCGCGCAGGAGAGGTGTTGCCCGGGAGTAATGGGAGGCTCCCGTAAAAACCCGCATGGCTGCATTTTGGACCAGCTGGAGCCTCCGGGTGCACCCCAAGGGCAGCCCCATGTAAAGGGCGTTGCAGTAATCCAATCAAGAGACAATGAGAGCTTGAGTGACTGTGCGAAGGGCATCCCTGTCTAGAAAAGGCTGCAACTGGCACACTAGGCAAACCTGTGCAAAGGTCCTCCTTGTCACAGCCGTTAGATGATCTACCAAGGACAGCCGTGAATCAAGGAGGGCGCCAAGATTGCGAGCCTTGTCAGAGGGAGTCAACAACTCCACTCCCATCATAAGTGACGGGGTGGCTAGATCAGGGGATGCTGGAATCCACAGCCACTCAGTCTTGGAGGGGTTGAGCCGGAGCCTGTTTCTACTCATCCAGACCCATACCGCCTCCAGGCACTTCGATATCACAGAAAGGGCATCCCTGGGTTGCTCTGGGGTGGAGATGTACAGTTGGATATCATCAGCATATTGATGATACCTCACCCCAAATCTATGAATGATCTCACCCAGTGGCTTCATGTAGATGTTAATGAGCAGGGGGGAGAGAACCGACCCCTGCAGTGCCCCACATGTGAGGGGCCTCTGTCCTTACTCTGGACAGAGATACTTTACCTCCACCAACCGCTCCACAATCCAAGACCGTGGAAGACGCCAAGCATCATTTAAGAGACCATACAGAGGATCTGGCGCAAGACCTTTTCCTTGTGGAAAATGACTTACCGTCTTCTCTTCCCGTGTGGGGTCGGATCCAGGCTTTTACCATCAGTGGGAAGCAACTTCCATGGATGCCTGGATCCTCCAGACTGTCACAAGGGGTCTAAAGCTGGAATTCTCTTCTTCCCCACCGTCTCATTTTGTCCACTGTCCATGGTCGGAATTGCTAGAGAATTGCTAGCCTGAAAATGGTGATTTTCGAATGCAAATCTGAGGTATTGTCTGTGATCTGGATGAATTGGCACATGAAGATATGCCTCTTTGATGTCTATGGATTGCATCCAGTCCCCATGTCGAATGCATGACAAAATCGAACGGAATGAGTGCATTTTGAAACAATGGTACAAAATATAGAGGTTTAGATCTTTGAGACTGAGTATACCCCTCCAGCCGCCCGAACTTTTTGGGACCAGGAACAGTACCGAATAGAAACCGGTCCTTAGTTGGTCTACCGGAACCGGTTCTATGGCCTGTATTTCCAATGGATGTTGAATTTTGAGTGTCATTAGCCGACGTTTCTGAAGATTCTCCGACCATTCTCTTCGATCTCTGCCCCTCTGCCCACACCAGCTGCGTATGACCCGAGAGGTAGGAGGAGAACCATTGTAAAACAGTGCCCCCCACTCCCAACCCCCGGAGCCGTCGCAGTATGATACCATGGTTGATGGTATCAAACGCTTCTGAGAGGTCAAGTAGCACCAGAATGGAGGAACAACCCCCATCCCAGGCCCGCCAGAGATCATTCACCAGGGCGACCAATGCTGTTTCTGTGCTGTGGCCACGCCTGAAGCCCGATTGGTACGGGACTAGATAATCAGTTTCCTCCAGGAATTGTGGAAGTTGGTAGGCCACCACAGCCTCAACAACCTTCGCTATCAAGGTTTTGTTGTTGGCAAGAGAATTGCTAGCCTGAAATGCTAATTTTTCTTTTCTTGAGCACCTCCTGTTGCTTTTGCTTAAATGCTCAGGTTGGCTCCTTCAGCTCCCTTCCACACCCGTCCCCTGTCTGCAATGTGGGTCTTCCTTGCCAGGTAAGGTCTCCTCTCAAGACCCTTAGAAGCCTCATCCACAGTTGATGAAAGCACAAGAGCATCTCAGCAGGGAGCATGAGGCCCTTTCCCTGGCCCTCGAACCCCACTGTAAGCAACATAGGGAGAAGCTGAAGGTGCTGAAAAGGTCATGTGCGGTTTACAAGTTATTTACACCACAATTGCAAGTTTTGCTTGTTGCCTTTTTCTAAAAATAAAGTTCATTAAAGATCTGCAGATGTGCTGATCTATGCTAAATTATGTTTTAAAATTAAGTGTTAATTGTGTAAATGTTCACAGTTGTGTGTGCACACTAGAAATAGATACTTTGAGAAAAATCACAATTTTTCTGCCCGTAAATCTCTGTCTCTCCCTCCCCCAAAGAGAGCTTAGAGACAGCACCTTTTCTTTCAGAAATAAACATTTATTGCAGGGCCCAATGATGCAGGTTGGTTTGCTTTCATCCCATCAAATGGCTTTCCTGCTCCTCCTTTCACTCTCCCTGTAGCTGCCAGGACTATTCTCAGCTGGCTGGTGAGCTAGCAGGCTCCCTTCCTATCTCCTCCACCTCTGGATGCCACGTGCCCCTCCCAGAAAATGCAGAATTAAAGCAGACTGCAATTAGCGCGGAGAAGCCCCAGCTGCCCAAAAGAACAAGCATAAAGCAGGTTGGGGAGCTTGGCAGGAAAAGAGCCTCCGAAGGGAAGGGGCCAGGTGCCCCTGCGTGATTCAGGCGCCAGGACATCATCTGGCTGGCACAAGCGTTTGCTTCCCCTTCATTACAGGGCCTTTTTGTACTTCAGTCTTGACCTCTTTCTCTGATTCCCAGGAATGTCCTTACTCACCGGTTGGCTGTGATAATTTTAGTGTCTGAATCCAGAATGTTTTTGCAGTTTGGTCTCTCTCTCACATACTGTAATTTGCAATTAATTTTGCTCACTTTTTGCTGGATAGACACGGCACACAAAATAGGCTAAAATCCAGGTGCAGAAGGTAATCCAGTCCCAGCTAGAACATCTTACATGGATCACCCCATCTTGCTAAAGTGTTCGGTGTTTCTCAACCTTGGCAATTTAAGAAGCATGGCCATCGATCCCCAGAATTCCCCGGCCAGCAAGTCAGGTCTGTGCCTCTTAAGGCTCTGAGGTTGAGAAACACTGTGCTAGTTTATCTGACTATAACAGTTTGCTGTGTATACAGCCACTGGTGTTTTACTGAACTTCTTTAGGGTTAGTATGCTGTGTGAAAGCAAGCTTCCTGTTTCTGCTCAGGGGCTGTTGTCATGCAATGGGCTTAAACTGTGTCAGTGAAATAGCTGACAACTGCACTGGCATGACATGCTAAACTGGGTTAGTTTTAATCCTAGTTAATTTTTATAGCTTTGCACTTCATGCAAATCTTCCCTTTTACTTGTTTATGGTTAAATGTATTGTGTGACTTCAGGAATGACACATTCACACAAACATAAAGATGGAGCTTGTTAGTTAAACTGTAGGTGTTTCTTTTAAGTAAGAAAAATGGACTTCAGCCATGCTCACAACACTTCCTGTTCTATAGTGCCTCTGTAAGAGACACAAAATAAACTGCAAAAGCTCAGATACCCAAAACCTTTTCCTGCAGATAATGAAGTCTGGTCTGCATTTTCTAGCCACAGACACGTAAATCTATGAATACTAAGTCTCTGGATAATGAAGGGCACCCGAATATAAATAAACTGGAATAGCAATTTCAACCTTTTTCTTTATCCTGGATCATAAAATTGCCAAATCAAAGCTCCCATGACTCAACAGTGCTGGAACCAGTTACTAATTCCCCGTTTTTCAAGTCAAAAGAGAAAGTCACTGAACAGAAGACATTAATGTGTCTTTGCGGCCGGAATAAACTTTGCCCCCCACCCCCGCATGCTTGCAAAGAGGGAATCACAGCCCTCTCAACTCAACTTTGCCGTTTTCATGCCATTGGCCTTAATAAGGACACAGGCGGGGAGTACAAAGGAGCACTGCAGTTAAGAATTCCACATTCGCTGGTGGGCACCCACTGACACACGAAGGACAATGATCTTTGTGGGACACCAAAGAAAGTGGCATATTTTATTCATTTGTTTATTTAATTTATATTTATTTAATTTATATTCTGCCCATCTCCCCAATAAGCAACTCTGAGCAGCTTACAAAGGGTAAAAGGATAAATATGAAAATAGTTAAAATTTTACGCGCTATGTAAAACATATTCAGGAGCGATCCCCTTTTTTGAACTGAGTGAGTGAGGCCTGTCCGAACTCCCTGCAAGGAAGGAGTCAACGGGTTGTTGGCCTGGCCAACAGGTTCCTTCTCCCTGCAATTTCAGCTGGGATAATGCTGGGAGGGGAAACTGAGGCTCAGCTCTGTATTTCTGCACAGAAGGAAAGAGAGGGGTGCTTGTCACTCAAATGCAAATCCAGTGTCACTGCTGGTGTTCAACAAGATATTTTTTATGCCATAAACCCACACAGGCACATCAGAATTTCCCGATATGTCATTCCTTCTTCCAGATTTATTGAAGACATGCACAGTTCAGGTTAACATCCCATAATACACATGGAGTGTCCTTCATTAGCTAAGCCTTCCACCTCTGGGAGTGTTTTTGACATGCTCGTGTTGAGCTTTTTGCCTCCAGACCGTTGCCCGGGCAGTCTGGACCACAGCTCAAGCAAAAGGCCCCCTTCCTTCCTTTCTTCCCCACTTGCAAAATTCTTCATCCCAGTCACAAAGCCCCAAAGCTGGACTCAAACTCCCTATGGCTGAAGCATTTGTGGTCAGCCTTTTTCAGTGTCCAGGTGAGTCTTAAGCTCCCTGCTGATCCCAGCCATGGCTCTCCCAAAGAAAAGCATCACCTGGGTGAATCAGGTGGACCAGCTCTGGTTGGAGCGAATTCAAGGCTCCCCTGCCAAAGCCCTTAAGAGCTGGCTGATAGGTTAAGGGGCCTTCAAGGTCTTGGCTGTAGGAACAGCACACAGACTCTGGTTCACCCATTCAAAGAGGAGACTTTGAACAAACATGGAAGCAGAACTCTCCCTCCCTGGGACTCCTCCATCTTCCTTTAGGCCAAGGGTACAAATATACATTCCTATGCTGCCTTTTCACTTGGGAGGCCTGTAGGGTGTGTCAAAATCAGTTCCACACATCACAAAGAGCCACAGACACACCCACCCACTGAGTGCCCATAAATAGGACCAGAGAAGGGACAAGGGGTCCTGCAGCCAGGTTATCTGTGACCCCTTCCAAGGCACAGTGCTTGGCCAGGGCTTTGCCCACTGGCACGGACAAGGGAGGCTGTTCTTCTAGAGATCTGCTGCCTCCCTGAAAGCTTCTCTCTCTCATATACTCACGCAAGGCCTGGCATCAGTCAGATTCCCTGTCCCGGTGAGAGAGAGGTAGCTGTGGCTGCAAGGAAAACTCCTCTGTGGCCGCAGGCCTCTGGTTCTCGGCTGCTGCTGGCAAACCTTCGGTGCCCAGCTGCAGTTCCTGGGGGCCCTGCCTGGCAGCAGCCACCATTTGCAGCAGCAGCAGCACTGGCTTTTCTGTAGTGCCATCCTGGGTGTCTTGCAACCACCAACCGCTGCCTCTCGGCAAAGCTGCTCCTCCCGAGGGGCAGTTGTTGCTTTTGAAGACTTGCCAGAAGATCAGGCCCCCCACCATCCCCTTCAGGTGACAAAGGGATCAGTGGCCAGCACATAAATCTAGAGCTAATCCCCACAATCAATATTTTTCATTAAGAGCCTACGCGAGTCAGGCCGTTGGAGGAGGAAAATCTGTTTAGGGTGACATCTTGATGAAGTTATTCAGTGCAGGGCATTTAAGTCATTGAACAGTAATCAAGAGTGGCCAGTTGGGAGATTGGAGGTTGCTGGGTGGGGGTGGGGTGTGGGGTGTTTCACACAAGGAGCTGCCAGCCCTGAGGAGGGATGGCCACGATCCCCACAGAAGCTGACAGATTTCTCTTGGGGACAGAGCCTTCCTGTGCCACACAGAGCCCCCTCCTGCAGTGCTCCATGTCTCTGGCCTGGCATCCCCTTTCCCCTGCGTGGCTCTTTCTTCATGTTTAGCCCAGTTCAGGACCTTCCTGATTGCTCTTTCTGTCTCTCCTCCACCCCTGCCCCTTCTGGCTCTTCTGCAAACCTGGACAGCCCACTCCACCCCCTCTGCCCCTCACCATCCTGAACGTCAGGAAAGCGCCTGGCCGGGATGGTTTGTGAGAAAAGAAGCTTCCTGGAAGGAATCCTGCTAGTCCAGAGGTTCTGCAAGGGCAGCTGTGTCCTTGTTCCTCATGCTAAGCTGGTCAAACAAGCTTGTTTGCTATGTGTGCAGCACACACAAAGTTGTGTGTGCAGCAGGTTGTCCTTGGTCAGCTCCTCCTCTGTGTTGAGGGAGAGGGGGGCAGTGCAGTTCTTCAGAGGGCCACAGGGATGGACCCCTGTTCCTTGCAAGGGAACTTGGCTACCTCCCTCCCTCCTCGCCTCTGCTACAAACTGAGCCATGCCTGGCAGCTCGGGAGAGCCAGCAAACAGCCTCCCCTTCCTCTCTCCCTCCAGACAGCCCTGGCAGAGCCAGCTGCCCCGGGGAGTTGGATGCCCTCGGCCATTAGGACAGGTTCCTTTGGGGCAGATAAGCTTCTTCAGGCAGCTTTACTTCGCCCCTGTTTCTCTCTGTCAGTGCCAATAGTACGGCAGCCCCAGACAGACCCACCGAGCTTTGCAATTAGAGACTCTGTGCACAGCCCAACAATCATTTTGGAAGAGAGGGTCCCAAAGACCCCCATACAACTGCAGCCTGGCAGGAAGCCAACCGGTTACCCAGCTACCCCAAGAGGGCAGAGCTCAGCATGGCTCAGTTCACCTGAATGAAACTGCCGTCCACGGATGACGGGAAGGAAGGTTCCGCTTGCCTTACACCCGCTTGCCTGGCTCTCCCCTCACTTGCTCAGGCAGGGGGCTTGCCTGAGAGCCAGCCAGGGCAGACGCTGTCCTCCCTGCCTCCAGCCTCCCATCAGGCAAGGGGAAGGGCAGGGAGGCCCCTCCAGCTGCTTCTGCGGCCTCTGCTGGAAGGCAGGGCTGGCTATTGCCCGCTCTCCTCCGCACAGCCTGCAGCTGAAGCTGATGAATAAAAATCCGTTGCTGCTGGGTCTGCATCCCCCACCTCCCCTCTTGCCAAGCCTTGCCAGGGGCAGCTGATGGCTGTCGCTGAAGGCAGCTCCATCAATAATGGATGCTTGCAAACCAAGCAAGTGCGAAAATTCTCTCTCCCCCATGAATTATAAATGCAGTTCGGCGCGGTTGGGCTTCATCTCCCTTTCCATTTCTTTGTGTATTAAGGGGGGGATCATGTTTCCAATTAACACATTCCGTCCTTAGATGACACAAGAGCCATTCTCCAGCGATGTGCAGATGCCATCTCTACCCCTGCCAACCTGCAGATGAGGGGGGAGCAGAGCCAGCTGCACCTAGGTGCTGGCCTCGCCGGGGGTCAAGACATCCAGAGCCATGAGGTGAGAGACTGCTTCGCCTTTGTAAATGGCTTTGCATAAAAGGTAAGCCGTGCATGTGGTTGTGGTGTCCCCAAACTGTTTTGTAGATGCCCTGCTTTGGGCATGAGGTCACAGCAAGGCAAAGCTAGGGGCAACAGGCTCAGCCCCCAACCAGAAAGGGATGCTTTCCCAGGAGCCCAGGGTGGCAGACATGCCAGCTCTGCTCCACCTCCTGGGCCCTGAGATCAGGGCAGCACCTCCTTCCAGTTTCTCTGGGCCATCCCTGGGCCATCTCTGGGCCATCCAGGTGTGCAATGGGACCTAGAGAGACAAACCTAAAGGATGAAGAAAGGATAAACCTGGGGGAAGGCAGGTTATCACTGTTCTCCCACTAACCTAGTTTGGGCATCAGCTACCTAAAGTCCATTCTGCATTCCCATAAGTGGGAACTTCTGCTGTGGAGGTCCTTTTGGCCCTAGAGCTGAGTTGGAAGCAAGCTGCAAAAGCTGAGACAGCCTCTTGCTCCTGGTCGTCCGGGGGCCCGGGGGCCCAGGGCCACTGCTGCATGTCAGGCTCCAGGGAAAAGGCCAGAGAGCCATTGGGGGTTTCAGATGAAGGCAAGGCAATCCTTGCCTTGTCCAGGGCAGCAGATCATGTGGCTTGACCAGGTGTCTAAAACTTCACATCTCAGGCTTGGGTGTCACTGGCATTTACCCAGTAATTGCCCTCCCTTGTAATGAACAGCATTTTCCAAGAATATGGTGCAGATCCACAGGGAACCACAATGGTGGTACATTTCATAATTAGGCCTAAAGAAAAGATGAAAGGATTTTGCAAAATTGCCCATAATTGTCAGTGACTTTTGCTTTTTCCTAAGAAAACACTTCTAAAAACAGCAGGACATGATCGCAGGCAAAGAAAAGGCTTACCCTGAGCTGCTGAGACGCAGAGGCAGTACTGAAATGGTGGGCCATCCACAGCTTTCTACAGGGAGTTTCCCCAGCTCTGAGTCCCTTTGGGGCAATCATGAGCCGACTTAATTCTCCACCCAGCAAGAAGACCAAAAGTCCAGACAGCCATGGAGGTAAGTAAGGGCTCTTGGGACAATCCTGCCTTTGACCCACATCCAAAACAGGGTCAGAAGTATGCAAGATCCCAGAAATTTTCCTCAATCCTGTATAGCAGAGGAACAAGCTCCACAGTTGTCCATTCACATGCTTCACTTGGAGCAACAGCTGGACATGTGGCCATCTGCAGAACTAAGAATGGTCCAGAAAAGGAGCCAGCTGAACATCTGTGCTGTCCCATCAGGTCAAACCTGCCTTCTTCCTTGTTTCCCCAAAAGGATCTCCTGTCTGTCCTTTTCTTCCCTTTGCCCTCTTTCCTGTCCTGCCCATCTTCCACAGGGAAGATGCCCTGCCCATCTTCCATGGTGACAGAACCATTTCTTTAATTATTATTGTAATCTTAGTAGTTCATCTACCCCACTCTGAAAGTCATGCCTGGCACAGTGAGTGGCAATCTGTGTTGGTTTCACGTCTGCCTGATTATTCTAGTTGTGTTCCTAACTCACTACCCATCCTGCCCATCAAAAAAGTATGGTCTGACTGGTAAGGTTTGTTTTTGACAAATTCAGGCTACTTTTCGTATGGCATCTGCCCTGGAGGAAGCTGGAGGCCTTCCCGGGGCCTCCAGATGGTGTTCTCCTCCATATTTTCAGTCACTGCATGAGGAGAGAAAGTGGATGCCAGGAGCACAATAAGTTGGACAGCAGAATTCTAGTTCTGGATGCAGGGCCTGGGATGTCTGGATGATGGGCATGTAACACAAGATGGCTGGTATCTCAGGAAGACTGCAAAACTGTGCTTGGCCAGAGCATGGCAAGCAGCATCAAAAGAGCTTTCAACTGGGAGATAAAAGCCCTGGAGGAAATAGAGACTTGAACGCTATAGAAGGAAATGTGGCTGTAATCGAGACTACTAAATCATTCAGTAAAAAGCAGGAGTAACATTGGCTCATAAAGTTTGTGGTTTTCATTGTCTACAAGTTAATGCTCAGATGTGCCTGAACTTCTAATGCAGGAAATGAAATATGATTTGATTGATACAATGGAGACCAGTGAAATTACCCCCCATTTGAGAATCCCATTTATTCAAAAAATATGGAAACAAGAGGGAGAATCATGCGCCATGATGAACAAAACTACTTCTGTTCAGGAGTCCAAATGAATTAGACAGAGAGCATTTGGTTACAAGGGCAGGCATGAATAAAAGCGATGTTGGTAGAGGTGTCTGTGATTCCCCACCTCACCAAGGAGGAGACCTGGAGGAAGATTCCAAAAAGAAATGACCAAAGGGGCCTGACGTTTATGGAGAGTCTCAGTCATCCAGGTCCTGGTTGCCCCACAGGTGCTTTTCAAGAGGCAACTGGACTTTCTGGGGGTTTTTTGAAGATGTTTTGCTGAAGAAGCTTCTTGGATGAGAAGTGAAACATCTTCAAAGAAAAACCAGAAAGTCCAGTTGCCGCTTGAAAAGCAGCTTTGGGAGGCCTGATGTTGTATCTATGCAGGTGTTTGAATTAGGAATTGCCTGACTCTGGAGTACTTCTGGGCTGCTTGCACAAAAATAGGAAACAATAAAAAGAACCTAGGCAGAGTAATGGTGGGAAGACATGAGGCCTTTTCCTGCTGCATGCGCAGAAGTGCTCTCCACCTCTTCTTAAGCCACCATGAAACTTTCTGTCCTCAATTCCCTGGTCCTTTCCTGACTTTATTATCTTCCTTTCAAATCACTTCCAGTTCCTGATCAGGTAATCAGGTGACAAATTCTAACAGAGAACTAACACCTTTGTGCTGCCCTAGGACAACGTCAGAATAAGGGGGAAACTTCTTTTAACACGAAGAGAGTCAAAAAATGGGAGGGACTCATCAAAGTAGCTGCCATTTCATAAGACTCGTCTCTGCCCCTACCCTCCCTCTGGCTTTTGACTTTGATGCCAGCAGAAGCGTCTTCTCTTCTCTTGAAAGAGGGCCAGAAGTAGCAAGGGCTCCTTTAGCTTCGCGGATGGCAGGAGGAAGTGCCATGAATCCAAACACCAACTGTACCCTGAAAATGACACAGAAAGAATTAACATAGCCAAGAGAAAGAAAAAACCGTTCCGTCTGCCTTTTGTCTCAATCTTCTCTGGCCAGAGCATATGTGTGCTCCACCAAGAAATGATGAGTAGGAGAAGGAAATGGGGGGCAGAAGTTCCTAGGTGATGTTCGTGGTGGACTCAAATATTTCTGGAGAAGCAGAGATGGTATTTATAGTGTCAGCGATTGGCTATTACTTGATGAATTCTGGCTGATGGAGCCTCTCAGAATAAGGAGCGGCCAAGAGACTGCCCACCTGCACTCTGGACAGCTGCTCCTCATCCATGGTTCTTGCTGTCAACGCATAAGTCAAGTAGTGGAGAGTCAAGGAAGAGGCGGCATGTTCACAATTGCAGTGCCACCTTTTAAGGACACTGGAGTTGCTCAAAGCCTCCCTTTCTTAATCACATTTGGATATAATCAATTTACAGTTAAAAAGAGATTATCAGTTCAGCAGGAGAAAGAAAGAAAAATTTGGTGAGCCAGCCTTCATTTCAAATTTTTAAAAAAGTAAGCAAAATAATAATTTCAAGCACTTTAAATTAACAGCAAAACACTTCATAAGATTCTGATCTAAGAAAGTTAGAAAAGATAAAGGAGGACAATTTAAATTTGAAATATTTATACTTTAGCAAATGTGCTTTTGATACTATTTGGACAAATAGACCAAACTTTCATGGAAACGCTGATTTAACATCACAGGGAAAAGACAATTGGTGGATTTTACCAAACAAAGAGATAAATGTAGTACGAGATAAGACTTTTTGACTGTGTAATCAGAAATATAAAGTTCCAAAGTGGAAAAATTGGTGAAGGAGAGGATCATTAGAGCAACTGACAGAAAAGTAATATGGAGGCAGACATCAACAAAGTCTACAGAATTAATGCACAATTTGCAGAATTAGGAAACATTTCCAGGGATTTTGTCAGGAAGAGCATGAGAGACCTGCAAGTTATGCAACAATATTTTAATATTAGACTAAGAATGCAGATGTGATTGCACTTAAAGAAATTCTGATTGAAATACTGTGATTTTGGAGATGATCAGGCTGAGCCCAAGGGCAAGTCTGGAGTCCCCACAGACCTAAGTCCAGCCCCATCCGCCCTGAAGTCCATTGACTCTTGTGCCAATTTGCCTTGACCATTAGTAGATCAGATTCTTGTGTATAGATTGCATGGAATAAACTTGCACTGCTGCTGAACTCCATCCTGGCTTCTGGTTTCCCACACTTGACATGCATAAAAGAAAAGAGGTTTGGTTTTTTATTTTTTACTGATGAGCTTAAGCAAAAAATGATACCTGTCAGGCCCAAAGATGACTCAGTGAGAGGCATCAAGTCCAGTTCTTTATTTGCTTTATTAATAGACAGAATCGCGCCAGTCTGAAGCCCTCATTTTCTAACCCAGGGGTCAGCAACCTGCAGCTCCAGAACTGCATGTGGCTCTTTGGGCCCTCTGCTGTGGCTGCCTGTTGGGTGATCCCACCACTGGCTGGCCTGCCCCTCCCCCTCCCCTCCCAGTCAATCCTCACCTGGCCTGAGAAGGTAAGGGCGACAGTGGAGGTTGGAGAAGCAGCCAGGGCAGAGACAAAGAGATACAGAGAGAGAGGGAGAGAGGGGGAAGAGAAGGAGGGAGGGAGGGAGGGAGGAAGGGGAGAGAGAGATATGTCAAAAGGATTTTGTGGTTTCCCGGTGTTTTTTAACAACTGGTTCTCTGCCGTAATGACCAGCTGGGTAGGCGTGGCTGGGGGAGTGTCATGTGACTGGTAGAAGTGAGTGACATTGAGTTGGCCATGCCCACCCAGGTTTTGTGGCTCCCAGTGTTTTCTTTTCTGTGGCAATGGGTCCAAATGGCTCTTTGAGTATTTTAGGTTGCAGACCCCTGTTTAAACCTAATGAATATATCCTGGGAGATTCTAGGTGGTTGAATTTTTTTCCTCCCCTCCCCTCCCCTCCCCCTCCAGTTCAGGACCAGGACAGTCTCTTGTTCTGGGACCCACTCTGGAAAGTGCTGCCTCTTCCCTGGGAAGCCGTGAGGCTGTGATTGACATGCGCACGCCCACCTCCTCCAGCTGCATATTCCAACACAATACCATTCCATTAAGATAAATTGGAAAGTGTGAATTTTACTTTTAAACAGCAGAGCCTTTGACCTAACTCCGTTCCAAAATCAGAGATTTCTTAGGGGAAAAAAATCAAAGAAAAAATAGGAAAAAAAATATTCACAAGACCTAACAAGAAACTGAAAAGGGGGCTTCTACATTAGGCATTACAGGTATTGACTTTTCAAAATTTTTGGCATAAATATGGATCTTAAATGCTTAATGTGAAATATAAATGAAGCAAATGCTCCCCCCAAAAGAAAACATGATTTTGAGCACTTCTGGGTGAGGTTCATGACAGACTAGAGGCCTCCAAAGATGCAGAGATGATCAGCATCCAGACCACAATTTCTGGCTGGTGGAGCATCTCCAGATGAGAAGCAAGTGAACAATTGCTCTCTGCACCACGGATGGCTGCCTTGTGTGGAGACCATGGGGCTCAGAGGCTCCTTATGAGTAGAGTGGCCAGGGGCCAAGGGGGAGCCAGCCTGCTTGCAGTCACTGTCAGCCTTTTCAAGGTCATTCGGTTCACTCAAAGCCTCATTTTCTTAAACACTTCTGAATATAACCAATTTACTGTTAAAGAAAGATCATCACGCTAGCAGAATAAATAAAACAACCATTCAGTGACTCAGCCTTTCTTCTGGATTACAGAAAGAAAAGAGGAAAATAATATTTGAAAGACTTCAACAGTAAAAAAAAGCTTAATAGGATGTTGACTTAAGAAAGCCATAAATGGGTAAAGGGGACAGTGTATAAATCTGAAATATTTTGATGAAAGTACTTGCAATATTATTTGGAACTAATTAGACAAACAGTCCTGGTCTTCATGGAAATGCTGTAACAAGATACAAGAGGAAACCATCCACAAAGAGAGAAGCTTCAAACCACTGTGCTGTATGGGTGGGAGAAAGTAACACAAGAATGTAAGTTTTGATTCACTATATATAGGTCTCATGCTTACACAACAAATAGAATAAGCTGGAAGGGACCTTGGAGGTCTTCTAGTCCAGCCCCCGTTCAAGCAGGAGAACCTATGCCAGTGACTGTCTAGACCCTTTTTAAAAACCTCCAGAAACTCACGATTTCTGGAGGCAAGCTGTTCCACTGGTTAATTGTCCTCACTGTTAGGAAGTTTCTCCTTAATTCCAAGTTGTTTCTCTCTTTGGTTAGTTTCCATTCATTGCTTCTTGTCCTGCCTTCTGGTGCTTTGAAGAATAATTTGCCCCCCTCTTCTTTGGGGCAGCCCCTCAAGTACTGTAATACTGCTATCATGTCACCCCCAATTCTTCTTTTCTTTAGACTAGCCAAACCCAAACTTGATACATGGCAGTTGATGGAATTCTTTCATTATGACTTCATTTCTTCTAACTTATGTATCAGAGATCTGCATCCATTTGTCTCTGGCTAGGCTGCTTCCAGGGCTCCTCTCTGCCGTGAGAAGGCTCGTATCAGGAGAACCAGGGACGTTCCAGACAGCTGAAGGAGGCCAACCATCGTCCCAGGCAGCAGACCCATGGGAAAAAGAACTACTGGTCAGCATGACTTCAAGGCCTGGGAAGTCTCTGAAGCAAAACATAAAGAAATCGGCAGGGTCATGTTAAGAACAACCGTGCCAAGCTAGCCTTACCACATTGTTTAACTGAGTAACTTCCTTAGTAGATTGTGGAATGCTAGAGATATGATACATTACATATAAGCACAGCATTTGACAAAGCACATCATACATTCTGACTCAAGTATGATAATTAAATGAAGACGAAGTTGGATTGAAAATTATATTTCAAATGTGATCTATTGGTATAAAATAGGAGTGTCATAAAGTTCACTTCTGGGACTTACAATCTAAAAAATGTTAATTACTAAGGTAAAGAGGTAGAGGAAATGTTCATCTTATTTGCCAATGATTCCAAATTAGAAGTCACACATATGTAAACATATACATACTCATCACCCTATTCCCTTTTTGGATAAACAACATTATGCAAAGTGCCGGTAAAACATCAGAAGTAGTAAACAAACAAACAAAAAAATAGTGTAACAACACTATTATGCCTCTTTATATGCAAACTATCTAACATTTGTTGCAAATAATTTGGGTTTCCAACTACCAACATAGCATCTCATGACAGAAGTTGTATAGACTAGATTTTTGTTCTACAACAGATTATTTAGAAATGTATGAAAGTGAGAAAGAAAGTTGATTGTATATTTGTTGATTTAGAAAAAAACATGTGACAAGACGTAAGTTATGGATCATTTTTCAGAAATATAAAATCGAGGATTGGTCACTGAATAGCGTAAGAGCAACAAAGGATGGAAATGAAGCATGCAAGAGAACAAATGGAACCCTAAGCAAATGGTTCAGCAAGGAGCAGGGAGGAAGACATGAATGTGTGATGTTTTGGGGATAAACCTATCACAGGATGGAGGAGAGCTTCCTTGGAGCATGACAATACTCCCAGGAGCCATTATCCAGATGGCCAAGCCTGATGTTAACCAGGAGCACAGCTTGAGCATGCCCCAGCATTCCCAGTTTTGGCTTGGCAACGTTAGTGACCAGTGTGGGCCTTAGAGCATAGCAAGATTACCCTGCTCTATGGGTAGGACTTGCGCACAATGCTACCAGAAATTTCAGGGCTTCAGAATACAGCTCACTAGATGTGTGCTTGTTGCAATGAACATTTAAAATACGCCCGTGGCTTCTGGTGCATTTCTGGGTAGGCTTCCAAATGCTGTTTTTGACTTACATGGCTGCATACACAAAGCCTTCCCTTCTTCCAGAAGAGCCAGCTCATTCCTTGAGTGGTTGGATATTCCAGGCCCCCGTCCTGGCTCTGGGGAAACCACCTGGCTACGCACAACTGTCAGCCCTTCGCTGCGCCTGCATGCATTTCAGAGGGTGGATGTTAGTCAGGGACGCTGCCTCTGATAGACAGTGAAGACCTATGGTGGAGAAACAAGGCATGAATATTTCAGGAACACACACTCACAGGGTCATTTGCAAGCTAGTGAAAAGCAATTTTCCCTGGTTTCTTTGCATTGGATATTTTTCAGTAGTTGGCACTGCAATTTTAAGCACTTGACTGAACACACTTGAAGGAGTCTTCCAGCATTGTTAGTCTGAGCATGAACCTGAATGCCAGCAAAAAAAAAGAGAAAAAAGATGCTTGCCAATCATAAACACGTAATGGGGAATATCTTGGGCATCTCTCCAGATGGCAGCTTCTGCCAGGTCAGGAGAAGAAACAACCCAAGCAGAGCCATTCATTCATCCCAAACAGCAATGAGCAGCCCTTACTGGCTTGCGTCTTCTCCTGGCCTGGCTCACCTATAAATGGGCCCTTCCAAGCAGCCACCCCACCCCCACCCCCAGGTATGCCTTTGTCCACTTTGGCTTTGCAAGCCATGAGAGCTGAATGGGCTCCCTCAAGCCCAGCTGTTGGCTGCTCCTGAAGGCCAACCAGAGCCCTTGCCTCCTGAGCAGGATGCCCATTGCCCATCACCTTTCTGCTGTTCAGACCCACTTAGCATTCATCACCCACAAGTTTGTGTTGGATGCATAAATGATGCTGAGCTGAAGCATCTCATTTCTTTGCCAGCTGATGGCAGAGCAGATTTTGCCATTTTGCTTTCACTATCTTGAGCCGCAGAAGGCCTCAAGGAGATTATGTATTTCGGTCTATTTAATCTGCTGTCATAAAACATGTCAGTATGATGTGGGATATTCACTTTTATAATTTAGGGCATCACTAGTTAAGCAAGTAGGTTTTGAAATGAACAAAAATTTTCAGCCAAGTTCATCCATTAAGTAAAGAGAGAGAGCAAACAAAAGGGCAGTTCTATGGCCCAATTGCATTGGGCTATGCAATAAATTCTACATTATTGACCTCAGCCGCCTACAGAATTTTACAAGAGGGAAGCTAGGAAATATGAACATTTCTGGAAGAACAAAATGGTGATTGAAAGGAACCCTCCTCTTCACACACCTTTGACCCTCCCCCCCCTCCATGCAGCTTCATTGCGCTCCCGTCCCAAGTTCAGCCCGGGACAAGCTGGGGCTCACCATGCAGTCCACAAGTCCAGTTCCTGAATGGGGGGCTTGGGGTGGGGTGCCTTTACTTCCGAGCTGTACAAGAGGCCCTCCGAGAGCAGAGGGAGGAACCCAGTGGGGCCACCAGAAGTCCTCCTGTAATGCTGCTCCTTGTGCAGGAGGGGATGAGGCCCCCAAAGCATAGAACGATGTGCCAGCAAAAGCCTTTCTTGTTTTCAGGAGAGAGTCGCCAGTTGCAGAAGCCTCCCAAGGGAAGCCATTGGCTGCCGTGCAGGAGAGATCGCCCATTCGTTCCTGGCAAAGGCGCAGAGGCCGGAATCTAGTCTTTCGGTAGGTCCCATTCCTTTGTTTTTCCCATCTCCTGGCCTGCTGCCAGGTTGCCCCTGAGAGCAGACAGAGCACCTGTGCCAGAAGAGGAGCAAAGGAAAGGAAGGCTGGGCACAAAACGTGCCATCTCCAAGCAAATGAACCATCTCATGCCTTTGTGCAACATTTATCTGGATTCATAAGGCTTCCCAACTCAGGCAATGTGCTTCTGGCACTCAGCAGACAAACAAACAATAAAGAACACAAAACATACACAACAAATAAATGCAAAATAGACAAAAGGAAATGATGACCAAATGCAATACTAGAAACCACCACAAAGGAACTCTGTTCCACTGGAGCCCAACACCTGGGGAGAGGGGCGAGTCTTTCTGGGTTCCCTAAAAGTGAGCAGAGTTGGGGGCCCTCCTTCCAGAGCACAGAGAGCCACCAAGAGGCCACCTTCCTCCCCCCTCCCTCCCTTCAAGTAGCAAAGTTTAAAAGAAGATCAACAGCCAGACTGCCATATATGCCGAACCTTTCAGGTTTCCCTGTTTATTTGAAGCAGTTACATTTGATAATGTAAATTATTTGAAGCATTACAGCCTTGGATAGATCAGGGTTGTCAAACTCGATTTCATTGAGGACCGCATCAGGGTTGTGTTTGACCTCAAGTCGGGGGGAGGAGCTAGGGGGCCATGGCCAGCTTGATGTCATTCATGTCGGGGGCACCTGTGGTGGCCCGAGTACTCTGTCAGTGAAAATGGGCTCCCGAGCTCCATTTTTGGCTGTGAAGGCCTCCTGCAATCCTCTGCCAGTGAAAACAGAGTTCTAGCCTGCCCACATCACTGGCAGAGGCGCCATGGACCGGCCCTTTGCTGTTTCCAGGGCGGCCAAATGGGCCAGATCTAAGCACCCCGCAGACCGGTTCTGGCTCCCGGGCCTTGAGTTTGACACCCCGGGCTAGAATATGGTGTGAATGTCAGTCCACAGCCCCAGTTGGGTATTATCTTCTCTGCAGCCAGAAACCTCCAAGCAGAGCAACAAGAGAGGGGACTTTGGGGGCAACTACTTGGATTTGGAGTAGTCACCCTACAATTCTCCTCCCCCCCCCAAATCCAGGAGGCTCAGCATCTCATGATTTATCTCCATTTTGCCTTGAGATAAAAGCCACCTCATCCCTCCCCCCCTCAAGTTAGTGCCATATCACAGTTAGTGCCAGCTTCTCACTTTTATCAGTCTCTTTACATCAGGAATATTATTTGTTTGTGGATTAAGCTGTTTCTGTATTTTTTATTTATTTATTTATTTATTTAATTTAAATTCTAAATTAAGAACCTTCACAACACTACCGGTAGTATGTTAAGAAAAACTTTATAAACTATAACCTCCCAGAAAATAATTGATAATGGTGAGCTTCCATATATTTTTTTTTAAAATAAAAAGAGGTGGGAGAGAAAACTTGTGTAACTAGTAAGAATTCAAAAGGAATCAATCTCCTCTTTGGTTTCAATCATTGATTGTAGTAATAATTAAAAATAGATTTAAAAAAATAAAAGAATGGCTCTCAGTGAGTTTACCCATGTCTAATACCCTTAATTATCTATACAGATTTAAATTGTTACTGAGCAAAATCTAGCAACATTATATGTGATAAAAATTGTTTATTAAATTGATCTGTCAAGGAAGAATGAGCCTGGGATTACCTCTGCTCCTCCCTATGGGGAAAGGAGAGGGCTTGGGAATCCCACAATCCAGGCTCTGCTAAGAACCTTCTTCTGTAACATTCCAGCAGACATACCCTGTGCAGATGGAGGAAAAGCTCCTTGCCTTGCTCAGCCTCCCATGGGGAAAGGAGTCCCCACGAGCCACTTCCCTTCCTGCGTCCCCCACTTTTCCTGCTACTCACGGATGGCAGGAAAGGGAGCAGTGACAGCCACGAGAGAGCCCTGACCTCTTGCTGTTAAAAGGCAAATGGCCGGGCGAACCAGTAGCCAGAGGGCAGGGGGCATATCTCTGGGTGCCTGCTTGTGCAGGAATCTCTGTGCTCCATGTGGCCAACAGAACAGGGCAGATCAGTCCATATGCTTTCCTGGCAATGCAGAGAGATCAGACGGGGAGGTTTGGGCCACAGAAGTGGGAAAAGGCATTTTGTTCCCCCTGTGGACTTCACAGTGGGCCAAAGATCAGGATAATAGCAACATTTTGATCCTCAGCAATTCCTGGGTCATCTTTGCACAGACAGGCGGGTCCGAATGTCAATCATCTGCTGGAAACGGAGCTTTGCCAAAGGTTGAAGAAAGCAGGGGAGCATCCAAGGTTTGCGTGAAGCACCAAAAACAATAAAAAGGCTATTTTCTGGTATGTCGGAAAGCCAAGGACAGGCCCAGAGACTGCAGGGCCCTTGCGAGGAAAAGAGGTACCTTGGGAAAGTGAGAACTGCTGGCCTGGTTTTTAAAATCTGCTTTCTCTCAGAGGGACCATGAAACCCCCAGCCAGCCTTTATTCTGCTGCGGGGGTCTGCAGTTCAGGAGAGCCATGGGAAAGCAAACCTCTAATTTTAAGGGAGTGAAATCTCCCGGGCCAGACTCCCAAGTGTGTGTGTGTGTGTGAGTGTGTGTCTTCATTGTTCACTCAAGCACTCATAGACATGCACAACACTCTTCAACACTTGCTACTCAGTATCTTCCTCAAGTCCTCACTGGAGCCTCTGGGGTTGAAGGAACCCTTTTCCCCTCTAAGGGCTCCTCCATTCAAGGATGTTGCCAGGCAGAGGCTAATGGCTCTCCTGCCTGGCGTGCTTGAGTTGGATTCCTGTCATGAAACCCCACCCCAACTCACAGTCCGCCCCCCAACTCTAGGGTTCTCCGACCCTTCCTGGGGTCCTGCTGGGCTCAATGGCATTTTTCTCTACTTTAAAAGAGAGCTCTGTCTTTGAATAATCTCAAAATGCTCTTGAAAAATGTCATTCTTCCATGCTCCTTCCCACTTATTCTTTTACCAGTCCCTTGAATTATTTTGGAAATGTGATAAAATGTGAGATTTTCGGCACCTGCAATATTGGGAGAACTTCCTGTCCTCTCCCTCTTCCCTAGCTGACCCCAAATATTCTCCTTGTGGTGAGAAGGGTAGGATGTTAGCCATGTACTGAGGTACATGGTTAACAATATGGGATGCCCCCATATTGTCACTAGAGACTGTGGTCCCTCTCCCTTGGGGGGAACACTGGAGAGGATAAGACCCATTCCAAGCCAGGCAGAAAGACAGAAAGATTTGTTCTGGAAGATTTCAGCTTATGCAGCAGAGGAAAGGAACCCAAGGAAGAGTCTGAAGAAGATACAGCGAGGTGTGGTTCAGACAACAACAGGGTCTCCGCAGCGGTGGATGCTCCCAGGTGACCTGGATCAGGCAAGGGACAGGTCTGAGCAGGGGCAGGAGATGTGCCAATGGTCCTCACCATGTTGCACAGAGATGCTGGGTGTACACGGCCAGTCCCAGGCCCTTGTCAAGGTTCCCATTAATGTTTAGGGGCAAGAAATGGAGAAACTGTCTTTCAGATCTGCTGAAGACATAAAATTGGGTGGAACAAGAAAGCAGGAATGATTCAAAATGGCCGCTAAGGGAATCAGTGCAGAGGTTAGGATCTTCCTCCTCCATCATCCCTGGCCGTCAATAGATATTTGGGGGGTTTGAGGACAGTTTTCTTCAGATTCCTGACTCCTTTCTTCCCTCCCCCAATGCTTCACTGCCCTGCCTTCTTCCCCCTCCCATCTTGCCTTCAGAGCAGGTGGCATTTCCAGAAGAGGGTCTTCTGGCCTGGGCACTGCCCAGGGACCACACCAGGGACAGGAGCCCCCAGTAACCATCCCTGAGGCCCAGCAGGAGTTGGACTCTACCTTCTGGCCCGCTCAGCAACCCTGCATTACCAAAGCAGGAATTCTCCCATTTCTGAGCATGGTGGCTGTGCTCTTCCCCAGCAGCCCTCTTTATTTTCCTACTGGTGTCATTGAGTGCAAGTGGGTGTCACAGGGGCCGGAGGGGCAGTGAGAGCCCTTCCCAGAGTGGGAGCAAGCCACTGGCCAGCCGCCTGCTCAGGCTGCCAGGCAGCAGCTGGAGTTGGGGATTAGGAACCAAATTAATTATCAAGGTTGGGTGTTTCTGCCAGACCTCTGCAGAGGGCTGGGTCTTCTCAGAGGGCATCTGAGGACAATGGCTGGGGGGGCAGATTCCCCCCATATTGCTGGTACGCCCCCTCCCCCATCTACCTGCCCCACAACTGCTCCTCAGCCATGGCCAGCCCTGCAAAGATCCCCCCACCCCGGCAGCTCTGGTGCTCACTCACTTGCCATCCATTGCAGAACGGCCCCTTCTTCCTCTCCTGTCCCAGCTGCCTGAGCCCCGGAAAGGGCTGCGTTCTGACCCACCAGAGCCTGCAGAATTCAGGCAAAGCTTCCAAAGACACAACCTCTCCTGGCCCTGTTTGAAGTTTCAGAGCTTTGGTTTCATTTTCCCTTTCTTTTGCCTTTTGAAATGCTTGGGATCTGTTTTCAGTCTCCTCATCCTGAAGGCCAGGCAAGGAGGAGGGAGACAGGCTGGTCATCTGCAAGGCCAGGTCACATCCCTCTGCCCATCTCCCTTCCTTTCAGAACCCTAAAACTTTCTCAAGCCCCAACCCACATTACCTCTGGGAGGGAGGGAGGGACGGAGGGAGGAGGGGCACACACATACCCCAGAGCAGCCTTCCCTTTGCACCACTGCACCACCTGCTGAGATTTTGGGCTGCCCCCAAGCTTCCCCTCCTCTGGATTTGCCATTTACCCGCCCTTTACGCAGAGATTTACTAGAAGTGGCAGTCAGTAAATTCAAAGTGCCCGTGAGCCCCTCCTGGGGAAATCCAGTTTCTGCATCACATTAGCTTTTTAATTTGTTTTTTCAAAAATTAGTTTATTTAGAAAACGAACCACAAAGGAAACTGGCAGGTGGGAGGCTGCATCCCTGCTTTCCCCTCCAAGGAGCAACCAGAAAATCCCTCCAATCTAGTGCTTGGATTGAAAAACTGACCATTCCCTAGAAAAAGGTGAAAAGGAATAACCTCTGGGGGAGGTGGGGGCTAAGGAGACTGATAGTTTCTTTCCATATTGGGGGGGAGGGGGGCTAGGAGTGGCTGTCTCACTTCTCCATCACACCCCACCCCACCTACCAGATCCCATTCACTCTCTCAAAGCTGCATAAGGCTAAAGGTTCCAAGCCGGGTGGCTAATGAGTGAACCTATTAAACTCTGGCCAGTGTAGTGATGCAATTAAAACTTTGCCCCAATTAAATCCAGGTAATTAACAGGACTGACATTTATGGAGAAGTGTCAGCGCAGCAGAGGCAGGAATGAGACCAGCCCTGGGCAGGCAGCAGGAAGGGGGTTTGCAGCAGGCTCCGCCCATCCTGAGAGGATTAATCCCAAACCCTTTCAGTAATCAACTGGTAGGATTAAAACTCTTCCTTCCCTCCTTCTGCCCCACCCAGCCATACCCCCACCCCTCCCTGTCTGGGCTCTGCTTGTGCCGGGGAGGCTGCTCAGAACTGACCTTCCAAGGGTCCCATTGCACAACCAGAACAGACTGAGGCTGGAGACCCCCTTCTTCAAGGAAGGAGGGAGGAAAACTCACCCACCCACTTTGCTTCGGGGCTGGGTGGACCCTGTCAGGAGTCTTTCCCCTCCCTTTCTGCGCCCTGGCAAGATATTCCTCCTCAAATGGGCACAGCGACCCTCCGGCTGGATCCTTCGGGGCAGAGGAGCGTCCCTCCGGACTCCCCGCAGGATTTTCCGTCGCTTGGGGGAAAGGCCACCTTTGGGAGCCCCTCCCTGGGGCCCTGGGCCTCCGAAGGCTGCCGGATTAAACGGAGGTGGGGCTGCTTCAGGCGCACCGCCGCTCTCAGTCCAGAAGGGAGCTGGCGAACCCCTCGCCAGGCCCTTGCTGCTCTGCCCTGCCCCCGGAGCAGCCAGCTTTCGCCCTCCCACCCCGGGACCTGGGGCGCCAGCGCCGGGCAGCGTCTCCTCGCCCGTAGCCCGGGCCCGGAAGCGGAGCCGTCGGAGGAGCTCCACAGCCCGCCGGTCTTCGCGACTGGAGTCCCGGCGGCGCAGGGACGAAAGAGCCGGGAGCGCGGGCGGCACGGGAACCTCGCGCGGCCACCTCCGACCCGGGGCTCCCCCAAGCAGGGCCGGTCCGGCAGGCAGCGCCAGGAGAAGCGGGGCCGCCCCCGCGGACAGCAGCGAAGAAGCGGCGCCTGGTTCGCTGCCGGGCGGGTCGCCCTCCGCGCCGAGGCCCCCGAAGCCTCCCAGCTGGCAGCCCTCGGGCAAAGCGGGCAGCACCGCCCCGCGGGAACCCGCGCTCGGCCCCCGCGGCCACTCGGGGCGGGGGCTCAGCCTGCCAGCAGCGGCGGAGGCGGCTCCGGCTCGGCTGACGTCAGGCGGCCCCTTAAAGAGCCGCCGCAGCGGGAGCGGGGTCGGTAGTGGCGGGCCGCCGAGCTCGTCGGCCCCGCGCGCCCCGACCCCGCGCTGGTGCCGGCCGGGGAGCCGTGGCCGCCGCCGGCGATGGAGCCATGGCGCTCGGCCGGCGGAGGCGGCGGCTGCGGCGCTGCCGGGCGCTGCTGCTGGGCGCGTTGCTCTCGCTCTCAGGCACCTGCCTCTGCTACAGCCTGCTGCTCCTCTGCTGCGGCCCCGAGCCGCCCCCCGCCGCCGCCCGATGCCCGCCCGCCCTGCCCGCCGCCCGCAAGAAACTTCTGCAGAAGTGGCGCGCCTGCCCCGCCGCCGCCGCCGCGTCGCCCCCGGCCCGCCACCCGCCCGCCCCCTCGGCTCGGCCCGCGGGCGACGGGAGCAGCCGGGCCAAGGCGGCCGTGGCCAAGCGGCTCCCGCACGCGCTGATCGTGGGCGTCAAGAAGGGCGGCACCCGCGCCGTGCTGGAGTTCATCCGCGGCCACCCGGGCGTGCGCGCCCTCGGCACCGAGCCCCACTTCTTCGACCGGCACTACGAGCGGGGCCTGGAGTGGTACAGGTGAGGCGGCTCAGCGGAGCTCGGAAGCGGCCGCCGCGGGGACCGGGCGGGCGGAGAGCCGCCCAGTAGCCCCTTCCCGTCGCGCCGGGCCGCCCGTCCGCGGCGCTCTGCTCTCCGTCGGGGCCGGAGCGCCGGAACCTCGCAGCGCTGCTCCGCGCCTCGGGCTCCACCGCCACGCGCCAGCTCGCTCGGCTGCCTGCCCGG
Organism: Masticophis lateralis; assembly: GCA_030761175.1. Classification (NCBI taxonomy): domain Eukaryota; kingdom Metazoa; phylum Chordata; class Lepidosauria; order Squamata; family Colubridae; genus Masticophis; species Masticophis lateralis. Next base: position 19,904,510 of record JAUDYJ010000013.1, on the reverse strand, counting down.
CGCCCGCCGTGCGCTTTCCCAGGCCCCCGCTGACCCTCCGCCTCCTCCGCACGCGGCCGAGGCGGCGGCCGAGAGAAGCGACGCTCCTGCCCCCGGCCCCCGTTTCCAGGCCGAGAGGCTCTGCTGGCGGGTGGGGAGCCTCTGCAGGGGTCGGCGGTTCCTTGCCCAACGGAGCCCCAGCGGAAGCCCCCGAGAGAGGCGCCGCGGGCCAAGGGAGCCGAAGGGCCGGCGCGTCCCGGACCGGCTTCCCGATTGCGGCTTTCCCGGGAATCCTCATCTAAACAGGCGGGGAGAATCTGCTGTTCCGGCTTGTGCCACTGCGGCCTCCACTCAGCCCCCCTGCCCCTCCCCCCCAAAGCCCACTTACCTTCTTCCCACCCGAACCCCCCGCGTTGCCCGGGGAACCCGCCTTCCTCCAGGGTAGGAGGGAGATTCCCAGCCCGGACGGCCCAGGCCTGGCAGTTGGCCAAAGGGGTCCCCCCACAGTGGGGTCAGCCAGCCAACCAGTTCGAGCTTGGCTGCCTGACTCGGGTGCTTCCACACCTGCATTAGATCCTCTTGTCAACCCGTCAGAGGGCGCCAAGGCGATCCGTGCAGCCTTCGCTTCTCTTGGCTCCAAATGCCGAGAAGGCGGCTTAAAGCTGCGGCTCTGACGGCACCGAGATCCTCTCCGCCTCCGTTTGGCACAAAAGGGAAGGCGCTCCAGCTGGTCTGATTTTGAAGTGGAAAGCGGGCAGAGCCTTTCCTCTGCTAGAGCAGGGGGTGGACTAGTTGATCTCTAATGTTCTTGTTCTGACTGTAAGCGAAGATTTCCCTTCAGGGGTCTTGGGAGCCAAGTGGAGGCATGAGGTGAGGGGTTGGACCACCAGCCTTGCTCTGGAAGGGGCTCAGTAGAATGAGGGGCATTTTCTTCCAAGGGTCCCAGCCAATGGGCCTTTGTTGTGGGAAGCAGGCTCAGGAGCCAACCTTGAAGGCATCTTCTGTGGAGGTTCCTGTGGTCTTCTAGAGTGGCTCCTTCAAAAGGTGCAGAGCCAGGAAGCCACGGATGGGATTGCCTGTTGCTGCTGCTGCTGCTGCTAAAGTTCCCCCCTCAGCCATTCCATTTGACTAATATTTCTTTTAAATGAAACCCTTCACTAGTCTAACCATGTTTAGCCCTTTGCTCTTTCTAGAGGACCAGGGTCTCCGGTGGGACCTGTACAGCAGCAACCATGGGCTTTTGCCTTGGAACATGGAGCAAGCTGTGGAATGACGGGGGCTGCCCGGCTGAGGCCTGAGCCTCAGGGGAGAATCTCCTTCACCCCAGGGGAGGAGTCTTTCCGCTCAGAAACTCCATGCATCAGGGCAGGAGGCAAAGCTGCTTCAAAGCCCATAAGCCACATTCCTTCTTGCACTTGAGCATTCGTTGCCCACATCCTTCCCCCCATCCCTCATGGGGTCAGCTTCGTCTTGCCTCCAATCAGAGAATGAAAGAAACTTCCATGCTGCTCATTGTGGCCCAAGCCAACCACAGTTGTCAGGATGTAAATTTATGGTCATCTGTTATCTTGGAGGCAAAGTCAACTGAAGTGCATCCCACCCGAGTCACTAAGAAGTACAAGGCCCCTCCCCTCTGAAAACAGCATTAGCTGCCTTCCATCAGTCATTGGTCTCCTGGCATTGGCGCTGAGCATTAGCACTCAGTTCTCTAACCAGGCGGATTTGAGTTGGAAAAGGAGAGGCCACATTTTTGTGCTGTTAACAACATTCTGAAATGAGCCTTTACTTTAGATTAGCCTTTCCCCCCCTGATTGGCTCATTCAGAACATAAGGAGCTGGTTAGGCTTTCTGGAGTGTCTTTGCCACTTTCCCTGCATTGTCAGTTTCAAGCACTCCCAACTGCCTCCCCACCTGGCTGGCCTGCAAGGGGGAGCATTTCCCTACTGGTTGCAAAGCGGGTGCTGCAAAGCTGGAAGAGGAAGTTCCCCTGGCAGACTCCCCAGCCAGCAGCACTGGGAAGAGAGGCAGTGCAGGGGGCCCGGGGCCCTCAGGGGCCAGGCTTTGGACCTGTAGGACCATTTCCCTATTGTGGCTTCCTAACAGCTAGGAGTAGGGATTTTGTTCCTCCAAACAAGAGGGGGCTGAAATGGCCCAGCACTTTGAAGCCCAGGTGGAGTCTGTGTTAGCTCTCCAGTGCCGGAACAGCATTTTAATGGCGGCTGCTGCCTGCTGCCTGCAGGATCTGGTGGATCTCTGTGACCCAGACCAGTGCAGAGGAATCCTAGGAGCCAACCAATCCAAGACCCCAACTTGATGCAGAATCATCTGCATCAGAAACATCTCTGACACATATTCAGCCTCTCTTTGAAGTCTTCTGGCAGAGAAGTTCCCCTTTCTTGACAGAGTGACCATCCTAGTTGGAATAATGTGCCTTGATTTCAGCTCATGAAGTCTTGCATGAAATTCTAGCAGATTTTATGTCAAAGTCTGGTTTGCACTCTAGTTGGTAGATCACAAGCCGGACATATGCCAAATGCCAGTTCTAGGTGGCATCCAGCAAATAATGTCAGGATCAAGAAAGCATTGTTATTCTATTCTGAGCTGAACCAACCACACTAGAAAGTTGTGTCCACGCTGAATTTTAGGAAGGATATTAGCAAATTGGGTCATATCCAAAGAGAAAACAAGATGGTCAGAAGCCAGAAGGAAAATTTTACGCAGAACTGTTTAAAGGCCTGGGTATGTTTAGCTTGGAGAAGAGAAGACTGTGGAGATACACGGCAGCTGTCTTCAAGTATCTGAGAGGGTGTCACGAAGGTGAGGGGCAAACTTTTTCAGGGAAGGTCCAGAGGACAGGACAAAAAACAGCTTTGCAATAAGCAGATTCTGGCTGGGGATCAGAAAAATTTTCTTCATGGTTAGAGCTATTCAACAGTGGAACAGGCTTCCTTGGGAGACGGCAAAGTTTCATTTGATGGAGATATTTAAAGACAAGCTAGATGGTCATCATGGGATGGAAGGTTTACTGGTCAATTAGATTCCCTGATTGTGTTTTGAAACATGCTGGAGAGGGTTTGATTCATAATGAACCCTCTCTGCTTTAATGTTCTTTATTTTATTTTTGCGAGTTATGATTTTATTGTTGTTTAGTTTTTATGGCTACTATGGATTTTTAAAATTGTTTTCCATTTATGTGTTAACTACTATGCCATTGATTGAGGCAGAATACAAACAACATCATGAAATAGTTATGCAGAATTGTCTCTTATAGGAGGTGTTCAACTTGCCTGGAGGGAAGTGGCTCCACTCTCTGGAGAGCAAAGAGGCAAAAGGTCTTTCTTATAGAATCTCTTTGGCGGCTTCCAAGGGGAGCCCGAGATGGAGGTGGAGAAATTCCTTCTGTCACATCACTTCTCCCCTTTGTTCCTCACCTCTTTGGGCCTTTCCTTTGCAGGCACCTGATGCCCCGCACCCTGGACAGCCAGATCACCATGGAGAAGACCCCCAGCTACTATATTACCCGGGAAGCTCCCCAGCGGATCTTCAACATGTCACGGAACACAAAGCTGATTGTGGTGGTGAGGAATCCGGTCACCAGAGCCATCTCGGACTACACCCAGACCCTCTCCAAAAGGCCGGACATCCCCACCTTCGAGGGGCTATCCTTCCGCAACCGCAGCCTTGGCCTGGTGGACACTTCCTGGAGCGCCATCCGCATCGGCCTCTACGCGCTGCACCTGGAGAACTGGCTCCAGTACTTCCCGCTCTCCCAGATCCACTTTGTCAGCGGGGAAAGGCTCATCACGGACCCCGCGGAGGAGATGGCCAAAGTGCAGGACTTCCTGGGCCTGAAACGGCTCATCACCGAGAAACACTTCTTCTTCAACAAGACCAAGGGCTTCCCTTGCTTGAAGAAGGCCGGGGGAGGCACACTGCCCCGCTGCCTGGGGAAATCCAAAGGCAGGCCTCACGTCCAGATTGACCCAGATGTTCTGGAGCAGCTGCAGGACTTCTATCGCCCCTACAACATCCGCTTCTATGAGGCCGTGGGGCGAGACTTCCGGTGGGAATGAGAGGGGGGGCAAGGCTGGGGGAGCCGCTTCAGCTCTACCTTCATTCTGGCCATGGGTAACCAGCCAGCAGGCCAAAGTCCAGCCCTTGAGCCGGGGCCACTGCAGCGCACGGCCATCCTGCCAGGGTTGGTGAGGCCTTCAGGAACTTTTCAATGGTGCAATCAGGGTATGTGAGGCCCAAGGATGGATTTTATTTTTCATAATGATATAGAAACAGAGTTTATAAAGATCCCTATGTAAGCACTAAGGGCACTTGCTTCCTCGCTCAGTGGTCCTTCCTTGAAACCTCAGAGATGCCCCCTTGTATGAGGTCCCCCCCACACACACACCCCAGCTGTTTTTCCCCCATGAATAAAGCACAGATTTCTGCTATTACGGGTACTTGAGGCCCAGCCCTTGGCTTGTCCCAGAGTCTCTCTTGGTGGCCTCTTGTCTCCTCTTCCTTCCTGTGAAATAAGTCCCAGCCAACCCAAAGGAAGCCTGGCAGAGCCCCAGCAGGTCCCTTTGCTGGGAGAAGGGGGCAGGGGTTTGATGGGGGCGCTGCTTTAATTCCTAATGTAGGTACAGGTACAGGGCGGGCATGTATTTTAGCCTTAGCTGAGAGAAATTGTCTTTCTCAGTCCTCAAGGAGCGCTGTGTGTGGCCCAGCCACTTACTGGAGCACCTTCTCCAGTTGCCAAGTGTGCCAAATTCTGCTACCACTTGCCAGGGCCAGGAGTGCTGAGCTGTGCCTCCAATCCTTCTGTGCATTTGCTGCCCTCAGTAGCGTTGCTCCCTCCATCTCGGAAGGGCTGTGGCTTCTCGTTGGCACCCAGTAGCTGGCAGCCCCTCACTTGTTCTGCTCCTTCCCCTTTGTTTGCCTCAGCGGAGACAGACCAAGGGGTTTCCAGACTGGCAATTGGGACCCCTCTGCCGGGGGAGAGCAGCAGCCTCAATTCCCACCAAGCAAGAGCCAGGGATTCTCTCCCTCGAAAGTGCTCCTGTCTCCCCCAGCTTTACAGAGTTCACCCTGTTACAGACTGGGAGAGCCTCCTGTAGGCTGCAGACTCCCCAGCTGGCCAGGTCCTGTCTCAGCCACAGATCCACCTGCCAGGAGGTGGGCCTCTGAGCATCTTCCTGCCCGGCATGGGGGGACTGCTTACAAGCCTTCCCCCTCAGCTCAATGGCACCTGCCTCCACCGCCCTCCCTCAGGGCCCCTACTGCCCACCTCAACTGCCTGGGCTGCCCATCATGCAACTCTAGAGCCCCTCAACCAGTGGTGAAATCCATTTTTTTTACTACCGGTTCTGTGGGCGTGGCTTGGTGGGCATGGCAGGGGAAGGATAATGCAAAATCTCCATTCCTATTCCACTCTGGGGCCAGCCAGAGGTGCTATTTGCCAGTTCTCCGAACTGCTCAAAATTTCCACTGCTGGTTCTCCAGAACCTGCTGGGTTTCACCTCTGCCCTCAACCCCTTTGGCTCCAGCCTTTCAACTATCTTCATGCCTTCCTCCAGCTCCATTGGTTTCTGCTCCATTGGTTAGATGCAAAGAAGGAAGAGCAGAGCCTAAGGCAGTCCTTTGGCAGTCCAGAGGGGCTTCCGGGGAAGCAGCCCCAATTCTCTCAATCAGGCCTGAGACTTGGAAAAACTTGTGCTTTAGGAAGATGGGCAGGTTTGGCCACCCCTCCCAACCCCAGGGAGCATCCTTTAGCTCTGAGGAAGAAGTACGTTGGCTGGGCTGCCCTTCCCAGGGTAGCCCAGGGAGAGGAGGAGCCTCCACGGCTGGGCCGGAGGGCACCCTGACCTCAGCGGTTGCCAAGGCTGCCCTGCTGCAAAAGATTCCAAATCCATCTTTTCTGGCCAGTCCCTCCTCTTGCAGAGTTTCAAGAGCCCCTTTTTCAATCTTACCTTTCCTTCTGATTTTCTACAATCATGTCTTGATCACAGCAGATAAAATAATCAGCTATTATATTTTGCCAGTTTAGTGGATCCCTGTAAACTCTGAAAGTCAAACACCAATGCTTAATCCTTTGGTTCCTGTTTTCCATTTATAATGGCCAAAGGTTGGGTTGGTGGCCTGTGGTGCCGTTGTCTTCTCTACCCCTGAAAAGCCTTTATAGCACATTTCAAAGCACGGCTGTAAGGTGATACGGCATCCATAGGGCAGTGCTTTCCTGTTGCATGCTGGGCATCTTGGCTTGAGAGACCTTGGGGCATCCCCTCCATAGAATGAATGTCTGCCCCAGAAGGGAATCATCCCTGTATCCAAAGCATCTACCTAGAGAAGACAGGTAAGATTTTACCTCCACTTGGGGCAGCTTTTCCCTGCAGACGTGTTAACTGCCCTTATTCAGAATTATTTCCCTATTTCTAACTTAAAAGCAGAATAATTCCCTGGAGCCAGGCATCATTTGATAAGGTTGATACCGAACTTGCTTCCTAGAGTTTGCTTAGCACTTTTTTCAAATGCCTCAAATCTTCCCTGCCCCCATTGGTGCTACCGATTGTGAAGTCCAGCTAAGCTTCACCTTGTTGCCCCCATTGCATAAGGCCTGTCCTATCTGATCCCCTGGAAAGTGGCAAAATGCCATGTCAACCAAAGGGCACCATGGCAAAGTGGGAAAGGACTTGGCAGATCAGCTTTCTCTGATCCTTTCCTTCCCAATAATACTTGCTAATGGCCTGTGGTCAAACCTAAGATTGTTCAGCTTGTTACGCTTCTACTTAATTTGCCTGGGAGGTTTTCGGTCCTTGCCATAGGGGGTAACTATCAGGTTCAGCAATGAGGCTGCTTTTTCCTTTTAAGATCAGCTATAAAACGTGATTTTTCGGCTTGGCTTGAATGTGAAAAAATTGGAAGTCTCTTTTTTTAATAATTTTATCAAAATATAAAATACAAGAGAAAATGAAAATAGCTGGGAAATGGGGGAAGAAAAAGGGAAGAGAAAAGTGGGGGGGGGAAGAATGTTCACTTCTGTCTCTTAGTGCAGGAGAGTAGGATAGCAACATTACAGCCTCAACTTTTTGCTTTTACATACATTAATATATACTAGCCATTTTTATAATAACAAACCTACCTAATCAGCAAAATCCAAAGTTTCGTTTTTTTCCATCATGAGCACAAAATCTAGACACTGTTTCCAAGCAGAAGCAAAGTTGGGTGTGTTCTTTTCTCTGATTAAAGCTGTCAATTTAGCCACCTCTGCTAGTTCCGTCAGACTCTTGGGAGCTTCTTCAAGGATGAGCATCTAACTTTGGCCTTTCTGACCTTGTTCCAGAGTTTCTGGGGGCCACTTTGATTTGCTCATTGATTATTCCTGAGCATTATTCCTTTCCCCCTTTTTAGAGAATTCTGTGCATCTGCAGAAATCTTCTTAGGCATCGTCTGTTTTTCCATCTTATGGGGATGTTTTTTGAAATGCACCTTCATATTTTGTAGAATTTCCCATCCTTCCTGCTGGGGTTGGGGGAGGGGTCATTAAAAGGAGACAGATAAAAACTCCTCAAAGGCTAAGAAATCATTAGGGACCTGTTTTCCTTCATGGACGGATAAGCTTACATCTGAGCAGACATCTGTGAGCGTTCCTTCCTGGCAGCCCCTTTTCTCCTTCTCTCTTTCAAATTTTAGAAACCGCTTTTTCTGTAACCTATCTAAAACTTCTGCTTGTGCTTCCAAAGCATCCTGCAGGTGAGTGAGGCTGGTCTCTTTATGCAGGAGCTGGGAGTGCACCAGCCCTGCTGCTGCCCATGTTTGCCTGGCTTTCCTCTTGCTTAGAAAAATCCCTCCTGCCTGCCGGAGCAGGCCAGCCCATTTGCCCAGCAGCCCTGCTGTTGACTTGTGCCAGCCACAAAGCAAGACATGTTGCTTGGTGCACAGCCAGAGAGAATTTATGGCCGAGTTTAATGGTCCATTTTATGGGAACCAGCAGCCCTAATTGAATGTCAAGTGCTGCGTGGAATGGCCATCGGAGAAAGCAGCCGCATCTTGGCTCTCCTGCAACTGGCCTTCATTGCTCAGATTGCTTCGTGGTTTTAACAGGCCCCCCCTCCTCTCCGTGTCTTGTGTAAGGTCCTCAGGTTGGTGCGCCCAATTAAACTAATTGGCTAGAGGCAGGGAGAAGCTGTGGACTCTGATCAGAGTTTTGAAGCATCCGCAGAATGAAAAATGCACACTAGCATGGGACACCTCTGGCCACTGAGGCTGAGAGGAGAAGTTCTTCTTGGGTTCCTCCTGCTGGTTTTCTTCACTCCTACAAAACACATGCGCACACACACTGTCCAGGCTTTTCCCCAACATCTGTTGATTTAACTTTTTTAAAAAAATTAGATTTATATGCTGCCCTTCTCCGGAGGCTCAGGGTGGCTTACAATGCGTTAAGCAATAGCCTTCATACTTTTGTATATTTATACAAAGTCCGCTTATTGCCCCCACAAACTGGGTCCTCAATTTACCTACCTTAGAAAGGATGGAAGGCTGAGTCATCCTTGAGCCTCGAACTCGCATAATTGCAGACAGCTGGGTGTTAATAACAGGTTATCTAGCCCATCGAGCTATCTGATATTTTGTGGCATCTTTTCCAAGCGTGTTAAAAGAAAACCAAATCCTGCTTTCTGATCAGAGTAGATTGCTGAGGAAGTGACAGAGAATCTCCCAGGGAAGAAGTTTGAGGAACTGAAGCGCCTTCTTGGCCAACCAATCTGGGAAGAAGAAGGGATCTCCTGAGGTCCCAGCTGAATGTGATCTGTCCAGACAGGCAACTAGCCCTTCCCACTAGGCCTGGGAGAGCAAAGCAGGAAGAGATGCAGGCAGGCAGGCAGGCTCCATGCGCCAAAGGAACCGGAGCAGAGCAGGTCCAGGCTGGCAGCTGAGCACTGCAGGGGGATTTCTTCCCAATGGAAGGCCACACTTTGCATCCCCCGGAGGGCCTTGGCATGGAGCCCAGTCGGGCAGCTGGAAGGTGCAGCTGTGGCCGTGGGAGACCCCAGAGGCTTCCTCCGAATATGCTTATGGCAAAGGAGCTTCACTGGGAAAAGTCAAGTATTAGCAGGCCTGCACAGATTGCTCTCTGCTGGGCTCCTGGCCTGACAGTTGGCTGGAGGGAAAAGCAGAGTTGCAGGCCCAGCTGCCTTGGGGAAGGAGGGAGGGTGTGTTTGTGTGTGCGTGTGTGTGTGTGTGTATGAGCATGTACATATGCATGTGCATGTACATGTACATGTTGAGCCCCATGTAGCTGACAAATAAGAAGGCAAGTCAGACTCTATGCAAGAATCATTCATCTCTGGGGTAAAAACAGAATCTTGAAAATGGTATAAATAATAATAATAATTATTATTATTATTAATTATTATTATTTTATTTCTATACCGCCCCTCTCCCGAAGGACTCGGGGCAGTGCACAGCCTAATTAAAAGCACAAGACAAACAACAAATTAAAAATTAAAAATATTAAATAATTTGGCTCAATATAAAACCCCAAATTTAAAAATCCCAGATTAAAGCCAATTTAAAAATCTTCACATCGATAGCCCGGCCTGGCGGAACAAAAAGCTTTTGAGGGCAAAGCGGAATACACGGAGGTCAGTGATCTTACGTAATTCTGGGGGCAGTTCATTCCAGAGAGTAGGAGCTCCCACAGAGAAGGCCCTCCACCTGGGTGTCGCCAGCCGACATAATTTGGCCGATGGCACCCTGAGGAGACCCTCTCTGTGGGAGCGGACTGGCCGGTGGGAGGCTACTGGTGGCAGGAGACGGTCTCGAAGGTAACCCAGTCCGATACCATGGAGCGCTTTAAAGGTGGTAACCAACACCTTGAATCGCACCCGGAAGACCACTGGGAGCCAGTGCAGCTCACACAGAAGGGGGGTCACATGGGCCCAACGGGTTGCGCCCATAACCACCTGTGCGGCTGCATTCTGGACCAGTTGGAGCCTCTGGGTGCTTTTCAAGGGGAGCCCCATGTATACAGCATTACAGTAGTCCAGCCAGGAGGTGACGAGGGCATGATCATGCACAAGGCGTCCCGGTCCAGAAAGGGACGCAACTGGAGGAGGAGGCGAACCTGATAAAAAGCCCCTCTGGCCACGGCCGTCATATGCTCTTCTAAAGACAGACGTGAGTCCAGGAGGACACCCAGATTGTGAGCCCTCTCTGAGGGGGGCAAAAGTTCACCCCCAATAGTCAGCGACGGCACCAGCTGACTATACCGGGACACCGGAAGCCACAGCCACTCGGTCTTGGAAGGGTTGAGTCTGAGCCTATTTCTCCCCATCCAGACCCGCACGGCCTCCAGGCAGCGAGACACGACATCAACGGCATCATTGGGGTGGTTTCGGGTGGAGATGTACAGCTGAGTATCATCAGTGTACAGATGGACTCTCACTCCAAAACCACGGATGATTTCACCCAGTGGCTTCACATAAATGTTGAACAGAAGGGGCGAGAGGACCAACCCCTGCGGCACCCCCAAGCAAGGCGCTTCGAGGTCGACCTCTGCCCCCCTGCCAACACAAACTGCGAGCGGTTCCTCTTTGGCACATAGTAGATTAATGAAGGTGGAATGTCTTCCTTGCCATGTCTCCCTCCTCTGAATCAGGTGGACCCTTTTCTCAGAAACCCCCCTCCTCCGGCTCTCTTCCTTCAGCACATGTGTTTGATGGAGTTGCCTCCAGCCTCCCATTCAGTTTGGTCCAAGGGCAGTTACAAGCCTGATTCTGGAGGTGGTGCTGAAGCCATCTTGTGCCAATTCTGAGTCCCTGCAATGGGGCGTATTCCAAAGAAATCCAACCTATCCTGGAAAACAGCCCTGCCTCAACTGAAGTGCAACCCAACGTCTGGCACCAAGCACTGGGAGGCACCTCGGTATCTCAGCCACAGATCCTCCTCCAGAGGGTGGGAGTGGGAGTGGGGGGGAACATGCCTGGCTAGAAAATATTTTGCCTTCCTGAACTTGGAAACTCTTGCAAGTAAGCTGCACCTCTTAGCAAGGGGAGAAATAAAGGGACCCACTAGGTCAAGGATTACAAAAATGTACCTGCACTGAAGAATAATGAATTTTTCATCCTACAGAACTACCAGATGGAAAGTTAGAAAGAGGCCTCCTGTGGTTTATCTTCACCCAGAGATCCACAAGGAAAGGAATGCAGGTTTACAATTTTTTATAGACTTTATCCTTCCTGCCTTAGCCATGAAAAGTTAGCCCAACTCACCTCACTGGGTTGTTCTTGTGTGGCTAATAGGAAGAAGAAGGTGCGTTGGAGATGTTCACCACTTTGAGTTCCTTTTGAATAACTGAGTAACATTGACCTCACAACCTACTGACCATCAGGGGACATGGGATGTAGGCAGGAGGGCTTAGGATTTGCCTTCACTCTCTCCTTGGCCTGTCCTTCTGCTGCTCTTTGTCTAAAGGATTACTGATCCTGAGTGACTTCTTTCTGCCTTCCTTCCCAGGCACATCTTGGACTATCCTCCTGGTAGGATGTTTTTAGCCAGGTGCCAGGCTTTGTCTATTCCGATTATAGGATTCCTGCAAATAAATCCTCCTTCTAATAGAGTTATGAAGCCTGCTCCACTAATCATGGCTCAGATCCCTGCTCTCAGGAAAGCTCACATCACAGTCAGAATTCTTCCTCCTCCTCTGAGTGGGTGGGTTCCAGCAGCTGTGCAAAAGGTACCTGGGGGGGTGGGGGGGAGAAGACCAGGCTTCCGGAGAGTAAAGCAAACCTTAAGAAAGAAATCAACTTTCAGAAACAGAGTCAGGAATGTCACCATTTGTGGAGATAAGCTTGAAGGATCATTCAAAATGAAAACATTCCTGAAATCTCGAGGACAAAGGAAGGCACAAGAGGCCAGGTGGGGCAAAGAGGCTGGATATGCTCTGGAGAAGAGGCTTCTAAACCGCCTCAAGAAGCTGTTGCACTCTTGGACATGTGTACAGGAGAAATGTTGGTTCTCTTCTTTTTACATTTATCACTTGGAAGTGAGTAAGCTGGAGCAGATGCAATAGAAAGGAAAGAGAAGGCAAATATTAATTTTGTGATAAATTGCTTACAGGAGTTTAATTGACGTAATTCTGAGGGGGAGGGTGTCGTTCTGGCTCAAGAATCTGCTTGTAAGGTGGCCTGGGTCATTTGCAAACCAACGGTTTGAGAAAGGAGAAAGTGAAACTGTCAGACTGCATTTCAAAGGTGATCCCTCACCTCAGCTCAGGATAATGAAAGCCTAGAAAGGAGACAGAGCCAAGAGTAGCAGAGCAAATGAGCCACCAGGCACAGTTGTTTGATACTATACCAACTTCTCACTTCATTAAAGAAAAAGCGAGCGTGGTGTAATTTAATGAGTAGAGCTGAACTGAATCTACCATTTCCTTGACAAAAGGCAAAGGGTCACCTGAGTGTCAGAAGCTCTACAGGTTTCTGCTGTATATTACACAAAGGAGAGCTGCTTAACTTCACAATCAGAAATGTCCCTGATTGTGAGTCAAGTCACATGCCCACCCAGAATATTTCAACCTCAACAGGTAAATGATGCCAATGGGAGCAGTTTGGATTACTTGAGAATGGGGTACATTTAGGGATGGGCAGAAGGACTCAAAAGAAGGTGTGTCTTGTCAAAATGATTAGATTAGATTAACAGAGTTGGAAGGGACCTTGTAGGTCATCTAGTCCAACCTCCTGCTCAAGCAGGAGACCCTACTACACCATTTCTGATAGATGGCAGTCCAATCTCCCCTTAAAAGCCTCCAGTGATGAAGCTCCCACAACTTCCGAAGGCAACTTCTGTTTCTTTGGTTGATAGTTCTCACTGTCAGAAAATGTCTCCTTATTTCTAGGTTGATCTTGAGACATAAACTGAAGCCTGAGGAACAGAGAGGATGGGGACAGGACTAGCAGCAGGATGCAGGATGATGAGGCCTCCATCATGACCACATACATACAAGAAGGAAGACATTGTTACAGGACCCAAATAGTCCATTGTCTTAACAGAAATGCATAGAGCTTGGAGAACAGACAGGAAGAACTGTCTTAATGCAGGAAAGACAGTGTGAAACAGTGGTAAATGAAAAGCAAGGATTGAAGGGTGTAACTTACTTCAAAAGGATAGATAAATGGGATGAATATATAGCACAACAACATGAAAAAGCAGAACAAAATGCATTGAGTTCTGCAAATCTCAACAAGCAGTCAAGTCATGGGCAATTGGACAGGGAAAGAAGTCAGGGGAAACAACATAGAAGATCTGAACTTAGAATAACTTTATTGTCACTTTGAATGTATACTAATCGGCATAAATTAAAATGAAATTTCATTGCATAAAGCTCTCTGAGGGGACCCTATTGAAGGGTCACCACCTCAATATATACTACCTAGAGATGACCAGGCCGACAGACAGACACATTGAAGATCACAGGACTTTCAGAAAGGAATAGACACGTCAACTACCTGAACTTCCTGCAGGGAAATCCACTCGGCCAAGGACTACACAGTCCAAAAACTTCTGCAATGATCATTGTTCAATTTTTCAGAATATTGAAGAAGCAGCTGCTTATCCCAGATGGGCTTCCAATCAAGAAGGAAGAAGCATCGTCCTGGGAATCAAGACACTCCAGAAAGAGAAAGTGGGGCAGGCAGGTGTGACTGGAATCTCAAAGTATTAGGTGGGATCCCAGAGATCCCTAAATCACAGGGAGGAAGACAGGATGTTGGAAACATCTCAAAAATAAGAAACTGGAACTAAAATCATAGTGTCCTGCTATGAGGAAAAATGAGGAGGCAATTTAAGAAACCGTTGGCTATGCATAGGGAGCTCTTGACCGAGTTAAAAGACGTAGAGAAAATATATTCCAGACGGTTGAAATCACCCAAGCAGCCCAGGCACAAATACCCAGCCTCTGCAGGAAGAGCTTGAGACAAGCTGAAGCGCAAAAAAAGCAGTTTGCTAGAGAAGTGAAAGTTTTCCAGAGTAATTCAAAAATCCTTTTGAATTACAGCTAATCCTTGATTTATGACCATCAGTGAGCCCAAAATTTCTGTTGCTAAGCGAGACATTTGTTACGTGAGTTTTACGACCTTTTGTAAAACTTCCCTGTTAAGGGAATCAGTGCAGTTGTTAAGTTAGTAACACTTTTTTAAAGTGAATCTGGCTTCCCAGTTGCCTTCGCTTACCAGAAGGTTGCAAAAGCTGTGATACAGCAATGGCCATAAATACGAGCCAGTTGCCAAGCGTCTGAATCTTGACCATGTGACCATGGGAATGCTGCAATGGTCATAAGTCATTTTTTTCAATGCTGTTGTAACTTCAAATGGTCACTAAACAAACTCTTGTAAGTCATGGACTACCTTACGTTGGTCAATAGTAAATTGAAAAACAGGGAGGGCCTGTAGAAAACGGTAGGAATATAACCAGCAAAGAGAAGAGCACGGATGTCTTCCATTTCCTTTTTGCTCCGCTCTTCTTCCCAAGGGGAAATGATGTTCAAATGCCCTAAACAGAACAATTAACCAAAGGAAGAATGGCAATCTAGGCAAAATAGAGAGACATAAATGTATTTAAGCTCTAGGACCAGACCAATTATGCTGAGAATCTTCAAGAAGTTTAGGATTGTAATCTCGGAGCCCTTTTCTGTAATCTTTGAAAAATCAGGGAGGAAAGGCAAAATGCCAGGGGATTGTAGAAGATTAAATATTGTTCCTCTCTTCTAATGGGAGAAAAGAGGACCCAGATAATTACAGCTTGATGCTGCCACCAGGCTGGAATGAAGAGCTTTTAAGAATCTGGAGAGCTTTCAAGTAGGGCAGAATTGTTCCAGAAACAAGACAAGAAATCATGACTTTAAACTACAAGGAATTTCACTCCTAATTCTAAATCTCCCAAATCCTTTCCAGATATTACTTCCTCTGCTTCCATGCTTCTATGGCTGGGAATGGATCTCGGATAGCCGGTCTAAAGTAACTTTACTCTCTATGACACACAAAAGCTCTCAAAACTAGGCAGGACCTATCGAACCTGAAGGGTTTTTTTCTGGTGTCAACTCATCCAGCGATTCAGCAATATGTACTGAATAGCGGCAGGAAGCAGATGTGGGTGGAGGCAGAGCAAATGGGGCACCTTGGAGAAGCAGCACCGTCTTCCCATCCTCAGCTCCAGAAATTGAGACGACAACCAGGACTTTCCTTTGGTCTCCTCTGTATGTTTTTCCTGGGCGAGCCGGCTTTGCAAAGTCTTGCTTTTCTTTTCTTTTTCTAATATCTATTTCTTTTGCTTTATCAGTAAGAATAAAATACAAAACAGAAAACAGAAAGAGGTACATCCAATACTAACAACAAAAAAGAAAAAAAATCTGTACAAAAAGGGTGGGGGAAAATGACCCAAATCAAAGTCTTGCTTTTCAAGGATTGACTCCATCCTTCTCTTTCTCCCAAAGTCAGGCTTTGGGGCCTTCTGCCACAAGACTTTGAGGGGGTCTTGTGCTCCTAACAATATCTACAAATCCAGACTAACTTCCTGTTCTCTTCTGGGCAGCCCCATTGATCTTACTCTTCCTGTATAGCTCCTTTGGGTTTCCTCAAAATTCTCGTTCAGCCAAACTGGTTGCTTTCCCATTTTTTAAAAGCTCAGTATAAAAGGATGGGTTTTGTAGTCTGCATGGAGCACATGAAATAAATAAATACATATAAACATTTCAAAACGTGGACATATTTGCCATAGTTAAAATTACTGTGCATATGCTATGCATAGATACATTTAAACTCTATTAAGTTTTTATGGTAAAAAAAGGTATTTAAGAAATATTCCCCCCTCCTCTTGATTTATACCATAAAGGGCATTCTCATGGTAATGCTGAATACATATTTTATTCAGACAAATAGGCTATTGAGGACATTTGTCTTGGAAGAAAAGCCACCAAGGATTCCATCAGCTAAACTCTTGATTATGGAGGCTTTAATTTACCAGACTGCCCAAAGTATTACGGAGCCTTTATTTCTTCCTAAATAAAGAGAAAGAAGGGGTTTAACTGAATATCAACTGTTATGGGCTTTATTAGAAAGTTATTACTTATTTCGGTTAAATTCTTGGCAATTACCTGGATTAGCATACAGCAAAAAGGATCTTTCATTTCCTGGTCTGGGAGCAGCCAGACAGATCTGGACCCAACTGGGACACAGATTAGATTTTCTAGCTCAGTCTCATGAATATGAACTTTGTGAAAGAATTTTACTTTAAAAATAGGTGGGAAGACATTTCATTGAAAAATATGGGAGGAATCTGAAACAGGGACTTTAAATCTATTACTTTGTAAAGATTATCTTAAGTAATTTAATGATTGTGTGTGCAGGTGTGGGTGTGTATTACACACACACACACACGCACACACGCACTCACACAGAGTCACACACAGCCCTAATAAACTATAATAGTAACTCACGGATCTTTTGATAGCTCAATATAAGCTTAATGTTTTAGCTGCTTCAGAGACACTGAAATGACTTATTTTTATGGAGTCTGCTTTTAAAATCAAACTGATTTCATGCCTATTTTTGAAACTTTAAAACTGAAACACGTGATATTTACGATGGGGATTGAAATTAATCTTGTGATTGAAATTAATTCATCAAGGATTTTTAAATTTTTATTTTGGATACTCATAATGCATTAGAAAAACCATAGTTTTTCTTTGTTGGCAATATATGAAATTTGAGAATTTATTAATCGATATGATGTGGCCTTTCCCATTAATAGATCTTTTTAAAAATAATATTGTAACATATAAAGGTAGATTAATGGGTAAATTATATTTCAAAATGGTGGGAATGGACCATTTTTAGGAACTTGATATGGGGAATAACTATGAGAATTATATTGAGAGACTGGAAAAATATTACTACTCTAGACATTTTCAAGAAACAGTAATTTTTGAATTACTGCTTTTGACAACACTATTTTACCCCACTAATAAAAAAAAATATATGATGCTTCCCTTTGACAATTTTTTTACAAAAATACATATTTTAATGGATAATTTGATATTTTGCTAATATATGATATATTTGGATGATTTATATTAATGTATTAATTCTTAGGGTATTTTGTTTTTATTTCATTTGTTTTGGTAATAGAATATAATAATTAGAGTAACTATTAGATAGTTGCACATTACTTTTTTAATTTGTTCAATTGTTTGCTGTTATTCTTTTTCTTGGTTGTAAGTTATTTTCTCTGTATTTTCTTAAAAATTACACCAAAATATTTTTTCTAAAAAAAAAAAATAGTTAAGGATGAAGGCCCCAGGCATAATTCGATAGACCAGGAGGTTGTTAAAAGTTTAAAGAAGTCAACTTCAGATTGTATCCAAAACAAAAATCTATTTATACTCCTGCTTAACCTTTCATCCAGGAAAGTATGGATTTCTTCTAATTGAGGTTCCTGAGATATTTCCATTTAATTCAAATTAATAAATTGCATAGCTTTGGAATCTATCTATTTATTTATCAAGTTTCTTTTGCTGCCCATCCCACTCAAGGCAACTCTGGCAGCACACAAGTTGTTCCAATTCAGACTTTCTGAGACATGACTATTAACCCTTTGATCAGTAGCACAAACTTTCAACCTACATTCAACTATAGTATTCATTCTCATCACTCAGGGCTTGGGCTCTTCCAAACAAAATCATCCTCATAGTTTAACTAACAATGAAGAAAGCTAATCTAACTTCCTTAACTTTTTCCCAGCAAAAGAGTTGAGCAAATGGTCAGAGTTTGGGAAATTTATAAAATAAATGGACTGAAACACGATTTAAAAAGTACTCTTCTTCTACAATCATGATCAACAGAAAGTAAAATTGTTCTACTTAATTCTGCTTTAGTCAGATTATTTCCCAGTGCTGTCCAACTTTTTTCTTTGGTACATCCTTAAAGAGGGTTGCCTAGAACTGACCCAATCAGTATTGGCAACAGACAACTCAGACCATCTATTTGGGCAGAAGTTTCCCATTTAGGAGAGTCCCACTTAGTCAAGACAAGCAGAATCTAATGCAGCATTTCTCAGTATTGGCAACCTCAAGACATGTGGATTCCAGCTCCCAGAATCCCCAGCTAGCATGTCTTTAAAATTGGCACGGTTGAGAAACACTGATCTAATCCTTCAGCACCAAGGACAGCACCTCGTTTGGAACAGGTTGAGGCATCTGTTTTCCAAGTTTCTAATCCACACCAGGAGGACGTGATTAGATTAACACAGTTGAAAGGGACCTTGTAGGCCATCTAGTCCAATCCCTTGCCCAAGCAGAAGACCACACCATTTCTGACAAATGGCAGTCTAATTTCTCCTTGAAAGCCTCCAGTGATGAAGCCCCCATAACTTCTGAAGGCAACTTCTGTTCCATGGGTTGATTGCTCTCACTGTCAGAAAATTTCTCCTTATTTCTAGGTTGGATCTCTCTTTGGTCAGTTTCCATCCATTATTCCTTGTCTGGCTTTCAGGTGCCTTGGAAAATAGCTTGACCCCCTGCTCTCTGTGGCAGACCCTCAAATATTGGAAAACTGCTATCATGTCTCCCCTGATCCTTCTCTTCACTAGACTAGGAACCAGATCAGAAAATTCATGTAGCACTTAACAATAGCACTTAGACTTATATACCACTTCATAGAACTTCACAGCCCTCTCTAAACAGCTTACAGAGTCAGCCTCTTGCCACCAACAATCTGGGTCCTCATTTTATCAACCTCAGAAGGATGGAAGGTAGAGTCAACCTTGAAGCTCTAGAAGCTCTAACAAACCAAGAAAACAGAATCTCCTCGTTCACCTTTCAGCTCTTGGACAGAGTACCTGGACCATATAGGTGGGAAAGAGCATTAAAAGGAGCCTGGTTTAGCTCTGCAGACTAAAGCACTAATTAACACCCAGCTGTCTGCAATTACACCAGTTTGAATCTTCCCATGCTCAAGGTTGACTCAGCCTTCCATCCTTTCTAAGGTAGGTAAATTGAGGACCCAGTTTGTGGGGGCAATAAGCTGACTTTGTATACAAAAGTATGAAGGCTATTGTTTAACGCATTGTAAGCCGTCCTGAGTCTTTGGAGAAGGGCGGCATATAAATCAAAATTTTAAAAAAAATTCTAGGATGGTTTTATCCATTTACAGAGTGTCTTGGCTTGTGGCCCTGGCCTCTTCCCCACAGCCACCATTGGCTGGGAGTTATAAAGATTTAGTCAGAGTTAAGAGGAAACATGGATTATAAATGGCCAAGAGAATCCTTGAATTTTTTCCCTGTTTGGGGAACTGCCTGATTGATCCAGACAAATGTTTCCACATCCACTGGGATTCCAAAAAAATCTAACTGGTGTCAGGAAAGCAGATTCTTTTGCTGAGGTTCTTTGCCCTAAGAAAGCCTTCTTGGGTTTCAGTAAAGAGGAATCTAGGAAGCTTATATTTGCAGAAGCTTAGAAATAATTGATGCTTAAGTCCTTTTTAGTGAGAAATTATGAAAGCAGCTAATGTTTGACACAGTGCTGTGATCTATAATTTATTACTGACTGAAGGTCTTTGAAGAACTCCTGCGGGTTTGGCTAGAATTTTGTCTAATTTATAAATGTTTGGTAGGTAGAAGTGAAAAAGACTTTCTATTTTATTTCCCCTGTAGGAAGCACCAACAATTGTCACCATCTCAAGAGAATCAGTTCCACCTTGGAAACCTACTAAAGCAGAGCAGTCATGCCAGCAAAGGCTGTGCTAGAACTCCCACCTCTTAAACCAGGGATGAACAGATGTGGGGGGAAGGGGGAGGAAGTATAGTCTCTCTCCAAGGAAGAAAAGCAGGATGCAGTCTGTCCAGATGTTTGCATTATGCTCCAGCCCCCAAATACTCAATACTTTCTTCAGTTTATTTCTAGCGATGCTAATGATGAATAATAACCTGATTTTTTTTTCAAACTGCCATTAAAAATAGAATTTGCCATAAAAATAGGGAGGGACAAATTTAAACAGTAATAAGAGAATGATTTGTTCTTTCTCAACCGTGCAGTTCTTTCTCAACCGTGGCAATTTCTTCAACTCCCAGAATTCTTTTGCTGGCTGAGGAATTCTGGGAATTGAAGTCCACACATCTCTAAATTGCCCAGGGAAAGAAACACTGCAGGGTCTTCCTTCCTTCCTTCCTTTCTCCTCCAGTGTCCAATTCTGCAGCATGGGAATATGTTGTGCTACCCCTCGGAGACCAAGCTGCAGCCCCCTGCCCTGGGAAATCAGCCTGGGATCGTTGCTATCTTTTGGGATCCAGAAGAAGTACCTTCTATGCATGCTACAAGGCCCTTGGGCTCAGGTCCTGAGGGTGCTCTGTGCTCATCCCAGCAATCGCCTTCCTATTGTGACCCCTTGTCAATCAGTTGGTTGAATCTTTGCATACATTATGTTTACAGCATCCCAGATAGCTTTGGTCTGTCTGGAATCTGCATTGCTCTGCTGCTCATGCTTAAATTGTGATCGACAAACATGCCCACAAGCCTTTCACATGCACCACTGACAAACCGGAATTTCACTTGTGCCTTACAGTTTTCCTGTCCGGATGCAGCATTTTGCATTTCTTTTTGTTAACCTTTACCTGATTTATTTCAACCCACTGCTCAGGCTGGTCTAGATTTTCCTTAAAACTTTCTCTTCCACCTGAAGCATTAACCATGCCTCCTGGTCTTTTCTGACACCTGCAAACCTACTAATGGTCCCCTCAATTCTCTCATCAAAGACATTGATCAAAATACAGCCTAGAACCCAGGACCAGCCAAGTAAAATCAAGCCACTTCTGTGGTTATTCAGCCAACTGTGAGTCCATCCAATCATAGCTCTCTCTAGCCCAGGGGTTCCCAACCTCTTGGCCGCAGCCCACTGGTGGGACATGTTTTGTAACCCAGCTGAGGAAACGGCAGACACACTTGCGCAAGTGTATGCATGCGTGCTCCATTGGCATGAGCAGAGGGCATGCATGCACACCACTCGTGCAAATGGAGCTGCGCGTGCGCACACACTTGTCGGTCACTTGCATGGAACCATCCCGTTTCCCCCGCCCACCAGTTCTCGAAGCCAGAAAGGTTGGGGAATTCTGCTCTAACCCATATTTTACTAGTTTGTTAAGGAGGGTGTCATGAGAAACTGTCAAATTCTTTATCGGGCCAAGTTATACTATGACCGCATCATTCCTCCAAGCTATTAAGCCAGGAACTCAGTCAAAAATGGAAATGTGGCACAATGTGTTTGCTGACTCAGGTTGTTCCATTTCATCCCATTTTCACAGCATGCTGTTTAATAACCTGATTGAGGGCCTGTCAAGAATAACTGTGAAGCTGACAGGACTGTCATTTCCTGGGATCTCCTTCCATTTTTTTGAGAATAGCAACAGTACAGGTAGTTCTCGACTTATGTCCTTGAGCCCAAAATTTAAGTTGCTAAGTGAGACATTTGTTAAATGAGTTTTGCCCCATTTTACGACTTTTTTTGCTATAGTTGTTAAGTGACTCACTGCAGCTGTTAAATTAGTAACCTGGTTGTTAAGTGAATCTGGCTTCCTCATTGACTTTGCTTCTCAGGAGATCGCAAAAAGGGATCATGTGATCCTGGGACATTGCGACCGTCATAAATAGGAACTAGTTGCCAAGCATCTGAATGTAAACCACGTGACCACAGGGATGTTGCAACTGTCATAAGCTTGAAAAATGGTCATAGGTCACTTTTTTCAGTGCCATTGTAACTTTGAATGGTCGCTAAGTAAACTGTTGTAAGTCTAGGCACCCTGGTCCTCTGATCCTCAGCTGTTCTAGGAAGTCTCAAAGGTTACACCTAACAGTTGTGCAATGACCTCTGCTAAGTATTTCAGAGCCCTGTAATATAATCCATTTAGTTCTGAAGATTTTACAGAGAAGAATTCCATGAGACAATATTATAACAGCTCTCTGGAAAAGCTGCTCATCCCCACAGGAATGGGCAACTTTCTCCTCAAATATGCACGGATTTCATCATTGACAAGTCTGCATTTCTGGTAGATCTAATTGGGTTCTTTTCAGGCAGAAAAGCAAGCATTCCTTCCAGAGTGCCACAAAACTTCCTTTGGAATTGACTGTGGTCTCCACAACACACTTCTCTGAAAAATACAGTATCTCTCTTTGATCTCCCTGCTCTTTTGCTCCCTAAGCCTGATCCCTGAAAATGTCTCAACTAGGTCAGCAAGATCTAGACAAAATGCATCCAGAGTTCTTTCTAATACGTCTTTCCTTTTGTTTTTAATTTTAAAAAGATGTCACCTTTGTCTAATCTTTCTTCTTTCTTTGTCTGTCTTTCTTACCTCTAATGGAGCTATGCATTATTCACAACCATCTTACATTTTATAGCAAGCTATAAAAGGTAGTTTTATTTCATTGTGTTACAGAATAATCTGGAGATCTTTTGCATCCAGTGATTGGTGAGGGTTTTGTTCACAAACGTTAAAGTACAATTAAATGTTGAGACAGGGAGCCTGAATGATGAGATCATCATGCATTCCAGCGAGGGGATGCCAGGCTGTCCTGAAAGCAACCCAGCTGGAGGTCCCATATTTGCGACGGCCTGACCTAAGAATGGGGCTCTGCTGAGCCAGAAGCTCCTCTTTATCCCATACTGGCTCCCACAGGATTGTTGGGCAGTGGGTTCCTTGCATGCTGACCAACATGAAATTCAGGGGACGCAATAAAAAAAACCCTTTGGATTGGACTAGATGATCTACAAGGTCCCTTCCAATTCTGTTAATCTGTAATGTGGATGTGAGAAGGGGTGCAAGATAACAGCTCTGGGCCCTCACCCACTGGGCCATTAGGCTGAGAGCAGGATGAGTCAGGGTATCTTTCTCTTGTGCCCCTCCCAGAGCATCCACAAGAGTCTTGGTGGCGCAGTGGACTAAGTGCTGTTAAGTAGCACCAGCTGCCTGCAATTACTGCGAGTTCAAATCTCACCAGGCTCAAGGTTGACTCAGCCTTCCATCCTTTCAAGGTAGGTAAAATGAGGACCCAAATTGTGGGGGCAATAAGATGACTTTGTATAAAAAAGAACACCGCTTGGGGGGGCCGAAAGCCCTACTAAGCAGGTATATACAAAAGTATGAAGGCTATTGCTTAACGCATTGTAAGCCACCCCGAATCTCCGGAGAAGGATGGCATATAAATGGAACCAATAAATACAATAAATAAATAAATCCACATCTGATGGCTGGAGAGGAAGGAACACAGAGGCTCCCCATGCATGGCTCTGATTTGGCCCAAGAGTTCAAGCTCTTCTGTTTCTCTCTCCAAAGGAGGAGGAGGGAAAGCTTCCTTCAACAAAATGGCAGTCCCTGCTGCATTGCCAGACCCCTTTCAAGCACAGAGACCAAATTAATTTGATCTGTGTGAGTCATAAAAATATCAGCCCATTAAAACATTAGATCTAGTCCCCGCCCCCCTCCCAAAGCCACACAAGTTCAGAGGCTGCACAAATTCAGCTCTGCTGCTGGGCTAGATTTAGCAGCAACCGCAAAAAGCTGCTTATAGCACAAAATTCTTTGGGAAAAAAACTTTAATGGGTTCTGAAATCAATAGGAAGCTGAGCCCCCAGGGCTGTAAAGAACCACACAACCAGCAAAAGCATCTTTCAAGAGGAGGCCTTCTTCTATGAGCTCTGGGGGAAGAGCCCCAACAGAGGCTGGGGGGGGGGGGAGGGATGAGCTTCAGCCCCTCTTTTCCCACCAGCAACTGATTGCAACACAGGAGGGCAAATCCTTCCTTCCACTTCATCACCAGTGCTCCATGGCCTCACCTGGAGGGCAGGCAGAGGAGTTCCTTCAACCAACCGACTTGCCAGCAGCGGGGATTAAAACCCAATGCACAGATGAGAGGAGACCAGAGGCTGGTTTTGTCTTTTCTGTCCACATCTGAGCTACTATGGGATGTTGCTGGCCGAAATAGTCCCGATCCTGGGACTAACCACATTGGCTTCAGCAGGGGGGTGGGCTAGAAGACCTTCAAGATCCCCCCCAACTCTGTTATGATGCTATGCTATGCTATGCTATGCGGCTAATTCTGCTCATGCATTTACGTGGACTCAGGAATAGCTGGCGCACTTACACACAAACGGTGCAACGGTTTCCCTCTCATGATCTTCTTTCTTTGTACGTGTAATTGTTTTTTAATGACTTTTGAAGAACGTTTAATTGTTGGTTAGATTGCATGCCTCCCAGAGTTGCATCTATGAGATGGGCACCTGTGTAAATTTGATTGATTACTAAATAAACAAATATATTTCAAACCATGGAATTTGGTGCTCAGAGCAGGTGAGGGGAGAAAGGAACAAAGTTTCTGTTCCAAGCAATTAACTACAGGAGATCGAAAGCAGAGTTTTCCAAGTCAGTAGTCTTCCCTGTCTCTAGATTACTTTTCTTCTGTTTTATTTTTTGATGCCTCCGTGTCAGTATTGGCTTCTGGAGACTGCCTGGACTAAGCCCAGCAGTTTTCTTTGCAAGATTTCAGAAGTGGTTTGCCATCACCGCCTCCTTCTTCCTGGGGCTGAAAGTGAGAACTGGCCCAAGGTCACCCAACTGGCTTCATGCCTGAGGTGGGATTAGAACCCACCATCTCCTGGTTTCTAGCCTGATGCCTTAACCACTAACCAGGCAGGCTCTCTTTTACTTCTTATTGTAAATAAATTAACACTCCTAAGGAGGCAGATTGATGCTCTGTCTGCAGATGAGAACACAGCCGGGGGAACATCCTGCATCCACACAGCCAGGTCCCCCAATAGCTGCTTTTCTGATGATCATTTTGTGCCCAAATATGACATGATCGCACCAGCGTGCCTACCGTCCCTGTCCAAATATTCCTTTTTACTTACTCTTTTCATGTATTCAAATTATGTTTATACTTTTACCTGTTATCTTATATACGCTTGACAAATAAACTTATGATTATGATTATGAATCTCAGAAATGAAGTGAAGTGATGCGAACACTGAGTGAGTGAAAAACAAAATAACAGAGTTGGAAGGGACCTTGGAGGTCTTCTAGTCCAACCCCCTGCATAGGCAGGAAACCCTACACCACTTCAGACAAGTGGCTGCCCAGTCTCTTCTTAAAAACCTCCAGTGATGGAGCATCCACAACTTCTGGAGGCAAGTCATTCCATGGATTAATTGTTCTCATTGTCAGGAAATTTCTTCTTATTTCTATTATTTAGTTCCCTCCTTTATTGCTTCTTGTCTTGCTTTGGATAATAGGTTGACCCCTTCTTTGTTTTTTTATCACAATGGCTCACATTAGGTTGTGAATTCCATGCTGATGTGTGAATAGCTTATTCTTCCAAGGATCTGCTCAAAACCACCACTCACCAGCCTTCTGACCTTTTCAGAGCGAAGCACACAACTGGAATCCATCACGTTTCAATCAGCACTGCGAGTTATCTGGCCTTCTGCAAGGAACAGGAATGCAAGCCTGCAACATTCCCTCTTGTGCAGATATTGGAACTCGTGTAATGGGGCGGTCTTCATAGGAGGACAGATGCTGAAGTTGGAGAGAAGTGGGTGGGAAGGGAGGAAGGAAGGAAAGAGAGAAGCTTCCAGGTGGAGGGTGCAAAGAAAGGCAGGGTTCCTGGAAGGTCCCAGGGTGAAGAAAGAAGGCAGCCTACCCCCCAGCCCCAGCCCCAGCCCAGATCAAGCACCTTTACCTTATCCATTCATTTCCCCTCCAGTTCCTGCCCAGCACATCCTGATCCCCATCACAGTCAGCACTGCGTAGCTGCTCTCCTCCCACTACCCAAAAGTTTAGTGTCAAGAAGAGGGTCAAAAGAAAGACCCCTTTCTTCCCTCCTCCTCTCCCCAACCACAGAGGAGAGGAGATCCTTTCTCCACAAGCAGGGCAGATGTGGCAGTTCCTAAGATTATACTACCTGAGACTTCTCAGGAAACAATAACTGAATGAAAAACAGTGTATGGTTTGCCAATTGCATAGTGGCAGACAGGACAGAGCTCCAGAGGGTCAACATCATTGCCCAGAGGATCATTGGTTGTCCTTTCCCTCTTTGGAAGAGCTTTATACTCCCGCTGCCTTAAGAAAGTTCAAAACATTCTTAAAGATCCATCTCATCCTGGGCACCCTTTTTTTTTAACTATTACCCTCTGGCAGATGGTACAGGGTAATAAAAACAAGGACAAATAGGCTGAAAAACAGCTTCTATCCAAGGGCAGTAACCATATTGAATTCTACTTTATAGTGCAATATTAATGCGATATCAGGGGTTTTCAATTCGATTCTATAGAATGTGAAGGATGTGTGTTTGTGTTTTATTTTTATAGTTATAATGTACACTGAAGATGGCATTTAATTTTGTTGTAGGAAGTGTAATGACAATAAAGTAACGTAAACTAAGAGGCATTGACGGGATCTCCTCCATTGAGAACCGGGACCGGAGGGAGACGGATCCTCAGATCCTCTGGAGCACAGCTCAACACGCCTGCTTTTCACAATTATTCAAACAAGCAGCTCTTCTCCTTTTCACAATTGCCCTGGCATTAAAGACTCAGCTTCTGAAGGGAGATGGTAGTCCGGGTGTGGACCAATGAAAGCAGAGCAGTGATTACTCCCTGAAATTTGGAAATTACATCTCTTGATGTAGCCTGAAACTGAATTTGCCTTCCCTGAAACCGTATCACGTGGCTGGTTCATATTCCATTTGCAGTCATTTACTGTTGAAAGATCTGTTTCAGAAGCGTTGTATATTATCATGCATCTCTGATGCTAAATTTATGCATTTGATATTTGCTTCTTATGTGGAATCCTTTGCACTTGTTTTTGTAAACTCGTTCTGTTATTTTCAACCTATTTTTCTAAACTGTCTAAAGTCATATTAATTACATGACTTCCAAGGCACTCTATATCCAGCCCAATTTGGATAAGCATTCCCTTCACCTCGTCATCCAAATTGTTCATGGAAACACCCAAAATGGGGAACACCAGATTGACCCAAACATCCATACACTCCACTGCACTGAGTGATGCTGCTACTTGAGGCAGAGGGAGGATGCTGAGAGAAGGAAGGGGGCCAAAAGAGCTCTCCCCAGATGTTCCCTGGAGGAAGGAATGACCCTCCCCACTCTTTGTGGGGATGAAAACTATGGGGCCTGGTTCTCTGGTCTCCTGCAGCGGCTTACCTTCCCCAAGACCAAAGCAAGGGAACCCCTCCCCCATGCAGGTATTGGGAGAAGTATCTTGGGGGACCCCTTGCAGCTCCAAAAGCCCCCCAGCTGGTTAAAAATGGCAGATGCTGGAGGAGGAGACTTCTGCCTGAGCAGAGGGGCCCCTGCCAGCCACCCCCCTCCTCTCTCCTCTATCCCCGGCCCCTCTTAATGCTAAGCAAAGGATCAGTGTTACTGAATTAATGCCTGGGGAGAACTAATAATCCTGATTTCCTTCCAGAATGACCCCCGGCCAGCCATCAGTCTGAGACCTTCTGCACAGAGGCTGGAGGAACTAACATGGCTGAATTAAGCCTCGCCTGCCAAAGTCACTAGGAGCCCCCACTCCGCCTGCCTGGGCTGGCCTGGGCTGCGGAGAGCAGGCAGTGGGCTCTGGGCTTCCATCCTTGCCAGAATTGGGCCTCCATATCAGGTACCAGAAAGCAAGAAAGACACTTAAGATTACTACCTTCCTTTATTGTTCCTCACTTATAGACATAAATCTTACTAAGCTAAAGCATCTAATTGCATCATTTGAGAATTGCCTTCTTAACCCTCTTTCTCCCAACCATCTCAATTTGGCCCTCTGGAATGCAGCCCCTCCCTCCCTCCTGGGAATCCAGGCTACAGTCCACCTGTCAGGTATGCTTCCTTCAAAGTCCAGGAAAGAATGACCCAAACTCCATTGTATATAGAGAAAGGTACTTTTACTAGAAAATGAAGTGATCGCAACCAAGGAAAAGCAGAATCTGAGGCAAAAGCATGAAAATTACAGATAGAAAGCATCCCCTCCCACTGTCCAATGTAAATCATCCAATCCAAAGGTCTCCCAGGGGTCAGGTGGAAGCACACATCTGGCAGTGTCATCAATCAGGAATGCTGTGGCCGTTGACCTGATAGCAGCTTCAAAGATGCAGCACTATGTCTCAGGTATCACTTTCAATTCTCTCTCTCCAGCACGCTAATAACTCAAAACTAGGTCCCCCCTCCCCCGTTAGCATGACAGCCAAAGCAGCAAAAGGTGGAGGCTGACACCACCATTGTTACTTATGGGTCATCAGAAGATCTCCTCTCCAGACTGTTCCCCTGTTTCCTATATCCTGCCCAAATGGGGCCTCCCCTCATGCCCTGAGGGCAATCTCCTAGTACCCTTCTCTCTTTCTTTGGGCAAGATGGATTTAGCAACCTTCTAAAGGCGTCACCACCACCCCTCCTTTGGGCCACTGGTTACCCCAACAGCTGGTGTTTCATGTCCCTTGTGCAGCCCCTGGCTCTCCCTCTATAATTGCACCAAGGGACATTGAAAGGACCAGAATGGCCCCTTTCTGACCTTCCAAGGAAAGGCAAACCTGGCTTGCTGCTGAAGGGACAGCACTGATGGGCCTGCAAAATTCCATGTTTCCCTTGGGAGGGGGGAAATAGGGCATCAACACAATGTGTTTCACCGTTTGCATAAAATAAAGCAGATTTAAGCAAAGGCAGCAAAGATTCTTCTAGAGAATCTACTTAGCTATTGATCTGCCAATCCAAGTTGCATAATAATCCCAAATCCAAGTCAGCCTTGATTGCACCGGGCACGAGAATGCCACACACGCCTTCATTTTCAGCCTAAAAGATCACAGCAGAAAGAGAAACCAGGCGACAGCTGTCTAGAGCTCCCAGCAGCCTCAGAAATTCCCCCACCCTCCCAGCCCACCCCAAATAAAAAAGCCTCATTCTTCCAAGCACATTTACAGCCAGGGCCTCTTCACCGAGAGGGGCCTCCCCTCCTGGCCAGCATCCGTCATCTGGAGAGCCCAAATCTTTGCCTCAGAACTGGCATCCCTTTAGTTTGTATGCCATTTGCACAACTGCTCACAGCAGCCCTCTTTCTCCTTGTGGTCCTTCTCCTGAAGTAGGCCAAGGGATGGGAGGACTCCCCGAGCCCCAGGATCTTCAGCTTCTTTCCAGGAGTTTCCAAATCAGAGGCAGTGCTGTTATGGCTGTTCTCTGCTGGGTGAAACATCCCCAGATGATTCCGCTGGAAGGATCATTGTCAGCCAATGGACAGTCTTGCAAACTCTTCCGTTGTATCATTCCTGGAAGAGAGCACACCTCCTGAGCCAACAGGTCTCCTTTGCCACCAACCTTATGTGTGGCAACCCTGGGTAGCTCACAAAGATACAATAACACATAAAATAACCATAAACAAGCTATGCGGAAATGTATAATAGCTCGAATAAAGGAAAATAAACCATCACGTACAAATGGGAACAATTCAACACCATTGTTACCTTCACCAGAAAAGATTGATCAGCCAAGAAGAAGGCATCTCAAAGAAGCCTCGGATATTGTCTAGTGAACTAAAAACCTTCTCTTGCACTGGCAGATGTCAGTGTTTGTGAGATCACCATCAGGAGAACACTGAAGAACCATGGTGTGCGTGGCAGTGTTGCAAGGAGAAAGCCATTCTGCCCCAAGAGGGCGGCTGCTGGCTCTGTACGGATTGAGAGAGATGAGGTGGCTAAGCCAGAAAACTTCTGGAAGAGGATTCTGGGGATGGTTGAGACCAAAATAGAACTTTTAGGCTTGAATAAAATGGTCCTGTTTTGGGGAAAGGCAAACCCTGCATTCCAGCATAAGGATGTTATCACATTATGTGAAACATGGCAGTATCATGGTTTGGTTTTGCTTTGCTGACTACGGACGAGGATGACTTCCATCATTGATGGAACGATGAATCCTGAATCATGTCCCCAAATTCTACAGGTAAAGCCAGGACCTTGTGAACTGAAGCTCAAGAGAAAATGGGTCATGCAGCAAGACAACAATCCAAAACACACAAGTTATGACTAAAGGATGGATAAAGCAGAAGAAAACAAAGGCTTTGGAACAGCCAAGTCAAAGTACTGACTTTAATCCAATAGAAGTGTTGGGGAAGGATCTGAAGCAGGCAATTCATGTGAGGAAACTCACAACATCCCTGAGTCAAAGTTGTTCCGCCAGGAGGAAAGATCTAAAATTTCTCCAAGCAGATGTGCAGGACTGATCAGCAGTTATCAGAATTGCTTAGTTGTGCAGTTGTTGCTGTCTGACAACAGTTATTGAATGCAACGGCTGATGTGCTTTTGCACAAACAAAATATGAAGCTTTGGATCATTTTCCTCAATAAATCAAGGAACTCTATTCTTTTTGACTCCTCTGTTCAAGTGAGCTCTCTTTGTTTACTTCTAGGATTTTTGGAGAAAACATATAGTGCTTTAAGTGATATTTATGCAGAAATAATGAAAATCCAAAACCTTCACCCACTTTTGTATTTGTATTTGTATTTTGTATTTTATTAGATTTATATACCGCCCTACTCCTGAAGGACTCAGGGCAGTGAACAGCTAAAAGATAAAACACATGGATACAAAATTTAAAAGCAATGAAAAACCATTAAACAATTTGGCCCAAGACAAATTAAAACACCCCAATGGTTAAAACAGATTTAAAATTATGCTATAAAAGGGAAAAAAGTTAGGCTAGGCCAGCCTGTTGGAATAAAAAGGTCTTGAGGGCACAGCGGAAGGTGCGTAGGTCTGGGATCCTCCATATCTCCTGGGGAACTCATTCTTTTCTTTTCTTTTTTAAATTTGATTTACATATGCCGCCCTTCTCCGGAGACTCAGGGCGGCTTTCAATGTATGAAGCAATAGCCTTCATACTTTTGTATATATATACAAAGTCATCTTATTGCCCCCACAAACTGGGTCCTCATTTCACCTACCTTAGAAAGGATGGAAGGCTGAGTCAATCTTGAGCCTGGTGAGATTCGAATTTACAGTAATTGCAGACAGCTGGAGTTAATCACAATGCACAAATTTAAGCACCATTGTACAGCTTCTCCGGCCCCTCTGTCCTGGGGCGTTCCCAGGCATGCCGAGGTTTCAGGCCCCCTTGAAAGGGCCCTCCAACTGCACCCCACCCCCTCCAAGCTTCTTGCCTCCATCCTTCCTTATGAGGAAGAGGCATGGCTGGAGCAGAGCTGTTGGACTGGCAATACCAGCATGGCTGCTACCTTCCCACCCACCGACCCCCACCCCTGCCCCCAGGCCTGGCCCTGTGCCATTTCCAGGTGGAAGGAGAATTCCCCCCTCCTTAGTTTATGTCTTCTTCCTGGGGACAGTTGGCCCTCCCCATCTCCCCACCCCCACAGAGGAGCTCCTTTTTCTCTAGGGCAGGCCTGGCAGAAGCCCCAGGTTCCTACCAAGGTGGCAGGTTTTGTTCTGAAGATAAGTAGGCAATGGGAGGGGAGTTTCATCCTGCCAGCATTTTGGGGAGCAGTTTATTACGCCACAAATACATAGAAGTGGAAGTTTATTTTGCTTGCTTGAGAAAGGATGGCAATGTAAGCAAAAATATTTTAAAAACAGAATAGATTCCCTTCCAATGTAATTGACCTTTGCTTCTCGACATAATGCTGCCTCCCCCCCCCCCCCGCTTCAGCCCTCCGTTCTTTGGCGGAGGAGCTGCTGCGTGGCATGAGTCACTCTGTCCCGAGGCAAAGCACAGCCTGTAATCGCTTTTTAACTTCCTGGAATGTCAGAGCCAGCAGTGAAATTTTACATATGACTCCTCCCCCACCCCGTTGGCACCACTATCGTCACATAAATTCAGCAGCAGCTTCAATAATAACGTTGCTGGAAAAGAGGTAGATTTACAGCCCCAGAAAAATGTAATCAAATTTCTAGCTGGAAAGCAATAAGTCCAAGCGCTGGTTTTCATTTGGAAGCTGGTTAGATCAATGTGACTTCACCTGCACCGTCTCCTGCCTCCCTCCCCGATAATTCCGGCTGGGCTCAGGAGGGGCACAAAAGCTTTCATTGCCACGGGAGGGGGGAGGGGGGGAAAGGAAGTGAGCATCATCTAAGTGAGCCTCTGCAGCCCAGGGCATCTTTGTGGCTTCTCCGGAGGGGTTTATTTATTTATCCAAATTATTTGGCCATTCACTTCAATGAGTGACTCTGGACAGTGAACAGAATGAAAAGTCTTCCCCTTTAGAGAGAACTTGGGAGGTCTGTTCTTCATGTGGGACAGTCCCTTGCCCACCCCAAAATAAGAATAGAACCAGAAACTGGGTCACACACACACATACACACACACACACACACACACACAGCACCTTCAGAACAGAAAAGGTGCAGCTATGAGTCATTTCAAGGGTTGGCAGCGGAGAGGGCTTGTGGGTGGCACCAGTCTTGAAGCAACACCTGGGTCTTCTGGAAGGGCAGTGCCCTACAAGTCATTGGACCCCAAAAGAAGAAGTCTTCCATACATCCCCATGGAATCCACCTGTTCCACTTGGTCCAACTATGGTTTATTCTTGATTGATCAGCAGGTCATGAAAAGGACCTGCAGCTCCTCTGGGGTGGTTATCCAGGAATCCCCTATTGCTGTCTGTTCAGTTCTTCCTTCTCCTCATCTAGTGGCGATTTGGATCATCCCAATCCAGATGTTTCTTCCGTTTTCTGGTTTGTTTCTATGGCTCATCAACATCCTCCAAGCAGGCAAGTGACCAAAATAAAGAACAACTTGGCAAAACAACCTGCTTGTCACATCATTTGCCCTGGCAAACGTCATCCCTGGCCATTGACTCCTACCCCTCACCCTCAAAGCAGCCCTCCTAGCGGCTACCAATATTCCTAAGGACCAGCACTCTGTGGCTTGCCCAACCTGCCTACCCCCTTGGCCAGACCTGTGGGCTGTGTGTGGATTTTCAGAAAACAGCTGTTGATCTCCCACAGCAAGGAAGTGCAGAGAGTCCAAGATGAGCCTCTCAGGGTTCCAGGTAATTGACCCTTAGTAAGCAAAACTCCGAGGCAGGTGGATTCCTCAAAGGATAGCTTTATTGGAAATATCATATTGCCACGTATCTGGTGAAAACTGACTCTGAGGGTTCCCGCAATTTTCATTTAATTAAAAATAAAAGTTTTTCCACTTTCTCAAAACAATGGTCCAATCACAATGCGGACTGGTTATCTGGTGACATTCTTCCGACTAGGTGTGAGAATGTCCTTGATTCCCAAGAGAAAGTATTTTGTTTTGGCTACTGAGTCCCAACTATCTCAAACCCACCCCTCCCTATCCCTCAGCTCCAGCATGGCAACACTGAAGCTCCAAGATAGCTTCAGCCAGGGGTAACAGAGCCCTTGGAGAGCTGTAGAAGCCTCTGTCGGGAGTTCTCGTGGCTCCAGGCAGTGACCCATTTGTGCTCTCCGAGGCCTTAACTGTGAGTCTGGAAACGCCAGAAGAATCATTGCCACATAGCTGCTTCTGTCAGTCCGTCCCAGAGAGTAGATGGGTGTCTGTGCTGGGGAAGTAAAGCAGAATTCCTGATTAGCACAGCTCCGCTTTAGCTCCCGGTTAGCTTGCTGGCTTCTGAAATGGGGAGGGGAAAGACACAGGAGTCTGCCTGCCCCCTACTCTAAGAAGGCTGATAGACCATCTTGGTTGTGGATGGTGCTTGCAGGCAGCAGAAGGGGCTAAGTGTGTGTGTGTGTGTGTGTGTGTGTGAGAGAGAGAGAGAGAGAGAGAGAGAGAGAGAGAGAGAGAGAGAGAGAGAGAGAGAGAGAGAGAGAGAGAGAGAGAGAGAGGAGCATGTGCGCTGCTGCTACATTGGAAAAGATCCCCATCTTCCCAAGAAGTCCCTGGGGGCTGGACGGTGGGTGGGAGACACGGTCCAGTCGTGGAGGCTGGGTGGAGGAACTCCCACTTATGCCTTCCTGGCTGCTTCAAGCCTGCCAGCTCCTGCCCCCAAAATCCGCAGTAACCCCCGAGCACTCGGCTTAAGCCCAGCCTGAAATCCGGAGGTGTGGGCAGGCAGGCTGGCTAGTGGGCTTGAGCCCCGCCGGGTGCATTTCAGCCCTAGGAGCAGAACTCATCTTGTGGACACGAGAATCCAAGGTTATGGCCCTAGGGAGGGAGATCCATATCTTGAGAGAAAACCAGTTACCAAAATGTTTTGTTAATCTCTTTTTAAAAAATAAAACAGATTATCACTCAGTGAGCCATATGGTACAAGTAAAATCCATCCTCTGGTCTAGGCAAGTCCAAACTAAATTGAACAAAATAGAATTTCAATTCCTAGTTTATTTAAAAATTAAGTAGGGAGTAGACTGAAACAGTTGCTTTTTAAAAATGAAATGAAACCTAAAAGTTAGTAAGCTTGAATCTTTCAGGTCTTTTAATATAGCATAGGATGGAGAGGTACCGAGGTTGTCTTTATTCATGACTTTCATCAAGGAGGGGGGGAGGGGTGGGGCCAGCATATGGGGGCAGTCCAACCTCTGGTTAACACTCCGTTTTGTGCTGCTTTCAAGCCCCCCAAAGCAGGCACCTATGGACCCACCCACCCATCCAAGAACAGTGCCCAGTTGCTGAAGAATGTGCAGAGAGAATGTGGAAACTTTCTGGCAGACTCTCATCTCCTTCTTATTTCAGCTCTTGGGATGAAACCCACCACCATTGTCCAGTGTGCCTGTTGACAGAACACACACACACAGCTGGCTGGCTCTATCAGCACTTTGGAGGCACTAACTTCTCCCATTAAACATAATTAAATCTGTTTCTTGCAATACATCCTTTGTGAACGCTTCTCCCAGGACTGCCATTAACAGATAATCCATATGCTTCAAGAAGAGTTTATCATCAGCTCATTACCAAAGAGAAATCTCGGGAGGAAATATTCCAAGGCTTAAAACTGGCTTCAGTGAGCAGGCACTTTGCCAAAAGCCTTCAACACCCCTCTCGGTTTACGATGTGTGGCTTTAACATTACAGAGGCTCTTAATGTTACGGGGGGGGGGGGGGGAAATGACACCAGCCAGCACAATATGTAAATAAATATATAAATATTAGAATGCTGGAAAATGCTCCTGAGGTCTGAAAAATGGATGTCAGGTGGCCGTTGGCTCTCTGAGTGGAAGGGAGAGGCTGAGCATGCAGCTAAGGGCCTGGAAACATTTAGATACTCATGTGTTCAAAACAGGTTTTTTAAAGAACAAAATTCCCCCTGAGGAGGAACAGCCTGTTTGGCCTTTGGAGCCACAGGGAAGCAAGCCAGCTGCAGCATGGAGGCTTTGAAGTCCAAGGCATCACCTGCCATCTTGGGACTGAAGAGCCCTGGTGGCACATTGGTTAGAATGCAGCATTGCAGGCTGACTCTGCCCACAGCATGGAGTTCAGTCCCGACCGGCTCAAGATTTACTGAGCCTTTTGTCCTTCTGACGTCTGTAAAATGAGGACTCAGATTGTTGGAGACAATATGCTGACAATGTAAAGCACTGTGGAGCGGTATATAAGTCTAAGCGTTATTGCTAACTGCAATTGCCAGACCCAGAGGGAGAACAAAGGCCCCTCTCCCTGGCCTTCCCAATGTCAGCTCCAGCTGTGGGTCCTTCTGGTGAAAAAGGCGTGAAGCAAGACCGGACTTTCTTGGCTCTGGCAGCAACCGAGGCCACCACACCGGTCTTACCTCCAGGGCACCCAACAAGCAGCACCAGCATGCCAAGGGGACAAGCGAGGGTGGAGTGGGGCCAGGGGCAGGGAAGGTCTTAGCCAGCTGCCTCCTGCCAAGGCGCTTGGCGTGCCAAGGCGCTTGGCGTGTTTGAGAAGCGAGCGGCATCAATATTCCACAAAACTGCAATGCATTAAAAAATGATGAGGCCAGCTTTGAAGCCGCAGCACCTGTGCCTCCCTCAACCACTCGCTGGAGGAATTTGGTTCTTAAAATGGAGCCCTTGACAGCTGCATTTGTTGTGCAGCCGATAAACAGGCTGAGGAACATTTGGGCGCTCAAATCTTTCCATCAGCAACAGAGGCTGCTCTGGGCAGCCTAAAAAGCAGGAGGGGAAGGCAAATCTTTTCCTGCAAGCCAACAGAGAAGCAGAGCAGCTCCCACCAGAATCCCCATCAGCCTCTCCTTGTTGGGATGCCAAGCCCATATGGCTCCTCCACTGTTCTTGCTTTCTGGAGGGGCTCAGACTTCAGGCCCCTCAGACCGGGGCTCCAGGACAGTCGGGAAATATTCCAGCAGCCGTGGGGGCTTTGGTTTTATTGAGGTCCTTTAAGATTCAGGGGTGTGGAAGGGGAGGGCAGTAAAGAAAAGCCAGGAGGGAAGGACCCCCAGGCAGAGCTGATCCTCGCTTCTTCTTTTGCAGACCCATCTTCCCTTTTCTCCAATCCCCATTCCCTCCAAACTGAATCTGGCACCTGCCGCACCTGCCACTGGCTCCGCCCTCCGGAAGGAGTTCTGCTCCTAGGGC
Organism: Masticophis lateralis; assembly: GCA_030761175.1. NCBI lineage: Eukaryota > Metazoa > Chordata > Lepidosauria > Squamata > Colubridae > Masticophis > Masticophis lateralis. The sequence goes on along the minus strand of JAUDYJ010000013.1, from coordinate 19,867,982 downwards.
TGAAATGCACCTGGCTGGACTCAAGCCCACCAGCCAGCCAGCCAGCCAGCCTACACCTTCGGATTTCAGGCAGGGCTTAAGCCGAGTGCTCGGGGTTACTGCGGATTTTGGGGGCAGGAGTTGGCAGGCTTGAAGCAGCCAGGAAGGCACAAGGTGGGAGTTCCTCCACCCAGCCTCCACGACTGGACCGTGTCTCCCACCCACCGTCCAGCCCCCAGGGACTTCTTGGGAAGATGGGGATCTTTTCCAATGTAGCAGCAGCGCACATGCTCCTCTCTCTTTCTTTCTCTCTCTCTCTCTCTCTCTCACACACACACACTCAGCCCCTTCTGTTGCCTGCGAGCACCATCCCTGCGTGGAGGTGTGAGAAAAGGGGGCGGCAGAAAAGGGGAAAGGAGGAGCGGCAGAGGAAGGCAGTATAAGAGCGGGCGCCACTGCGGAGCCTTTGCGGCCGCCTCATCCCCCCACCCCACCCACCCCACCTCCGAGGGGCGTCGGGCTGAAGTCTGGGGGAGCTCTCTGCGGGGCGGGGCCGAGGGAAGCTCCGCCCTCGGACCCAAAGTCATCTCCGACCACAAAACCCGGGAGGAAGCCCAAGACCCCCGCCCCCCCTCCGGGACTCAGCTTTTGGAGGGGGGCCCCGCCAGGCTCCCCCAGGGCTCTGCGTCCCCCAGAAACAGCGGAGCCGAAGGAGGGGCCCCGTCCCGGGATCCTCCGGGGAAGGGCCGCAGGAAGGCCAGGGCGAGCCCCTCGGGGACAGCGCTGGACCTAGTCCCGGGCGCCGCTTCTCTCTCGCCCTCCGTCGCGGGAGCCGGGCAGGGGCGGCGGGCGCCGGCATAACCTCTCCCGGCGCCTTTGGGGCCCGAAGCCCGCGGGGGCAGGACCGGGAGCTCGGAGGGGGGGCGGGCGGCGTCTCTCGCGCCCCGGGGCCGCCCCTTCGGAGAGGAGAGGAGAGGTGCGATTGCCGCGGGCCAACCTGGCCGACAGCGCAGCTGAAGCCCCCGGCCACGAGGCGGGGAGCGGCGCCCTCGCGTGCGGGATGAGGCGCGTGGGCGGCCCGAAGGTTCGGCAACTGGAGTCGGCGTCGGGGGCAGCCGAGCCCCGGCCGTTCCTTCGCCCGGCGCTCCAGGACAGACGACGGCCGCCTCCCCGGCGCAGCCCCGCCCGCCAGAGGCAGGCAAAGCCCCGAGAGAGGCGGGGCGGGGCGGGGCGGGGCGGTCGGTTGTGCGGGGAAGAAGATCAAGAGACGCAGAGCTACCGATTCTCCCCCTCCCCCATTTCCCCTCCTCTGGTGGGACCAGGGCGCGCGCGGGATGGGTGGAGTTTGCCGACCAACTTTGTGGCTAAATGGGACATAGAACATAGAGGGATGCAAGGGCACCTGGGGGTAATCTAGTCCAACCCTTCCCAAGGCAGGAGTCCTTACACCATCGCAGGCAAATGGCTGTCCAAACTTTTCTTGAAAACCTGCAGCTATGGAGCACCCAGAACTTCGGGAGGCCAGCCTTTTTCTGATCAATAGTTCTCACGGTCAGGAAATTCCTCCTTATTTCCAGGTTGAATCTCCCCCTGACAAGCTCCAAGCTATTGCATCTTGTCCTGCCCTCAGGTGCTTTGGAGAATAAGTTGACTCCATCTCAAATATTGGAAGGCTGCTGTCATGTCACCCCTAGTCCTTGTCTTCATTAGACTAGACACAGCTAGTTCCCTTAGCTATTCATCATACAATTTAGCCTCCAGATTCTGAACATCTTTCTTGCTCTTCTCTGCATTTTTTTTCTAAGGTCCCAACATCTTTTTTGTATCATGGGGACCAGAACTGGATGCAGTATTCCAAGTGTGACCTCGCTAGGCTATCTTCCAGATTCCCTTGGCAATTCCCTTCAGTTTGGTGTCAAGAGCCGTGGTGGCCCAAGTGGTTACAATGCAGTACTGCAGGCTATTTCTGCTGACTGCCAGCAGTTCGGGTCTCTACCGGTTCAAGATTGACTCAGCCTTCCCTCTTTCTGAGGCCCGTAAAATGAGGAGCCACATTGCTGAGGGCAATATGCTAACTTGTAAACCTCTTAGGAAGGGCTGTAAAGCACTGTGAAGCGGTATATGAGTCTAAATGCTGTTGCTATCTGAAAACGTGTTGAGTTCCCCTTCTGTTCCCTCGTTTAAATCAGCCATGTTGAAGAGCATTGAGTCCAAGACAGAACCTTGGGAGGGTGCCCCAGTGCATACTTCCCTCCACGTAGATGTAGTTCCACAGATGAATCCATCTGTGGTGATGCTGTCTAACCCACAGTTTTCTAACTTACTAGGAAGTAGGCTGTGGTCTACTTTGTCAGATTCCTCACCAAATACACTATGTCCACAGCATTTCACTGGTCTACTAATTTAATTGCTTTATTAAAGAAGGTAATGTTTTATCGAACCATGCTGGCTTCTAGTAATCACCTTGTTTGTTTCTAGATGCTCACAAATCCTTCGCCTGATTATCTTTTCCAGGATTTTCTGATATTAATATCAAGCTGATTGGCTTCTAATTTCCTGAATCCATCTTTCCCCCTTTTGTGGATTGCTACCACATCAGTTCTTTTTTAGTCCTCTGTGCTAAAGGAGATTATCTTCAGTGGCTTTGAGATTATATCTGCCAACTCCTTCAGAACCCTCAGATGAACACCATCTAGTCCAGGTGATTTGTACTCATCCAGGATGAACAGGTACTCTCTTACTAATTCCTTGCCTATTTTGACTTGTATACCTATTCTGTCTCTTGCTTTCAACAGGTTGGGGGGGGGGCTCTTCTTTCTTTTGCATAAAAAGATGCAAAGGATTTAAACAATTCTGCTTTAAACTTGCTACCTGTCATTTTCCTACCATCTGCTCACATTAGTGGACCTATCATTTCCTTGACTTTCTTCTTATTCCTTACATATGAAAAGCTTTTTGTTGTTATTTTTTGGCATTTGTTGCCAGCTGTGGCTCATTCTGGGTCTTAGCTTTCTTGACTCTTTCCTTGCAGATTCGGGCTATTTGCTGGTATTCTGTGCTCATTAAGTTATGTGCCTCTCTTTCCATTTTTTTATATTTGATCCGCGGTGCCGCGGTTAGAATGCAGTACTGCAGGCTGCTTCTGCTGCCACAGTTTGGCAGTTCAGGTCTCACTGGTTCAAGGTTGACTCAGCCTTCCATCCTTCCGACATTGGTAAAATGAGGAGCAGATTGTTGGGGGCAACATGCTGACTCTGTAAACCATTTAGAGAGGGCTGGAAAGCACTGTGAATATAAGTCTAAGTGCTGTTGCTATTGCTATCTTTTTGTCCCTTAATTTATTAGAGAGCTCTTTGTGCAACCATGCTGGTCTTTTGTTTTTCTTTCTCTGTGGTATTATTTTTCCATGGACCCTCATTATCTCATTTGTGAGGTCTCCCAAGCATCTTGAACTGTTTTTCCTTTTAGGACTTCCCTCCATGGAATCCTTCTAAGTCTCTCTCTTAGCTTGTTGAAGTTGGCTCTCTTAATGTCTTAAACACTCGTCTGACTTGGTTCAGTTACTTGCGGTTCCATTATTGCATGGCTGGACAGCTTTTCCCATTGGAACTGCTCTTCTGAGCTTCATTTAGTGACATCTAGATTGTTATGAGTGTGAAGGAAAGTGGGAATCAGAGGTTGGTAGAGCAGCACAGTATGTTCTAGTGACTGTTGGAAGATCAGTTTTGAGGGGGAAGAAATTTGCAACGTTCTGACTCTAACACAATCCAGGGGAAAATTATTCTGCTAGCTGACATGAATCAGTGGGCGAGGACAAAATGACAAGAGTAGAAAAGAAACTAGGCCCAGAGACCCAACATTGGACGAGAATGGGAATTTGCAAGCATCAGTCCATTCGTGTATTTCTGTGTGTACACACAGACACACACATCAAAGGAGTGAAGAGTAGCCCAAAAGCACAATTAAAAGGTACAAGGTACAAGGGCATAACATTACGGGAAGGAAATGTACATGAATACAGATTAATCTCCCAAAGATTGACCAAAACTGGTTTGGAACATAACAGGTTGAGGTCTGTTAATGGGAGGTATCAGATGGATGAGAAAAAAAATAAGAGAACTGTTTTGGCACTGAGGGAAAAAGCTGCCAAGCAATCTCCTGCAGACTGAATGGGAATAAAAATGAAAGCATTGAATTATTTGGGATAAAACTGGAAGGAGGAAATGCAAGGAGTATTCCCAAAGGACGACAAGGAGCAAGATCTCAAGTGCAGGACAGCTGTGTGTTAACAAAATACTTGTCATTGTCGGCTCTCTACACAAACCCCACTCGCAACCAGACATCCACAATGGGAGTGGGAGGGAAGGCATGGGAATCCAAGGGGGGTATCAGGGAGGGTAAAGGAATGCAAGTTTCCCAGCTTGAAGCTTAAGACAAATCCTGCACCCCAAGGTCATCAGCTGGGAAAGTCCAAGGCAGAGAGACGGTTCCCAAAACAATGCAAATGTGACTGATTGGCTAGACAAATGGACAATGGGAGGACCAGGGGGAAAAGGGACTGTTTCTTACGCTGTTGGCACATGGAATTTTTAGAATTGGCTTTTCCACGTCTGTACCCACATGGAATTTTCAGTAAAGTTATGCTCTTGGTAAATAGATGTTCCAGGAGTCTCTTTTGCTGTCTCAACCAGTGGAATGGTTGACACTACTGAAATTTTTTTCCGAACGGTTTGTGTCTGCAGCCAGGAACTAATATCGGAAAAGAAAAAGGCAGACTGGGTATTTATTTTCTCTTCTGCAAGTCATTGAGGAAAGGATGAACGTAGGAAAGTTTGACCAATCAACGTTTTGAAGTTGTTGGGTGGAGTTGAAAACTGGTTGCTGAATGCAATAAAAGCCTTGTACAATATGATGGAGTTTCATCGCATTTGTGTCAGAAGCTTCCAGGCCTTTATAGGTTGAAAAGATTAACCAGTGACGTCACCATTGCCCAGGGGGTGGACAGCCAGTTGGGGGCTCCCTTCATGTCCCTGGCAGGAGCTGGAGCAAAGGACAAGAACTCATCCTGCCCCACTGCAGCACTTGGGTATCAAACGCGGGCTTGCCAACCTCCAACTCGACGTCCTAACTAGATGGGCCACCGTGCTCCTATGAAGTTACATGGATGAAAATGAATGCTTACTTAGCAAATGCAACACTGAGCAGGGAATAAGACAAGGATGTGCATTTGTAGCTAAACACACAACAAATGCTTTACATTTGTGTGTGTTATAAAAGTGCATGTTTTTATATATATGTGGTTTCCCAGCTGCAGCAGAAGAGAGAACACAATGCAAGAAACAGCCAAACGTGAATGTCTTAAGAACTAAGGCATTTGTGTTGAACAGGAGAAAAAGACAGTTGCAAGTTTATACATAAGGGGTAAAACACCACAGCAGGCTGATGCAACATGCAAATCTTGGTAAAATCTTTACTAAAGATGGGAAAAAATGGACTGAGAAATTTTCTAGATGTGCAAATGTGGACATAATAGAATACATAATTCCATAATATATCATGGAAGCGAAGGCTGGATGAGTCAAGAGAAAGCCAGAAGGTGAATAGGTCGTTTCATTGGGCAGTGGAAAAAGAAGAGGATGAAGGAACATGGGGGCTGAACACAAAAAAAGGGGGGGCTGGTGGAAACCCAAAACAGCTGCTTCCAGAGGAAAGATGCCAATCCTTATCCCCAGCCGGGAACTGGCAGCCGCCTACTAAAAGCAGGTGCTGGGATCAAGTCCAATTTTAGGATTTCCCAACCTTGGCAACTTTAAGACTTGTGGACTTCAATTCCCAGAATTCACTGACCAGCCATTAAGTCCACAAGTCTTAAAGTTGCCAAGGTTGGGACACCCTGTCCTATTTGCAAGAAGCTTCACTGTTGCGGCTGCACAGCTGTTCCTTTGCAATCAATGCTCAGCCTTCCGCGTGACCTATTTGTTCTTGTCAATCCCACCGCCACATTCATGAAACGACATCTGTCAGATCGGGATGCAACTCAAAGGCCCTCAGGGGCCTTCTTGGGATCCTCTCATTCCACCAGTGATTTCCAATCCAATAAGTGGACATAAAAGTGTTCCAAAATTGGGGAAATATTGACCTCTGTGACAAATAACAACGCACATTATCTAATCTGGCATAGCCTAAGGCAAGATTAATAAAAGTGGTAATCCAATTGCCGATGAATGAGTGATGACCGTGTGCTTTAATAGCACATCTGTTGTGACTATTTCCATGCAGAAATAATGACGGTCAAAGCAGAGGTCTCCTACCCCATCCTGCACTTGAAGCTGAGATGCTGGAAAGAAGCGAACGATAAGTAAGCAACACACTTTCTTCTTCTTCTTCTTCTTCTGCCTCTGCCTCTGCCTCTGCCTCTGCCTCTGCCTCTGCCTCTTCCTCTTCTGTGTCTAGATCAAACTTTAAACTACCAGAATGAAGCCATCTTTCTGGTAGTAGTTGACATACCAGCAGATGGACCGGGCTCCAAATTCACCCAACATGTTGTTTTGCACTAAGAACCTCTACTTGAGCATATTGGTTTCACATTTAGGAACTCCAACTCTCAACCTATTCAGGGTCCTCCAAGTAGTATAAAAGATGGCAAATCTTTCAGCCATATCCTTTCATATTATTCCTTGCTTGATGTCTCCTTCCTCCATCTTTTAATTTGGTTTTGTTCTGATGTACCCTCTAGAATATTTGTTCTTACTACCAAGTTATTCCTAGATCTGAGTCGGTGGGCTTGGTGCACATGTCTGTTCCGAGGATGTTGGGGATCAGTCCCTTGCTTAGTTCTCTTGGCATTTGCTGCCACTTCTCTCCTGAGGTTATGGGGGGCAATGCCAGAGAGAGGATGTATTTTCTCAATGGGCTGCTGCTACCGTATGCAGAGTTAGTAAGACTAAAGGAAAGCAGTCAGTCAGCTATATTATCCTGCAATGCTGCATTCTAACCACTGTGCCACCACAGGTCTTATCATTTTAGGATGATTGGTGTTGGCTTCTAAAAAAATAAATTGATTAAGGGCTTAGCTGGACTTGATCTAAGACTTTGAAGTTAATTAAAAGAATCCTTTCCATGGAAAATGTGTGTTTATATTTGGAAACAACTGATGACTTTGAAGGTTGGACACTAGAGAGCACTAGAAGGAAATAAATGCATCAATTAATGCATCAAAAAGAGTGATTGTACCATGAATGGGCTTGGGAAATTATAAAGTTATTACTACACTAAGACAACTTAGGTGTTACTGAAAAGAAGCCCTAATGAATAAAATGGAAACTGGTTTGAATGTGATAGCCTATAGGAAATAGATAGAAATCATGGATTTAAAAATGAAAGTGGATGACGTAGTACTTTAAACATCAGTCAAATTTTTTTGAGAAGAGACAGCGAAAGTATTAAGTGACATGGGTAACTTTTTTTCTATTGGAAATTATAGAAGGAACTTGATAAAGACTCCAAGGATTCAGAGAGAAGAGACAAAGAGTGCAGGATAAAGATGTTAAGAGGTTTCAGAGATCTAAAGATTGCTGAAGGAAACTATAAAATCAGTTTATTTGATCAATATTAAAATAAAAGGGTTGCAATTTCTGGAAATGTTTAACATTTGTTGAGTGGGACTGGATGCTTTAAATATTTTATTTGAAGAGGAATTGCGGGGAGTACATTTAAATAGAAAGGAAGGTATAAATATAAAAAGGAAGAATTCCAATTGGGTTTAATAGATATAGTTTGCACTTTATATTATTTCTTATAACCCTTAATGGATTTTTACTGATTAATATGGTGAGCTAAAGTTTTAGAGATTGGTTAAATAGAATGGAGTGAGGAATGGGATGAAATGTTGCTTGGTTTTACTTTCAGAGATAGTGATAAATTGTTAAGATTGATTATACTTGCTGGTGAGGAAGGGAGAGTTTTTCCCTTTTAATAAATTTTATGAATTTTAAACTCTCTAGATCAGAGATGTCAAACTCGATTTCATTGAGGGCCGTGTCAGGGTTGTGTTTGACCTCATAGCACTGTGTGTATGTGGCTGGGTGGGCATAGCCAGGGTGGGCGCGGCCATCCTGGAGGCCGAAAACAGGCTGCAGAGCGGTGCACGCAAACCCCCCCCTCCCCCGGCGGCCTGTTTTGGCCAGCAGAGGCCCCGTGGGCCGGTCCTTTGGTATTTCCAGGCCATGGGCCAGATTTAAGCACTCTGTGCCCCGTGGGCCTTAAGATTGACACCCCTGCTGTAGATAGTGTTAGCTTTATCTGTATAATATTCAATACATTATTAAATGTATTTAATAATACATTCCCTCATGGAGGGAAGAAAGGCATTCTACTGAGAGATGGACAATAAAATGTGGAAGAAAACTCACTCCTAGAAGCAAGAAACCACCCTTAGAAATTCCGAGAAAAAACCTGTTGTATTCCATACACACTTGTTGCAATATAAAAGAAAGGAAGATCCTGTGCATTACGTGAGTATATTTTAATACCAAGAGGTTAGAAAAGTGTGTGTGTGTGTGTGCGGTTTTACAATCATGGAAATTGTCACAGGAAATTAGTACTTCCACAGGCATAATCTTGGCCCGGAGCTTGAAGACAGGATCTTCCCCGGAATTCTGGAACCTGCTTATGCAGCAGAAACTTAAAAAGAGCCGACGACGGCAAAGAGCATTGGAGAAACTCCACCACAGGCGGAAGCTCCTGCGTGCCCAAACCAAAGTATCCACGCTCCCTCTGCAGAAATCAGCAGGCTGCACTTCTCATCTTTTTAGACATGGCAGAACATTTTAGAAGAGACTCCTCAACCCATTTCTCCAGGGGAATTCTGGGAAATCTGACATTCTGCTCATTATCAGCAGCTACCTTGCTTGAGAAGAAGAGCTACAGTGGAGAGAAATCCTCACCCTTTACCCTGAGGGTCTCAGGGACTTGGGCAGCCCAGGAGAAACCAGCTTTGATCCTGGAGGGAATTGAGCCTCAGGCCCGAATGTCCCAGGGCTGCCCTGGGAGGGGAGATGGATGGAACTGACCCCCAGTCGCTCCCAGCCAGATGTTCTGCAGTTTGGCAATTTTGAACTGGGGAGTTGAAAAACTGCATCCAAAGGAAACAGAGGTAAATCATTTTCATATTATTGCTAAAAACAAGACCCAGATGTATCTGTGCCATGACCAAATTCTAGCTCCACTCGAAGGAGATTTTGCTATTACCTTTTAAATGGAGGAGAGGTTTGAAGTCTAAAGAAAAACGCTTTCCTTCATGCAAGTCCTTGTACACTGTAAATTTATTGAACTATTATTACATTTTTCACTGTTAATCATCCAATCCCTTGTATCCAAACTCTTCTTCAGGAAAGGAAATTGTTTTCAAAACATAAAAATATAAATTCTGCATATTAAAAGTGCATACAAATAAATAAAAGGCATTGACACACTCTCATGCACTTGCTCTGAAATAAGTTAAAACCCCTTCTGGGAAGGAGACACAGCCTCCCCCCCAGCGGATTGTAGAGATTTAAAAAAAAGATGGAAACTCTGATCACATATCAAAGTTGGCAGCGGGGGAGGGGAAGAAAGCATGCAGCTCCTCACACGCAACTCGGGTTGCCACGGTTGACTTGCTGGGTTGAGCATCTAGTTTTAGCCAAAGGTGAGCAGGGGCTCCGTGGCACTGGATTCTCTGGCTGCCCCTTCCGGAGACGGTGGAATCCGAGGCGAGCAGGCCAGCTGAGCTCAGAAACGCTTCCAGGCCCTCAGGAATTTCCACAACTTCCACGTGTGGCAAACTCCGTTCTCCTCTTTAAGTCTCTCAAGTTTGGCTCTCGGGTCAGTGTGTTTTTCCCCCCAGTGAAGAAAAACTTCCACATCAACTCACCAAAGATTAAAACTAAATCTTAGTTGCTTGTGCGGTTATGTTGGACCCATCAGCAGATTAATTGGGAAATGAGCAAAAAAAGATTTTCCCACAAATGTAATTCCAGCTGGAATTTCCAAGCGCAAACGCCTTCTGGCCCCCTGGGGGGGTTTCCGGAATGACTAAGCAGAAGGCACTGAACAAGTCAGACCAGGCCTGTCCTGGGCAGCGGGGCCCAATGGGCCTGCCTGGGGCCATTTCTAGGGCCCCTCCTAAGTGACTCTGCAGGCCATAGCCCAACAGCCAGCTCCCCCTGGCCAGGAGGAAGCTCTGCCTTCCTGGGCCACGGGGAGGTGGCTGGCATTCCCAGTCCAGGACCAGCCAGGAGCTGACAACGTTCATGAAGCCACGCGACGAAAAGTGGGTCAGGAGGGCTCTGGGGTAAAAGCTGCATAGGTTCTCTTGCTTAGAAAGACAAACACAGCTGACAATAAGAAAAACTGCCTGACTTCTTTGAAGTACTTCACAGCTAAGTTTTATGTCCACAGAGGTCAACCAAGGATCACAGACGGGAAGCTTTGGGGGTCTACCAAAATAAGGAGCAAAGGCCATGGGCTCATCAGACGCATCCAGTGCAGCTCGGACAAAGACCCCCATCCTGAATTCTTGCAACACAGCTCAGGATGCCTGAGTTGCAGGCTCCAGACAGCACTCCACCATCCTGAGGTGAGATGGCCCACAGCGAGGGATGCTGGGCGCTGCAACTTAGAAACATCAGAAGGGAAACGGGGAGCCTATTCTTGCCATAGTGTGTTCTATTGTAGCTTGCGAGAGCTGTTTGCATACTTAATATGGGCATGCATAGGGAACAGCTGAGCGGTACCATGCAAATTGAGCTTCAATAGTAGGGGGAAAGTAACTGGCCATGCTCAGCATTCCAGATGTGATGGCCAAGCACAAAACTGTCTGCAGAATTAAGTCAGTCCTGGAGTGTGGAGGTTCTCTGTCCTTCTCTGAGCTGAGCTGAGCCTCATCTGTGTGTAAGGACACGGACTTAAAGCAAGGGCTGCAAAGTTAGTTGCAAAGGCTTCGTGTGGCGTATTGAGGACAAGTAATGTGAAGTGTTCAAGGTGTAACCTCTTCTGAACAGAACAAGGTACAAATTAACACCAACCTAATCAGAAAGAAAAGAAAGAAAAAGAAAAAGAAGAAGAAAAAGAAGAAGAAAGCCTTCTGGGATGAGGAATTGGACTCTTCTGTACTGGAAGGATGATCACACAAGGAAGGAATATGCCCACGGAGGATGAAGGCAGTTCCCATTCTCTTTGAAGGATGCCAGAATTAGTTACTACCAGTCCCCACCCCCACCCTACCCAACCCCAAGAACTCAAGAAGCTTTCTAGATAGGATATTCTGGCGTCACACAATCAACAAAAGACCTTGATTCTTAGGCCAACTTGTTCAGATGCCCCATGAGCCCTAGATGACAACGTTGGCAATGGAGGACCTCAGGAACAAATGGGCCTGTCTCTCACTGAAAGGAGGTCAATGGGACAAGGGAGAACCAAGAGGAAGCCCCCACCATAACAGACTCTGCCACAGAGAGCTTTAGAAGGCTGCTCCAAGCAAGCTAGTCTTACTCCACAAAAAAGGAAGTCTGAATAGGGGACAGACGTCTCAAGGGTCAGGTGACTCCTACACCCACCTACATCCTCCTCTTTGCTGCATGAACTGCTGCTACAGCAAATACATGCATGCACACGCGCGCGCACACACACCCCTGTTGTGCCTCACATAGACAAGAGACCAGCCTATAACTCTTTGCCTCTCCCAGGAGCCAGCTGCTCTTCTCCAAACTGAAGCATCGAAGTTCATCCTCATTTCAACAGAAGCACATTTCTCCAACCGGTGCTTCCCAAATGTGACAAGACCATAATTTCCAAAAGGCCGCAGCATGGGGGCTAGGAATTCTGGGAATTTGATCCCAATGTTTTTGGATGGAGCTAGTTGAAAAAGATTGTTCCAAAGAGTAGGAGAAGTTTCCTGGAGGTTCCTTTAAACATGTGAAGGGAGCTCCCTCTTGCTTTCCAAAGGGGAGCCGCAAGTGACTGGCTCCTTAACACTCTTGCTCACAGAGACCGAGTCCAAGACTGAGGAGGGGGCAAAAGCCTCCTCCTAGAGCTGCCAGGGCAAAGGCTGAGCCCCCTGCAGAGCAGCCAAAGAGGAGCTTAGGGAGTCAACCAGAGAGGGAGGGGCTCAGTCCATCTGGGGAACCTGCAAAGCAGAGGCAGCAAGAAAACCGCAGCTCCTGCTGCTACACTGCACAGGGAGGGGGGAGGGGGGCACACCTGCCATCCAGAATATGAGAGGATCTAAAGCATCCTTCCTTTCTGCACATCCGTTCCCACCAGCAGACACAGAGGATGGTTGGGAATAGCTGAGCAAGAAAGAACAAGGCGGGTGTCAGAAGTCCAGAGCGCTCAGGGAAACATGACGAAAAACGGGAAGAAGACACAGTCCTGGTTCTGGAGAGAGCTGGGGCAAGACGGGGGTCTTGGGCTGAAAAGCCACCCCAGGAGAAGAAGCAAGAACAAACAGCCTGGTCCAGTTGGGTCCCCCAAAGCAGAGCGCCCCTCCCACCAGAAGCCCTGAAGGGGCTGGAGTTGGGCCACACTTCCAGGGGCAGCAGAAAGCTGCCGTCCCGGCCACCTTCACAGCCCCCTCCTCTTGGACTGTCCTCCTCCTGCCCACCCACAGCTCCCCTTCCCTCCCTCCTTCCCTTCTTTGCTCAGAAGGGCAGGGAGGGACAAAGGAGGCCCTGGGCAGGACAGGCCATAAACACAGCAACATACACCCCAACAGAAACCTTCCAGGATGAAAAGAATGTGAAAAGAGAGAGAGAGAAAGAGAGAGAGAAAGAGAGAGAAGGCACCTTTCTCAGAGTCTTCGGTTCCTACTAGTTCTGGCTGAGCATTTACCTGAGAAATAATGTAAGCGCTGAGATATTGCCCTTAGGGAAGTTTGCAACATGGGGAAACAAGGAGGGAGAAGCAGGACCAGGGGGCCACTTGTGCCCCGGGCTCCCTCCGCCGGCCTTCTCAGCTCACAGAGCTGGGCCACCACCTGCCCTGGCCGGCCCCTGGAGAGCACGCCTGGCAAGACCTCCCGGCTGGCAGTCGTGCAATCCGGGAGGACTCCAGGCTGGTGTGGGGGTCCCTGGGCAACCCTGCAAGGAAGTGCCCACAGCGACCTGGCACGAGAACAGAACCGGGAGGGGCCTGAGCAGCGAGGTTCCCGTATCCACAGAAAACGAGGAGGGGGCAACCCCTCTGGGGCAGCTGAGGAGCAGCAGCCGAATAGCAGCGGATCACGGTGACACGGAAGATGTGCGGGCGGAGGAGGAGACCCCTGGGGGGAGCCTGGGCAGAACCTTGTTGATGGCCGGCCTGCCCCCTCCGGGGGACTTGGGGCTGCCCTCCGGCTGGGAAGACTGTGATTTGCAAGCGGTCAGCAGGGAGCGTTTGCCGGGCACGAGGGGGTCTTTGGCAGCCATGCTGGCATTGGGGAGCGTTGCCTTCTCTGGAGGCTTCTCCTCCGAGAGGGTCTTCCCTGCAGCCTTGCAGGAGCCGCCCCCCACCTTTTTGGCCAGCAGGCTGGTCTTGCCCAGATCGGCTGACCGGCGGGTCTCCTTCTGGCGGAGGGCGGACTTGAAGAAGGACAAGCCTTTCTCCTCCGACTTGCTGTCCCTCTTCAGGCTGGACCGGGGCCCGGGGCCAGGCGAGCGCAGGCTGGCCAGGGAGGTGCTGCGCACGTGCTTGCTCTCGGGGGTCCTGCCCTCCCCACGTGCCTGGCCTAGCCGGGGAGAGTTTGTGCGCGGGCTAGCAGCCCCACTCGTCTTCTCCGAGCCCATGCTCAGCTTGGAGCCCTCCCTGCTGAGGCCACGCTCTGAAGTCCTGCTCTTGCCCGACGGGGGGTGTCCCCGTGCAGAGCCCCCGGAGGAGCTCCTTCTGGCCGCTGCGGAGGAAGATGGCGAGGAAACCGGCCGGTGCTTCGGCTGGGTGGAGGTGGCAGAGGTGGCCTCAGGGCCCTTCACGCCAGCCTCTTTCTTGCCCGGCCTGGTTGCGGGAGAACCGGGGCGCCCACTGGCCCTGCATGAGTCCAGCTTACTCCGGGAACGGGACGCCTTTGGCAAGGCTTTGGAGGGTGGGGGGGATGCGACTGACCGGTGAGATGTCAGAGAATCCTGGCTGGACAAGACTGCCCGCTCTGAGTTCAAGCCGCTGCCTGGCCCAAGGCTTTCTTGGGAGGGAGGGGCTTGGAGGGGGCTGCCACCATCTGGCTTGGCCGGCCATCCAAAGTTCTGACCATCCTTGACCGGAGAGCTTTCCACAGAGTCGCTCTGGTCAACGAAGGCGATCTGGTTGTTGTTGTCAAAGGGGCCCAGAGGGGAGCTGTTTCTGTCCGCCTGCAGACCTGTCTTGCCGGAGGCTTTCCACTCTGGGGCATCTTCTCTGAAGACCCCTTCCATGACTGCCAGGGGGGCCCTGCCGAGTGTCCGAGAGTCCTGCTGGCCACGGTGGCCACCTCCCACTGCCCTGGACTCCAGGGGGCTGCCGGAGAGACTCCGCCGGCTGCCAAAGCAGGAGGTGGCCACGCGGTCATCGGCCAACTCTCCAATTCTCTCCAGAGTGCCAGAGGAGCCGTGGACAGGAGAAGCTGAGTTGGAGCGCATCTGCAGCTTGGCAGAGAGGGACCACGATGGGCGGATCCCGTTTTCATTGGTGGCCAAAGGGCTGGTCACTGAGGATCTGGAAGACAGGTTCTGGCGCTGGACACTCCTCACGAAGGGCCGGGTCGAAAACCCTCCTGCAAGGCACAAAGACAAAGTCACCACGTTGCCTTGGCCTCCCCCACGCAGGAGCCAGGTGCCTCCTAGTCCTCCTGGACCCCTCCAGCTGGCACGGTTCCCTCGCTGAGGGCTGAGCAGCAGGGGCAAAAGCCTCGCATCCCAGTGCTGGGAAGGAAGCCAGTCCCCAAGACCCCCTCCCCCCTCCCATGTACGCACCGTCATCCTCACTTCGCTCCCCCATCAGCTCCACCGACTCCGAGAGGGAAGCCAAAGAGGTGCGCCTGGAAGAGGCCGCTGAGGTCACGCTGGGTGGTTTGCTGCCCGGCAGCCGACTCACCCAGTGCTCACACAAGGAGGAGCTGGTGGAACCTGCCAGAAAGAAAAGGTCAGTCGGTCAGGCAGGGGACAGCTCGAGGGGCCACCTTGCTTTGGGTCAGTGCAGGATCTAACCAGGGGTGGGTTCTAAAATTTTTTACTACCGGTTCTGTGGGCGTGGCATGTTTTGTGGGCATGGCTTGATGGGGGGGTGTAATATGACTGGATGGGTGTGGCCAACCTTTTTTTTTTTTACTTTTAAAAGCATTTTTTCTACAACCTTAAGAGGTTGCAGAAAAAAATGCTTCTAGAAGCCTCTGATGATCAGGCAACTCAGCTTGGTTCGCCAGAAGCTTTTAGTCATTTTTTTTCCTACAACCTCTTCAACCTCTACAAAAGCAAAAAAAAAATGCTTTTAAAAGCCTCTGACGATCCCAGCTGAGCCGCGCAATCATCAGAGGCTTTTTTTTTAACTTTTAAAAGCATTTTTCGTCCAAAGAGGTTGTAGAAAAAATGCTTTTAAAAGTAAAAAAAAAAGCCTCTGATGAGGTGGGCGGGGTAAATGAGAGGCGATCGGGCAAGGGACCGGTTCAGGGGCGTGGCCAGCAAATGTTATTATTGGTTCTCCGAACTAGTACAAATTTTTATTACCGGTGCTTGCAAACCTGTGCGAACTGGGAGCAACCTACCACTGGTCCTAATGGGGCTGCTAACTCAAGCAGCCGATGACCAGCTCTTCTTGCAAGGCCCCCTCTGAGCCACTTGGCTGGCTGGGAAGGGAGGGTCAGGCAGCAGAGCAAAGGGCCGAGGCCTTGCTGAGAACCAGAAGGAAGGCTTTTGACCATCTGACCCGCAAGGAAGGCCAGGAGGAGCGGCAGCAGCTCCTGCTCTTACCTGCCACGGAACTGTTGGCTGACCAGGCGGGAATGGCCGTCCTCCTCTGGTAGAAGAGGATGTAGGCAGTGGGCTTGCACACCTCGTTCTCGGCCAGCTGCTGGACCTCACTGTCATCAAAGCAGTACCAGAGGCCATCCACGGAGTTCTTGCAGTAGGCTGCAGGAGAGGGCTGCATCAGGGACAGCCAGGCTCCAAAAGGCAACGTGGCCTGCCACAGACCCCCAAACCAGGGGGGAGTAAAGGAGCCGAGGAGCACCCTGCTTTGGAAACACCCCCCACCCCCCCGGTGGGAGGGCCCTTGAAAGGCTCTGCTGCGAATCAAAGGGCACTGATCTAGCTGGCGAGGGGGAAGAGGCCCAGACAGCTGAAGGCCCTCCCAGGGGAAGACACCCAGGATGCCAAAGGGCTACAGCAGCTCAGTCACCTGTGTAATGTCCCCCCTGCATGGTGCCATGGTGGTTGCACACCGCATACAGGTCATAGATGAAGTCCTCTGGGTCTCTGCCCAAGCCGTAGGGGCGCCTCCAGGGGGACCAGTGGGAGGGCAGGCTCCAGCTGCTCTGGCTTCGCTTGACCACGTGAGGGGTCATGTCAAGGCCAGTCAGGGGAAACCGGACCATGTTCTGGAGCTTCATGCGCCTGTCTCCTTCCTGGTGAAAAGGGAGAAGGGGAGGTATCACCAGCTAGCCTCCACGAGGCAGACCTGGGGGAAGCCCCCCGACTGGCCCTGGTTACAGAGGAGGCCCGAGGAAGCCCCCCTCACCTGTCGGAAGCGCTTCAAGTGAATGATCAGCACGTCAGGCAGCGTCCAGAGGCTCAGGCTGATGCTTCCTTGCTGCAGCTGCTTGCAGTGGGGGCAGCGCCAGGCATCGTCGGGGGCCAGCTAGAAGCGTGGGTGGAGGCAGTCAGAGGCACCGCAGGAGTCCTTCCCTGGCCCTTCCTCCAAGCAAGGCAGAGTGAGCGGAGCCCAGCCGTGGCCAGTTAGGAGGCAGAGAGCAGCCCAGCCCCTTCCTGCAACCCTGCCGTGTTTCTCCCAGCCCTTCCGAGGCGATGGGGGGGCCCTTTGGAGTAAGAAACAGGCCGTCCTCCTCCCAGCCAGCCCCTCCTACTTTATATAGGCTGCAAAGCACAGATTATTTCCCGTAGCAATTCAGATAAAGCTGAGAAGAGGGTAGGACTACACAAGAAATCTTGGGGGGGCAGGCACTGTGCTCCCTAACTTCAAACAGAGAGAGCTGCGTCCTTCCCTTCAGCCAGGCAGGGGGGCAAATGACCCGCGAAGCCACTGACCTGCTCCTCTTTGGTGTAGAGCTGGAAACACTGGGCTAAGGTGCAGGACTGCGGCTGCTGGTGTAGCGCCCTCTGCTGGCGGACACTCTCGGCGTCAGGAATGTACTCCTCCTCGGTGTTGATGAACAAGCTGCAACACGCAGGAGGAAAGGAGGGATTTTCTCTCCCGTTTGTTTCGATGGCCGCCCAGCTGCAAAGAGCGACACTCCAGGCAGCAGAGAGAAAGGAGATCAGCCCATGCCAGTCAGGCAGCCCGAAAGAATTCAATGGCAATCAGGGCAGGAACGGACGATTCTCTCCAATGGGCGGCTCTGCCCGCAGGATTGGGGCCAATGGTGTATCGGGTAGATTGGTCCAAAGGGCAGGGGCTGCCACCAAAAAGGCCCACCTCTTGGGCTCAGGGACTCCTCTGAGCATCATCTGGAAGGCTGGCTCCCAGACATGCCACCTGCCTCACTGCCCATCCCGGCAGCCACTGTGGGGAGCAGGGGAAGCCCTGCAGAGCAGTGCTGATCTGGGCCCCTGATCAGAGTCTGCAGTAAGCCCCCCCCCAAAAGCCCTGCCCTTCCTTACTAGTCCTTTGTCTCCTTGTCCCATTCGACCACCAACTTCACGTGGGGGGTTCCACCTGTCCCACAAGACTTCAAGGTTCTGCAAAGGGAACAGAAGCTAAGAGATTCTGCCAGGATCAGCCCCTTCCATGGGTGCCACCCTCACAAAACTAGAGAGAAGAGGGCAGGAGCCCTTTGGAGAAGCAGCTGGACTCTAGGCTGTTGCCGCTCCTCCAAAGAGGGGGATGGGGAAGCCCTTAGCAGCCCCCCTTTTGCAGCCATGAGAGCCTCGTTCTGCATGGCTCCCCGTGGAGAAGGAGCAGCTCCTTGGCAAGACTCCGTCCTGCTCACCGTTCCACCATCAGGTGGCAGAGAGGCCGCTCCTCCTGAGGTAAGAGGTACGTGATGCCCACAGCACTGACCACTCGCAAGCTGAACGGACACACCTGCGTGGAAGGGGAGGAAAGGGTAGGCTTCTCAGAGGACAGGCAGAGACAGAGTGGTCATCCCTGGGCACATGCCCCAAAGTTAAATGGCCAGAATATTGAATCTAGAGACCCTCCAAAAAATACAGGTAGCTCTCAATTTACCACTGGTTAAAGCTAGCACAGAACCCCCCAAAGCAACTCACAACCCGGTTTCAAACTTCCAATGAGTTTTCAATATTTTCCATGAGGGGATACACCCCCCACAGTCACATGACTGCATTTTGGGCACTTGCGACCGGCCTAAATTTATGGCCGTTTGCAACATTCTGCAGTCATTCGACACGCTTTACCAGGTTTTTGCCAGAAAGTGGCATTTACTTCAAGGTCCCAGCAAAAATTGCCAGGCTCAATTCCAGTGGCAAGTGGAGGATCACCTGCACACACCTTCCAATCTTTTGCAATTTCACTGTGTAATAAAGCTTCTTTCCTTGTGAGCATTGAGCAAAAACGACAGAAATCTTAAGTCTCCCCATCGTTGTGGTTTTGAACAATGTCTTACATAATCTCCACCCAACATTTTGTGGATTTTTCCTTCTTTTGCATTTTGATTGGAACAACTTATCATGATTGTTGCTGAGAAAAAGGGAGGGAGGGAGGGAGGGAGGGAGGGAGGGAGGGAGGAAAGAGATTGGAATGGGAAGGGAGGGAGGAAAGAAGGAAGGAGATTGGAATGAAGAGGGAGGGAGGGAAGGAAGAGATTGCAATGGGAAGGGAGGGAGGGAGGAAGGAAGGAAGGAGATTGGAATGAAGAGGGAGGGAGGGAGAGAGGAAAAAAGGAAGGAAGGAAGGAAGGAGGTTGGAATGAGAAGGGAGGGAGGAAGGTGTTTTAGTAATGCCAACTAAAAATGTAAACAATCAGGTTGCATTTAGTCAGTGACCACGGGACCACTTGCTTGAGGCCCAAGGGCCGAAGGGAGGTTGCCCCATACCTGAATGCATGCTGAGGGGCGCAGAAAATACTGCATCTTCTCCAAGATCTCCTTCTGCAGAAGGTCCCAAGGGATGGTCTTCTCCAAATGCAGCACAAAGGGCTGGCCAAACCTGAGAAAGGAGCAGAACAAAGACCTGGTTGTGGAGTCCCAATGCGCAATCCAGGGATCTTCCTGGACAGAAGAGGAGGGCCTGGAGGGCCTTCACACACTTTCAGGTTGTGCTCCAATCGTACCTATTCCTGGACCGGAGGCTCTGCTCACAGCCACTCATGCCCTTGGGACCTTCTGACTGGATTACTGCAACCCGTCAGGCATTTGAATTTGGATCACGTGACCATGGAGATGTGGCAATGGTTGTAAGTGTAAGTACTATGGCATTTTCAGTGCCATAGTAAGTTCAAATTGTCAATAAATGAATTGTTATAAGTCGAGAACCACTGTGTACTATCTCTTGGTTGCCGTTTTTAATTTTTTTTTTCTGTTGTTTTAGCTGTTTGTTTTTTATGATTGTTCACAACCCAGAGTCACTGACTGAGATGAAAGGCTATTCCAACTGAATGAATGAATACATTTTTACAAAGCATGTTTAACAGTGGAAAGTTGTGGCCCCACTCCACCCCACAAGCAAATCCTAAGGCCCTGCCACAGACCTCCAGCTCCCCCCTCCCAGATGAAATGGGCGTGCCCCCTCCCACCCCAGTCCCTGCCAGAACAACGGGTTGGCACCAAAAGGCACAGAAGCTGCTTGGCTTTAAATCACGAGAGTCATAAAGTGGGTCATCACGTGACCACCCCTCCCCCCAACCACCCCCAATTTCATGACCTTTTTGCAATGGTTGTCAAACAAACCCGTTGATCTCTATGGGGCATTTTTTGTTGGAAACCAGAAGTAAATGCCAATTTCTGGAAAAAGTGTTGTAAATCACAGTCACATGGCTTGAAGGACGGCACAAAGAGCCATAAATTTGGGCCAGTTGCCAAAATGCAGTCATGTGACCACAGAGGGGACCCAGGCATCAGAACTCTGAAACCAGGTCGGGTCCATGCTTAGCAACCATGATTAGTCAAGGACTGTTTGTTTCTTTGTTCAACTTCTATGGCGCCTTTCTCCAAAGACTCAAGGTGGCTACCTGCCCATCCTGGCTCAACTCTTCTGCGTATAGGCTGGTATGGCAATGCACCTTTTAAAAGTGTCACCCAGAACCTGACATACAACTCCCGCCATGGCCTGGCTTCTATTAATGCAACACACCACCCATCAACTTTCTGACAGCTCCGTCCACTGTGGCTGAACCTTCTCAGCCCCATCTGGGCACAAAGGCCTTTCTGTCCTCCTCCAGGGAATCCGATCTGCCCCACATGCCAAAAGACTCCAGAATCAGGACTCTGCCCCTCGTGATGAGGACCGGCCCCACTGATGAGCATTTTCAGCACAGTTATAACAAGATATTCACTGTTAATGCCATCACCATCTCCCAAAGATTCTGGAGAGTTTATAAATAGCTAAAAACATTTCAAAAAGAGAGAAACCACAAAGCAAAAAAAGAATAAAGATGGTAGGAATGATAAAGTCAGATGAGAAAAAACGAAAAGAAGAAAAAAGGGTGGGTGGGTTGCCAAAGGCCTTCAGGCCCCTTTGAAACATTAGCAGAGTGTGCGTTTGGGGGGGGGGGGAGAATCAATCAAATCTCATGGGTGGGACTTCATTCCAGAGGGCAGGTGCTGCAAGAGAGAAGCCGCACTTCCGGAGTCACAACAGGTGGCACTTGTTTAATCGAAGGGACCCGGCATGTGCCAATCCTGCCGGAGGGGAGTGGCCAGGCAGGGACTGTCAGCAACCAGGCCCTGTGCCACCTTCAACAGGTGCGGGCCAAGGTAAAGAAGAGAGTGCCAGGTGAGAGCCAGGCCCCCAGGCTTACCTCTTTCCCTGCTGTCCACTGCAGGCTCTGTTACACACCAAGATGACCAGCTTATCACTCAGGGCAGCCGCTGCCGCCATTGTCCGGGCACTGCTGCTCTCCAGCCTCCCCTGGGCATAAATGGGCGACTTGGCATGGTCGAGGCTGTATTTCAAGTGGTTCAGATTGCTGTTGGCGTGGATTCCTGGAAGATAGCAAGGAGAGTTTCAGCAGAGATGCCCAGAGCGGAAGGCCCAGCTCTATTTCCCAAATCTGGACTGGACTGGACAGAAAAAGCTTAAGTGATAGGATGGAAGGCCAAGACAAACAGAAGTCCGGAGAGCCAAGGCCAAACCACAGGCCAAAGCAGGAGGGCCCCTACCCAGCCCTCCCAACCATCAAAGGGCTTGCCCAGAGGGCCCAGACCCACACATCCCACAAGTCAACATACCTCTCTGGCTCAGGATCCCTTCTGGCCAGAAGATCTCCGGGGTCTCAAAGGCAAAGATACAGTCGCTCTCTTGCACCGTGTCCAGGTCATCCACATCAGAGAAAGAGCGATGGAAGCCATCATAATACATCTCCGTGAGCACAATCTGCAGAAGCCCAGAGGACAGCCATGTCTCTCTTACAGCGTGGTCCAGCCGAGCAGCCCAGGGCAAAGGAGTGCAGCAGGGCCTCAGGCTCACCTCCTCCAGCACCTCCCTTCCTCTAACTAGAGACACCAAGACTCAGCACTTTGGTTAGATCGGCCTGACCAAATGCTGAGTTAATCCAGCCTCTCAGAGAAGACCAAAAGCCACACGGCCTTGTGCACTATTGCGCCCCCCGTTTTGGAGATGGCTGTGGTGCCTCTTCTAAGAATTTGTCTGGTGGCACAGTAGTTAAAATGCAGCATTGCAGGCTGACTCTGCCCACAGCCAGCAGTTTGATCCTGACCGGTTCAAGATTGACTCAGCCTTCCATCCTTCGAGGCCGGTAAAATGACCCAAATTCTCATTTGGGTCAAATAATGCTTCTTCATTGTAAACTGCCAGGGTGGTATACAAATGTATTGTTATTACTATGGTCTCAAACCATATTTAAGCCAACACTGTTAGTGGTCATGGACTATCTTGGATGGCTCCAGACATAAAGGCATCATGAACAGTTCTCTCCCCCTTGCTCTTCAACATCTATATGAAGCCACTGGGTGAGATCATTCGCAGTTTTGGGGTGAGTTATCAGCAGTATGCTGATGATACTCAGCTTTACATCTCCATCCCGGACCAACCCAGGGATGCCCTTTCTGTGATGTCTAGGTGCCTGGAGGCGGTGCGGGTGTGGATGGGTAGGAACAGGCTCAGACTCAACCCCTCCAAGGTGGAGTGGCTGTGGATGCCGGCATCCCATGATCTAACGGCCCCATCACTTTTGATGGGAGGGGAGTTACTGACTCCCTCTGAAAGGGTTCGCAATCTTGGCATCCTCCTGGATTCACAGCCATCCTTAGTTGACCATCTGACAGCCGTGACCAGGGGGGCTTTTGCACAGGTTCATTTGGTGCGCCAGTGGCGACCTTTCCTAGATAGGGGTGCCCTCCGTACAGTCACTCATGCTCTCGTTATCTCTCGTTTGGACTACTGCATTGCCCTCTACATGGGACTGGCCTTGGGGTGCACCCAGAGGCTCCAACTGGTCCAGAATGCGGCCGCACGGGTTGTTACGGGAGCTTCCCACTACTCCCATGTTACACCACTCCTGCGCGAGCTGCACTGGTTGCCGGTGGTCCTTCGGATCGGCTTCAAGGTGCTGGTACTTACTTATAAAGCCCTTCATGGCATGGGCCCAGGGTATTTGCAGGACCACCTCCTGTCAGCCTCCCACTGCCCAATGCGCTCACATAGGACAGCCCTCCTCCGGGTGCCATCAACCAGACAATATTGGCTGGTGGCGCCCAGGATGAGGGCATTCTCTGTGGCTGCACCGACCCTCTGGAACGAGTTACCCACTGGGCTCTGGACAGTCCCTGACCTCCGCTCTTTCCACAGTGACCTGAAGACATGGCTTTTTCAGCAAATCTTCTAATCTGTTTGGGTGCTAAAGTTTTAATTTGGGGATTTTAATTAGATTTTAGCATTATTTATTGTTTTGTTTTTATTGCTGTGAGCCGCCCCGAGTCCTTCGGGAGAAGGGCGGCATATAAATATTATAAAATAAATAAATAAATAAAACAGGGCCACCTAATTTCCATTCCTTTCTAGGGAGACCCAGCAGCATCTCCTGGAAAGTGCTCAGAGCGGCTTCCCCCTCCTGAGCAGGCGGAAAGGGAACAGAGGCAGCCCTGAGCATCTGTTCGCCCTGGGAGGCTCAACAGACAAGGGAGAGCAATCCGGTTGGGAGGGAGAACCACCCAAATAGCTCCCCCCACCCCCCACTTACCTGTTTGGCAGGTATTTTGGTTTCTCTGGCCACCGCTTCCCTCAGCTGGGCCACTGTTCCGGACAAAGGCACGGCCACTCCAATGCGCATGCAGTGGGAGCACTTCCCTCGATAGACCACGGTAACATAGAGCGGGCTGCAAAGAGCCAAAGAGGCTGCTGAGAGGGCCCCTCCCACACCAGAAGGGGTCCATCCCTCAGACCACCCAGTGGGGGGAGGGAAAGACCAGCTCTCTCTCCTCAGTCCCCAGAGCTTCTCATGCCCGGCTTCGGCCTTGTTTTACTAACCGTCGGTTGAGGTGAACTAATCTCCTACCGTGTGTGAGGCAGCGGGATCGGCAAAGAAATGCAGAGGAAAGGATCGAAAGTGTTGCTCTGCTTCTGGCAATGAGGACATGTCAAGGATGACCTGGAACAGAGAAGCCCCTTTTTGACACCATGCAGTAAAGCCAGAGAGGGGAGGGGGGAGGGGGAGCCCCGCTGGCAAGAACCCCTCCCACCCTCACCCATGGCCAACAGTTCAATTAACCTCTGACAATGGAAGGGAAGTCAATACCAAAACAAAAGAATAAGGAGATCAAATCATTAAGAAATGCAAAGACGACGGTCCAAGCCGGTATTTCCACACGGAAGCCTCCTTTTCTACACAGGAGGATCCCATCCTGTCAAATGCCTGAGAGGCAGAGCCAGGACAGCCGCCCTTCAGCTTCCGGTGGTGGGAATTAAGAGGATGCTCAGGAAACCAAGCCCTCCCCCACCCCACTCTGTCTCAGAGCTCGAGTGGCCTTCCACCTCACAAGTCCCAGGGCGGGCAGGCTGAACCAAGGACAGGCCAGACCAGAAACGGCCCTGCTGGCTGGCTCTGAGGAACTCCACCCATGGTCTTTCTTCAGGGTGAAACCAGGTGAGCAGAAAGCAGGAAGGCACCTACCTGTACTGAGCTTGAAAGAGTTCCTGAACGAAAGTGCTGTTGACTGGCAAGAGGCTTCCCTCAATCAGGGAATCTTCTTCTAACGGTGGCTGAAAGAAAAGGGATTCAGGAAGGCTGGTCAGCCTGGGATTCAGTAGCATGAGCCCCAAGGACATCCTGAAAGCCAAGACTCTGAAAGTCCACAAGAGTAACACTGAGGAAACGAAAACACTGGGAAGATCTGCCTCCCAGTAAGCCCCTTTTGCATACAGCCCTCTTGTGATCCCAGCAGGAAACCCAGCAAGGAACGCAAACCACACAACTACTCAAGACAACCCAGTAAGTTCAGCCCAATGGAGCAGTTCATCTTCTGGCCTCCCATCGTTCTCTCCATGAGGCTCCTCTGCACCAAAGCAGAGGGTCTCACCTTCACAGCTGCTCTCCCATCACTGTTCTTCACTAAATTGTGGAGATCTTCATGGACTCGGTCCAGAAGCCAGAGCAGGAACTCCTGTGCGTCGTGTTGTGAGCTCCCTCGGAATTGCAAGGCGTTCTTGGAAACGATGCTCTGTGGAGAAAGAGCACAGAGGTTGAGGGAGCCCCGTCCTGGAGACACAGCCCCCCACCCCGCTTTCAGGACGCTTCCCATTGGATAGGTGAAACCGGACCCCCTCCAGACCACCAGGAGCCATCAGGCGGTATTCCTGGAAAAGGTATAATTCCAACACCTGTGCCCCCTCCTTCAGGCCACCAGCCCTGAGTTGAAACACTGGGGGCCGCCATGAGACTGGGATGGGGGAGAGCAGGCGTGGATTTTGGGGAGTGCTCTGATCCATCCATATGGATCCCTAAACATTCACATGACCACCCCCCACCCCCACTCTGATGACTTTCAGGGTTGATGAAACAGCTCCCAATATCTAGGACACTGTTAGACTTGGAAACACCAGGAGGGACTGATGGTTGCCTAACTGCTCAATCCGTTTCCATCGATTTGTTTTATGGATTATTGTAAGTGAGCAGAAGTCCTTGTGAAGTCAGGGTCAAGGCAACGAAGAGGCCTTTCCCCCTGCAATTAGTACAGGCCAAAGCAGCAGCCCTCCTGCAGAACCTCCCCACAGGCCCCCGAATGCCTTTCAGGGAAGCCCTTGGTCCTCCCCACCACCAAGGACAGCAACAGGCAGATGTGCCCCAGGGTGGACGAGTGACTGTAACCCTAACGCAAACCAGGGCTGAGTCCAAACTCTTCCGAGGGCTAGAAGAAGCAGCAGAAATCCAAGTTTCCCCTTGCAGACTTCAGAGCTGCTGCCCACCTCCCCTGCCAGTACCAAGGGGCCAAGGCTGCTTGGACAGCAACCCCAGCCAGCCAAGGAAGCCAGACTGGGGGATCTTCATCAAAAGAACAGGACCGGTCTCCTACAGAGGAGGCCTCTTTTAGTAGAAAGCTCTGGCACAACTGAATTGTTATGGAAATGGAGAGGCTACCACCTGCAGCGCCCCCCAGAAAGGGGCAGGGAACAGGAAATCAACAGTTCAAAGTCTGGGGGTGGGGGTGGGGGGTTGGTGAAGCCAAAGGAGTTTGGGGTGACTGGCTGCTTAAGGCAGGGAGACCCACAGCTGCAGCAGGCTGGCAAAAGCAGGGCCCCTCCAGGCATCCGCAGAGCAGGGAAAGAGCAGAGGACGCAGGCAACAGGGAAGCCTCCCCCCATCTCTGCCCTGACCCTGATCCCCATCAGGTTGCTACCAATCTATCCCCCAAAGTCCCTATTCTTGTACTGGGCTGCCTGCATAGGGCCGTGGTGGTGCAGTGGTTAGAATGCAGCATTGCAGGCAGACCCTTCCCACAGACAACAGTTCAATTCTGACTGGCTCAAGTTGACTCAGCCTTCCACCCTTCCAAGATCGATAAAATGAGGACCCAGACTGTTGGGGAGAATGTGCTGACATTTGTAAACCAGCCAGAGATTGCTATAAAGCTCTATGGAGGTCACCAGGCTGAGCGTGTTCCCAGGTTTAGCAAAGAGCAGCTCCTGGAGGAGGAGAAAGGGC
Organism: Masticophis lateralis; assembly: GCA_030761175.1. Classification (NCBI taxonomy): domain Eukaryota; kingdom Metazoa; phylum Chordata; class Lepidosauria; order Squamata; family Colubridae; genus Masticophis; species Masticophis lateralis. Next base: position 19,841,512 of record JAUDYJ010000013.1, on the reverse strand, counting down.
AGAGCCTGGGGGCGGAGTCAAAAGAGGATTCAGCCTAGAGTCTCTAGAGTCTCTAGGTAGCTACAAATGGAACAGCCCCTCCTGAATTCTCTTGCACCAAGACAGCGCTAACCATTAGCTGAGTAGTTTCTTGTACATAGGCACGTTGAGTAATAAATCAGTTTAATTGGAACTTTATGTGTGGTCCTGATCTTTCGAGCCTGGCAGCTCACCTGTGCCAATGGACAAAACAAAAGGAAATGCACAAACACACTGAACCACTGAGCGGTAGGGCAGGGGAGGGCAGGGCTTTGGAACCAGCTTGATGCCAATGCCAACTAAGCCCCTCCCTTTTCTCACCACCAACATACATCCCCAGGGAACTGCATCCAGGGCAGAAATCCCCCCCTTGTCTGTTTCATTACTATTATAACTTATTTATAATGCATTTGCACTCAGAGAGAATGGCATATTCATTAATTATGAATCTGTGGCATGAATCCTTTCTAGCGCTATGAAGCATTTGCAGCATTCCAGTAAGATGGGTGCATTTTAAAGGAAAAAACTGCGAGTGTTTCCTCTCTGCTCCTGCCTGGCGAGGAAAGGGTCCCTGCTCCACTGGGAGGGCCAACATTTCCGGCCATTTTCAAGAGGGAAAATAAGGGGGCAGATCCGAAGGAAGAAAATGATTAAATACATACTCAGCGACAGGAAAGGCAGCAAGACAGAGGCGAGAGAAACTGAAACAGTGGAAAATTTCTATTCCTAAATTATTAAATCTATTAAACTGAAGTATGGGTAGTCCTCAACATAAGGCGGTAATGGAATCTGCCCATTACGGTTGTATGACACGATGGTCATAAAACAGGAAGTCATGAGATTCTAGGATATTTTGGGTGCAGTCATTAAGTGAACCAATGGTTCATTATGGACAGAGTTTTGCCACAAAACCATTGTAAAATGTTGTCACGTGATTGCCGGATGCTGAAAACTGACAAAAATGCGTTTGTGTTGTCAAGCCCCTGACGTTCAGTCTGCCAACTGTCGGAATTTCAAATCCAGGTCATAAATTCCCTTTTTCAGGTCAGTCATACCTTCAAACTAAGTGACCAGTCATAAGTTAAGGACTACCTGTAAAATCTTACGAGGCTGCTTCCTTACTCTTTTCCCAAATGCAAACTGAAGTTGGGGTGCCTGACTGCGCAGGGCCCAGAGTTGATCCTGGTTTGCTCAATGGCTGGAGGGCCTCTGCCTGCCTGCCTTCACCCAGGCCCAAAATCACCCACTGCCACCCGCTCCTTCTCCAAGCCTGCCAGCCCATCAGCCGAGGATGCTCAGCTGAGTTAGGGGTGCTGGTGTGTCATCCAAGCACCATAATCAGCCAGCAAGAGAAGATGGATGTCAGGGCACTGAACTCCAGTGTCAGCTCAGCTGTGGAAGAGAGGTGGGGGCAGTTGCCTCCTCCCATGAGATGAAGAGGACTGGTCACTCCTCTTCATCTGCTGTTGACCCACATCCGTGCTGTGAAAACTTAAGTCACTGAGCAGAAACACACAAAACTCCCCAGGAAGCAAAGCTCAAATTGCAATTTAGGATGAAGTTTTCATCAGACAAAACAGCAAACAAAGCCAAGATGGGGGAGGGGCAGGGTGGGGGGAGGAGTCTGAAAATAGGTGCCTGATGATGAAGGCGGAAGATCTGTACGCAGCCCAGGAAGAGACGCCCAACGCATAAACTGCACCTCCCGTTACAAGCAGGCAAAGGGAATAAGCCACAGGCACCTGGGGAGGCCCCCTGCTTTGCCCCTTGCAGAGCAAGCAGAGAAGGGGGCTAGCATCCAACAGCCCCCTCCCAGGATGCCTTGGACAGATGAGCTTTCCTGGGGGAACAGCCCAGACAAGGGCCCTTGCAAAGGCACCACTGAGGTGCAAACAGCCCCCACTTCCCAAAGGAGGGGCCACAGACAGGGCTATTTTAAATTAAGCTCTCCTGGACGTTGCCTTTAAATCTACATGAAGGGCTGATCTGGAGCTTTTGAAAAGCAGAACATAAGACTATCAGACTTGGAAGGGACTTTGGAAGTCTTCTAGTCCAACCCCCTGCTCAGGCAGGAGCCCCTATTCCATTTTCAGACAAATGGCTGTCAAGTCTCTTCTTAAAAGCCTCCAGTGACGGAGCCCCCACAACTTCTGGAGGCAAGCCCCCATTCCACTGGTTCATTGAACTCCCTGTCAGGAAATTTTTCCTTAGTTCTAAGTTGGATCTAGAAGAACCTGGAATTGGATTCTCAGCTCTGTCTCCACGTTTAGTCCAGGCACGCAAGTTGTTTGAAAACAAAAGGAACTTAAATCATTTTTTAAGATACACGACACTGGAGCCATCCAAAGGCGGGGAACCTTTGCCAGCCGGCAGGCAGGAGACTCACCTGCTTCCCCAGGGAAGAGAGGCCCAGCACAGCCTCTCAGCCAGGCGGAGTCGGGAGCCCCTGAAAGCCCAAGGAGCAACAGATGAACTCGGATCATTTGTTCTGCGCTTGGGTGAACACGCTCAGTGCCGTGAAGTGCAGCCGTGCGCACGTGTGCCCCGTGTGTGAACTCAGCCCAGGAGCCCATCCATGCAACGTGTAAGCTAGCATGATCAGGACAAATGTGACAGGCAAATTGGTTGCTAGGTCAAACTGTACTGAAAGAGGAGCTCCACAGCAGCCATGCTTTTTCTGGCAAACCAAGCAGCAGATTTACAAGGTGCTAAATGTCCCTTTTGACTCCCCAGAAATCAACGGAAGAGTGAAAGAGGGCAAGGGGCCTTCGGCCAGAGGCCTTTCTTTCCCCCCTTTGGTGGGGTACCACCTGCAGATCTAAGGGAACTCTGCCCACCATCAAATGTCAGCTGGTGGCCATCAAAGGGGCCACTCCCAGAGGGTAATTGGGAAAGGAGACAGAGGAGCTGCCCAGCTGCTTATTCACTTCCCCACCTTTTCACTACTGCACCCCCACTCCCCCCAGGGAAATGGTATTTTCCCCTCTTGCTTCAACTGTTGCAGCAGAATGAGAAGGCGGCACTGAGAGGCAGGAAAGTGCAAGTTAGGAAAAGCCAAACAGGGCATCTTGTGCTTTCTGAGAACAGATTTCTGGTGTTTTAAACAAGGCTCCCAAGTTCAAGCAAGATCTGCCAGTGTGACACCACGCAACCCAGTGCAGGGCCCAGCTACCACCTCCTTAAGCAGCCCTAGCAGGCAACACCTCTGGAGCCATCAAAGCTGCCACCAAAGGCCTTGAGGCCAACTTGGCATGGAAACATCTGGCAGAGGCCACATGGCCTGGCGTCGGCCATTTCTTCTGCCGGGGAATCCCTCTTGCACAGCAAGCTCCTTGCCACAACACTGTGCCTTGCCCATTGCCTCAGCCAATGTAGCCTCAGCCAATGTAGCCTCCTCTGCTCAGGGCCCCCACGGCTTCTGGAGGAGAGGCTGGGCTGCTCACCCGGGCCTCAAACGTGGCTCTTTCCTGCTGCCAGGCTTCTCATGAAGTGGAGCAAAGTGGAGATGTGAAGCACTGCCCACCTCAAGCATCAGAAATGCCCCCCCCAATAATCCACTCCCCCATTCAGAAAAGCATTACTGGAGCATCCGGAGTGACTTCTCTCCCTTCTGGTGAATCTGCCTGAAGAAACGGTGGCAGAAGAGCGAGACACAAACAGCACCCAACACCGAGCTCACAGTTGCCAACGAGGCCTCTCAGCACCCGAGGCCCCTCTCACCACACCACCCTCCCTTCGGCACCATCCACACGTGGCAGGAAAGCTGGGAGAACAAAGCCACGACTGCATACAACCAGAAAGTCCACTGAAATCCTGAATCGTCCTCAAAGAACTGCAACCTAATCCAGAGTTCGGATCTGATCTGAGACTTCAGATTGGGTGAAAAATCTTACGCAAAGATTGTTCCATTTGGAGCAGCAGGGATTCAGCAGAATCGGCCTCCGGGTGAAAGGGAAATTCACACAGGCCTCCTGGCTTGTAATGGACATCTGCCAATTTTGGCATTTTTGAACACGGTTAGAGATGGGGCTCTCTGGACTGCTGGTCGAGAGCTCTCAAAATGGGGCATCTCTGGGATAATGACAGGGCCATCATTTGGAGTGATTCAGCGGAAGGCGAAAGATGGGGTTATTATGGGAAAAAGAAAGGCCCAGGGGCCCTCGTGGCCCCCAATTTGAGCAGCCAGAGAAGGCGAGAACTTGAAACTGAGAGAAACAGGAAGAGAAATCCACCCTTTTCTTCTGAAAACAAAGCATCTCCTCCATCCTTTGTCCACTGAGCAGAGCAACCAGTCAGTTACTGTTTTTGAGCCAGGTTCTACCTGATCTGTACTTGTACCTTTGGTTTTTCCTGCCCAGGTGTAAATCCTTGCTTTTCTCCACATTAAATTTCATTTTGTTGGATGGGGCCCATTGCTCAAGTCTGTCAAGATCTTTTTGGATCGTGAGCTTGTCTTCTGGGGTCTTAGCTACTCCTGCCAGCTTAGAGTCTTCTGCAAATTTGATGAATTCCCCTTCAATTCCTCATTTATGAAGACACTGAAGAGTCCTGGGCCCAAGATCCAATGTAGAAGTGCTTTTCTTAACTATTTTCTTAACTATTTGGTGGGGGAATGGAAATATTTCATAACCCATTTTTTTCACAGACAAAAAAAAAAGATTTCCCAGACATTTGTTATTTCTGATGGAAAATCCAATCATCTTTCACTGATTTTCTTAGCTTAGCTTTCATAGCGCGGCCAACAACATTACAAGAGAGAAGTGAAGATGCATTTTGTGGGTGCCTCCAGAGCGCTGAAAGTGAACCCATGACAGTTTTAGAGGTTGTGGAAGCCACATGAGAACGGAGTGTGCTCTTGCCTGGCCTATATGGACTCTCCACCAAGTGACGCCATTCAGGGTGGCCTAGATATGGGAGGGGGAGGCAGAGCATTGTTTCCCTTTTATGGGGTTGTAATATGCCAGCAGAGTCAGGTCAGGCATTTCCTGGATTTTGACACAATGACTGCACAAGAGAGGGAAGAAGAAGCGTGTCAATCTCCATCCTTGCCCAACCTCCCCTTCTGCAGCTGCTGGAGCCCCCTTGGAGGGGGCAGCTGGCCCTCCACTGCTTGCTTGGCTTTCAGTCTTTGGAAGAACAACAGGGCACCCTTCCTTCTGCTGCATTAGGTCCAGTGGGTCCGTGGTGGATCCGGTCTTCCGTACCGTGTGCTCTGTGTGTGTGTCCAGCTGTGGAGAGACTGTCCGTAGTACAGCTCCACTGTCATGGACAGAGGCACTTGGAAACTTCTCAGGAAGAAAGTAAAACATTGGGAGTCAAAGCTTCTGCAAGGCTTTGAGCGGCCCCCTAAGGCCCAGCTCAGAAAGCCTGAGGTTCCTCTGACCCAACCAAGGCGGGCTCCATCAGGGTGGCTGTAATAGGGCAAGGATGAACACATGCTGTCAACAAGGCAGCATGCTTCCTTTCTGAAAGAGAGGGCAGGAAGGAGAATTTTTAAGTCCACTAGACCAGGGGTCTCCAACCTTAGCAACTTTAAGTCTTGTGGGCTTCAACTCCCAGAGTTCCTCAGCCAGCGGAGTTGAAGTCCACAAGTCTTTGTGTTCTAGGGACACAAAGACTGAAAAAGCTCCTACCCTCGATGAAGACGAGGGAGAGAAGGTCTGGCTGAGTCTACTCCAGGCTCCTGAAACCATCCGCCCTGCCCTCCCACAGCAGCCTGCTTTCCTTCCGCAATGAGCTGTCGCATCGGGATAAATATAAGCCGCCTGCTTGTGAACCAGGCAGCACTTGATTTTCAAAGGAAGAAGCTGTTGACATGCCATCTTAAACAGGGTCAGAAACTGTTAAAACACCCAGAACCTCTTCTTAGCTTATGGAAACAAACACACTCTTCTCAAGCGCTGAAGAGCTTTTCTTTAGCAAGTATTGATGATGCTCATAATGGCTGGCTTTGGCACAGAAAGGCCTTTCAGCTGGGGAGGACGGGGAGGGGGGGCAGATGAAGGATTAAGAGGAGGATGGCAGGCATGGTCTCCCCCGACCTCATCCAGGCTCCCCTCTCTCTTGTTGATTTCCCAATTGAACCTTCTTCCAAGAGCTCCCAGGGAACCCTCATGGACTCACTGTGGGAGGAATGGCTGAAAGACCCCAGACCCAAAGCCACAGAAGGGACATTCTACAAGGCCTTAAAATGAACAGGCACAGAAGGAGAGGCTAAGAAGATAGGTGCCATTCTGCTGCTACCCAAAGCCACAGATTTAAGTTTAATAAGGAAAAAAAACCCCACAATATGCTGCTACTACCTTGGAGAACAACATCACAGTGCCGCCCCCCCTCCCCCTCCCCTGCACTTTAACAGCTATAAAAGTAACCTCAGATTTGGGTGCTGGCACTTGGCACACAAACAGTATTGTCAGAACTTAAATGTTCTCAAGTCACAAAAGGGAGGCACGCAAGGAGTGTCCCACCAGAGCCAGATTCAGAGCATCCTAGAATCTAAGAGTTGGGAGGGATTGTGGGGATCATCCATTTCAACCCTTTGTCCACTGCAAGAATCCCCTGCCACACATATTATACGATGGACACAAGGGCACCAAGTCCACCCTTCCAACCAAGAGATCCCGCCGCTTCGTCGGGCAGCCCTGGTGCTGCAGTGGTTTGAATGCAAGATTGCAGGTTGACTCTGCTCACTGCCAGCAGTTTGATTGTTGGGGGGGGGGGGGAGAGCCTTAGTGGTGCAGTAGAATAAAGTGCTGTTAAATAGCACCAGCTGCCTGCAATTACTGCAAGTTCAAATCTCACCAGGCTCAAGGTTGACTCAGCTTTCCATCCTTTCGAGGTAGGTAAAATGAGGACCCGGATTGTGGGGGCAATAAGCTGACTTTGTATAAAAAAGAACACCGCTGGGGGTGTGTGTGTGTGAAAGCCCTACTAAGCAGGTATATACAAAAGTATGAAGGCTATTGCTTAACGCATTATAAGCCACCCTGAGTCTCCAGAGAAGGGCAGCATATAAATTGAACAAAAAAACAAACAAATATGCTGACTCTGTAAACCACTCAGAGTGAAGCACTGCGGAATGATCCAGAAGTCTTATTGCTATTGTCACCATGGAACAAGACTTACGTTTGGATTCTGGCTTTATGTCCAACCAAATCCACCTCCTTGCAATTTAGACCCACCATGTCATGCCCCACCTTCTAAAGCACCTCTGAACAACTCTACATATGTTTGGAAGCAGCTGTTGTGTCACCCTAAAATATTCTCTTCTGCTGACTAAATACACCCAATCATTCCCCAACTGTTCCTCAGAGGTTTTTCTCCTTCCAGACCTCTTACCCGTTTGCTCCAGTTCGTCAGGGTCCTTCCCAAGTTGCAGAGCCCAGAGCTGAATTGTGTGTGTGAATTCTGATAAATGCAGGACGGAGAGGAACAAAGGCTTCTCTGAACTTTGCCATGAGATTTTTCTGTTGTTGCAGCCTAAGGTTTGGGGGTGGGTGGGGTTGTTTTGTTTTGTTTTTTGCTTGTTTGTTTTGCAGCTGCATCACCACCTTGGCTCTTGTTCGGCCTGAATCCCTTTCTGCACCTACTGCCATCCACGCTGGGTTCCCCCCACCCCAGACTCTTGCCTTTGATCTCCCCTACCCAAAGGCAAGGCCCCCATCTCTGTTGGAATTCACTTCGCTGCTTTCTGCCCATCATTAAACTTGATTCCCTCCTCTGAGAGGTTCCTATTAGCTTCCCCAGTCTTTGTATCATTTGCAAATGGTGGCCTCTGCTACTTTCCCTGGCCAACTGAACTGATCCCCCTGTCATAAATGTAGATCAGGTCAGTTTGACATGGCTTAATTCTGCCAAGCCATGCCTTCCGCACTTAGCATGGCTACATTTATTTATTTATTTACCAGATTTCTATACTGCCCATCACACTTCCATGCCTCTAGGCTGTTTACAGGCAGAACAGTAAAATGATAAAAGCTATAGTTAAAAAACAAGCTAAAAATCAGATTATTACATAGATAAAAGGAAGAGCTGCAAAGTTAAAAAGGCCCAGGGAACGCCTTCAAACAAAGGCTCCCAGGCTGATGACTTAATTATCTGTTCCAGGTTCTGCCCCACATGAGCATCTGGGGTGTGAGTCTGCAATTACCCAGGTCAGCTGCTCTTCTGGGGGGCAGTGAAACAGCTTTCCTTCCAAAAAAGGGCCCTCCCTCCCTCCTTCTTCCAGTATAACCAAAAAGGCCTGTTGTTACTTTTAGCTTTTCTTGCAAGCTAAATTTATTTTCTATTTTAGCTTTCTTGCTCTTATGCTAATAGGCTTCCTTGGAGATTTTACCCATGTTCATTTCCTATGCCTTTTCAACTCTCAGCTCAGGGGAATGCTTGCTTCCTAACGTATTGTGGACCATACCCAAGTTTCACTCAGGCCAAGCCCTTCTTCTCCATCCCTCCCTACATGCTAAAATGCAACACCGGAGCCAGGGATTTGCAAGGTGGAATGGGGGACGGGGGAGAGGCAGAGATTTACAGTTACTGCTAAATCTTGTACTGCCAAACACCTCCAGAAAAGAAAATGTCTTGAAATACCTAACACCACCTCCTCCTCCTCCTCCACTCTCTTTTTTACAGTTTCTGAGTGTTGGTTTACATCTTATGACAGCAGCCAACACTCCCTGCGCTCCTGCTGAAGAGTGGCAAACTGACAGAAAGTCCTTCCCTCTCAAGGACGGGAAGAAAGCAGGTCAACATAGCTGGGAGATAAGGCCTTGGAGGCCTCCAAAGTCTAGGCTGTGTTACAGTTCAATAAATTTTCAGTTTACAACAACTGAGAATGCAGCAATTGTACATTTCTCCACTTAAACTTTGTTTCACCAGCAGTAACTTCAAGATGGATTAAATTTCTGAAATAGGAGCGATTTAGCTCCTGGCTTGACCGGACAGAACAATTGTGTTCTTCTCTCAAACAGTTCCTTGAGAAGCTCCTTCTCTTCATGCTGCTTAAGGTCTCTTCCAAAGCCAATAAAGGATCACATGCAGCCCCTTCCTAGAGAATCTGCTCAAACAAGGTTAGAAGATCAGTCATCAGGCACTCTATGATGGACACTTAACTTCTTCTTCTTTTATCCAGTGTATATGCACAGATACAGGCTCTACTTCTCGTATCATTGAACGCCACTTTGCACGGTCAACTGCATCTCCGGGGTGCAGGCCCATGGCTTGCATGTTTTTGTTGATGGTGCCTTGCCATCTCTGTTTTGGACACCCACGAGGTCGCCGACCATTGACTTCTGGTTGGTAGGCTGTCTTGGCAATAGTGGAAGGTGCTGCTCTCTAGACATGTCCATACCAGTGGAGCTGGCCTTCTCTCATCTTTGTAATTGGTGCCACTCAGATGGACACTAAACAACTTTCTAAAAAACCTTGTTCTCTTTTCTACAATAAGCCCCAAGGCTGTACAATTACACACAATACCATAGAGACAGTGCAGATGAATTAAAAATAAAATTAACCAGACCGATGGGCATTATGCATGTTCAACTTGGTAGGGTTCCAGCCAAACAAGTCCTCTCACAGAGATGTGTCAAATGCATCCCTGGTGCTGGATGGATGCACAGAGTCTCTGCTGAGGATATCGGTGGTCACTACACCAACCCACTCTAGTGCCATTTAGGGCACCATGTCTAAATAACCCCAGAAATATCTTCTGGAATCAACTTTTCCAAGAAGGATCAGAGCCACTGCCCAAAACTAAGTTCCACTCTCTTTCCAGTCATTTCACAAAGATACTATGCCTGACTGATATCAACAGCTATTGAGAGGCCCAGCTCTCAACTATCGGAGCAGAAAAACAAACTTGGGAGAAACCTTCATCTTCCCACTATCACGTTTTACCCAGCCAATCATCAGTTTCATACACCAGTTCAGCATTCCCACAGCATCATCTGACTTAAATGCAAAGTATTTGTGCCAGCCAAACATCTCAGGCGACGGGAGTCAGACTGTTCCAGAGAAGGCCATTTCTCCGTGAGACCTGTTGGTTGAGGATCCTTCCAGATCCAGTTTGGTCAATGGCACGCAAAGCCACCTGTGTCAGGAAGCATTTTTCATCAGATAATACTGACGTCTTTCTTGTGGCTTCTCCTAGACACAGAAACTGAGATAAAATTTTGTAAAGTTGTATACAACTTCTATAATTGGGCAATATTTTTATTAGCACCACTTTAAATTGTTTATCATGAATGATCAAACCTCATGCATGGTTGTTCTTTTTTACTTCTTCAGGTGATACGTTACACAAAATCATGAAATATGGAGAAAGTGGCAGACTAAGCAATAATGACATTTCCATTTTCAGAGCAGGGATGACATCCAGTGACTTAATGCACCTTGAAGCTACCAACCTCATAGCTGAATTCCTGAGTTTTCTCGCTTCTTCCTCAGACCCTCCTTCCACTTCTGTGGTATCTTTAACTTATTTACATTTCCTGTTTCTAAACCACCCATCTCTCTCTGAAAGGAGTTCCTGCTGGATAGTTTTGGATAGCTCAAAATGATGCTTTGACTGGCCCTGGTAAATGTATTGAACATGACTGATCTTCCTTCTTGTTGCAGTGTTTTCTCGTTTATTATCCTTTTGTGTTACAGCCACCGCTAAGTAATGACATGTGGGGAAGAAGAGATAGGATAGCACATATAGTTGGTTAACGTAGGAGCATGATGACGTCTAATAAATAATTTTTAAAAGATTCATTTATTTCTATAAATCTCTATAGTCCACCAATACTAACCTATCACAGCCTTACAATTATTCTAAATCTATTTCCTCAATAAGGGCAGTTATTCCCAGGCCTCTCCTTTTGTTCGTAACCCGAAATCCCTCTCCCCAGGGACCTGGCAAGAAGAATCCAATACAAGTAGTCCTCGACTTACAATGGTTTGCTTAGTGACTGTTAGAAGTTACAAAAGCACTGAAAAATGACCATTTTTCACACTTATGACCATTGCAGCTCCCTCGTGGTTACATGACTTACATTTGGATGCTTGACAATTGATTCACATTTATGACGGCTGCAGTGTCTCCTGGGGGGGTCACATGATCACCTTTTGCAACCTTCTGAGAAGCAAAGTCAACCGGGAAGTCAGATTCACTTTAACAACCAAGTTATTAATTTAACAACTGCAGTGATTGACTTGACAAACGTGGCAAGAAAAGTTGTAAAATTGGGCAAAACTGACTTAACAAATATCTCACTTAGCAATACAAATTTTGTGCTCAATTGTCGTCATATCTCAAGGACTACCTACATTGCCACTGTCTGATTGGCCAGCCCATTACTCAGTTTTCCCAGTTTCTCAAGTTTTTGCCATAATGGCTGCAACTCCTATTATAAATACTGGGAAGTATAACCCCACATCTGGAGGAGGGCACCAGGCTGAGGAAGATGCTTATCTTATCTAACTCCACAAACTACACTGAATCTGAAGATTTTGCCACCACCTCAGCCTATCCAACCTCCACTCAGTCTGTTGTCCTTTAATCTCCCATCACCCTCAGCCCACAGGAAGCTACAGTACAGCATTCCTCATTTGGTTCAGACCTACAACGATGCTGATCGCCATTTCAGATGTGGAAGCTATAAAAGGGAGAGGGAGGAGGAAGAGGAGATTGATGATGATGATGATGGACCCCTGCTTGGAGATGCTGGGACAGCAACAGGTGATGGGGAAAGGGAAGAGTGCCTCAATTCTTGTTTGCTTTGCTGGTCTCCCCACAGGAATTATGTTCAGATGGATTTATGCAGAACAAGTTAGAAAGGGGGCACAGAAGAGAAGAGAAGAGAAGAGAAGAGAAGAGAAGAGAAGAGAAGAGAAGAGAAGAGAAGAGGATGGTGTCCCTGGCTACCACAAATGAATGGGGAGGGGTTCAGAGTTAATAGAAATGAGTGAAGTTCAGTTGGACATCAGTTGTTCTTGGGAACTGCCTGCCTCAGTTTATTTGCTGGAGGCGCTGACACATCTCGGGGAGGGGGCAATGGCAGATCCCTCCCTGCATAGACGTTGTTGTTTCTTCAGTGAGTTTTGGGCTCGACAGAACAGCTCAATAGAGCAGGGAATCCCATTTTCCCCAACTGTTCCACGTAATTCTTCTTTTCTGTTCTTGGGAAACAGGGAGAACCTTGGGAAGGATGCTGCATGCAAACATCAAGGGAGCTTGGTGTGCTGGTATGAGAAAAGAGAAATAGGGAAGAAGAACACCTGTCTGTGTGGAGAGCTGATTTCCACACATTTTTTTATTGTGGAATAAAAACAATATGGGATTTTATTCACGGATGGAAGCAAGCAATAAATATGAACAATGGCAGCAACTAAGACCCTGTGCTGTACCAAATCATGAGCCCATTTAATGCCCAACATCTCCCTATTCTAATCCGCACAAATTTCTTGAGTTCCCAACTGCTGACTCAAAACCTCCATTCAAAGAGTATAGGAAAATACGTCCTAAGAGAAATTAAATCTTTTGTAATAGAGATTAAACTCAGCACTTGGGCAGTTCAGATCTTGTTTCCTAGGTCCTTTAATCCTGAGAAAGCTGCAGAACCTCTTCAGGGAGAGAGGAGGGATCCCTGAAGGGCAGGAACTGGACCTCTTCCATAGCCAAAAATTTAGCAAGAACAAGGCAACCGAAACAAACGACAAACAGGCTGAGGTCTCCAAAACCCAGCCAGACCCTTTTCAAACGTGTCTTGGATTTTGGCAATACCAGAAGAATCTGGTGGCAACTGATAGGAAGGTATTGGTTAGCTTTGCAACCCTGCTAACTTAACTTTACTAACGGCAAAGGGAACTATGAATTAGAACTGGAGAACGCATCTGCCTTGGGATGAAAGAAACAAGCTATTCATTAGGATTTCTGCAACCATTAAAAGGTTAGTCTACAACACAGGTAGTCCTCCACTTAGGTCCACAATTGAGCCCAAAATTTCTGTTATTAAGCAAGGCAAAGGTTAAATGAATTTTGCCCTATTTTACAACTTTTCTTGCCAAAGTTGTTAAGTGAATCACTGCAATTGTTAAATTAGTAACATGGTGATTGAGTCAATCTGGCTTCCCCACTGATTTTGCTTGGCAAAAGGTTGCAAACGTGGATCACGTGACCCCAGGATGCTGCAACCGTCATATATATGAGACAGTTGCCAAGCATCTGAATTTTGATCATGTGACCATGGAGGCGTTGTAGCAGTTGTAAGTATGAAAAATAGTTGTAAGTCACTTTTTTCAGTGCCATTATAACTTCGAATGTTCACTAAATGAACTGTTGTAAACCGAGGACTACCTGTATGGGAAGAAAGACTTGATGTAGAGTAAAACTGCTTCCTAGTCATGAGCCTCAGAATTTTATTATTTATCTCAACAGATGTATATAGCAAATACATAGCAAATAGGTCAGAGGTGTCAAACTCGCGGCCCGCAAGGTAGATGCATCACATGTTGGTCATGCTCACCTCCGGTTCAGTGAAGGGGGGAAAAGTTGCGATACGTCACATGACAACAATGTGTCATCATGAGTTTGACACCTCTGAAATAGGTGACTCTGTGTGGCCAACAACATCATCAGCCAACCTCCCAAAAATACAAAATACAGAATAAATAGGCAAGACAACCAGCACCACTAACTTCAGGACCCCAAACTGGCACTTCAATTCCCACGCCCAGTAACACAAGCACACTTCAGGGCCTTGTGAAAAGCCGACTGGGACAGGGCCAAACTGACGTCTGGAGGAGGGTGCTCCCCAGGGCAGGCGCAGAGGGGAGACCTTTGCCCTGAATTGGTGGGCTCCATAGCTGATGCCTCCTGCCAGATCTGAAGGGAAGGACCCACAGTCAGGGAGACGGAACCCCACCAATCATCTGCCCATGCCACAAGGGCTTTATAGGGGTCCACTAACACCTTGCATTTAACCAGGAAGCACACTGGGAAACAACGTAGCTCACAAAGCAAATGTGTAACAAGCAGAGTTTGAGAACCACCCATGTTATAGCATATTGTATCAGTTGTACTTCAAGGTCAGCCCTCTGTAGAACACATTACAATAGTTCATCTGGAAGGTGACTACGGTGTGGGTGGCCATGAGCAGAGCCTCTTGGACCAGGGAAGGGCACAGAGGGGACACAATACGATGTTCTGCAAAGGTTCTTCTAGTCACAATAGCTACCTGTGCAACCACATCCAGAGCAAGCGATGGAACCAGCAAGCCCTCAACCCAAAGCAACTTGTTCTTGGCAGGGGTTTCGGCATATTCTTTCCTCTCCAGGCCCTACAGATTCCAGACACTCAGACAGAACCTCCATGGCATCACTCAGCTAGCCAGTGACAGAAAGTTGGGGATTATCAGAAAATTGTTGACAGCTCACCTTGCTTCTTCGGATGACCTTGCCCAGCACCCACAGGTCGAAGGCAGGTTGGGGTTGAATACCATAAGTCTAGGAAGCTTCAGTGCCCACCAAGCCAGTCCAGGAGTCAGCCTGGGAGGTTGTTACACAGCACTGAAGCTGGGACAATAAAATCAATTGGGATTGTTGATTCCTAACGCCCAGCCTATAAATAGTTTCTCACAACCAGTTGACCACAAAGCAGGACCTCCCAATGTCCCCCAAGTACAGCTACATCCTGGGACATCGATGCCATATTCAGAACATTTCTGTCCAAGTCTCCCAAAGGCCTGGCAAGGGATATCAACCATAGCCATCCAATCTGAAGGATCTCCAAATTCATTGCCCAACTAACTACTTTACCCACAGACTCTCACAACACCCTAAAAAACGTAGCCCACTCAACCACAGCCAAACTCAGCATCCAATGAAAGAAAAAGAAGTGATCAGCCAGTAACCGAATCAATGTAAACTGTGCAGGGAAACTGTTGCAAAGATAAATCATTTTCAACTATACTGTTAAAGATGGCCCTAAGAGTCTTTTATGAAGCAAGCAAAAAGTCCTGAATCCCTGCATAATACTAGTATCTAATATGAACAGAATAAAAGGATAACAGTTGGAAGGGACCTTGGAGGTCTTCTAGTGCAGCCCCCTGCTCAAGCAGGAAACCTTGTACCATTTCAGACAAGTGGCTGTCCAGTCTCTTCTTAAAAGCCTCCAGTGATGAACCATCCACAACCTTTTCACTCATGAATTGTTCTCAGTATCAAGAAATTTATCCTTAATTCTAGGTTGGATCTCTCTTTGATAAGCTTCCGTCTGTTACTTTTTGTCCCGCCCTCAAGTACTTTAGATCTCCTCTTCTCTGTGTCAGCCCCCCGCCCCCTGTCCCAGTATTTGAAGACTATTATCTTGTCACTCCCAGTCCTTGTCTTCATTGGGCTAGACATACACTGCCTGCAATCGTTCGTCATAAAGTTTAGTTGTCCCCTAATCATCTTTGTTGCTTTTCACTGCAACGCTGGTATTGTGGTGACCAAAACTGGACATATTGTTCCAAATATGGTCTTATCAGTGCAGTACAAAGCAGTACTAACACTTCACCTGATCTTGATGCTATCCATCTGTAGATGCAGCCCATGACTGCATTGACCTTTACTGGCTCACACTTAACTGATTGTTCACTAGGACTCCGAGATCCCTCTCACAGTTGCTATTGTTGAGCCAGGTCCCACCTATTATATATGCATTTGGTTTTTCTCACCTATGTAAACCTTGCTTTTCTCACCACTGAATTTAATTTTGTTGCATAGGACCCAGTGTTCATGTCTGCCAAGATCCTTCTGGGTCTTGGGTCTACTTTCCAAGGTGTTAGCAATTCCCCCCTTTTGATACGAAAGGCCTCCAACTGAATGCCACAACATCCCACTATCTTGCTCTGTTCCATGGGCTTAAAGGAAGGAGAACTATGCCAACCATTTGGACAGATGGCTCTGGGAGATAGAGTGGGTAACCATCCTTACATCCTCACACAGAAGAAGCTCTGACAGTGTCATCCCACAGCAAGTCTCTCTTTGGGACTATTTCTGAAGATCAGGCAGGAGCTGCAATGGGACCAAGAAAAACCACTACTCACAGGGAGACCCATAACGGTAGAGCTCCACTATTTCACCGTTGCTGCATGGATGTCCAAACTCCATTCAGAGTGGCACTGGGCTATGCCAGGAGCAGCTTGACCACACAGAACTCTCTCCATCCTGTCCAGACTTCTAACATAGGCCAATTGCATAAGGCATTCCAAGGACTGGAAGGCAGCCTCTCCCCAACTTGGCCCTTACAGAAACAGATCCCAACAGCAGGTCTGCCCCTACTAGTGTCATAAGAAACCCATTGTGTGACTAATTGTGTGAAACCTATTGTGTGAAACCCATTATATGGAGGCTTGCAGACTTGCATTCATGTTCATTCCCATCTGCACAGTCCATAATGCTCACTCAGTGCACAGCTTGGCTCACTCAGTGACCAGCCTTCACCCAACCACAACTAGAACCACTCAACAGAGCTGAGAAGTAATCCGGGAACTAAATGACAAGTGTACTAGGAAGTCCAGAACAGTTTGACAGATTAACAGAGTTGGAAGGGACATTGTAGATCATCCAGTCCAACCCGCCACCCACCCAAGCAGGAGACCCTACACCATTTCTGACAGATGGCAGTCCAGTCTCTTCTTGAAAGCTTCCAGTGATAAAGCTCCCACAGCTTCCAAAGGCAACTTCTGTTCCTTTGGTTGATTGTTCTGTCAGAAAATTCCTCTTTATTACAGCGTTCAGACATGGCTCACCCCTCTGTCAGGCAAGCTGGCCTGTTTCCACCTCTCCTCTGTTTGTACAACAGCCAGATGTACTCTTATCTTGTTTTTCACTGGCTGCTGCCTGAAAACTCTCTTGGCAGCCAGGCAGACACCTGCAATGCCAGGCCATTCCCCAAGCTTCAAACCTCACAGGACCACTGGAGTCTCTTAGGAGCCTGACTGATACCAGAAGCATCACAATAAACAGAAGCCTAATCCTTTTCTACATGTATTGTGATATCTCACCATGCTCCAAAAAGACAGAATTTGTGGCACAATATCATGGCACCACTTTTGTCAGTTCATTACACTGCCAAATCTTGTGAGATTTCAGAAATAATAGAGAAATTTCAAAGGAAAAGCCCAAAACCTGGTAAAAATTGAAGATTGCAAATGTGAAATTGGCTGATATCTCTCAAAAACGTACTAATGCAGGAGCTGTCAGAAAGCTTTTTCTAAAGTTTTCTCAGAATCTGCAGCTTAAATCCCATTTTCTGTATCCCTGCTCAAAACAGAGGGATGGGTGGCTCCCCTTATTTCGACAGTCATTATTAGATTATTTTGCCTGGGATGCCTGCTCGGAGCAAAGGGTCGAACCCAGGGACCCAGACAGCCTCTCTCAAAACTAGGATCTTATTAAAAGGCACCCAGAAGAGTCTCCGGTAGCATATCTATCTTCTCCTGCTGTGGCCTAGCAGCCTGGCATACCTTGGCACAAGAGCAGCCTTAGAAAAAGTCAGGGCACCAGAACCAGATGGGACCCTTTCAGCCCATGGTGGACTCATCCCTCAAAGAAACCAGAAGAGCTGCAGGAAAATCCCCTCAAAAGGGAAGCAGATGAAAGGAAGGCACAGACAGGAGCCAGAGGCTCAAGGCCCAATTCAGCCATCCAGGGGCACAGGGAGATAAACAACCCTTTGATGCTATTGAGAAGAGACTACCCAAAAGCTAAAAAGGCAACAGAAAGACCAGAACCCCTCCTTGGCAGCTATCAACACCCAGAGAAGCAGGGATTAACCCCAGACAAAGACACCAGTCCAAGGAAGGATGTGCCAAGGAGCAAACAACCCCGACGGGGCAAAAGGCTGCATATCAATGGGCAGCAAAGCCACGCATTCCCCGCCCCGAAAATGGTTCCTAGTCCGGCAACGGAGCGTCTCCAGCAACCCGCGAGGCGGACTTTCCTCCGCGGCGGCAGCGAGGCGGGCCGGGAGCCGCAGGGGAGGCGGCGGCCGCGGCTGGGGAGGGCAGGAGCCGCTCTCCGCACTGCGGGGCCGGGCGGGCTCACCTTGAACTCGCGGCTGTGCTGCGGCGTGTACTGGAGGGTCCAGAGGGCGCGCACCAGCTGCGCCAGCTGTTCCGTCACCTCCCCGGCGCGGGGCTCGGGCTCAGGCTCGGGCGGCAGGGGCGGGGCGGGCGCGGCGGGCCCGCGGAACTGCTCCAGCGCCAGGAACTCGGCCAGCGGCTCCGTGTTGCTCAGGCACTGCAGCACGGCGTTCATGAAGCACGTGTTCCCGTGGTTGCGCAGCCCCGACACGCCGGGCACCAGCGCCGCGCCGGCCGGGGGGCAGCAGGGCGCGGCGGGGGTCGCCGCCGGCGGGGGCCCCGCCTGCTCGGGCCGCTCCTCCTCCCGCCGCGCTGCCGGGGGCGGCTGCTGCTCGGGGGGGGCCGGCGGGGCGGGGGCGGCGGCGGGGGTCCCGTGCTCGCCGCCCAGGTGCGAGAGCGTGGAGAGCGTCCGCAGCACGCGGCTCACCAGCCCGCCCAGCGAGGAGCCCCCCGTGCCGCGGCCGCGGAAGAGCAGCCGCTTCCCCAGCGAGCGCTTCTCCTTCTCCTTGCCCGCCGCCGCCGCCGCCGGCCCCGCGCCCGCCGCCCCGGACGCCGGCAACCCCGGGGCCGGCGCGCCGCTCACCCGGCCCGCCATGGCGCCTCTCCCGGCGGGCGGAGGGGGGGCAGCGCCGCAACCGGGCCGGCGGGTCAGGCGGCGGAGGGCTCCGGCGGCGGCAGGGGCGGGGCGGGGCGGGGCGCGCACGGCGGGGCGTCACGCACGAAGCCGGCCGCGCCATCTCGGGGCCGGGCGCCGCGCTCCCTCTGCCGGGGCGGGCCGCCATCTTGGAACCGGGCGGGCCTTAAAGGGCCCGCGCGGCCCCATCCCTATGGCCGAGCCTGGGTCCTCCCACAGCCCCTCCCCCCCGCTCTCCTGTAGGGGTGGGGGGGGGGAGTGCGCGGAGGGGCGTTTGGGCCCAGGAATTCCCCCCCCCCCCGAGACTCGGGAAGGAGCCACAGGCCGCCGCAGCCAGCAGGAAGGCCGGGTGGCCGGGTACTTTCCTTGGGTGGATCCCCCGCCCCGAATCCCCCCGTTCCGCCAGGCACGGATCCGCCTGGAGCTGCTCCCACCCCACCCACCCCACCCGGCAGCCCCGCTCTGCCTCCCCCCCACAAGAATCCCCGCATCCTGGCTGCCAGTCTGCCCGGAGAGATGGAGAGCCGGGCTGCCCATGTGAAGAAGCCCTGCGAGGGTTTCGAGGCAGACCGACTCAGGGACCGCTGGGGCTTCTGGAAAGGTGTTTGTTGTTAGGAGGGGGAGTAAACTTTGAAAAACCCTCGTTGACAAGAAGATCCCCAGTGGTGGAGGACAACGGTCTGGCGGGTCATTCAGCTACTGGAAGAGGGCTGGCCCTTCACTTCTCAAGGATAAGCAGGTTCCCTCTGTAGGACGTTAGCACCCGCCCCATTTTTAGAAAATATTAAAAAGGCAGAATATTATATTTCCCTGGTTGAGAAAGGGAGAAACATGTTTTAAAGACACGCAGCTCCCACCTTCCTGCCCTGCCCCCTTTGTCAATGGACCATCATGTGCAACACAATAGGACCCATCTAGCAACAGAAACTCACCCCATGACACCTGGGAAGATTGTATCAGTCAGCATGGCTAGCTAAAACCCCCACCCCCTGGGAGTCTGACAACCAATCAGGATACTCTTTCGGGGCCCCAGGAAATTCAAAGCCGGAGAGGGCATAAAACCCAGGGACTTGCTGCATCTTGCCCTTTTTCTGTTCAGGAACTCAAACCATGTGATCCTGTCCAGCATTAAACCATCTTTCCAAGCAGTATCCATGTTTCCAGTGTCTTTTTCTCCACTTAGAGCTGAACCTAGAAGGATGTTTCTTCCAACAATTTGGCACCCCAGATGGGACTCCAAGCTAACGTAGCCAATGGACCAGGCCCAGGTAAGCCTCCCTTGCTACCAGCAGACCCGTTGTGTTATGTTGTTGCTGTTTAGAGCGGGAATTTCAAATCGGGTTGTTTCTGATTGGTCGCTGGCCAGCAGCCGAAGTGTATATAAGAAAGGCTGCTGCCAGCATTCTTTTGCTGGACTCTCACCATACAATAAAGAGCTGTTGTCACTAGCCTGTCTGTGCTGCTTCGTTATTGCCCAGCCACTTCATTTGGCGACGAGGATGGGATAGCACACAGAAGGCTCCAAAAAGAGCTTGCAATTCGAGGCGGTGCCCACCGGGACTGCAGACTTCAGCCATGGCCGCGTACGTGCCACCGACTCCCTTCGATCCAACGAGGGAAAAATGGGGGTCCTACATGACCCGATTCGAGTGCTCGCTCGAGGCGAGCGATATGCACGGGCTCTCAGCGAACCGTAAACAAGCCCTGTTCCTGAGCCATTGTGGACCCGACGTCTTCGAGATGGCTGAATCACTGTGTGAGCCGAATCCGGTACAAACGGTACCGTGGGACACACTCCAAGCGACTCTCAGGGCGCACTATGCCCCTGCACCCTCCAAATTCGTTCAGCGATACCAACTACGGCAAAGAATACAGAAAGAAGGGGAGCCGGTGACTGCCTATGTAGCAGCGCTCCGCAGGGCCGCAACCCACTGCGACTACCGCGACTTAGACGACACACTGCTCGAGCAGTTAATCTGCAGTGTACGAGACACCCGGCTTCAGAGTAGGTTGCTCGCAAAGCCGGGGCTGACTCTCGCCAGTGCCTTAGACGAAGCTAGGGCACACGAAGCTTCAACAAAGGCGTCGGAGGCTTTACAGCGTCCTCAGCCTGAGAAAAGCGGGTCTAAAGCGTTCCCAGTTCACCACGAGGAGACCAGAACAAGTTCAGAAGAAGAATCAGACGAGGACGTCTTCCGAATGGACAAAAAGAAAGGCGAAACAAGCTGCCGTAAAGAGAGTTGCCTGAGCTGCGGTGGCCAGCATGAAAGACAGGACTGCAAATATCGCGAGGCCATTTGCAGACGTTGCGAGAAGAGAGGTCACTTAGCGCGAGTGTGCCGGGTGCAGCTTCCGCGTTTTCCGAGGTCACGTGAGTCGACCAACCAATCAGAGCCATCGCCATGTTCGAAACAGCCAATCCAACACAAGGGCGCCGAAAAACGCCGCGAAATTCAAACCTACAGTACACGAGTCGGCCAAGCCAGCACAGCAACCGAAGAGAAAGTCTTCACCACCGTCAAGATCAACGGCAAACCCTGCAGCATGGAGATCGACACCAGATCGGCACTCTCCATCATGTCGTGGGCTACGCTACAGTCCCTGCTACCGGGCTACCGAAAAAGCCAGCTCTCCAAACAACGCGTCCGTCTACTTGACTACCAGGGGAACCGCGTTCCAGTAGAAGGCGTCGACACCTTCACCATTTCCTACGGCGAGTTCGAAGAAAAGCTTCCACTAACGATCGTGAGAGACCCGCTACCCAGCCTCCTGGGTCTACGCTGGTTCCGAGCCCTCGGAATGGGTTTCACAGGGGTCCACAGCCTCAACGGATCATCGTTGAAAGAACAAGTCCTACACAAATTCCGGGACGTTTTTGAAGACAGCTTGGGCAAGTACGTGGGGACCCTGATTTCGTTTAATTTAGACCCAGGGGTTGCCCCAATTAGACTTAAAGCAAGGAGGGGCCCCTTCGCGCTGAAACCAAAGCTAGATAAACTTATCAGCCAGGGCATTTTGGTGCCAGTTGACCACACAAGATGGGAGACCCCAATAGTGACCCCACTTAAGGCCGATGGTTCCATAAGAATTTGCACTGATTACAAATGTTCCATCAACAAGGCCTTGCAGCAAAGCGCTTATCGGGTTCCGGTAGTTCACCACTTACTGCACTCCCTAGGCTCAGGGAAAATATTTGCAAAACTAGATCTGGCACAAGCTTATCAACAGCTGCCAGTTGACGACGCTACAGCAGAGGCGCAAACAATAGTGACTCATAGAGGGGCTTTTAAATGTACACAATTACAATTCGGTGTCAGCATAGCCCCTGGCCTGTTTCAATGTACTATGGAGCGCCTTCTACAAGGCCTCCCCGGAGTCGTCCCGTATTTTGACGACGTCTTAATTAGCGGCCAAAATGAAAAGCAACTGGCAGAACGAATCAGGTCGACCCTAACGAGATTCCAGGAAGCCGGACTAAAATTTAAAAAGTCAAAATGTAAGATTGGGGTCCCATCCGTTGAGTTTCTAGGTTACAGGATCGATGGGTCGGGAATCCACCCCACTGAGAGTAAAGTAAGGGCTATTAAAAGTGCCCCCATGCCCAAAACCAAGACTGAGTTACAAGCGTTTTGGGGCCTTTTGAACTTTTATACAATGTTCTTAAAAGACAAGGCCACGGTTGCAGAATCTCTGCACAGACTGTTAGGAAAAAACGTTCCGTGGGTTTGGGGAAAAAGAGAAGCGGCAGCCTTTAACGCAGTAAAAAAGCTTCTCTCCGAAGATAGCTTCCTGATGCAATATAGCTCTGAGCTACCATTGGTCTTAGTTTGCGACGCTTCTCTGTTTGGCGTCGGTGCCGTGCTCAGCCATAGACTTCCGAATGGCCTAGAGGCGCCAATAGCTTACTACTCCCGGACTCGCAGAGCGCAATTACAGTCAACTCGATAGGGAAGCCCTAGCCGCCATCGCTGGGGTTAAAAAGTTTCACGAATACCTTTTTGGTCGCTCTTTCGACCTAGTTACTGACCACCACCCCTTACTGGGCCTCCTTGCTGGGGACAGACCCACTCCTGCTGCATTGTCACCAAGAATGACTAGGTGGTCCATTTTTTTGGCCGCATATTCTTATAGACTTATTCACCGCCCTGGAAAGGCAATGGGCCATGAAGACGCTCTCAGATGGTGCCCCCTGCCTGACATTTTAGACAACCCGACTCCCGAAGCCCCAATCCTCTTGTTGGACGCTGTGCCGCCGGGTCCCCTGTCCTCGGCTGAGGTTACCAAGGCTCCCAGGAGAGATTCGACCATTCGTACTGTCATGAGCTGGGTCCTCTGGGGCTGGCCTACTCAAATTGACTCTACTGTGTATAAATCTTTCTGTACAAAGAAAAATGAACTGTCAATGTTGGAGGGATGTTTACTGTGGGGTGATCGGGTTGTTGTGCCTGAATGTTTACGCTCTAGAGTGTTGGAAATGTTGCATGTGGGTCACCCGGGCATGGTTAGAATGAAGGGCCTTGCCCGTAGTTATGTGTGGTGGCCACAATTAGATCAGGACATTGCTGAGTGGGTGGGGAAGTGCAGGCTCTGCCAGGAGTCTCGCCCAGATCCGCCGGTCGCCCCAGTCAGGGAGTGAGAGAAACCCAAAGGCCCATGGGGGAGGCTACACATAGATTTCACTGGATCATTCCATGGCCAATCAGTCCTGATTGTAATAGATGCCTTTTCAAAATGGCTCGAAGTTTTCTTAATGCCTTCAACCACATCGGAGGCCATAATTAGAGTCCTTCGCCGCCTTTTCGCCACGCATGGCCTTCCGGACACATTGGTCTCGGATAACGGCCCACAATTCACCTCAGTCCAATTTGAGAGTTACGTTGCCGAGCTGGGCATCCGGCATGCCCTATCGGCCCCTTTTCATCCGGCCTCTAATGGTCAGGCCGAACGATTTGTTAGAACTACCAAAGAAGCCTTGTCCAGGCTAGAATCTGGGGACTGGCAGGCCAAGATTGACCAATTCTTGGCAGTACAGCACGCCATCCCATGTACGGCCACTGGTCAGAGTCCAGCCGAACTCCTAATGGGACGAAAGCTGAGGTGTGTTCTGGATCGACTGCATCCAAACTATTCCAAGGACAATTTTAAGGGAGAAGAGGGAGGCCTCAGACAATTCCCCATTGGTACCCCAGTCTATGCCAGGAATTATGCCACAGGTCCCCTGTGGGTAGAGGGCATTGTAACAGGAATTTCTGGGCCCAAATCTTACATGGTCGATATTGGTCAGGGGAGAATGTGGAGGCGTCACATTGACCAACTAAGACGCAGAGTAGTCAGTGAAAGTATCGAAAATGAATGCAAACCGGGCCCTAACTACAAAGGTCCTTCCAACACAGCTACCTCAAGCCCGAGTGAGCCGGAGTACTTATCTGGCAAGCCGGAGTTCCAGCGCTGCCTCGGCGAACTGCTCCTCCCAGCCGGAGAAAGTCACACCTCCGAGAAAATTCCGGAGGTTCTATTGGCGGAGCCAGGAGAGACGGGAGCTCCCTCCGACCGGCTCAACGCCCCGCCTGCAACTGAACTGCGCAGGTCAACTAGGGCTAAGTCACGCCCAGCGCATTTGCGCGACTACGTATGCAAAAATGTAAATAGTTTTAGTAATGTGCATTCTGGGAGGGGAGGGGTGTTATGTTGTTGCTGTTTAGAGCAGGAATTTCAAATCAGGGGTTGTTTCTGATTGGTCGCTGGCCAGCAGCCAAAGTGTATATAAGAAAGGCTGCTGCCAGCATTCTTTTGCTGGAGTCTCACCATACAATAAAGAGCTGTTGTCACTAGCCTGTCTGTGCTGCTTCGGTATTGCCCAGCCACTTCACGTTGAGTCTGTGGGCATGTTTTCGAGGACCTTGGCCATTTGGAACTAGGTTTTAAAGGGGTTTTGAGTGTTGAGCTCAAAGGCTGCTTGAAAAATTAAAATTACCTTTTAATTTTAAAGCATAGGAAATGTGTGTATGCGTGCATGGGTGTGAGTGTGAGGGCCCTTCTCCCAATCACAGCTGGATCTTGCTTCCTCTGTGCATTTCCTAACCACAGAAAGACCAACAGTCTGGAGGGCATGGGGGATTTGCCAGAGCACAGGACCTTCTGTTAGGGAAGGAGGAAGTGTGGGGGGGGGGGAATTCCACCCGGAAAACACTCTGATTTCACCTCTTTGAGCGACCTCTAGCCACACGTCTGCCTATCGCTAGCTCCACCGAGCCGTGACCTAGGATAGAGAAAGCAAGGGGGAGCACTGAACGTGGGGCTTTGTGTTCAAAGGGAACGGAAGCCAAACGGGTGTTGAGTGAAAGTAAAAGGGTAATAAAAGGAAAAGAAAGTCTCTGGTGTGTTTAAAGAGAGCAGTCCTGGTATATGTGTATAGACAGGGAGGTGCTAGTACCCGTTGTAGGGGCAGCCAGATCCTCCCAGATCCTTTTTTGATCCGAAAACCTAGATGAGTTCCCTAACTATGAAGGTGGCCCATACTTTGTGAGGGAATCAAAGTCCTTCCCAGAATTTTTTTTTTCTGAAAACTGGAAGAGGACAGATAGCCCAGCTAAGCCAAAGCGAACCTTACATTTCAAGGATCATGGGAAGCTGTAGCTTGAGGGCGAGGGAAAATCCCCTAGAAGAATTGATTGTGGCCTGGGACTCCAGGCAGACACCGGTCTTAACTGGCATGGGTAAAAAGAAAGCAAGGAAATTGTGTAAAAAATGGACTCTGCTAAGAGATAACACCGGGAGACAAATTTGACTAAATAAAGGTACTTAAAAGAAAAGGGAAATGTCTAAATAGGAATGTTGGGGTTTTTGTTTGTTTTGTTAGTCTCTTTCTGTTTTCTATGCAACCACATGGTTGATTTGTGCCTTCCCTAATTTAACTGAGATTTATGGCGGGAATGATCAGTGTGTATGTAAATCTCAGAGTTCTGTTTTCCTCTCTTTGTCCTCCTTGTTTTTGTGTGTGTATGTCTAAGTCTTTGTGCGCCCTCAAGGTAATTGTAACTGTAAAATGTATCTGTTCCCAGAGACAAGAATTTGAAATCGTTAGAGGAAAAAAAAAGGTTGAAGCAATGAAAAATGGGAGAGAGAGAAAAAGAAAGAAAGCCTTTGCCCTGTTTTTGTCTGGTCAACAAGAACAGAGTAAAGAGAACTTTTCATTTTATTTCTATTTTTTCTCCTTCCCTCTGTATCTTAAAGTAACAACTCAAGTTTATGAGGAAATGTTTTAAGTTCATTTACAAGGGGAAAAAATCCAGTCTTGCACTCACTGTATGTGTTCATTTCTTTCCCGAAATATGTGAATCCAGTTTTTTCTTATCTGTTGTGTCTCCTTTTGTTGAAACTGCATTATCTGTTTAGCAACTGCAATACTGATGTGTTGTTTCTTTTCAAATTCTGCCTGCAAGCTATCTACTGTAGAGTGACCACACACACAAAGGTTGAGGATGTATGTGGTGTTTTTATTGTCTTACATAGTGACATTATATAGTTTGCTACTTACAAGTTACAACGTAGTTGGCAGCATATGATTGGTTCACAGAATATTCCAGGTAACTAGAATCTTTGGTTAATCATTACTGCTTTGCTTAAGCACTTATAATGTTAGACTTTAATTAAAGTCTAATACACATATATCCCATTTCCTCTCCCCTTGTTCCTCTTATTTACAGAGTTAGGGTCTTAATGCCTACGTGCAAATAACTTTTCTTATCTGAGGTTTGCCATCCAAGATAGGAAAATTCCTACACAAATGCAGACTCTTACATGTCTTCTCTTTTTATTTTATTTTTGAGGGGACAAAGATTTTTGTATATATCACATTTGGTGAGGAGATAGAGAGAGAGGGGCAGGACGAAACATTGTAATTAATGAGGGAATAGACTGAATGAAACAACAGCAAGCAATTTACATGACAATAATAATTACAGCATAAAAAAACAACTGCTTAAGCCAGGACCAATCAGGAAGCAATCTACCCTCCCTCCCATCTCTAATCCTATTACAATGCTTTTCCTGGGAAGATTACCCACAAAAGGGGGGAGGGGACCCTGTTCTCATGTCTTTCATCCCTGCACAGATGACTCTGCAACCTGTGGAAGCAGAGCACATGGATCCAGCTGCTGCCTCCAGAGGAGACCTTCCATCTGTTTGAGCCAGAATTGGGTTTGAATTCAGCCTCCACTGAAAGTCGTCATAGCAACCAGAGTGGAGCAAACATTCCCAAGCCTGACTGACCAGCTTTACCACCAAGCACGTCACCCAGCAGACATGAAAGAAAAGACCCTGAGATATATAAGTAAAGACCAAAAAACTCTTTTCAATCCCTAGAAGACGGTCTGGAGAGACTATTGGGGAGGGTGGAAATTCATTGTAAGGTTTTCTTTCTTGTCGCATTTATATTGTAATCAGTTTATTGTAAGGATTGTATTTGAGAGTGGTTGACACAGCAAGTTCTGTACACCTTAGATTTCTGTCTGGTGGGGTGGAGAAATATGTCCAAAATGTTTGTATTGCCTGTATTGGAAAAGTAGCTGTATATACATGCACACACTGAGAGACACACCATTCAGAATTAGACTGAAACTATTCCCTTCACTTACCTCCACACAAAGGTTCTCCTAGGTTGATTTTTGCTCTGTGGCACTAAAAGCCCAAGGAGTCATATCTCCCTGCTAATTCCATGGGGGAGGGGGCAATCCCCCTCACTTGAAGACATAGCAGAAAAAGTGATCTCCAAAACCCAAGCCCTGACTGGGACTTACAAATGATGCTGCCCAGTTGCCCAGTAAAGAAAGATACGTTGCACTGGTGGTCTCATGAGTAGAAGTCCCAGGACTCATTGGGTGTAATTTTTTTTAAAAAAGCCTGGATTGCATAGAGTAACCTCAATTTGGACTCACAAATCCTGGATGCACTAAAGTAAGAGTTAGGCAGGTTTAGTAACCAACCCATGAAATGGCAGCCTGTAATTTAAAGGAAAACCATGAACTGTGAAACTGAAAAGGCCAAGGTCCACAAAAACATGCCCATAGACTCAATGGGTCTGCTGCTAACAAGGGAGGCTTACCTGGGCCTGGTCCATTGGTTAGGTTAGCTTGGAGTCCCATCTGGAGGGGCCAAATTGTTAGAAGAAATATCCTTCTGGGTTCAGCTCCGTGTGGGGAATCTACAATCTTCCCAGGTGCCATGTGGTGAGCTTCTGTTGCTAGATGGGTCCTATTGTGTTGCAGATGATGGTCATCTGACAAAGGGGGGGGCAGGAAGGTTGGAGCTGCTTTGTCTTTAAAACATGTTTCTCCGTTTCTCAACCAGGGAAATATAATATTCTCCCTTTTTAATATTTTCTAAAATATTTCATTCTTCTAGGAAAGGGGTGGGTGCTAACTTCCTACACCTCCATCTACTGTTGTCTGAGTTTCTGATCTCTGGGTTTCTTGGTTGCCCTTTCCTGGATCTGTTCCAGATGATCTGAAATGCATCCCTTTGGTGACCAGAGCCTGGGCAGCAGGGCAGCTGTTACCTTCCGTGGTCTGGACGCTCAGCTTCTGCTAGGCTACCTTTACATTCCATTGGCCTCTCCTGCACAGTTACTGTAGGGTCTCCTGCTTGAGCAGGGGGAGGGGGGTTGGACTAGATGACCTATAAGGTCCCTTCCAACTCTGATAATGTGTTACTTAGTTATTTAAATGTATGCCGCCCATCTCATTCTATAAAGCAAACATGGCTGACTCACACTCAGTTTGCAAACCAGAGAGCTCTGATTTGATACCATTTCTTAGAAGGAAGAACACCAGTGAGTACCCCATGCACACAATTTAGGGTGCTCCTTGTATGCAGCAGGCTGGAACTTGGCATCTTTTTGATGACAGGGCAATCTGCAACTGCTCACTATTTTGGTTATTGTCATTCCGATCAGTATAAGGTTATTCTCACACTGTCTTTTCAATCGATTCTAAACTGATTTCCATCTACCAAGACCCTTTGCAAAGATGGAAATAACTTTTACGCCTCCCTGGTAGCTAATAAGCCCATCTACTCAAGGCCTTAGATAGGCACATGAACCAATCAGCAGGATTGAGCACCTGCAATCTACAAGGAAATGAATATTTTGGTCTGGCTTATTCACCAAAACTATGGTAGGAGTGAAAGCCTTACCACTTTTGATATATCTTTCACTCCCTCTCTTATAAGCCATTGTTTTGCCACTGGCCTTATCTGGCTGAGATCTGAGGAATGCATCCTTTCTTGTATTAATTATGCCCCTGAACAAATCAACCCTCCCTCTCTTGTTGCTAAACTATTTCCAGAAATCATCCCTTGTTCAAACGTGTCTTTACCTGTCAGAGCTGATTAATTCCTTCTTTTTCTTTTGTTGACATCCTCAGTTCAGGGCTTCAAAACGTACTGTAAATTACACTAGTATTAAAGTAACCACCATTCAGTCTTCAACAAAGGACACATTTCACTTTTCCCATTAGAGTTTTTTTTTAAATGGTTTAAAGGCAGCTTGCAAGTCAACACATACATGAATGCAGTATTCAGTCATTTAAAGAAGAATTGCCATGACATGAATCTCAATTCAAAACACTTCATCATTCCTGAGTTGGGGTTTTTTTCCTGAAGGCAGTCCAGAATCTATTCAACTAATTTTACTTTTGAGTTTTTACACATACTGTATTTTAGCTACTTTTTTCTCAGAGATTGCTCCTCAACTCTTTTACTGAAGAAAATGGTTGCATTATTTTCTTCCACCATAGAGACGACTGAAATGGGAACAGTTTGGATGTGTCTCAAGTGGGCATGCCAGCCTCGCTACCCTTCTCCATCCTGGTTCTTGGGATTCTCAACAATCCACTTTGTGTTTCTATCATGGTAGCCTGCAGCCTTCTGGATGAACCACCTGGTTCGAGAGTTGCAAGAAACCACAGTGTTTCTCTCAACTTTGCATACCTTCTTCCGTCTAGGTTATAGCAATAGCAATAGCACTTAGACATATATCACTTCACAGTGCTTTACAGCCCTCTCCAAGTGGTTTACAGGGTCAGCCTCTTGCCCCCAACAATCTTGGCCTTCATTTTACCCAGCTCGGAAGGATGAAAGGCTGAATCAACCTTGAGCCAGTGAGATTCGAACTGCCAAATTGCAGGCAGCTGGCAGTCAGCAGAAGCAGCCTGCAGTACTGCATTCTAACCACTGGGCCACCATGTGTTTTCCTTTATGAGGAGAACACAAAGGCAAAAAATACACTCAGTGATGCTTCTTCGGATTCCAGAGGAGTCGATGCCATTGGTTGTGCATCTCCACTTGTACAATCAATCACTGCTAGAATAGTATACATTTTCCTCTTTTTCTGGTTACTTTTCAAAAAGGTTAAATCCGGTCTGCTGGTTCGGGAAGGATGTTTTAACAGTACAGGTAGTCCTCCACAACTGAGCTCAGCATTTCTGTTGCTAAGCGAAACATTTGTTAAATGAATTTTGCCCCATTTTACGAGCTTTCTTGCTACAGTTGTTAAGTGAAGCCCTACAGTTGTTAGTGACAGTGCAGTTGTTAAGTGAATCTGGCTTCCCCAATGACTTTGCTTATGAGAAGGTCGCAAAAGGGGATCACATGAGCCCAGGATGCTGCAATGGTCATAAGTATGAATTAGTTGCCAAGTGTCCAAATTTGGATCATGTAACTACAGGGAGGCTGCAGTGGTGAAAAACGGTCATGTCACTTTTTCAGTGCCTTTATAAATCTGAATGATCGCCAAATGAGCTGCTGTTAGGCTAAAGGTTGCCTTCAATGCTTTTTCGCTTTGTTCACTTGGCAAATCTTGGCATCTTTGGCAATAACTCTTCACATCTTACAGAGGCATCTGCAAAGTGCATGTCTCACATGAAAACAGACAAAATTCTTTTTACCAAAACTTGCTATTTACCCCTGGCATCTTAATGATTGTTGTTGTTGTTGTTGTTATTATTATTATTATTATATTTCTATACCGCCCTTCTCCAGAAGGACTCAGGGTGGTGTACAGCCCATTAAAAGCACAAAAAACAGACATCAATTAAAAATAATTTAAAAAATTAAATAATTTCAGCCCGAATTAAAACCCAAAATTTAAAAGACCCAATTTAAAATCATTTACATTGATAGCCCGGCCTGGCGGAACAGCAGGGTCTTGAGGGCACAGCAAAATACATGGAGGTCGGAGATCTTGCGCATTTCCGGAGGCAGTTCATTCCACAGGGCAGGAGCTCCCACAGAAAAGGCCCTCCCCCTGGTGTCGCCAGCCAGCATAACTTGGCCAATGGCACCCTGAGGAGCCCCTCTCTGTGGGAGCGGACTGGCCGGTGGGAGGCTATTGGTGGCAGAAGTCGATCTCGAAGGTACCCGGATCCTAAGCAATGGAGTGTTTTAAAGGTGGTAACCAACACCTTGAATCGCACCCAGAAGACCATTGGGAGCCAGTGCAACTCGTGCAGAAGAGGTGTCACGTGGGCACAACGAGTCACGCCCATAACCACCCGCGCGGCCGCATTCTGGACCAGTTGGAGCCTCCGAGTGCTCTTCAAGGGGAGCCCCATGTAGAGAGCATTACAGTAATTCAGCCGGGAGGTGACAAGGGTGTGAGTGACCATGCGCAAGGCATCCCGGTCCAGAAAGGGCCGCAACTGACGAATCAGGCGAACCTGATAAAAAGCCCCCCTGGCCACAGCCGTCATATGCTCTTCTAAAGACAGCCATGCATCCAGGAGGACACCCAGATTGTGAGCCCTCTCTGTAGGGGGCAGAGATTCACCCCCAAGAGTCAGTGATGGCACCAGCTGACTATATCGGGACGCTGGAAGTCATAGCCACTCGGTCTTGGAAGGGTTGAGTCTGAGCCTATTTCTCCCCATCCAGACCCGCACGGCCTCCAGGCAACAAGACATCACATCAAGGGAATAATCGGGGTGGTCTGGGGTGGAGATGTACAGCTGAGTATCATCAGCATACAGATGGACTCTCACCCCAAAACCACAGATGATCTTGCCCAGCGGCTTCACATAAATGTTGAACAGAAGGGGCAAGAGGACCGACCCTTGCGGCACTCCCATACGAGGCGCCTCGAGGTCAACCTCTGCCCCCCTGCCAATAAAAACTGTGAACGGTCGGAGAGGAAGGAGAACCACCGCAGGTCGGTGCCCCTATTCCTAACCCCCTCAACCACTGCAGCATGATACCATGGTCGATGGTATCAAAAGCCACTGAGAGATCTAATAGGACCAGGACAGAGGAACAACCCCTGTCCCGAGCCCTCCAGAGATCATCCACCAATGCGACCAATGCCGTTTCTGTGCTGTACCCCTGCCTGAAGCCCAACTAGTATGGGTCCAGATAGATAGCTTCATCCAGGTACCGGGGAAGCTGTCGTGCCACCACACTCTCAACAACCTTCGCCACAAAACGAAGGTTGGAGACCAGAGGATAGTTAGCTAATTCAGCCAGGTCCAGGGATGACTTCTTGAGGAGTGGCCTCACCACCGCCTCTTTCAAGGCAGCAGGAAAGGCACCCTCTCTCAAAGAAGCATTTGGAGCCAGCCTTGTGTAACCTCCCGGGAGGCCAGTACCAACCAGGAGGGACACAAGTCCAATAAACATGGGGCAGCACTAATCTTACCCAGAACCCTGTCCGCATCCTCTGGAGCCACAGGATCAAACTCCTCCCAGGTAATATTCTCAATATCTATTCTCAATATTTCCTACCCCCGCCTCCTCCCCTGGACTCCTTGACAAATTCCTGGACAAATCTCTGCCTTATATTGCTTTTGCCTTAAGATTCAATAAGATTCAATATTATATAATGCATTATTTTATCCCTCTTTTAAATACAGATGTCACATTCTGTCCAGGAACTGTTAAAATGATTCAAATTCAGAAAAGGTGTTTTTTTAATCCCTATCCTCAGGTAAAGCTTATTGACCTCTATCATTGCCACCTGTATGTTTTTATGATTCTAAAATGAATAGAATAGAATGAATGAGCTGGAAGGGACCTCAGAGGTCTTCTAGTCCAGCCCCCTGCTCAAGCAAGAGATCCCATACTATTTCAGATAAGTGACTGTCTAGACTCTTCTTGACAGGATCCAGTTACTGGTAAATTCTTTGTGTTCTGCCCACTTCCATGGAGGCTGAAGTAACTGGGTGCCAAATATTGACTTTCTTTAATCCATTTTAAATCTTTACCTGAAGAAATCAGATCACATTTGAAAACAGCCTCTTTGAATCTGTCTCAACAATCGGATCAGTCCTCAGACAGTCCCCACAGCATCTCCCTCCATCAGAGGGAGATGCGGTTTTATGCACCTTCTATCTTGAGTTCCTCCAGTCTCCAGCATTGCTCTCACGTTTTCTGGATTTATGACTCATACCTGCCCTTCCCTCATGTTGCTCGTTTCTCTTCTGCTTGAAGCCTTCGATCATTTGCATTCTTGGGCCAACTCTGGGCTTCCCTGTGTGGTCTTCCTTCTTCCATGCCTGGGACCTTCTCCTCTGGCTACTGTGGACCTTTCTTAGGACACCTTCTGGCCAGGAGGTCCTTCTGGAGCTGCCCATCTCATGCCCTGAGGCTCCTTCTGACCTTCAGCCCTCTTACTCACAGTACAGACCATATCTGGCCTTTTACTCACTTTTACTCGTTTTCAAAATGTTTAATATGACCATCGCTGCCCAGAGCCCTTCCTTGAAGATGGAAACATGATAAATACATGCATACATACTTTATTTTTTAGCTGTTAAAAATTTCCCCACTCAATTTTTACATCAGTATACCGTATATTTTACCCCTGAATAAGCAGTCTTCCTTGAAGCATTCTGATTGCACCATTAGTAAATAAAACAATAATAATAGCTATAGAATAGAATAGAATTTATAAATAACTCTACCTTTTCTATTACTTTCTATTGTATCTTTAGAGAATTGTCTATTTTTCTTTACTTGCGTCCCACTTTGACCTTCAAGGTTTCTTACAGCCCCCAACAAGTTGATTGTTTCCTCCCAAGAACAAGCTGCGAGGCTCTTGGGTCAGGGGGCAGCCGCCATGTAAGCCCACCAGGTGCTGATGGCAAGAAAAGACACACTGAAGAGAAACGCTGGGAAGGGGAGAAAAAGGGGAGAAGCCTCATTCTCAGGGTTCTCCCCACACACACAGGCTTCTGATGCCCAACAATTGTATCTGTTGGGACGGCTGTCCCTGCAGGAAACTCTTGGGCCCCGTGGATCAGGCGGCACTCTGCCTTGGCTAGGCACACCAGATTTTCGGGTTTCAGTGGATTTAGGGAGGAAGGCCACCATTGTTATAAATGGGGTAATCCATGTTAGCAAGGGAAGATCCCCTGAAGTGCACGGGTGGCATGGGTGCTTGGGACAGAACGTCCCCATCTGGAATTTGAAGCATTTCATCATTTGTGCATAACACGAGTAGCACACAATACCTTACACTAGTAGTGTCTAACAAGAATGTCAAGATACCACAGTACAATTCTCTGTGTATTAAGGGGTGCAATCCTTGTTAAGGAAATGACAGGCCTTGAAAACCTGGTTTTGCCAACAGGCCTGGGAACCCAGAGTGGGATGGAGCCCATCCAGTGGCTTCTTTGACTGGTTGCTGTTACGGGGGAGGGGGTACAATACAAATAACTTTGTATTGCTTTTTATATGCGATTTTTATCACTGCCCAAAGTCACTGAGAGTGAGTTAGGCAGCCACAAACATTTTCATTCATTCATTCATAAATGCCAATGCAGAACAAAACTTTTTTTGTTGGGCTGTGAGAACCCCCCTTAATGGTGTTTCAAACCTGATTTAACTGTTTGAGCAGTGTTCCCTCGAGGGAAGGCTCCTCTGTGGCGTCTTTGGTGCTCCCTGAGTGGGGGTGTTTTCTTGCCGACACTTCATTACCTGATTAGGTAACATCTTCAGTCCTAGAAGGGAATGAGGTTTGTTTTCTGTTCAGCTTGCCCTGCCAGTGTCAGTGTGGGTGTGGCTTTCTCCCTGGTAATTCCTTGATAAGGCTGTTGTTTATTGTCCAATTGTTTCTCTGGTGTTAATCCCTGCTTATCTGGATGTTGGCTGCTAGAGAGAATATGTTGTGGTCTTTTTATTTCCTTTTCCAGGTTGTTTATCGCCTCTTGAATGGTGTGTAAATATTGTTTACATCTGGGTGCCTCTTAATGGCTGATTTGTCTGAGTGTGAAGCTTCCAGGACTTCCCTAGCATTTTGGATTTAGCTT
Source organism: Masticophis lateralis (assembly GCA_030761175.1). Taxonomy (NCBI): domain Eukaryota; kingdom Metazoa; phylum Chordata; class Lepidosauria; order Squamata; family Colubridae; genus Masticophis; species Masticophis lateralis. The sequence goes on along the minus strand of JAUDYJ010000013.1, from coordinate 19,806,458 downwards.
GGGCTAGAATGCTCACTTTTTCCTTGTTAAAACTAGAGTTTAACCTGTCCATGTATTATGAAATTGAGTGTCCTGACGCAATGTTCATGGATGTGCTCTGCTACTCTTCTGCTAATAGTGGCTGTTACAGTCCTTACTGCATGTTGTAGATGACTACCGTTTCTTCCTCATGGGCTATTGTGTCGTTTGGTTTGTTTAAGATGTTTTGAAGGGCTCCAGTAGGCTTGCGTGCTACAGTGATACTGTGTGATGTTGTGCTGGGTTGGTTGAGATATTTTTGATGTATGGCAGTGTTATCCTTTTCACAGCTTGTGTTGGTTGTGCTGTAGCAGTTTGAGTAGTCGAACCTCTTCGCCACACGGTCTGTGGTCTGGCACAGGACATCACTGGAAAAAAGGACTGGGTTTCACCTAGAGCAATCCTGGAGAAACATCCTTCCTTTCCTTGGTATGCTTGATCTCTACAAAATACACATTTCAGCCTCCAACACAGGCACGGGATGGTGGAGCACCCACTTCTAAGTGGCACCCTCTGCTGTTAGGAGTCTCTGAATAAACTGGATCAGGCCCAAAGGCAGAGTTTGCTTGGTTTGGTACATAAAATTGGAGTCCTTTTGATAGCAGGAGAAACTGATTTAGTCCTCAGTCACCTGCTGACTGAAGGATGGCAATTAAGTCCACATACTGTATTCCTTGAACCCCTTGTCTATTTAAGAGGAGTGCCAAAAGACCACCCTGGGCTGCATTTGCAGAATCACAGAATTGTGGAGTGAGAATTGTGGAAGGGAACCCACGGATCATTCAGTCCAAACCTCTGTCATGGGCAGGAAAGCCATCCGGGGGAGGTGGTTGCCCAGCATCTTAAAATCTTACAGGGATGGAGAACCCATAACCTCCAGAGATAGACCATTCCAGTGTCATGCAGACCTCATCATCAAGAACATTTATGTTTAAATGAAAGTTAGGTCGCTGCAATTTATGCCCTTTATTATGGTCTGGAAAGGGGCTCTTGGCCAGCTTCCCCTTGTGCACCTGGCCACCGAGATCATGTCTCTCCAGGACCCAAGTGCCTTCTTCAGAAGGAAAATCCCACTCTCTTCTGTCCATCCCTCCTGGCAGCTTCCTGGAGCCCCACTCAGCTGGGCTTCTTACCAAAGTCCCTGCCCGCCCTTCACCTGGAGGTCATCTTGGACCTCTCAGCTACGTCTCCCAACCTGTCCTGCCGTCCCTTCCTCTCCCGAGCTTGGCCTGACCGCCACTTTTGTGTCCCCGCGCCAACTCCAGGTGAAGGGCCAAGCTTGGCACAGAACTCCAATCCAATAGGCCGCTCCCGGCGCCCCAAAGCCTCGTCGGGCACAGCTCGGGCGCTCGGCCAGCGCAGGGCGGATGGGACCGGCTGCCGCGCCACCCGCCGCCGACAGGGGCCGCCTCAGGACTGCCGGTGCCCGGGAGGCAGCCTGGCCCACGGGGCAGTCACCCGGCAGGGCGGGGGCGTCGCCCGAGTCGACAGAGGCGGGGCGTGGCGGCGGCCACAGCGCGGAGAACTCCGGCGGTTCGGGCACGGCGTCTGGCAGGTGAGACGCGGGGCCGGCGGAGCCCGTCCTGTCGCCGTCGACGCGCGGCTGTCGTGCTGGGTGGGGGGAGAGGTTCGTCCCGGCCGTTCGCCTTGGGCTCTTTCCTCGGCGGCCAGGCCGGGGGTCCGCGCTGCCCCGTCTGAGAACGGGCTCTACCGCCCCCCCCCTCCCTCCTGCCCGGGGCAACGTCGGGCTGAGCTGGGGCTTCGGCGAATCCTCCTTTGCCGCCGCCACTTCTCCCGCCTACTCCGCCAAGCCGAGCTGCCCCGTCGGAAGAAGCCGGCAGCTGGCACCGTCGGGGCGCGTTCAGCTGCGCAGTCCTGGGCGGCGGGGGAGCAGCCTTCTTCCGGGCCCGAGCGCGGCCGCTCGACGGAGGAGACGTCAGGACCAGCGTGGCTCTGGCTCGGCGCCCCTCTCGTTTAGCTGGCCGTCCCTTGACGGAAGGCTGGGAGAGCTGCGCGACGGAGCCCCCCCCCCCCCCCCCCCGCCGGCTTCGGGCCGCGTCCAAAGCCCCAATCCCTCCCAGCCCTGCCTCCGCCCCCCCCCCCTCCTTTCAGCCCAAAGGCTCTGAGCTGAGTCTTTGGGGCGAAGTGGGGCTGAGCTCCAAGCAGCAGCGGAAAGGTTTCCCTGCCCCCGGAGCCCTCCCTCTTCTGAAGCTGCTTGGGAAGCCCAGCAGAGGCCCTGGGAGGGATTGTGCCCGCCCCAGAGACACATATTGGCTGAAGCCATCGGAGGGAAGAGTCTCCTCCAGATAGTTTTCTCTTCCTTTGTCTCCCTCAGGACAGGCACCACCAGCAACATGGCTCCTGCGGAGAAGATCAAGGCCAAGATCAAGAAGACGTTGCCCGTGACGGGCCCCCAGGCCCCCACCCTGAAGGAACTGATGCACTGGTACTGCATGAACACCAACACCCATGGCTGCCGGCGCATCGTGGTCTCCCGGGGACGTCTACGCCGCTTCCTCTGGATCATCCTGACCTTGACGGCAGTGGGGCTGATCCTATGGTACTGTGCCCAGTTGGTCATCAACTACTACACAGCCTCTGTCTCCGTCACAGTGCAGTTCCAGAAGCTGCGCTTCCCAGCCGTGACCATCTGCAACATCAACCCTTACAAGTAGGTGCTTGTCGGTTGGCAGGAATCTGCAGCAGGGGACAGAAAAGACAACCGGGCAGGAGGGGGGAACAAACCTTTCCTCGGCTCCTTCTTTTGTGCAGATACAGTGCCATAAAAGAGCACCTCGCAGAACTGGACAGGGAGACCATGTCAGTCCTGGAGTCCTTGTATAACTTCTCAGGAGCAGGAAGCAAGCCACGGGAACGCCGTGATGCAGACAAGCATCACCCCGAGAAGAGCAAATTTCTCAGGAAGTTTCCCCTGATGAATCTGGACAGCCTCCGTGCCAAGCCCACCGTCAATGTCTCCGCTGGATACAAGCGGCGGATGAGTGCCAGAATCATCTCAGGCAGCTCCAGCATAGTCAACGTTAGAAGCCCCCGGGACGTTGTGGGCTTCCAGCTGGTCAGTGCTTCTTCCAGGAAAGCTGGGGTCTTTCCAGGGGTGCCTTTCTGGGATTGGAATTAGCGGCACTGCTTGTGGCAAGGGGGAGGCCCACCCCTTGGCTCTGGCATGAGCCATGCTCCCACAGAGGGCCAAGAGGGAGAGGAAGGGGGCCTCCCATGCACAAAGTGGTGATTCCGACAGCTCAGCTTTGAAAAGTTTTCCAAAGTGCAGCGATTCGGCCTGCATTGCTTCTCTAGCCTGTTGCGTTTCTTGCAGTGTGACACCAGCAACAAGAGCGACTGCACTGTGTATACCTTCAGCTCAGGCGTCAATGCCATCCAGGAGTGGTACAAGCTGCACTACATGAACATCATGGCTCAGATCGATGCGGAGGAGAAGGAGAGGATGAGCTACTCAGCAGAGGAGCTGATGCTGAGCTGCTTGTTTGACGGGGACTCCTGTGATGCCAGGTCGGCTGTGGGCAAAGGGAAGGCAAGAACGGGCACCTAGGCAGCTCCTGGTTCACCCAAGAGAGAGAGAGACGGGGGAGGGCATGCCAGTCTCTGCCAGCTCAGAGGGAAGGGCCAACTCACACAAGGGCTACATTGGCACTGCCAGCTTAGCCTGCAGGCTGAACTCGGTTTCAGGATCTGCACTGAGCAGGCACCACATTCACTCCACCAACTAAGTGGCAGAAAAACTCCAGCCAGACTTGGCCTGTGTTTGTAACTGACCCAGTTAAGCTCTCTGCCTTTCAGTCTCAGCTCCCCATTTGGAAAATAAGGAAATAAGAAGGAGAGCAACCCCGTCACAAAGTCAAATTCCTGTTCTTGTCCATCCAGGCAGTAGAAACATGATGTTTCTCACACCTGTTTTTAGTTTGGGGAAGTGTGTGCATCATACTCTTAATAAAATGTTTCCTATATGGCCTCTCTCAGGAACTTCACTTCCTTCCACCATCCTCTCCATGGAAATTGCTACACCTTCAACAGTGGGCAAGAGGGGAAGATCCTGACCACGTCCACAGGAGGCAGCGAGAATGGTGAGAGCCGCAGGGGCTGCGGAGAGGTTGGTGCTGGGCAAAAGAGAAGAGAGCAAGCTGGGCTCTTTGCCAGCCACTGGCGTTTTTTCTGACTTGCTTATTTGTGGCTTCATTTGGTGTGGCTTGTGTCCTGCTTGCTTCTGTCCTTCTCGTGGCCCCTCCGTCTTTTCACCTGGAGTGGCCTTCTGTGAACTCCAAGGCTCCGCCCACCATTCCTTTTCACCTGGCCTTTTCAAGAGCAGTCAAGGTTCTGCTTTTGCAATGTGTCCTCCCCCGCCCTGTAAAGCCAGCCTCTCTGTCCAGGACAGGTCAGGAAACCGTTGAGTTCCTACTTCCCAGACTCCTGCCAAAGAAGACACCCCAAGCAGAAGCCACCAGCCCCCCAGGGGCAACGGAGAGCGGAATTTACTCAGAATAAGCAGAAGGGAACTTCCCTAGAAGAAGGGACGATCAGCTCCTCGGAAGCAGGAAGTTGGGTAGCCCCTCTATAACAGGACCACTTGGGTCCCTCTTGGAGTCGTCACTGGTTGACACACACACACACACACACACACATACACACACACACACCCGATTTCACCAGGCAAAGTTTAGCCTTTAGAGCAACAGTGGCTTCTTTGTTGCTGGACAGCAGCCATCTTAACAGAGGACCAAAACCTCTTCTCCTCCAGAGGCATGAGATTTTTTGCACATCGGGACTGGACTGCTCTTGTTCCGGTACCGGTTTCCCCAAAATAAGGCATCCCCTGATAATAAGCCCAATCGGGCTTTTGAGCACATGGCAATGAGGCCAAGTGCTTATTTCAGGGTTCAAAAAAATATAAGACAGGGTCTTATTTTCGGGGTATTCTTTCCACACCAGGCTGTCATCTCGAATGGGTTGTGCAGCTGGCCAAGGCTGCATCGATCCAAGGCCCAAGGCCTCCTGGCTGGCTTGCCTGGCTGGTGACCATTTTGGCAGCCTGGTTCTTAGCCGTGTTAATCATGCCTCACCATTATCATGGCCACAGCCAGGGGTGAAATGCTCCTGGATTGGACTGGATCGCCTGGTCCAGTAGCGATTTTAACCGTTGGTTCGGCGATCTGGTAGTGATGGCAGAGCAAAGCTCCGCCCACTCGCCCAGGTGTCATTACTTTCTAGTTTTAACCAGGAAGTAATATGCTTTTTACCTTCTGTGCATGCACAGAAGGTTTTGTGCATGCACAGAAGGTTTTGTGCATGCACAGAAGGTCTGCGTGCACATGTGACGTGCATGGCACGTGTGCTTCTGAACTGGTAAGGAAGGTAAGTAGATTTCACCCCAGACCACAGCTAATTAATCTAATCCCTGATTCTTGATACCTAGTACTCGCTACTCATTTGGTCTTGTTGTTCATACAAACCCCTTTAATATCCACCCTTCTGAAGGAGGCTGCTGAGGAACAGAGACTTGTGGTCCATTTGCTATCTCGGAGTGGCCCTTGAGGCTTCTTGGGATTTCTGGTCCTTTACACCCACATCCTGCTCTGCTGCTGCCTCTCGTAGTTACCTGGCCTATTTTTCATCTGGCATCTTTCATTCTAAGCTGCATCCTGCTTCTACCTCTGGGCCATCCGAGGCACTGTGCAGATGCTCCTTATAGTTTATGAAACTTCCAGGCGCATCTCCAGTGTCTGATGCCCGGGGTGCCCAGCAGCCAGCAGTTCCTATGAGACTTTTGTGCCAGGAGCTCTTTCTGCTGCTTCTGCTGGTCCTTTTCTTTAGGAAGTCTTAAGTCCTTCAACTCCTCCTTTTCCTCATCTCTTCTGTTTTATCTCCTGATGTCAACAATGGCAAGCAAAGTCCAGGGTCTCTTGCAGAAGATATAAAGGGATTCACTAGCCTGAACACTTAATGATAGTCATAGGGAAACAGTCAATATAAATCATAAGGATACAAGCAACAAGGTTACAGTCATACAGTCATAAGTGGGAGGAGATGGGTGATAGGAACGATGAGATGATTAATAGTAATGTAGACTTAGTAACTAGTTTGACAGTGTTGAGGGAATTATTTGTTTAGCAGAGTGATGGCGTTCGGGAAAAACTGTTCTTGTGTCTAGTTGTTCTGGTGTGCAGTGCTCTATAGTGTCATTTTGAGGGTCAGAGTTGAAACAGTTTATGTCCAGGATGTGAGGGGTCTGTAAATATTTTCACAGCCCTCTTTTTGACTAGTGCAATATACAGGTCCTCAGTGGAAGGCAGGTTGATAGTAATTGTTTTTCCTGCAGTTCTAATTATCCTCTGAAGTCTGCGTCTGTCTTGTTGGGTTGCAGAACCAAACCAGACAGTTATAGAGGTGCAGATGACAGACTCAATAATTCCTCTGTAGAACTGGATCAGCAGCTCTTTGGGCAGTTTGAGCTTTCTGAGTTGGCGCAGAAAGAACATTCTTTGTTGTGCTTTTTTGATGACATTTTTGATGTTAGGTGTCCATTTTAGATTGTGAGATATGGTAGAACCTAGAAATTTGAAGGTCTCTACTGTTGATATTGTGTTGTCCAGTATTGTAAGAGGTGGTAGTATGGGAGGGTTTCTCTTAAAGTCTACCACCATTTTTACGGTTTTGAGTGTGTTCAGTTCCAGATTGTTCCGGTCGCACCACAAGGCTAATTGTTCAACCTCCCGTCTGTATGCGGATTCATCATTGTCTCAAATGAGACTGATCACTGTTGTGTCATCTGCAAACTTCAGTAGTTTAACAGATGGATCATTTGAGATGCAGTCATTGGTATACAGAGAGAAGAGAAGTGGAGAGAGCACACAGCCTTCTTTTCTGCTTGGGATCAGGAGGTTGTGATTTTGATCCTAGGTAGAGGCCTCCAGCTTGGGCAGGGGTTAGACTCGATGATCTGCAAGGTCCCTTCCAACTCTTAATCTGTTCAATCCAATTCTTTGCGCAGAATAGCAGAGCAGAAGTTCTTCCCTGATCTGATCTACAGCAGCTCAGAGTCCGTGGCTGCTCCCATCAGTGGAAGGGCTTGTTCAGGGAAGCCCAACTGGTGGGAGGAAAAGCGGTGGATATGTGCTCAATGAGAAGAAGGGAAACACAGTTATTGACTGTCAAGCCTGAACTTCTCCCTTCCTTGACTCTCGTTTAGGAATTCCTCAACATGTGGCAGAATGCTGTTTCTGATCAGGAGATGCACATTGTGGCCTTGTCTTCTTTTGAGATAAAGCCAGTGTCCCTTTCTCTGGAAAGGGTTTGTTGCCACTCACCCCACCCCTTGTAGAGGAGTTATTTGCAGCATGAGTGTCACAGTTAGGGCACCAGGCTAGAAATCAGGAGAGGGTGAGTTTTTCCCCTGCCTTTCTGCAGCTGGGTCATCTTGGGCCAGCCACTTTCTCTCAGTCCCAATTATTCAGAAATAACTTCTGAAAAACCTGGCGAAGAAAACTGCAGGGACTTGTCCAGGCAGCCCCTGAGAATCAGACAGGATGGAACAGAAGAGGGGAAAAAACTCCCAGCACACATTTACACAGAAGACTGATATTACCACTGACCTAGAAGCATGTTCCCAACCTGCCTCCCCCTCTTTGCTCCTGCTCATTCTACCTGCAGGGCCTCAGGTTGCTCCTACTTCTCTGCCCAGGGCTGCAGGTGATCCTGTACATAGAAGAAGCTGACTACAACCCCTTCCTGGTGACCTCCACGGGCGCCAAGATTGTGATCCACGATCAGGACGAATACCCCTTCATTGAAGACATTGGCACTGAGATAGAGACGGCCACGGCCACCTCCATCGGGATGCACTTTGTGAGTGGCACCCACGCAGGGTCTCTGGCCCAGGAAGCGGGACAGACTCCCCCAGTTGGGAGCCTCTTTGGGAAATGGGGCTTTTGCACATTCTTTGCCCTGCTCGGCTCAAAGCTGCATCTCCTGGGCAGGTCAGAAAGGCTCCTTGCAGCAGTGGCACACTTGGCGGCAGGGTGTTCCCCTGGTGGTCCCAAGCCCCCTCCCCTGGGTTCCCTCAAGTGTTTCCCCAACAGAGTTCTTCGTCTCGCTGCAGACCACATCCCACCGCCTCAGCCAGCCATACAGCAACTGCACGGAGGACGGAGCTGATGTTCCTGTGCAAAACCTCTACAACAAAAGCTACTCATTGCAGGTGAGTCCATCTTGACCACCTCTGGCCACGGCCTTCTCTGCAGCTGCCCTTGAAGTGGGACTTCTCAGAGCTAGCCCCACCCAGCAAGTGCCCTGGGTCTTCCCTTCCCAGCGGTTCAGGAAATCGAGGCTGCCTCCTTTGGGCATCAGCCCAGCCCAGGGGCAACTGTGACCTACTTCAATGGCTGCAAGGCCCATTGACCCTCCAAGCAGCAAAGCAGGCTGTGCCTTGAGCCCCTGTGGGCCCTCCCTCCCACCCACCCACCCACAGCTGCTAGGGATTATGAGGAAGAAGACCATGGTGCTCATCTCACCAGATTTCACCAGTGCTTGATTTCTCCCTTCCCCCATGCAGATCTGCCTGCATTCCTGCTTCCAGAATTCAATGGTGAAAACCTGCGGATGTGCTCAGTACGCTCAGCCCCTGCCTGCCGGAGCCGAATTCTGCAACTATAAAAAATACCCCAATTGGAGTAAGTCCCCCTGGGAGGTTAGAGGTGAACTGTGGGAATCTGGCTTTAGAGCAGAGTTCTCAACCTCGGACACTTTAAGGCGCATGGACTTCGACTTCCAGAATTCCCCAGCTGAAGCCCACTTCTCTTAAAGCGGCTGAGGTGGTGAAAGGCTGCCTTGGGGTCTCCTGAGGTCCCTTGAAAGTGGCAGCCAAGCTCTTCCCGTTTCCTGGAGCTACGTCTGGTTTGCCCACCTCCGCTTCTCCTTCCCTGCCAAAGCTTTGAAAAGGCAGCTCTGAGATACCCCTGTCCTGTCAGAGACAAGTCTCTTCCCGCCCTTTCTCAGGCTCCCCCCAAGATGCTTTCTCCGCCGGGGCCCAGGTGAAGCTTTGGCCCCCTCCCTCTCTCCCCCCTCCTTCCTGTTCCCCTGCAGTGTACTGCTACTATAAGCTGCACGAACAGTTTGTGAAAGAGCAGCTGGGCTGCCAGCAAATCTGCAGAGAAGCTTGCAAGTAAGTCCTTGCTGGAAGCCCCCCATTCAGGCCCAGTGGAGCCCCCAGGGTTGTGTCCACACAGGGCCTGTTCCAGCCTAAAAATTCCCCAACGTGTCGGGTTGGGAATAATTAGAGTCACTTCTAGCACTGCTCGGAGCACTTTAAACACCTGTGCTTTTAAGCACTGTACCAGGTGGATGTGCTCAGCAGGGAGTGTGTAAAAACGGGAGGGGGCTGGAAGGCATTGCCCTGCATCTGGAGCCCCCTTGCTCCCAGCTCCACAGTTGCTGCCTCTCTCCGCAGATTGAAAGAGTGGACTCTCACGACCAGCCTGGCCCAGTGGCCATCCAGCGTGTCCGAGGCAAGTTCCTGCTCAGCTGAGGGATGCCCACTGGGTACCACCCTTCCACATTCAGTGACAGCTCAAGTGGCATTTGGCGCCCCCAGCCCAGTTGGCTTCTAACCGGGCCAAGTGGGTGCAGGAAAGAGGAGGTTGTGCCACAAGCACCATCTTGCCAGCCTCCTTCTTCAGAGGGTGGAAACGGGGTTGGGGCCTGCCGGGACAGATGTCTCCATTGCCCACCCCAGGCTGGGAGTGACCATTCTGAGGAGACCAACCCAGGAGAGGGCACAGGCACTGCCTCTGGGATCTTGAGAGGAGCCAAGTCTGGGGGTGGGAGAACCACGCAAATACATCTCACTAACCTTCCGCCTCCCGCTTCCTCCCCCTTGGCAGGAGTGGATCCTTCGTGTTCTCTCTTGGGACAAAGGCCTAAATGGCCACAAGACGTTAAACAAGTAAGTTTCCCGCTGCCTCTTTAACTGTCAGAACCCACTGGCCCTCAGGCCATTCCTGCAGCTGGGCTCCTCGTTGGCTGTTCCTCTTACTGCTCCCAATCCTCACTTCTTCCCTCTGTCCCTCCCTTCTTCCTTCCCAGGACAGACCTGGCAAATCTGGTGGTGTTCTACAAAGATCTGAATGAGAGGTTCATCACCGAAAACCCAGCCAACAATGTAAGTTCTCCCTTTTGACTAAGTTCCAGGCTGCTCTGCTTTGTGGGACCCAATTCCCTCCAGAACCTGGATCCCCTCCCGGCTGGCCCTCCTTGAGTGAGGCAGGGCAGGGCATCCAATCCATCTGCCCTCCGAGCAACAGGCATCTCCCAGCTGTGGCAGTGGGACCAAGGGCCTTGGCACCACCTGGATCTGCCTCAGGAGTTAGGGGCAAGTCTGTCCGCCCTTCTCAGCCAGGATCTGGGTGGTCACCCTCTGGTGACCACGGGAGTCACACTCACATCCCTCCCCCAGATTGTCCTGCTCCTGTCCAACTTCGGGGGCCAGCTGGGGCTGTGGATGAGCTGCTCGGTGGTCTGTGTCATTGAGATTGTGGAAGTCTTCTTCCTGGACACGCTCTGCATTGTCCTGCGCCACCAGTGGCAGAAGGCCAAGCGGTGGTGGAAGGGCCACTCAAGCGCCCAGGACCAAGAAGAGGCCGATGGGGCCCCCCCAACCAGCCCAGAGCAAGGGTATCACAACGCAGCCTGCGCCCAGGATGACGATGACCCCCCCACCTTCAACACGGCCATGCGGCTGTCCCCACCCCAAACGCCCCCACCCAACTACAACACTCTGCAACACATCAGGCCCTTTTCGGAGCAGCTGGAGGACACCCTGGAGGTCAGAGCCCAGTGAGGCCAGCGGTCTCCACAGAAAGCCCCGGGATGTGGGGTGCCGCTGGAGGCCTGAAGCTGCACATCAGCAACACAGCGATTCCCTGTGCAAGAGACTCCATCGGGTGTGTGCTCCCCCTTCATCTCTGCCCTTGTGGGGAGGCCTGCTGTTACCACGTGTGAGGATGGCAGACAGGACACTCAGGCAAAGTGGCACCCATTCTGTGGCCTTGAGCTCTGGACAGGAGCTGTCTTTCTCAGTTGGGCAGCCCTACTGGTGGCCAAACTGCTCCATCCTGGAGGCCAGGGAGTGATCCAGGAGAGCTCCAGGCACCTCTGCGGGGCAGCCAAGCTGTAAGCATCTAAGGCTGGCTCATTGGCTGTGGGAGGGAAGGCCACTTCCTGAGGTAGGGAGCAGTTGCTGACCATAAGGCGTCTGCCCGACCGGCTATATTTCGGCTAGTCCTGGAAACCTGCACAGGCCAGCTGCAGTCAGAAGGAGAAATCTCCTGCCCCTCCCTGGAAGGCACCTCCTGCAGCAGCCCCCAAGCCCTGCGACTGTTGGGAAGATGCGGAGCGGAAGCCAGAGGGACATGAGGGGCCGATTCCTGCGCAGCCAACACCCCTCATGTGCCTCAACAGCTGCCACTGCCGAGGAGGGCAGCTGAGGCTGAAGGCTAATAAATTTGTCTTTGACGGAGCAGTGCATGTGGCTCTCTGATCCTTCTACAGAGAATTGGAGTGGGGGAGGAATTCACCATCCCCTCCTGATCCAGCAGGGTCCTCCCTTCTGTCAGAGCTTCTGTGGTGTTCACCTTCCCAAGGGGGTGGGGTCCCAGGGAAATGTGCACCTCACCCCAAAGGGCTTCTCCTTTTGCAGAGGGTGATGCTTTGGGTCACCTTTATGGCTATGGAGACAAGCAACAATGTCCAGGCTGGGAGGGAGGGGCCAGGCAAGGGGAGGCTGCCCCCTGGCCTCAGCAGTTCCCTGGTCATCTGCTTTACTGGACCACAGGAGCCTCTCGTATGTACCAGCCATTCTGCCCCCACTCCCCCACCCCAGCATTGAAGGCGGGTGCTTCAGGGTGCTTGGTGCTTCCCTTCCTGTCAAAAGGGCTGAACCTCACATGAGGATTTGCTTCTCCCACACAGACCCACAGCAGCCCCCTTGGCAAATCACAAAGACTCGGAAGGACAATCCTTGCACAATGTTGTAATTCCACAGAAACCACAATGATACATTTACATTTGATGGAAGCTCAGAGGTCATGGACATTGCAAGATCCACCATTGCAATCTTTCTGACACACACACAAACACACCTGCGCGCACACACACACACACACACATACGGCCCCTGCAGATGCCCCTGCCCCTCCCCCTCCCCCAGATATCTCAGAAAGAGCCATCAGCTCTGAAAGATGCACCCACCGCCAGTATCCTCTTCAACGCTTCCACATAAATCCTGCTCGGGCTGCCAATAGATTCAGAATCCAGCTCAATGCCTTCTGGATCAAGTTGGCAAGGAGTGAGATCCTTTCTCCTGGTCCTTGGTCTCTGGTGTTGATCATTTTCTGTTTAATGCACCAGACCATCACACAGTCGTGAGTTGCTAAGCTGTCCGAAACAGAAATGACCCAAACTTTGATGGCAACAAAGTTTGTGTTGTGCCCACTTGATGGCATTTGTCATGGCCTGGGGAGGTGAATTCCTGAGAGAGGCATAAAAAGCCATGGCTGCCCATCTTGAAGGAAGGAATTGTGCCCAAACTTCACCAGTGAAAGTTGTGCCCAAGGCAGAAAGAGCAGCTTCCTCTCCCAAGGCCAGCTTCCCCTTGCCAAGTGCTGAGGAGGGTCTGGTGGGCCTGGACACTCCCCAGCTGCCAGCAGCCACTTGTGGCAAAAGCTCATGGGAAGCAGCCTCAGGGGTTCCCCCATCCAGGGGGAGGGGCTCCCCTTTTTTGCTGCCAGCCAAACGTTGAGGGACTCATCCCTGCTGCAAAGCAAGAAGAGCCCAAGCTCCACGGAGCTCCCACCTCGCCACATTTTCCCACCAAATTTCTACTTCGAGAAAGGCAGCCCTTGGCACTCACTGACCCCTCCATTGCTGCCCCCCTTAATTAAGTCTCTTCTGTAAATCAAAGGGAGATCCCCGCAGAACAGATCCGCCAGGTCCGGGCCCTTGGGGGCCGGGCAAGGCACCACCCAGCCCTTGGGACACCTTAAGGTCCTTTGGGAAAGATTGGCTGGCAGCACCAGTGCCTTCTAGTAAATAGTATTTCAGGCTGCAATACCTGTTTTGTCCTCCTTGTCCTGGGTGTTTCTGCCTGTTTTGTCTTCTTAATTTCCAGCTATCCCAGGGGTTGAAGGGCAGAGCTCTGCACCCAAAGTTGTGCTGGGGGGAGGGGAGGCGTGAAGGGGTGGGGTGGGAGAAAGAAGAAACTGATCAAGCTTTTCTGCAGAGGCACTGATGATGTTACCTAATTGGATGATGAAACGTCTGCAAGAAAACAGCCAAGCTCTGAGGCCACCAAGGACCCCTTTTTCTACCCCGAGTAGCAGCGCATCTCCATTTCCAGCCAGGGGACAGAAAGCTCCTGGAGTGGCCTTCGCTTCCCCCACCAGGACATGATCTCATGGTGGTTTCCTCCTGGGCAAAGGCATGACTGCCATGGTGGCCACCAGCAGTTTCTGGACAACAGGCCCACTCCGCCCAGGACATGGGAACGTCCCACCGACTCTTCCTCCTAGATGCAGCCTGCAGCCAAGGTGACCTGATTGCTCATCTCTGTAGCGGCCACCTTGAGAAATCCTCAGGACGTGAGTCAGTCCTGACTGTGCTGGTCTTCTCTGCAGGGATTGTCTCCCAAGACTGAGAAAGGGCGGGGAACCCGAGTGTTGGGTCTGGCATTGGGGAGGGCAGAGGGAGCTGGAAGTAGCCCAGAGAACTGGAGGCAGGAGGAGAAAAGCAAGGGCACTTCTGCACGTGACAGGATGAGGCCATCCTAGCTCCCCCCAGGCCTGGCAGCAAAATCACACAAGGCGATCTGAGGGGGTCTATCAGTCAGAGACCAGGAGGCAGTTCCTGGGACAGGTGATGGCCCCCTTCGCCACAAGGCCCACTTGGACCAGAGAAAGGGCAGCGTGCCCTCCTCTTCCAGGGCTAAATATCCCAATCAAAGAGTTACACCCGTTGACAAAGCCAGGCCTGTGGCTTTGAATTCATTCAGTTGGTCCTCAAGGAGCCTCAGGAAGGGAAGCCATCTGTGCCCTGCTGGGGGATGCAGCTTCCAGTGGCCTGCATTTGCTGGATCCCCAGGAGCCGAGATGTGCCATCTGACTACCTACTGCAGGTGACATTAGGAGCTGACCCTGACTGGGCCAGTTGGGAGAAGTTCCAAGATATTTCTCCAAGCCACTAGCATGGCTGCAGACGGAATTTGGATGGGACAGGCAAATGAACCATCCTGACCTTGGACTGGTCTAACAGGTCATTTTGAGTGTTAAGCATAAATGCACAGGATCATCAGTATAGCCTCTGGCTTGGGAAAGCCAAACACATGGAGCACCTTTTTATGGGCCAGGGGCCAGGAAATGCTTGCCAGGCCCTCTTCTTTTCACTGGGTTTGTCTAGTCTGGTGAAAAGAAGGACTAGGGGTGACATGATAAAAATGTTCCAATACTTGAGGGGCTGCCACGAAGAAGAGGGGGGTCAACCTATTTTCCAAAGAACCAGAAGGCAAGGGAAGAAGCAATGAGTGGAAACTGAAGAAAGAGAGAAACAATCTAGAACTAAGGAGAAAACTCCTGACAGTGAGAAGAATTAACCAACGGAATAGAGTGCCTTCAGAAATTGTGGGTGCGCCAACACTGGAGGCTTTTAAGAAGGGACTGTAAAAAAATGGCACAGGGTCTCCTGCTTGAACAAGGAGTTGGACTAGAAGACCTCCAAGATTCCTTCCAACTCTGCTCTGTTATTCTGTTTGATGCTTCTTTCCCATAGATTTTATGCATTCCACCAAATGAAAGAGGCACCATTTCCACCAGCTCTGGGTCCCTTCTGATATCTGCCCTCCATATCAGCGAGCTGTTTCCCATCAGTTCACTCAGGTCAGCTCAAGGGTGATGCCACTTCCTTACTTCAGCTTCCCAAGCTGCCTAATCCTACTTCCCTCAGCCCCAAGGTGGAAGGGCATCAAGCAGTGCTGGGAAGTCCTGGCAGTGAAGCAGAGGCTGCTCCTCTAGGCTGGTCTGAGGTTTTGCTCCAGGAGCTTTTCCCCACTTTCCCCCAATCATGGTGAAAACCTGGCCTGGCACCCTTTTTTCTGCCATGGCATTGCCTTCTCCTCTTTGGCAGCTAAGAGCAGATTGCCCTGCACCCTGAAGCCCAGAGTAGCTACAAGGGCAGAGCTGCTCTTCTGCTCTCCATCACCCTTTCCAGAAGAGGCAGACTTGGGCAAGCAGCAGCCAGCAGGTCAGAGAGGCCCTTCTGGGTCATGTCCAGCTGATGAGGAACCTCTTCCAGCCCTTAACCATCTAGTCAGCCACCTCCCTAAATGGACACTCAGTTGATAGACTGCTCCCTCCATGATTTAATGGTGTGGCCCTTCTTGGTTTGACACAAGGCTGAATGAGTGGCATTACAGGCGTGGCCCCTGCCATCAGCAGGGGCCTTCCCTCCCCAAATAGGGACCCCAACATTTGTTGCCTCCAGGGAGGAGAGAGAGAGAGGAAAAGGGAGACACGCTGACTAGACTTCCTGCTTGTGACTCCACTCGCTTTGTGAGTCCTTTTCAAAGTTAGTTTTGAAATGTTTGTGCAACTCCCTTAGCTTGGGCAGGCTTTGTGAGAGATGCGCATCAGCCTCCCTGTCCTGGAGAGTCTGTGATGAGCTGGGAAAACGGAGGAGGAAGTTTGTCATGTGCTGCCTACAAATAGCTCAGCCTGAGCTGCAAACACAGCTGCCTGTCACTCCACCATTGTATTTGATGTAATTAAAACTTGTGTTATGGAAACATTCCTATATCGCTCTTAGCTTATTCAGACATTGTTGATCAGATTTACTGATAGCATTTAAAAGGTTTCCAGCAGCTGGTTATTCACACGAATAATTCTAAAATGCAATACAAAATTTTGACCCCTTGTCGTGAGGGGAGTTGTGGGGGGGCATCAGACACACCTCCGAACAAGCTGCAGCCTTTTTTCCCCAAGTTTTCTCAGGCTGGAAAGAAAAGCAACTCTGAAAGCAGCAGTGTTAACAGCTTTCCTCTTTATTTTTTAAAATTCCAGGAATCTGACACCACTGTGGAGCCCGAGGATTCATATTGGATAAATTGCACAGATAAATAACATGGAATCAGGTGGGGCCGAGAGCCCGTGCATCACAGGGTGTTGCTGGCACACTGGTACTCCAGGCCATGCAGAGGGGTCCATTAAGGCTGCCCCAACCTGTTCAGTCTGGCAAGGCTGGCACACACTGGGTTTCATCAATTAAAGAATGCCACCTATCAGGACCCTGGAAGTGCCCCTTCTCTGTCGCAGCCTCTGCCCTCTGGAATGAGGTTCCCCCTGGAAGATTTGAAGCCCCCCCACTCCCCCGTGGGTATTTGATAAAGACGGGGCTCTTCGGCCAGGCCTTCGGAGAAGATGACAGATGCTCCTTCTTCCTTTCCATTCCCCTCTGGGTTTATTTTTTCCCCATTGTTGTTCCTTTGTTTTATGTGTTTGTGTGTGTGTGTATGTGTATATAAAAAAAGAATAACAAAATAACAGAGTGGAAGGGACGCTGGAGATCTTCTAGTCAATCCCCCTACTCAAGCAGGAAACCCTATGCCATTTCAGACAAATGGTTGTCCAATCTCTTCTTAAAAACATCCGAATATATTTCAGTCTGTCTCAATATATACTTTGCAACATTTAACCTCCCAGGCTGTCTGTCCCAAATGTTTGCCAGTCTAACCCCTGAGCCCCCCAGCTGGTAGGAGGTGGGCAATGGGGTGGGCCTCTCAATCAGGGCTGCCACTTTGCACAAAAGAGCCTGAGCAAGCCTTGGGAAATGATGGACTTGGCATCCTGGCGGCCAGTTGGGCTAGGCGTGATCCTGCAGTTCTTGCCATTCACAGGGATGCTACACACTGCATGGCATAGCGTGGTCTGCACTGTGACCATATCTCTAAACAATTTATCTAAAAGCTTCAATGGCCAAGGCCAAAAATGGGTGGTGGCCAGCATCTGTGGGTCCATCTGGTGGCAATTATGGTGTGTGAATGTGAAGGGAGACAGTTGTAAAGTGTGTGAATTGACCAATGGAAGGGAAAGAGAAACACAGTCATGTGCCTCTGAGTCTAAGAGAAAGGAAAGGATGCAACAGAGCAGAGAGTGGTTTCATCTTCGCACCAGAAGTGATGAATAATGCTGTGAAGGATTCAAATTCAAAGGCCGGCAGACCTGAGCCAGGCAAGGGAGGACAATGGGAGGGACATTTTAATTGCTGTCTTGTTCTCTTGCCTAATGCAGAGACGGAGGGACCTGTTCTCAAATGGCCTGCAAAGGATGGGCCATGTTTCCTCCTGAGCTCCTGTATCAGCTACAAGCACAGGCTGTTCGTGCTCCTGGAACAACTGAAAGAACCAGAGACAAAACTTTCTAACAATGTTGAGAAGAGCCTGGAGCTTCGGGTCTCTTCTTTGACGATACTCCCGGCCTCCTGAATGTTTCTGTTCTTCTCAGGAACCGGGAGGCAAAAAGGCCTGTGCTTAAAAAGAGGCTTGCCCGAGTGCCTAACAACAATGGGAGACGGGCTCTGCAGCTAATCCCACTCCTCACAGGCAGGAAAGCCTGACTTCCCGTTTATTTGGGGAATACCGACCCCATGAAATACCTGCAGTGGTTTCCATGGTTGCTATTCCTCTGGGATAAGGTGTACAACCTTTCTGAGGGAAGATCTCAAAAAACCAGAAGTGGGCAGCCCTGAAACCAGGCTGCTGGATGGGGGAGGCCCCACTCTCAGGTGTCACAGGCAGAGTTCTCAGCTGGACATCTGGCCAAGAGGTTGCTCAGTAAAGCTGGGCTCAAAGGTTCAAGCACTGGATATCAGCTGGCAATGCCGCCTCTTAGACTCTCTCCTGTCTCAGAAAGCGGCTCTTCCAGTCCCTTCAAGGGAGAGCCTTCCCCTACGCCAAACTGTCCCCTGTGGCACCCCCTGCCTTTTCCTGCAGGGATCAGCATTTCTCCAGAAGAGTCGAGGGCTTCAAGCCCCCTCCCCAAATCCAATTACCTACACTGGATTAATGCTGGCACAAATATTTTTTTAGTACTAGGGGAAAAAAAAAAGGATCCAGAAAAGCTCCTCCTTATGGCTTCCTTTGAAAAAAAGCCCTGTCAGACTTACGCACTCCCCGGCTTGGTTTTTGGAGAAGGAAGAAGGCGCAGGATAGAAAGTCTATGACTAAGGAAGGCAGCTTAGCAGAAAAGAGATGCTAAGAAGAATCAAGCTGTAATTGAACTCCCCAAATTAACCTAAAAGCTTTATGGGCTGGGAAGCTCCCCAAGAGCCTCCATCCCCTCTGAAAAAGCAGCCCCACCTCTCCTCTAAACCTGCTCAACCTGAGGCGCAGGCAGGCCCGGGAAGGGAGGTGCAGCAGTTGGCAGAAAAGGAAGTGAAGCTCAGCTGAAGCCACAGGCAAAGGTGGGGTTTCCTCTGGGCCCTCCCTTGGTGACATCCGCAGTTGAAATGGATCAAAGGTGCTGCGACGTGGGGAGAGGCCAGGATCACGCTCTGCAGTGCCAGCCCTCGACGGCAGGGCCGGCCCTTTGCCAGCCACCGCGTGGCTGATCCAGGTTGCACTCTTCAATCCAGCCAGCTGAGTCTCCTGACTTCGGTTCACAGCAAATCCTGGTTTCTCTACTTCTGTGCTGCTGGAAAGGCATTATGGGGACCACCTGAGCCGGTGCAGTGGTTAGAGTGCAGCATTGCGGGCTGACTCTGCTCACTGCCAGGAGTTTGATCCTGGCTGGCTCAAGGTTGACTCAGCCTTCCATACTTCCGAGGTCGGTAAAATGAGGGCCCAGACTGTGGGGAGCAATAGTAAACATTTGTAAACCACTGAGCAGACTGTAAAGCCCTATGGAGCAGTATATAAGTTTCAGTGCTATTGCTATTGCTCTCTATGACTCCTGTAAAACCTTTGTGACTCCCTCAGAGAAGGGCCTTCATGATCCTTGGCCCAGCAGGAGGGCTGTGCCAGGGCCTTGCAATACCATTGTGGGCAGCTGCCGAGGGCAAAGGAGGCTGGAAAAGATGGTGGAGCTCCAGCTGACTCTCAGCACAGGAGCCTCTGGGGAACAAAAGAGCTGTGATGGGCAGCCCAGTCTGTGTCCAGGGCAGAAATGGATAAGTATGTGCCAGGATCTTTATCTTGCCACGTCCCAGAATGTTGCCTTCCTCCTCCTCCTCCTCCTCCTCCAGCCGGGTCTAGCGCGATTTGCCCTGAGGGCCCCCACTGTGAAAGACCCCTCCCCACCAGCTGATTGGCAGGGCAGCCAGGCAGGGAGGTTGGGGCAGGGACTGACAGGAGCCTCCCACCAGCCAGGACTTCCAGAAGGGGGAGGGCAGGAGACACCAGGAGGGCAGAAGTTGGTGGGAGTGGGGGGGCGCTCGGGTTGGTAGCTGCTGCCAGTTCAGAGATGGACAAGAGCACAGAAGCTCAGTCTTGCCCCATTACCTGTAAGGAGAGCATCAGCAGGGAAGGCCAACTATGGCCCCAGGTTGACCCCAAAAGCCGAAGGAGACCTCGGCTTCTCCAGATGCCACCCTCAAATAGCGGGAAGGATGGAAGGGAGAATCACAGAAACAGTTTGTGGAAGCCAAGCCTGGCAATTTGTCACGAACTGGCGCGGGCGGGGGGGGGGTGTCAGCCAAGGTCCTCTGCGTGGAAGGCCCAGGCCCTTTTCGTGGGCTGCCCGGAGCCCCGCGGTCCCCGCTCTCCTTCCGTGAGAACCCAGTAAAAGCGCCCGCAGCCGTCACCGGCCAGCCGTCCTCCATGGGCTTCTCCGGCCAGCCGGGGGTGCGGCGGGGCCCTGGGAAAGCTCCCGGGCTGGAGGCTCCGCCGCCTCCGGCCCTCTGGGACGGCGCAAGAGCCAAGCGGCCCCGGGGGCAGCGGGCCGGGAGCCCCTCCAGGGCCGGGCAAAGGAGGCCGGGCAGGGGCGGGAGCGCCCGGACAGCCGCGCCCTCCCGACAGGGGTGGCTGGCGCGCCTCCTCCGCCGGCCTCGCTGGGCAATCCCCGGGACGACAGAAGCGCCCGGCCGAGAGCGGCGCAGCGGCGAAAGAGGCGCGGGCACGGCGGGCGGAGGCAGCAGCAGAGGAGGGCCGTCGCCGCGCTTTCCCGGACTAAGAGAGCCGCCGCCGCCGCCCGCCTGCCCGCCCCATCGAGGAGAGCGAGGCGGCCCGGGAGAGAAGCGCGCGGCGCCGACGACAGGTGAGGGCGGCGGCGGCTCTCCTCCTGCTCCTCCTGCCCGGTCGGCACCCCAGCCGCGCTCGTCCTCCGGCTCTGCCCTGCGAGCGCGGCCCGAGTCCGACGGGCGAGAGCGGGAGGAAGGGCCTCAGCCGGACGGCAGGCGGAGCTGGCCGGCTTTGCGGGGCTCCCGGGCAGGTGTCCGCTGAGGCGGCGCTCGGTCGCGCTCCGCTCCCGCTGCGGAGCTCTCAGTGGCGGGCAAGTTGGATCTTTTCCTGACGTTCAACCGGCCTTTCTGGAACTTCAGTCCAGGAGTGTTTTGCGGCCGGAGTGAGGCCAAGCAGCCGCCACCTGCCCTTGGCTGGCAGCCTCTCCGGTGTCGGCGGGTGTTTCCCAGCAGCTTCAGCCCCGCTTGCTAGGATGGGTCTCCCCGGGGCAGCTTCTCGGGGCGCCGCTTTGAAGCGGAGAGGCGAAGGCCGAAAGGCCCTCGAAGCGGCCTCTCCTCCCCGCCGCCCCCCCCCCCCCCCGAAGCTCGGTCCGTGGGTTGATTGTTTCCCAGTCTCGAGGAGTTCTCCTGGCGCCGTCTCTCGGCCCCCTCAGTTGCAGCTCTCCAGGTGCTGTTTGGGGCGACCCCAGCCCAGCTCCTCCCTGCACCGGATAAAATGAGCCGCAGTTCCCCAAAGGCTTTGAATAAAATGGATTAATCTGAGAAGGTGCTGCTGCCCGGAGCCTTTTGGGTTTTGCTCCAGCCAAATTATCCTCTTTCCAAAACCTGACTCTGAGATGAGCTGAGATTCATGTGACAAGTCTTGTTTTTGATGTCTGATGTCTCCTAATTGCTGCCGTTTGAAGGTTCTTGCAGGGAGTTTACGGGGTGATCTGTTGTCAAACAACTATAATTCTAAAGAGGGAATTGTTAGAAGTCAGAAGTTTCCTGGAGAGATTGCAGCAGGTCTCCCAGCAGGGGTTGGGGCAATCGAAGTCCTATATCAGGACTATTTCATATCTCTTTGAAGGATCAGCTGTTTCCTTTGGGAAGGTTTCATCCCAGGAGAAAATGTGGACTGAAGGGCAATAGAAGACCCTCACAGGAGAAGTGCTTTGGTTAATTGTTCCTCTTACTTTAATCAAGGACTCTCAATAGCACGACAAAGTGCAGATTTAGCCTATAGTCCCCCTCTCAATTGCAGCTTTTCTTTTGGAATAAATCTGTTATATTTGACTTAGGGTGTCGTTAAATCAAGCCCCATTATGATGGATACCATATTTGCATACAAAAATTGGAACCATCACTACATGGCAGCCTCTAGTGGTGGTTCTGTTTTTTTCATGCTGATAGAGTAGCCCTAATATGGTATTGGGGCTTGATGGGATGATTCAAGGTTTTTGGCAGGATAATTATTCTGTCATTTGCTTCTATCACATATCAATTTGAAATTCTTACCCTTAACTTCTTGTCTCACAATCTCACAGGATGCAAGTTCCAGCTTAAGTTCACTTTGCTTTATCCTCCACTTTCTTCCCAGATCTTGTCCTGGTGATGTCACCAATCTTTCACCCCTAAAGTGTCCTCTAACCCAAACTCCAATGTTACTTCCAGCTGGGAGAAGGGATGAGAACATCACCTGGGTCATAAATCCCTGAGTTTCTTCCTAGAACTTCAAAGCCTGAGATAACAGTTATTGCTGTTTCTCAGCAGTAGCACACAATAGTTCCATTTTAGACTGCGTTGATCATGGCCCATCTTGAATCAATTACTGTGTCCAGTTCTAGGCTGTACATTATGGCAAGAACTTGTACAAATTAAAACAAGTTCAGAGGAAGCAGTGACAGGATAGAAGCTAATTTAATCTTAAAAATGCAAGGCTGGATGTGTTCAAGCAGCCATTAGTCAGGCGAACCTCAATTGCACTCAGCAGGGCATTGGACTGGTGGTTTAATGCCATCATCATTTGTGCCCACATATTTTCCCATAGATAAGGGTGCCATCTCTCCTGCTCCCAGCACATTTCATCTTTCTGTTTGTTTCAACCCTATGAGTTTTCTGGAGCCTTTTCCTCTATCTCATTTTCTTTCTTGTGAATTTTGTTTGAGCTGACTTCTGCTATAGTACTACCTGAACTCTATTCAGTAAATTCTTACCTTTGGAAGCATTCAAGCATCAACAATCACAGTTGCCATTGTTTTACCTTTGTTCAAGCACCACTATCCACATGCACTGGCTGCATGCGCACACAATGCTATTTTAAGGCCAGTTCCTAATTGCCGTGTCCCACTGGACTCTGTTCTACTCCTTCTGGCCCTACATTATAATTACTAGTGGAACACCTTTGCTTTCTCTTATTTTCTTTTCAGTCTCACGGGTTAAGAAAGTGTACCTACCCTTTCTTTCTTGCAACAGAATAAGTGTGCAAAAAAGAAAATTAGTTTGGAAAATCCTATTTAAACTCATCCACTGTGCTGTGTTTTTAGATACCTGTTTACTTGCTCAGTGACTTCATTTTACTGGAAATTGGATGTCTTATGTACTTTCTAGAGTATCTGAAATAGCCTCCCCTTAGAAGAATAACGGAGTTGGAAAGGACCTTGGAGGTCTTCTAGTCCAACCCCCTGCTCAGGCAGGAAGCCCTATAGCATTACAGACAAACAGTTGTCCAATCTGTTAAAAACTTCCAGTATTGGAGTACAAGCCATTCCACTGATTAATCATGCTAACTGTCAAGAAAATTCTCCTTAGTTCTAGATTGCTTCTCTCCTTGATTAGCTTCCCTCCATTGCTTCTTGTCAGGTGCTTTAGAAAATAGGTTGACCCTGTCTTCTTTGTGGTAGCCCCTTAGATAATGGAACACTGCTATCATGTCACCGCCAGTCCTTCTTTTCATTAAATTAGACATATTCAATTCCATTCCAGCAACCATTCTTTACACGTTTTAGATTCCAGTCCCCTATTCATCTTTGTTGCTCTTCTCTGCACTTTCTAGAGTCTCAAGCAGTGGTGGGTTGCCCCCGGTTCACACCGGTTCTATAAAACCGGTAGTAAAACTGGCGGGAGGCTCCGCCCACTGACCCTGACGTCATCAAAATGCATGCAGACCAGTTGCGAACTGGTAGTAAAGGTAAGTAGAACCCACCCCTGGTCTCAAGATGTTTTTTGCATCATGGTGACCAAAACTGGATGCAGTTTTCCAAGTGTGGTCTTACCAAGGCATTATAAAGTGGTATTAACACTTTTTTAAAAAAAATTTGATTTATATGCCGCCCTTCTCTGGAGACTCAGGGCGGCTTACAGTGCGTTAAGCAATAGCCTTCATACTTTTGTATATATTTATACAAAGTCAGCTTATTGCCCCCACAAACTGGGTCCTCACTTTTATTAACACTTCACATGATCTTGATTTTATCCCTCTGATGATGCAACCCAGGACGACTGGGTTTTTTTTGGTAGCTGCAGCACACAGCTGGCTCATGTTTAAGTGATTGTCCACTAGGACTCCAAGATCCTTGCTCATATGAAGCATACACTTGGCCACAGGATATGGGCATTCCACCAGAAACACTCCTTTTGACCCCGGGAGCTGTAATGGGCAGTGAAAATAAGCTTGGGAGATTGGAAGAAGAGCTATAGGTTCAGGCAAGAGAGATCTCACTCTATGGAAGGAGTGGGGTGGAAGAGAGCATCTCCGAAGGGACCCTCCCTACTTCTGGGGCAAGTAAAGGCAAGGGAAGGGAGGAGGGCTCTCAGATTTGTAGATCCATCAATCCAACAAGAAAAACCTCCTATCTCAATTGTATGTTAATTTTTAAGATCCTCAGAATCTATCCAAATATTTGAATCTAGAATTTTCTAGCTTTTTACACTTCTACTAAACATGGTTAAATGTCCCTTTTTGTTCACATTTCCAACATGTTTGAAGTGGCTTTATACATTCTAGACAATTTCTCTAATGACATATACCCATGATGGCGAACCTATGATATGGGTGCCACAGGTGGCACGCGGAGCCATATCTGTGGGTACATGAGTGTTGCCCTAGCTCAGCTCCAGCATGCATGCGCGCGCCGGCCACCTGATTTTTGGCCCTTCCAAGCCCACTGGAAATCAGGAAACAGGCTGTTTCTAGCCTCCAGAGGGCCTTCGGGGGGATGAGGAAGGCAGTTTTCACTTTCCCCGGGCTCTTAGAAAGCCTCTGGAGCCTGGGGAGGGCAAAAAACGGGTCTACCGGGCCCACCGGGCCAAAAGTGGGGGGAGTGCAGGGGGGTCACACATGTGTGGGGGGACAGGGCGCGTTGAATTATAGGTGTGGGCACACACACACACACAAACCCCCCGCGCTCCCCCCACTTTTGGCACATGATGGCAGAAAGGTTAGCCATCACTGACATATATATACCAATGGTATATCCTTTTATAAACATTTTATCTTAAAATAATGTACATTTTAATCTTTAAGCCTCATATGTCCCATTGTCCTATCTATATACCCTGTTTCCCCAAAAATAAGACATCCCCTGATAATAAGCCCAATTGGGCTTTTGAGCAATAAGACTAAGAGGTTATGCAAAATGTTTTGAAGAAAAAACTGAAATTTTCTCCTCAATTGTTCTTATTGGGTATAGTTAAGGACTCTTCAATGACTGAGACAAAAATGATATTATATATGATTACGGCAGCCAGATTATTGATTGGCCAGTATTGGAAAAAAGACTCTATGCCTACCATAGAAGAATGGACTTTGAAGGTGGCCAGTTTTGCAGAAATGGCAAAGATATCAGCATACTTAAAAGACCAGACCCAAGAAACTTACATGTTGGAATGGAAGAAATGGATAGATTATGTGCAGAATAAACACCAAACAAGGAAGTACCAGATAGCTTTCAGTTGAATGTTAAGATGTAGAAATTTATAGTGTAGTTAGGGGTTAGAGTTGTAGGAGGGTAATATATGATATGGTATGATTTGGATTTCACCTAAGGAAGTCGGGGGGGGGAGAGGAAGTGGGGGGGGGTTGGGGAGGGGGGGTTGGGGAGGAGGGGGGAAATGGGGGGGAAATTGTATTTGTAAAACTTTTCCAATTAAAAAAAAAGACTAAGAGCTTATTTCAGGGTTCAAAAAAATATAAGACAGGGTCTTATTTTCGGGGAAACACAGTATTATAATCAAAAATTTAATCATATCATATACTTTATCATATATTCTTTCACTTGTTCTTCTTTCAAAGTTCAATAAATTTTTATACATTTTAATAATTACATGCTCATCATTCGAAAGCAATTCCATTTCAAATTCAGTCTTACAATATTTAAAACCATAAATTATGTTGTCGTCTTTAAATGTTTCTAGTAATTGGAAATAAGGGACCCATTGAAAATTATATCCTTCTCCTACCAGTTCCTCTTTTGATTTGATTTTATATTTCTCTTAACAAATTCTAGTATTTCACAGTACGTTATCTATTTGTGTTCTATTTGTTATTTCTCATTTAAAAATGCTTCTTGTGATGACCTTGATTCTATAGTTCCATAAACACCCCTTGCCAGCCAAGTCTCAGGTCCTGCTCTTCTAACTCCAAGCTTTTGTTTCTCAGCAACATTCGCTCTTTCGTAGAAGCCAAAGAGCAACCTGCAAAATAGTCAGGTAAACCTTGCCCTCCTTTTTCCTTTAAATCTTGTAACACCTTAGATTTGACTCGTGGTTTTTCCCCTGCCACAAAATTTAGATATATCCTTCTGCCACTGTTTAAATGGTACATCAGCTGTCAAAACAGTTATTGTCTGAAATAAACAAAAAATAATAATTCTAGACAGGACATTCATTTTATCACAGAAATTCTCCCCAGCAATGACAATTGTGGTTTCTCTCATCTTAACATTTTTTTAAAATTTCATTTATTCTTGTCTTAACAGTTACAGTATTTTGGAATAACATGCAGTTAGTATTTTTTCGTAATGATACCCAGATATTTTATCTTCTCAATCTTAAAACTCATTTTATTCATCAATTCTGTTGGTTTCTTAGTTTCATATTTTTGTTAATATTTTCATCTGTTTATTAATCTTGACACCTGCTTATGGCCAGGTTATTTGCCTATTAATATTTCAATTCCCTTTAAAAGATATTCTACAGAATATCAAGTCATAAGCAAAAGCAGTCTCTTTCTTAATCTTTATTCCCACATACCCAGTTCATTTACAAAGTCATTTTTGGCTTTACATAATTCAGTATTATTTGCAATTCTCTTATTAACATAAATAATTGCTATTGTAAAAGCTTAATTTATGTATCCTCACTTATCTTCTTGGGAAATTTCTTTAGTTCTTCTTTCCTCTATTTTATTCAAAATAGTTTGTGTTTTCTCTTGACTCTTCTTTTTAAATTCACTATTATATTGCATAAAATAATGTCCAATAAAAGTTTACTTTACATCCTAAACTATTTTTAAATCAGTGCTTTTACCTATATTATTTTCAAAAATATATTTAAATTTATTTTTACAATATTCCACTATTGCTTCTTTCTGGGTTGAGATATCTCTTGCTGACTGCTACCCGAGTTGCAGTGCGTTCTTCCTATCTCCCAAGGTTGTTCTCACAGCCCATTACAGGAAGTATAAAACTAATCAAGTATTCATTTCTACAAATATGGATGTATCACCTACTCTGTAGATTCCAGGTGCCTTAAAAAGCTAACATATGAAGATGCCAAACAGCTGCCCCCCCTCACCCCTCACCCCCAATACTGCCTAAGTAGGATTTTCCTGACCTTGCAGAGAGCTCATTTGTTACTGCCCACCTGAAAATTAACACCTGTTGGGCAAGCAATTCTGGAGACAGAAGGTCACCCACTGCTCCTCACCTTCTACCTGAACCCTTGAGAATTGCAGGTGAGAACACCTGATGGGTGGGCAGGTTCCATCTGAATCCAGCAGTTCCAAAATTAATAATAAATCATTCATAACTGTCCAGGATTGATTTTTCTTTGCCTGCAGCTGATCATATACCTGCTCCCAACACCAATCTGTTCTTCCAGATTTTGTTCCTCCTGCAGAAATCTCCAAATTCTTCAGAAATATGGAACTGGGGACCAGAGTTTCCAGATGTGTGAACAGCAAATGCAGTTCCAGGTTTGCAGATACAAAGTATGCATGCCAACATCCCATATACGCCAGTGGTATCTGAGACAGGCAGAGTTTGATCAGGAAAGGGATCGAGGAAGTGGGCTGTGCTACTCAGTGAAAATACCAATGAACAACAGAAATTTCATTCTCGGGATCAATAGAGAGCTAACTGAAAATAAAATAATATTGTGTATAATCTGAAATCATCCAATAAAGTGATCACTAAAAATATTAGTGGAAGAAAACATCTGTGGCTTGAATGATGGCGCTCTCCATGGGTTCTCAATGCCAGCAGGAAGGTGAAGTTGTGCTCCTGTTGCTCTTTTGACTTCCTCCACCTTTTGGTGGCTCCCCTGGCAGTAGATGGGCCTCAGCTCTGGCTCGCACAGCCCCTTTGTGCTCTTAGGGTGTTACTTATGGGGGGTACGTGACATGGACCACATAAGAAAAGTTCCAGTCCCCTCAGTGACCCTTTCCTGAGGGATCCATGTCCTTGATGGTCCTTGAGGCAAGGATGGGCTTTCTGCACCACAACTATTCTGGATCTCTAGATGGAACAAGT
This sequence comes from Masticophis lateralis, assembly GCA_030761175.1. NCBI lineage: Eukaryota > Metazoa > Chordata > Lepidosauria > Squamata > Colubridae > Masticophis > Masticophis lateralis. The sequence goes on along the minus strand of JAUDYJ010000013.1, from coordinate 19,778,469 downwards.
TAGGAAAACCGTACACTGGAAAATGGCTTTCTTTGGCATCTTTAAACTGATGAAACTGACAGGAAAAGCAAAATAGCAAGAAAAAAGTCACAGACTATCACTCTCTGCCTCCTCCCAGATATTTGTAGCCAGGAACAGCTTCTTTTTAAAAAAATGAATGAGAGAATTGTATTTTTTCACATTTACAGATAGAAAAACCTACAACACAGCATTGGCTGGAGCATTTGTGCTCTTCTTACTCACCAGTAATATCGGACCTCACCAGCACTTCCTTCTTCCGTGAGGTTTGTGCCTCAGCTTCCACTGGAAACCAGCACACACCACACCTGACGTGATTACGGGTCTATCAAGGAGGATTTGTGGTTTCCAAAACTGCTGCCATTTGTTGCATGTTGCCTAGAAGAGCTCCAGGGTGGGTCCTGCACTCCTACTCAAGTCCGGTGGTAGAACTTCACTCATCTACACTTTGTGTGTTGTGCTGGTTGCTCAAATGACCACAAGTGGGCAACCAGCTGCTTGGCAGGAGCTCGACTCCCGTGGAAAATCCTTACTTGGGTGTGCGTGCAAAAAAAGGACCAAATGTACAAACAGCGACAGGCAGAGCAAAACTTTCTGGCTTTGAGCAGAGAGTATTTTCTCTCTCTCTCTCTCTCTCTTAGCAATCCTTTGCTTCAAAGAATCCTCTATGGGGTGGGGGAAATCACCCTGTTTTTTAAGCCTGTCTGTACTGGAGATGAATTTAAACAAAGTGTGACTGATGTTTATCGGCTGAAAAAAAGTACCAATGGATGGACGGACGTTCTTGGTGACCTTCCCTGCCTTTGCTCTGAGAAGCCCCCAGCAGGGGCCAGGAGCACCTACCAGAAAAGGCCTATCATGGATCTCTGGCAAGCACTTGGGCCTTTTCAATGGCAGTTAGACCAGTTTCTAAAGCAGGAGTCAAAGTTCAAGAAGTTCAGCAGAAATCTCAAGTGGCTCAAACTGTTTGCTTTTTTCAAATTGCAGATTTTGGGCACTGCGCCACCAGGCCAGATGCCAGCCAGGCCGCTTGTGCAAGAGAGACAGGATCTTGTGCCCAAGTGTGCCAAGAGGACTGGGTTCCCTCACCCAGTTCCTGATTCAAACCAATCTGTTTGCCACCAAGTGAAACCATCTCCTCCCTTCTACTGACGTCCTTGGCGGTCCTTCCCTTTCTTTCTTTCTCTCTCTCTTTCCCTCTCCCTTCCTCCCCATCTCTCCCTCCCTCTCTCTCCCTCTTCCTCTCCTTCTAGTGTACAGAGGTGTCCAGGGCCAAAAGGGAGAGCTGCCCTTTATTTACCACATCTCATGGACCCCCTGTTCCTGCTGGTGAGCTTTGCTGTGCCAAGGGTGTTTCCCTCTTTGTGGCGCTGCTTATGCCCCTGGTGGCATCAGATCCTCAAATGAATTCAGGAGAAGTTCAGAGCATGCCAGGGAAAGAAATTTCCTGACTTTGGTGGACCAGCAGATGCTGTGCCAGTTCCTTGTGAAGATCTAAATGAAATGGTCCTGGGGCCATTCCCAGCTGGTAATTGGGCACTTGGAACCCTGTTCGGTGAAGGGGGACTGGCATAAGAAGGAAGGTAGGTCAGCAAAACTTCCCAATGTGGATCCTCCTTCTTCCCTCATCTGCCCCTGGATTTTCCTAAAATTCAGGAAGGAACTTCTTTTTCCTTACCTGTCTCCTCCTGACACAGGAAATGGAGGGACAGTTGTGAGGCTGCTGGGGGCCTGGGAGGGAGGCTTGCTCTGGTGCCCAGGTACAGCCAGCCAAGAGACCTTGACTCCTGTGAGCAGTGCCTTTCTGGCAGCAGGGCATTTGTGGCAACCCTGCAAAGCCTCATTTGATGCAGGCAACGTGGACCAAGACTGAGGAAGTTTCTCTATTGCTAACTGCCCATTTCTTTGGTTTTTTTTACATTCAACTTTCCCTTTTCTTTGCTTGGATCCAGCCCACTTTTTCTGCTCAAATTGCAGAATCAGACACCAAGTGCTACCATTCTGATGTCAGATCTACAGGTGTCTCTTGGACATGCCTGTTTTTAATCCAGACTACATGTTGGCTTGTTTTGGGGCCAGACAAGCACACCATCACATCTGCTAAAAAAAAAAATCCTGTTTCTTTGTTCATTTTCAAAAGTTGCATTTTTGCTTTCTTTTTAAACATCCTCATAGCCCTTCTTTTCCTATTTTTCTTGAAAATTTACATTTAGAAAAGTTTCTATGTGTTCCAGAATTGGATCATGTTGTATCAGTTCTTCATTCTAACCTAGAGTAATAGTACAATAAACATTTTCAAACATGCTCAATGCTAAATATTTGAAAATCCCAGTGCTCAAAATCTAAAATGTTCTCATCTATTTAGTTGTGGATTTGCAAAACGTTTCCGTCTTCCATGTTTCTTTATGGTTCAGAGATGAGAGTTCCGTCTTCCATGTTCACAGCATTAAATTATCAGAGAGAAATGTGTGCTGTGCTGTATTTATTTTAGACATGCATTATTATTATTTTAATAGAGAATTTATAGGCAAGCCTTATGTCAAGTTTCGAAGTGTACTTTTGCAACCATTAGACCCTTCTGTCCTTTAAATCTGACTGCCATAAAAGAAGGAACATCTTTAGTGCAACCAATGGCAAATCAATAAAGCCCCTTGCATCCATAAAATATTTGGAGCTGATTCACATGTTTGAATTAATTTCCCAGCCGGGGTTCTCATCTGGGCTGAACCTTGATCTAAGGCAGGGGCATAATTGTACAACCTACCAACTCAAAAAACTCTGGCTGTATGAGCACTGTGTTGACTGCTCTTTTTCAAATATGTATCCAGTGTTAATCCCTTGCAACTACCAGTTTGCCACATACCCTATGCATCCCTTCCAAATGGGGGTTATTCCCTGGTGTGCATAGATTGCAGGTTATGAACACAATATGGATGTGACCAGATGTGCATCTTCTTTGACTTTAGGCTTTGTTTTCCAATCTTTTCTAACTTGCAAAAAACTGCAATAGCTTCTCCACACAATGCAGAGAAACCTTAAATAGATTCTAACAGGATCTATTAAAATTTCTACGTATTTCACCTGCACCATCCACCTTCTCTTCACTCCCATCCAGTGCTATTTACTCTTCCAAAGCACAACAATAGTTGTGAAAATGTACAGAGGCCACACTTTGCTTTTTTCCAGAGAAATATTCTACTGTTGAATTGTAGAATTCCTAAGTGACCTTATTCTCAGCTTTTCTGTATTAATATCCCCATATTTTCTAACCAGGAAAGAAACTATGATTTGCCAAAAGGATAGCAGGATTCATAAAAATTGCTAAAGCAGATTAATAGGTAAAGAAATTGTGCCTAGGGACAAATTGCTCAGTAGAAATTTGTTGATAAATTACAGAATTGCAGAATACCTGAGTTGGAAAGGACCTGGGAGATCTTTTAGTCCACCCTCCTGCTCAATACCTATCTTAGTAAAAATGATAGAAAGTGAGCACTTATTCTGCACACTAATTTCCCTTCCAGTCTGTCAGCCCTGCCTAGCAACATTCAGGAGCAGTTTTTGTAAAGAATGTAGATTACAATTCTGCTGTATGCATCTGTAGAGATGGGAAGGATTCCTTCTACTGTACTGCAAAAGTAGGAGGTGAAAGGCCAGAGCTTCCAGGCATGGCAATGCAGACACGCAGAAGGGCTGAATACCGCTTGGCATGCAGAGGGTGGGACAAGAAGCAATTGTTCACTGATGTTCGAGATTGCCCCTCCCCCAATCTCAGCAGGCAGGGGGTCCCTGGGGGGGAGGCGTCAAAAATGTTAACAGGTGGCTGAGATAGTGAGTTCCACTTGTTTCTTATCGGCAGTGACAAATACTGAATTTATTTATTTGTTACTGCCATTTATATACCCTCAATTTTTAACGGTCCCTATCCCATATCTGTGCCTTTGATGCATTTCCTGTGTAAATAACTTTACATTAAAAGGAAAAGATAAACTTAATTCTCTTTTTTTAATATTCTTTTTATTGGTTTTTTAAACATAAACATAAGCAATACATACAAACAATTCACCCACCCCCACCTCACCCGTCCCACCACCAACAGTGAAAACTAACATATAATGTTCCTTCTGTCAACAGATTGTATCTTTCTCTATATATGTAATTTAAGGCTATATAACCAATATTTGAAGTAATGTTATTATGTGTAGGCTATTTCCTCTATGCCCTAATTCTTATCCTCTTTTTTTGTTTCGGTTCTTCTTTCGAGCCATTTATGCCATTTGTGCCATACCATATAGTATTCACTATCCTCCTTATCTCGGAGTTCTAGAGTTAATTTATCCATCTTGGCACATACATTTACTTTTGAGATGATTTTGTCTTCAGTTGGGATTTGATCGGATTTCCAGTTTTGTGCAAACAGTAACCTAGCTGCTGTTAGGATATGTATTATGAGATATTTTATCTCTTTGGTGCATTTGGTATCAATTATGCCTAATAAAAATAGTTCTGGACTGTTGCCTAGTTTTATATCTGTTACTTCCTCAATTATTTTTTTAATGGTTTTCCAAAACTGTTGTGCTCTTTTGCATTTCCACCAAGCATGGAAATAAGTTCCTTTCTGTATTTTGCACTTCCAGCAGATATCTGAAGCATTTGGGTGCATTTTGGCTATTCTGGCTGGTGGTAAATGCCATCTATAAAACATCTTTATTAAATTTTCTTTATAGGGTGTAGCTTTTGTTATTTTGAAATTCTGTGACCGTAATTTCTCCCATTTTGCTAATTCAATGTTATGTCCTATATCCCTTGCCACCTGATCATATTATCCTTTACTGTTTCTTCTAGTAGTTTATGTCTGAGTAAAAAGTTGTATATTTTAGTTATCATTTTTTGATGTGGTCCGTGTAATATCTTGTCTAATACATTTGGGTTATTTGCAATTCCCGGTTGTTTCTTGTCTGATTGGTATCTTGAAAGGATTTGGTTATAAGGCCACCATTCAATGTTTATACTATGAGTTCGTAGTTGTTCTCTAGAAATAATTTGATTTTCATTATTTAACAAATCTTGATAGCGTATGACTTTCCCCGATTCTAGAGTATTTGGATGGATCTGTGCCTCCATCGGGGACCACCATTTTGGAATTTTCAAGTATTGATCTTTCTTTATTTCTTGCCAAGTCTTGAAAAGTGACGCTCTGATAATATGGTGTTGAAAATACATATGCCGTTTGTCTGGCCCATCCCATAAAAACGTGTGCCATGGCGTGTAAGTTCGAATCCTTCTAGATATAATAATCTTTTATTTTCTAATTTTATCCAATCTGTGATCCAAGTTAATACTGCCGCTTTGTAGTATAATTCCCAATCTGGTAACGCCAATCCTCCCTTGTCTTTTGTATCTTGTAATGCGTTTCTTTTTATCCTAGCCCTCTTTCCTTGCCATATATATGTCATAGTTAGTTTGTTCAGTTTTTTAAAGAATTCCCTTCCTGGGTTTATCGGAATTATTTGGTACAGGTACATTATTCTTGGAAGTATATTCATTTTTATAGACGCGATTCTGCCCATGAATGATAATTGTAGTCTATTCCAGGTTTCCAGATCCTTTCCAATTTGTGTTAATAGTTTTGTATAATTGTCATCTTTTATTGTTGTAAAGATAAATTTAATTCTCTTCTGCTTTGGGCCCCCTCTGACTGCCTGTCTGTAGCCCCGACCCACCCAGGTCTTCCTCTCCTCCCTTTTTGAAGATAGGGCAGCCTTTGCAACCCTGGTACGGGTAGTCCTTGACTTATGACCACAATTTAGCCCCAAATTTCTGTTGTTAAGCTAAACAGCTGTTAAGTGAGCTTTGCTCCATTTTACGACCTTTCTTGTCACATTTGTTAAGTGAATCACTGTGGTTGTTATGTTAGTTACACAGTTGTTAAGTGAATCTGGCTTCCCCACGGACTGTGCTTGCCAGAAGGTGGCAAAGGGGAAATGTGGGAGCCCAGGGCCCTGCAAGCACCCGAAGGACATGCCAGTTGTCAAGCGTCTGAATTTTGATTGGTGACCGTAGGAATGCTGCCAGGGTCCTCGGGGAAAAAACAAGCATAAGTCGCTTTTTTTCAGTGCTGCTGTAAGTTCAAACTGTCACTAAATGAATGATTGTAGATAGATAGATAGGTAGATAGATGTAGGACAGAAATAGGAATAGAAAATAGAAATAGGAATAGAAATAGAATAACAGAGTTGGAAAGGGCCTTGGAGGTCTTCTAGTCCAACCCCCTGCTTAGGCAGGAAACCCTACACCACTTCAGACAAATGGTTATCCAATCTCTTCTTAAAAACTTCCAATATTGGAGCATTCACAGCTTCTGCAGGCAAATTGTTCCACTTATTAATTGTTCTCATTGTCAGGAAATTTCTCCTTAGTTCTAAGTTGCTTCTCTCCTTGATGAGTTTCTATCCGTAATTTCTTGTCCTGCCCTCGGGTGCTTTGGAGAATAGCTTGACTCCTTCTTCTTTGGGGCAGCCCCTGGGATATTGGAACACTTCTATCATGTCTCCCCTAGTCCTTCTTTTCATCAGACTAGACATACCCAGTTCCTGCAACCGTTCTTCATGTTTTAGCCTCCAGTCCCCTAATCCTCTTTATTGCTCTTCTCGATAGATAGATAGATAGATAGATAGATAGATAGATAGATAGATAGATAGATAGATAGATAGATAAGAGAGAGACAGAGGGAAAGAGAGAGGATAAATAGAATAACTGTCACTTTGAATATATACTAATCAGCATACTTTAAAGTGAAATTTCATTGCACAAAGTTCTCAAAGGGTCTCCACCTCCAATATAGACTACATAAACATGACAAAATAAATAAATACAAAATTATGCATATAACCACATATATTATGTGACACAGAGAAACAATGCGGTCTAGTCCAGATGTGTAAAGTACATGGCGAGAGAAACGAATCTTGGGAATTCACCAGAGGGATGGCCTAGGGAACAGAATCTGGTCGTCCTGCCAGAAATACTTTGAAACCTCCTCCCAGAGAGGAGCAACAGAAACAAACCGTGAGGTACGGGATGGAGGGTCTCTGTAAGTCAAGGACAACCTGTACTTAATTCATTCTCAGAAACGGTAGAGAAAGGTTTGGGTGGGCTTTCAGGAATGCAATGGGACAACTCACCACGACACAATTCAACAAATACAAACGTTATATTAATTTTGAAATAAATAAAATAAAGAAGTCAATCCAGAAATACAAGATTTATAATAATTTTGATGAAAACATAGTCACCGATAATAAAAGTAACTGAATGAAATGATTAATACAGCATTAGAATTGTCCCCCAACAATTTGTTCCGTGGCAAGTTGTCTCAGACCCAGGAACAAATAGGAGATCCAGCCTTTTGTGTGTTACCTGTTAAGTCTTTTGCCACTTTCCCGGAAAAGCTGGTATATTCATTTCTTTGTTGTCTTAAAATGTTTGCTAATCTCTTTGCACCATAGTTATAGAATCTATAAACAAATCTTATTGTTATTCAAAAATTCATTCCCATTCTCTTGTTTGCTATAGAAAAACAACATTTTAAACAACTTTCAAATCCATTTTCTATAACCATTAAAACACTTACTAATATTTTTTAGAGAATTCTTTCAAAGTATTCACATTTTTTCTTGGCCCCTTTTCTTGTCAGTGTTTCATTGTTGCTCAGAGGTTGTTCAGATCAGCCCAAGAAAGAGGTTCAGTTTTGCTTAAGATCAGGAGTATTATGGGAAGTAGCCTTTTCCTCCAAGGTTCCTGCTTCTCCTTCTTCCCCAAGTATGTTCAGTGGTGTTTCTCTTACACTTCTGTCCTCTGAAGGAGAAGAAGTTTCCTCAAGAAAAGGCTGGAATGTCCTAGAGGGAAATGGGTCTCCTAATAAATACTGGGATCAGGGAATCCTTCCGACTTTCCCTTAGAAAGAGCAGCTATGTGGTGTAGATGTCCTTCAAGGTCTGTGCCTTTCTCTGCCTTTCCAGGTTTAAGATCATGACTCTTCCTAACAGGCTCTGTTGACATGCCCCTCGGTCCTCTCGTGGAAGAAAGTGGCTTTAAAACGGAGAGCCTGCTGCTAAAAGCTTCATGTGAGACGGTTCTAACTGGTTCTACTTGAGATGTTTGTGTCTAGTCCAGAAACTTCAGTTGGTCGGCCTGTGGAAGAACCACATTTGCCCCTTGAACTGTTTTAGACAAGACACAAAGAGCTGCTAGGCCTCTGAGAGCTCTGAGGGCTTGGAAGGGACCCCTTCCTGTCCTGGTCCTCCTGAACATTGCCTGGACTTCCTGCAGGTGACTCAGGCTGAGTTTTCTGCCCCACTTCGGAATGTGCCCCTGTGGAATTGACCTTTAGAGCTTATCTTTTTCAACAGGAATTTCGCTATGAGAGATTCCAATTGTTCTAGCATAATTGGTTCTTATGCTTTTATTATAAATTACCAGGAGATTTTGGTAGACAGTGGAATAATCTAATAAATTTAAAAATGTGTAGGTAATTTTAAACCACATCAATAAAAGTATAGCTTACAAATCACTGATGAAAGGGGCCATTTAAGCTGCTGCTGCTGCAAGTGAGCGCAGGTGGCTGGCTGGCTTCTGGCTTGGATACCCCTGCCCAGGTGAGGAGATGCCCACCATTTCTGGAGTGGGCTCCTTTGCCAGATGCTTCTAAATTTATTTAACAGGAACAGAGTTGGAAAGGACCTTGGAGGTCATCTAGTCTAACCCCCTGTTCTTGCAGGAGACCCTATACCATTTCGGACAAGTGATTGTCCAGTCTCTTCTTAAAAGTCTCCAGTGTTAGAACATTCACAACTTCTGAAGGCAATTTGTTCCACTCGTTAATTTTTCTCACTGTTGGGAATTTTCTCCTTAGTTCCAGGTTGCTTCTCTCCTTGGTTAGATTCCATCCATTGTTTCTTGTCCTGCCTTTTGGCAACCTTTCAAGAATTGGAAGACTGCTATCATGTCACCCCAGGTCCTTTTTTTCACTAGACTACACCTATGGCCAGATCCTGCCATTATTCTTTGTATGATTTAGCTTCTAGGCCCCTAATCATGTTTTGTTGCTCTTCTCTGAACTCTGAACTCCTTTCAAAGGAATTTGGCTTCATGTAACTTAAATTCAGGGACACGGTAGCTCAGTGGCTAAGATGCTGAACCTGTCAATTGAAAGGTTGGCAGTTCAGCGGTTCGAATCCCTAGTGCAGCGGAATGGGGTGAGTTCCTGTTACTTCTGTCAACCTAGCAGTTTGAAAGCAGGTAAAAAAAATGCAAGTAGAAAAATAGGGACCACCTTTGGTGGGAAGGTAACAGCGTTCCGTGCGCCTTTGGCATTGAGTCATGCCAGCCACATGACCATGGAGACGACTTCGGACAGTGCTGGCTCTTCGGCTTTGAAACGGAGATGAGCACTGCCCCCTAGAGTCGGGAATGACTAGCACATATGTTGAAGGGGAACCTTTACCTTTACCTTAACTTAAATTCATTATTCCTTTCACTGCCCCTTGGAATGGCATCCTTTCAGGTAAATGAAGGTAGCTAGCTCCCTATTCGGTCTCCTCGTCACCAACACGTCTGCATGCATGTTCTGCATTAGTCAGACCCCACTTGGAATCGAGGCCTGGGTGGCTCCCTCAACCCATAAAGAAGAATTGAGAGAACCTGGAACTGGTTCAGAGGAGGATCACGAGAGGAGCAGAAAGAGAGTTCCAGGAGAGCCTTTGCAGAGGGATGGCCTCCCAGAAAAGGTCTCCACCGCACACAATATGCTTTGAATGCCAGAGGCCTTTTTATAATGAGGGGAGGGGAAAATTTCAGTGGGACAGGTAGTTGCTGGGGTTCCTTTCAACCTCTGGGTCTTTATGGAGGAACCCTTAATTTTACAGCTAACATCATATGACCTTCTGCATAGGCTATGGATTTAAAATCTTTTCCTCAGGATGCAAAACAGTCTCTGGTGTTCAGTCTAGTCAGTCCTACTAGGGAGGTTTGAGTGCAGATTTTATTTTATTTATTCATTTATTTTAATTTTTATAGCGCCCTTCTCCCAAAGGACTCAGGGCGGCGTACAGCCAACAATAAAACACACCCATATACAAAATTTAAAAACAGTTTAAAAACATATTAAATAATTTGCCCCCAATGTCTTAAAAATAAACCAACAGTTAAAATTCATGCTTAGGCCAGCCCAGCTTGTTGGAACAATAATGTCTTGAGGGCACGGCGAAAGGTGTGTAGGTCAGGGATCATCTGTATCTCCGGGGGCAGATTGTTCCAGAGGACAGGTGCCCCCACAGAGAAGGCTCTCCCCCTGGGGGTCGCCAGTCGACATTGTTTGACCGACGGCACCCTGAGGAGTCCCTCTCTGTGGGAGCGAACTGGCAGGTGGGAGGCTATCAGTAGCAGAAGGCAATCTCGTAAGTACCCAGGTCCTAAGCCATGGAGTGCTTTAAAGGTGGTCACCAACACCTTGAATCACACCCGGAAGACCACCGGAAGCCAGATCTCGGTTTCCAGGCCTGCCCTTTCCGCCTTCGAAGAATCTGCATCCCCAGCAGATGCTGGAGCCTCCAGTGTGGGAGAAATGGCTGCCGGGGAGCCTTTTCTGGCCTGCCAGGCTGAGTTGCCTGCCTGCCTCTGGTTCCTTCCTCCAAGGCATCCTCTTTGAGGCAGAGTCCTTCTGCTTCTCAGTGGGAAATTCCCCCGCAGGACTGAGGGGCTGAGGGACTGGGACATGCCTGTCCTGGCCTTGCTTACCTGGAGATGGGCAAGGCCGGCCTTTAAGCTCAGCCTTGGCTTTTCTTGACAGAACAAAACGTATCCTGAAGACCAAAGAAGCAACCTGCATCCAACCCTGCTGGCCCCTCAACCTTCAGCCCCAGAAATGGTCCCCTTTGCTCACCCTGACTTGCTTCTTCCGCATTCCCTGAGTCCAGTCCTTGCAGAATATTCTTGCTTTAGGTCAGTGTTAAACCTGGGGGGCCATGGTAAAGGAGCTGCCTGGGAGCCTCCTGGACTACACATCCCATATGCTTCTGCAGAGATGCATCCTGGCTTCTCCTGGAAGCTGTCACAAGACGAGCCGGGCTCTTGCGGGCCAGCCTGTGCCCTGATCTCGTGGCTGGGATGGCATCTGCTTTAAGGCAGGTGAGAGCAATAAGCTGCTCAAAAGAGAACTACACCCAACGTAGAGATCCATCCGAAGGGCCTCTGGTTCTGGGGGTCCTGAAATTCCTGAAACGTTCGTTGTTCTTCACTGGTCCTTTCAGTTGCTGGGATTCAACCCGCCTGGCACGGGGGACCTGGACCTGTTCAAGCTGGCATTTCTCCAGCCTTTGTATTCTCCACACAGCTTTCCAGCATTGAGGAAGCTGCTGCTGATCTTTGTTGGAATGTTTTGATGTCTTCCATATACTCTCTGCCGGAGTTGTTTGTGATGGTATGATTCTAAGAATGCTCCTTTACAGGATCTCCCAGCCTTTTCTCCTCAACCATCTCAAGTCATTGGAACTGACCTGCTTGCCATCCCAATTTCTTTTTCTGGAACCCTCATTCTTCCCTGTTGCTAAAGAGTAGACTCAGCAGAACCCTTTGTTCCTTCCTCCGCCTTCTGACAAATGGAGCTGTCATCAAAAGAGGTCAGGAATTCGTTGGCATGTAGCCCTGGAAGGCTGCAGCTTACTCAGGAGGAGAGAAAAGAGGGAAAATGTTAAAGTGTATGTAAAGTAGAAAATACACTTGACAGAAATTTATGAATCAGAGCATGGAAATCCTGTTGACGGTTGTGTGTAACAACAAAAGGAAAGAGAAGTGTATTTGACATTGTTGCAGGAGCTTTTTATAAACTGCCTGGACAGGTAGAGCATTTAGGTGAGGCTGCTCCATGTATTTATTTAGCGTATGGCAAATACATGGACTTATAGTGGTTCCAATGTTAATGTCCAGTCCACCTAGACATTCAAGGACAGGGTGGTCTATGTTGAAAAAAATCTGACATTGGGCAGGTGTAAACTCTTGATGGACATTCGGACACAATGTGGTGGATATTTTGTCACGGAGCACCACAGTCACACTGAGGGGTAGAGACAAGACCCCACTTAAACAATGAGTCCTGGCAGATACCATTTTGGATATGGATCCTGTTCAGAGTTGACCAATGCTGGTGGGGAACGTCAAAACCCAGCAACTTTTGTGTAGGGTCATCTACGTTAACTGCTTGTATCTGGGCGTTCAACAGCGCATTTGGCTTTCCACTGTGTGTTGCTGTCAAAGTTGTTAGACAGCTATTGAGCGAGTGTCAGAGGGGGCTTCCTGGATTTAAGCCTGCCAACTGATAGATGAGGAAGATCAGTGTGCATAGGAAGAAGTGGGTTTTGTTGTGACCTAGGCTTCCTGAGTCATTAAAACACACGAGTAGTCCCAAAAACCTCTTTTATTGCAACAGCTGCAATTACGTTGAATTACGTTCATTCACAGCTGAGTCCCAATTAGTTGCAAAAAATCCTTCGGGAGAACCCCTTCAGGATAATCACCAACCTTTATCTCCCTTGACACGCTGCCAAAAACCTACTTGGCAAAGCCACACGAAGTCCAGAATCAAACAGAGATGCCAATTGGGAACAGAATTAACAACATTGCTTTCCTGCACAGGGTCCACGTTCCTTTGCTCCTCTTTTAAGCCTTCTGGGAGGGGCCAATCATCTCCAGGCCTTACTCCTGAGTCATCCCTTTTGTTTTAACTATTCTATTCTTCTGGCAGCTCTGCGCATGCGCGCACTAGGAACAGGCTGTTCCTGTTCCTCTGCCTCTCTGTGTCTGATTCTGGAGGCTCCAGAGTCCACACATAACTCCCAGTTCGCCCTGGCCCCATCTCTGCCTCCGACACAGAGCCCTCATCTGAGCCTTCTCTAGACTGTAGGACTGGCCCATGTTCCTCCCCAGCCTCCTCACTCCGCTGCCAGCTCTGCAGGCTGCTGGCGGATCACAACTGGTTTCTCATAATTTTGTTGTACTTTTGTTCTCAAGCTGCTGCTTATTCCAACCAGTGAAAAATTGGGCATTTTTTTCTTATTCCATTTATGTCTGTTGTTTTGCAGAAGCTTCTGCAATGACTCTGAAGAAGTACTTCGTGAAGGCTCTCCATCGCCTCCAGAAGGGCCCCGGATACACCTACCAGGAGCTGCTGGTCTGGTACTGCGACAACACCAACACCCATGGGCCCAAGCGCATCATTTGTGAGGGTCCAAAGAAGAAGCTGATCTGGTTCTTCCTGACTCTGCTCTTCGCTTCGCTGGTATTCTGGCAGTGGGGCATCCTCATCAACACCTACCTGTCCTACAATGTTACAGCCTCTCTGGCCATCGGCTTCAAGACCATGACCTTCCCTGCTGTTACCATCTGCAATGCAAGTCCTTTCAGGTGAGTTCCCTCTGCAGGGATCCAAACTGGTATCGGGAGGGTCTCTGGAGAACCTGGGATTCATCAACTGTACCTGATACTGCTATTAAAATTTGATGGGATTCCATCTATGAGCCATAAGGCCAAGCCAGTGAGTTTGACCAAGGACATGAACACTCACAGGCTGCTCTCCTCATTTCCTTCTGTAAAAACTTAATTTGGCCCGAAGAACCCAAATTGCAGGGAAGTTGGTACCCATGGTAAGTACCAGGCTCTTGATTGACCTTGACCCAGCAGAGAAGATATTGGGCAGGAGATGCTGACAGTTTAGCCTGCAGATGCTGGAGAAGCTCAAAAGTAGTGAATTTCCCTCTCTTAAGGAGGCAAGAAGGAGGACATCTTAGGATTTCGAAATGGCCCTTGGTTTGGCTTCCTACCTGGCCTAGTGCCCAATTATTGTTTGGAGATGTGTGTGTGGTTGCACAGGATCCATGGAAATGGAATGGATCCTGTGGAATCCATTCCACAGTGCATTTTCCACTTGTGATGACCAAACCTGGTGCAAACTTTCTTTGGCACATGTCTCAGGTATTCTAAGGTGAAGCCCTTCCTGAAAGATTTGGATGAGCTCATTGAGGCAGCCCTCGAAAGGATCCTGCAGCCTCTTCAGGAAAATGCATCAGCGACCCCTGCAGCAAATCTAAGCGAGAAGCTCAACTTGCAACTCTGGAACCAGATGCCCCTGGTCTTGATTGACGACAGTGATGCAGCTCATCCAGTCATCCATGACATTCTTGGGAACAGCTCTCTTGGTCTTGGAGGGCACCACAACTACTCCTCTTTTGGCAACCCGGAAGCGAGGAGGTACAAGCTGGCTCTGAAACTGGTAAGCAGGGGAGGAGGAGGATCTCCCTTGTGCCCCCCCAGATGAGGAACTCATCCCCTGCTCCTAGGCATGCCAATGCCACCCCCCACCCCAGCAGCCCTGCCTGATGGCGCACCCATGAGACTCCCCCACAGGGTGTTCCTGGCAGCTCTGAGCTTTTGGCTAGGAGTCTAGGACAATTCACTGCGACCAACTTGACATGGCCATTTAACCACAGCCAACTCACCATGGGCATCTCGCTGTGGACAATTCACCCCAGGACAAGTCGCTATGGCCGACTTGCTGTGGGACGGCTCAACTCAGAAAATTCCATGTGGGATAACTCACTGCAATAAATGTTATCCGCCACTGTTTCTTTGACATTGTTTCCATTGACAAGAATGGAAATTATGTCAAAGAAACAGTGGTGGATAACAGTGGCAGATTGTTGTGTTGAGTTATCCATAGTGGCCACGGTGAGATGGGCACGGCAAATTGTCCCATTCCGCTCAGCTAGGCATTTCTCTGGCAGCTCTGCTGGTAACTGGGCCGAATGGTGGGTCTATTCAGAAGTTATTGAGGAAGTCCCATCAGGTCACTTGCTCAGCTGGAAAGAGCTCTTTATTTCTGGGCCAGCCCACCAGCAAGGTGTTATGTGCTTGAAAAAGCCAATGCCTCCTCACAGCTGCTAGGCTTCCCTTCCAAACACGTTCTCCCTTCCCTCCTGGTTGCATCCTCAGTGCACACACCTCACCCCCCACTGCTTCTACCGGAAGTTCACCAGCGCAGCCCAGGCAGTGGCCGAGTGGTACGTCCTGCAGTCTACCAGCATCTTGTCCAAAGTGCCATTGAGCAAAAGGATCGAAATGGGCTACCAGGCAGAGGACATGATCTTGGCGTGTCTGTATGGAGCTGACCTTTGCAACCACAGGTACGTGTGCAGGAGAATTCACTTAGCATTTGACTTGGTTCCTTCTTTAACCACAGAGCTTTGTACGGCTCTTCGTGTTCAGTGTGAACCCACGTGTTGCGGCCTGCAAAACAAACTAGAGTATAAAAATCAGCCTAAAGTAAACCAAGGAAAAGGCAGAGATCTAGTGCTTGAGCTTCCCATAAAGGACTCCACAAGCGAGTTGGTTGTTGCCCATTGGCAGACTCTGAACTGGCCCCTGCAGGAGAGGGATCGTAAGGAGGGTTGAGTGAAAGATGCAGCAGGAAGTGAGTGTGCTTGGCACCAACAACTGTGGTGACAACCACAAGCCACAATGGGTGTGTGTGGTCTGCAGAGTCGCTCCCTTTGGTGACGCAAGCTGTGCTCGCAGTCTGGGGGGGGGGGGTGTCCAAGGAGGGATGAAGGTGCTGACTTCTCAATCTCTGGGCTAACAGCGTCTCGTCTCCTCTTCCTCCACTTCCTCCTGCCTTAATCCCTTTTCCAGCCCAGTCTGGTTCAGTCACGGAAGGTGGATGGATGGTAAACTTCCACCCTCTGAAAAAGAAGGTCCTGTGTACTGAAATAAGATTTTGCAAAAGCTTCGGTCCCAGATCCGGAGAAGCTTAGACCAGCTAGGCTCAAGCCAAAACCAACAAGGCATAGAAGACTTCCCTCCTGTGCAATGGGGATGGAGGGGGACCGTTAGGCTTTGGGTGCTCACCCACAAGGAAGGACAGGATGGTCTCTCAGTTGCCAGAGCCGATCCTGGCCAAGAGGCTTGTGCTTTGGATACCCAGAAATCTTTGGCATGATCAGACATCCATCCCTCGGCAGGGCTCTCTGTGAAGGTTCGGCTGAGGTTGGCCTGACGAAGCTCCAGTGAGGCTGAGTCGGACGTGCTTCTCTGGTGCGAAGGTCCTGCTGCCCGTGGCCCTTCCCTGGCCGTCTCCTGGACCCCTGCAGAACCTCTCTTGGTCTTGGCTGCAATTCTGTGGCACTCTTGCCCACCGATTCGGCTCAGAGGGCAGCTGCCTGTCCTTTCGGCCATTGCCTTGCCAGGAGCAATCAATCAGCCAAAATTTTAACTCCTGTTTGAAGAGGGGCAGCTGACCCTCTTCATCAAATTGTTTGGTTTTCTGTTGAAAGAAAAACATCCCACCAACAGCCATCTGCCACAAACCCCTTATTTTGGTTTGCATTCAATCCATAGTTTGCTGACCCAAATGGCTGCCGCCCTGTCCTACGCATCCCCATAAATCATCCCAGGGCCCAGGAAAGTTTTGCCCCTTTGCCTTCTGGAGATGCCAGGAGCCTCGTGCTGTTTGGAAGGTCTCTGGCCAAAATGCACTGTAAGCCGCCCTGAGTCTCCGGAGAAGGGCGGCATATAAATCAATTTAAAAAAAAAAAAAAAAGGCTCTTTTGCTTAGAGCCGGCTGGGCCCATTTTTTTCCCTGAAAACAAGCATTGGGCAATAGGACAGTATATTTATTTTATCAGTGAATTTATTGGAGTTTTATCCTCCCTCCCCTTTTCAACATAGCAACAACCCTAGGAGGTAAGCTGGACAGTTGCAGAGAAACCGAGCATGTAGAGGGAGCTCCGGAGGCCCCCTTTCTTCTGAATGTCAAAACCAGGGCTCTGGTCCATGAGCCCTGAGGCCTGGTTTCACAGGCTCCATCCGCAAGGCTCAGTTAACTGCTGGCTCCTGGGTCTTTTATGGCTTAGGGCCTCCTCCCAAGGCTGGATGCCTGTGACTCCCGGGGGGTTGGCAGCTTGTTTCAAGAGAAACCTCCAGCAAGTGATTTGCTGGCTGCCTGGTTTTGGGTGAAGCCAGGAGGCACCTTCACGTTCATAATTTTGGCATCTTGGGTTGTGTGAACGTGGCCAGTGCATAAATAACCTTCCCTGGGAAGTGAAATCAGAAGGAGACACTAGGCTTGATAGGAATTTTCTAATTTCTCAGGGCAACTCGGGGTCTGATGGAGGGGTTTCCTGGAGGTCTCCAAGTGCAGCATCAGAGAGATGATTTATCTCAAGTTTGGGAAGTCCAGCCAGTCTGAGGTGTGCCGGGACCCCCATCACTTTCCTCATGAGAATAATCTCTTCACTGCTTGGCTTCCCACAGAAACTTCACCCACCTCTACCACCCAGACCACGGCAACTGCTACGTCTTCAACTGGGGAGTGGAGAAGCAGCCCCTCGTCTCCTCCAATCCGGGGGCAGAATTTGGTGGGTACCCGGGGATGTAGAAGAGCCCCGGGAGAGTGTCTCAAGGCCTGGCTGGGCTCCAGCTGGAGATGGGGGGAGGGCTCTCTAGAGCTGGCAGGGGCCCCATGCCTCTCCCCCCACGTTGAAGAAGATTTGGTACCAAGGAAGGGAGAAAGTGCCTCGGGATCCTGCACTGCAGCTGTGATGTTCAGCGCCATTTGTAGGTCTGGAGACAGGGGGAAAACTATCCTTAGGCTGGCAAGACTGAATTTGTGTGGGTGTCGATGCCAAGCCCCCTTCCAAAGGCTGGGCACATCTAGCTCAAAGGAAACCGGAGCAGGGAGACCCTGGCAGCCAAAGAAGCACTCTGTTACAAGCTCAGAGGCACCAGCCAGGCCCTTCAGCCGACCGTGGGTTCCAGGCCCCTGAAGCTTGTGGCCTGCCCTAGTACTCCAGGGTATGGCAGAGTGGCCAGATGCCCAGCCAAGACAAGACCCCCGACAAAGAGAGTGAAGACAGGCTGGACCCCTGTTTCCGCCTCCCCTTTCTTTCCCAGGACCTCTGGCCTCCAGGTGATGTCTGTGGGGCTTTGTCTTTGCAGGGCTGAAACTGATCCTGGATATCAGCCAGAAGGACTACATCCCCTTCCTCACCACCACGGCTGGAGCCCGGCTGATGCTGCACGAGCAGGGCAGCTTCCCTTTCCTGAAGGATCAGGGCATCTATGCCATGTCAGGGACCGAGACCTCCATCGGCGTCCTGGTGGTAGGTAGGCTGCTCTGAGCTGACTGCCTGAAGAGAACTGGGACCCAGCCAGGAGTGGGAAGGAATCCAGGGGTCTCCTGCATCAGGGGGGTGGCTTTCCCCTTTTTGCGGTGGGTTCCCAAGAAGTCTTTTGGAGGACTGCAACCCCTGCGTGACCTGCACTTCCCAGAGATGTGAACGAGGGGGACAGGGAAGCCCAGTTTGGGGGGAACACTGTCCGTGCCCAGATGCCAGAAGCAACCGTCTCTTTGTGCCTTTCTGCCTAGGATGAACTGGAGCGGATGGGCTCTCCCTACAGTGACTGCACTGTCAACGGGTCTGACGTTCCCGTGAGGAACCTCTACGAGGACTACACTGCTTCGCAGGTGATGGGCTGTTCCCATTGGGGTCCCCTTTCGTGTCGCTGGGGGACTCTGCAGTATGGCCGGAGGATAAGCACTGTGGGATGTTGATCTGACGTGGGGCGAGAAGGGAGGGTCCCTTGCTGACAGCCCCCTTGGCTGGCTGCGTGACCAGAATCCTGTGGCCTTGCAGGGGGAACCTGGGCCATTAATGCCCTTTTCCCATCAAGAAAAAAGGGGCAGCTGTGGGGAGGGCTCCCCTCCTGACCTGGCTGCCTTCAGTGACCGGTCCTCTGATAGGACTTGAGCTGGGGGTCTTGAAGAGGTCGGCGACTCGCTTTCCTCTGAACCTGGAAAACTGAGCAGCTTCCTCATCTAGGAGTTGGCGCATGATTAGAGCAGGAAGCAGAGTGCTGGGAGTGGTCTCTGCTGCCTCAACTGCATCTGAAGCCCCCTTGGAAAATGCAGCAATGGGTGGGACTCATGGGGTCCGTCTGGACCGCCTGGACATGGCATGGCGGCATCCTCAGCTCTGAGAAGGAGCCTTGCCCCCTGCCTGCTTGGACAGAGCAATATGGTCTTTGGGAGGATCTGCCTTGGCTCCTCCTGATGGGTCCTGGGCTTTCAGATGCTGTGGGAGGGGGAGCAGGGAGATGTAGCTTGTCCCCTGTGCTCCCCAGTTCCTGCAAGCCCCCGTGTGATGAGCTGGGCTCCATCGCAGGAAGTGAGCCGCCCGGAGACTGATGCTCGGGAGCTGAGTTCAAGGGGCAGGTGGTAGACGATGCCTCTGCCAGACCAAGCAAGGCCTGGAGAATCCGGGGTGCCTGTGTTTGTGATTCTGTTGGGCTGGGAACTTTGGGCTCCCCTTAGAAGGCCAAGCCTTCTCTCCCTGCTCTGCTCTGTTCTGCTTTGCCCCAGCCCCACCGCCTTGCTCTGTGGGCAGAAGGGCCATGTGAGCTCTCTGAGCGAGCACTTCACCCACCTTGGGGACATCCCCCGGGTGCAGAGCAGCTGCAGCCTCTTGAAAGCTGAGCCCTCTTGAGTCTTCTGGGCAAGGCAAGGCAGGTGAGCCCAGGCTGTGGGGCTGCTCAGAAGGAACAGAGCTGCCCTGGTCCTGGAGGGGAAGGGGAGGAAACCCACCCAAAATGCAGAAGAGAAGGGCAAAAGGGCCCCCGGTTTCTGAACCTGCCCCCATCTCCTTCGACACTGCCGAGGAAGTTTCCAAACTCCTCAGGGCCGCCTTGTCCTTGAGAGGGAACAAGGCGCTTCCTGGTCTCTGGGTGTGCTGGGTGGCCTCTTTTTTCCTGCTTCCTGGGTGGTTACAGATAAGCCTCTCATTGCACAAGCACACTCGTTTTATAATCCTTTGTGCTTTTCCTTAGAAAAATCTGCCACGCAGGAACACTTTGCACTGGCAGCCTCCCTCCTCGATGGGTGGGGCCCTTTTCTAGCCAGTCTCTTGAAAATGCGGCTGGCCATGTGCGGCCCTTGTCCTGATTCCTGCAAGAGACCAGCTCAGACCTCTGGGAGGAGCCGCCCTTTGCAGCTGGGGCACAGCAAGGCGGGCAAAGGCGTTTGCGGAAGAGAGGGTCTTTTGTCTCTGGGCTCCCCTCCTCTGCCCTGCCCCATGTGAAGATCCCTGGAGGGGGGCAGCCCAGTTGGAAAGGGCTGTTCTTTGGGTCTAAGGAGAGCCACTAAGGTGGGTTCTCTAATGTTCCCTCTTCACAGGCCAAGGAGTTGGGGGCTTGTGCCAACTGCACCCACCCTGGCAGCAAGATAGCCCCCTTCCGAAGCCAGTACAAAACCATGTACTCCATCCAGGTGAGCAATGATGCTGCTCCCCAAAGCAGTCTCTGCCCTGCTTCATGTGAAGAGCCCTTGGGGTGGGGTGGGGCTGAGATGGTCATGTTCCCAAGAGCTCTTGTGGCCCCTCTGTGGGGGCCTCTTGGAGGAATTCAGCTAGGAACCGGCAAGAGGGAGGTGGTAGCGCCCAGTAGCTGGGGCTGGGGTCTGCTCTTGGGGAGCACACGGCCAGCAGGACCCCGTCCTCTTCCAGGCCTGCCTGCGCTCCTGCTTCCAAGCCAAGATGGTGAAGACCTGTCAGTGTGCCCACTATTCCTACCCGCTGCCCAAAGGAGCCCGTTACTGTAACAACGAGGATTATCCTGACTGGGGTGAGGAAATGGAGGGAACGACCCCAGCTGTAAGGATCCCACAAGACAAAGGAGCTGCAGAGCCCCCTGGAGGTTTCTGGCCAGGCTGGGGGAGGGGGGCGGTGAAACCTGAAAGCGCAGCTAATGCCAGCCAAAGCCCCTTCCTAGACACCCGGGATGCTGCTCCCAAGAGAAAGAGTCAAGCACACCTTAATCTTTAGATAAAACTTTGGTTCGAGGCATTTCTCCTGCAGAATTAAAGGTAACATTGAAGCTCAAATTAGCAGCCTTGTGCCAAGACGGTGTCTCCCTCCTTACAGCCTACTGCTACTCCATCCTGCGAATGAGCCAGGAGCATCGGCAGGGGTGCATCCAATCTTGCAAGGAGACCTGCAAGTAAGGCTGGATGAGCAGTCAAGCAGAGCCGGGGGGGGGGGGGGAGCTGAGTGGAGCCAAGGGAAAAGCCTGACCTTTCACTTCTTCCTCCAGCAACACCCAGTACAAGATGACCATTTCCATGGCGGACTGGCCCTCTGAAGCTTCAGAGGTGAGTCCTGCCTGCAGCCGGCTCCTCACCGGCCTCTCCAAGGGCCGGGCAGGGGAGGCTGGGAAGCCATTTGACACTTCTCTGAGGGGGGAGGCTTAGCAACACCTCCGGGGACCCCTGTTCAATAGTTTAATTTCTAAAAGCCCGTGGAAGTAAAACAGGTATTTAAGCAGAAACGTCCCACTTCTTGGTTCCCGTGAGAGCATCTCTCACCTGCCGTGACCTGCTTGTGACCTTTGCTTTCCTCTTGCTAGGACTGGATTTTCCATATTTTGTCTTACGAAAGAGACACGTCAACCAAAGTGACTCTGGACAGGTGCGTGCGTGTCTTCCTCGTTGAGGCGGATGCGGCAGGAAGCATCGGTTGCTGCTCCTGGGCAGAGTGAAAGGCCGGGAGGGGCAGCCTCCCCACACGAGGGCCATGGGTGGGGAGAAGTCGGGCTGTGAGGAAGAGAAGTTGACCAAGTGGTTCTGAATCCCCACACTCGCTTGGCCAGCCCTGAATGTAGAAAGGGAAGGGAAACGCCCCTTGGAAGCCAAATAGGGGGCTCTGTCCTCTCGCTGTGGGAGCCCAGCTCACTTGTGGGACAAGCAGGAGGAGTAAGCCTAGCCGGTTCTGCTTCCTTGCCGCACCTTTGTGTCTCTGCACAGAGGGCCAATCCTACAGCTGTTCCCAAT
This sequence comes from Masticophis lateralis, assembly GCA_030761175.1. Classification (NCBI taxonomy): domain Eukaryota; kingdom Metazoa; phylum Chordata; class Lepidosauria; order Squamata; family Colubridae; genus Masticophis; species Masticophis lateralis. Next base: position 19,756,529 of record JAUDYJ010000013.1, on the reverse strand, counting down.
CCCTGCAGTAACCAAACTCCTTTCCCTTCTTGTCAAAAATACTCTGTGTATGGATTTGTCCAAGCTTCCATCTCCCCGTGAACTTTCCTCAAACTCATTTTGTCTCAGCTCTCGTCTTCTGGTTCGAAACATTGCACGTGTCCCTGTGAAGTTCTGTCCTGTTTGTTCCAGCCTGTTACCCTGGCTTTACTTCTGTCCTCTCTGAGCTCTGCTTTGAGGGTGGGGTCCCTGGCAGGAGCAGAGGAAAGCCCACTGGAGCCCCCTTTGGCTTCTGAGACTTGAGCAGCCCAGCCTGACCTTCAGCCTTCCGGCTGGCTATGACTCAGCCCCCTGGAGTGAGAGAGAGGAGACTGAGACCTAGTGCAGACGTAGGCACCTGGACCTCAGCAAGGTCTTCAGCAGAGTCTCTGAGGATGGTCTCCTTTGAAAAGTGATGAAGTAGAGACTAGATGACGATGCTGTGTGATCTGTTCACACTTGGCTGAATTGCCGTATCCCAGGAGTCCACCGGTCTGGAGGGAGGCCTGGAGGGCTCTTTACCGTCCAGTATTTTGATCAAGATCTTGACTAAGGGAGTTGAGGAGACACTTTAAAAATTTGCAGAAGACAATCTGAGAGAGCCAGGTAAGCTTTGAAGGAGAAGACTCAGGAATTGAAAGACCTGAAGGAGCAGATCAGGGATAGATCATCCTAGAGAAAGTATCTATGTCAGTGGTCCCCAACCTTCCCACCTTGGTGGCCTGGCCTGGCCTGGCACAGAGGGTGGGATGTGTGAATGGAGCTTTGTGTGTGAGCACAACTGCCCTCCACTCTAGCACCCTCCGCTCCTGTGAGTGGAGCTTCACACATAAGCGCTTGCCCATCACTGGCACGGCCCAGTTTCAAACAGGGTTGGGGTGGGGACCCCTGTTCTATATGGTCAAGACTGACTGGGTGGGACATCATGTAAAGTTCTGTATCTGTTTAGGAAAAAGGAAAGGCGAGTATAGGATGGGAGAGAACTGGTAATCCTCATGAAAGCATCAGGCCGTCATTCTCTGCCACCGCCATCAGTGTGCTAGAGGTGTTAGAAGGGCAAATATTATTTGCACCACCAGGATCATAGAATCCAGATCATGGGAAGTAATGGGCTCATTCCGTGTGCCTTGATCAGGCTTTGTGGACATGACATGGATATGGTCTTCCTGAGGGCAAGATAGGACAGCTCTCTTCAGAAATCCAAAGCAGGATCACAGAGAGGAGGGGGTGGACCTGCTCTCTATTGCCTTACGTGATTCTCCTGACATCCTAGCCTGAGCCTCCTTCCATGGGGTTCTGGTTCTAACCCCATGGAAGGAGGCTCAGGCTAGGATGTCAGGAGAATCCTGATTGAATGAACTCTCAGCCAATGGAGCAGGTTCACGCAAAGTAGCTGGTTCCTTGCTGAAGGGCCAGCTAGAGATTGGAAGTTCCTCTGTGTGGGATGGTGGAGCAGACCTTGCACTCAGGTCCTTTGAGGTACCTCAAAATCTTACACGTCTGTTGTTCTGTGACATTCTGAAAACCACAGCCCATTAGAAAAGGTGTGGAGAAACAAGATGGAGGTCTTGTCTCACACTTTGAGGAGTCCTGAATGTTCTTATTTTTCCGTCATAGAAACGGAATCATCAAGCTCAGCATCTACTTCCAGGAGTACAACTACCGCACCATCTCAGAGTCTGCAGCAACAACGGTAAGTGATACCTTTGAGATGGCAAGAGGCCTGGTCCTCCAGCCCCCTCCTTCCCCAGAGGTCCTTGTCTCCCACAGAGGAGGCCAAGTTCATTGGTAAGCAGGGATGGGCAACGCAATGGCGGATGCCTCCTCTGTTGTGGAATGTCGCGTGGGAGGAGGGTGTGCGCTCTGCTCATGCTTAGCAGCAAGCCCTGCTTTGCATGAGGCAGGAATAATGTCAGCACCTGGGAAACTTGGGAGGGGCCGACCGGAGGCAATGGGGTGACTGGGTTGCTTGGCATGCAACGGCTCAAAACTCCTTGCAGCCGAGGAGAAAACAGTCCATTTTCAGTACCTGAAATTCAAAAGGTTAGAAGTCTGGCTTTGGCTTCTGGAGCTGGACTGGTGAGCGATCCTCACCTCCATGTTGGCCTCGTGTGGGACCATAAGAGCAAGGAGCAGCCCAGCTCCCGAGCCCCTTTGGCCAGGAGAGTTTGGCCAAGCCGCGAGGCTGCTCCCTGCATCTCTGCTCCGGGGACTCCTGAGCCGGCCTGCCCTCACCCCAGTCTCTCTCCCCACGGCAGATTGTCTGGCTCCTCTCCAGCCTGGGTGGGCAGTTCGGCTTCTGGATGGGAGGCTCCGTCCTGTGCCTCATCGAGTTCGGGGAGATCCTCATTGACTTCGTCTGGATCAGTGTCCTGAAGCTGGTCTCCTGGGGCAAGGGGCTGAAGTGGAAGCCGGCCGCCAGGCCCCCAGATGCCCTCCCATCCGCCTGCGAGAAAGTGGAGGCCTACACCAACCTGGGCTTCTGTGGGGAGGAGGAGAAGAAGGCAGCAGCTGAGGACCCAGGGGATGGGGCCCCAGATGCTCAAGGAGCCGTCTCTGAGCCGGGCACGCCACCCCCCAAGTATGACTCGCTTCGTGTGCTCCCTGTGGATCTGGTGGTGCCAGACAGCGATGAGGAAGACACTCCTGGAGTCACAAAGAGCGAGTGAGGCCAGGAAGGCAAGTGTCCTCCCGGCTCCCCCAGGCACTTGCAGGGCATCCTTCCCCTCCCTCTTGGACAGCACAGCCATCCTCCAGCTCCACTCAACACAGCAGGAGCTTGGGGGGCAGTTGGAGAGCCCTGGTCTGCTCTGACTGCATTGCTTTCTGGGCATAAATCTGGCAGGTCAAGAGGTTGGCGTAAGCATTCTGAAAGGGGGGCTTACAGCCAATCATAGGAGATGCTTGATAGTGGTGCACATCTTAAATTGAAGAGGGGGCCTGGGGAGGGGAGCAGCCAGGGCAAGGCCGTCTGTAATAAAAGAGGCTTTCTTTGCCCTGCCTGTGCCTGCTGCTGCTTTATGGGAGAGGTGCCTGGTGGGCAGGCAGCTGCCTGGAGGGGCCAATGTCCCATGACGGACTCCATTGGAGCTGATCAAAAGGCTGATATGGAAGGGAGTCACGGCGAAGAAATGGGCCATTATAAAAGTTACAAAGCTTGTCACAGAATAAACCCAGTTTGGGTGAAAACCATGCTCCCTCTTTCACTTTTCTGCCCCTCCTTACCCTCACTTTCCTTATTTGGGGGGCACAAAACTCTTCTCCTCACAGGACAAGGAGTCACAGGGGTTGTGGAGAAAGGTGCCAGCTGCTTTTTAGAGAGTCTGTCTGATGCTTGTGGGCAGGTGGAGCTGTGAGAAACTGGCAGCAGGTTGTCGCTGGCCAGCTTGGTGCCCATCAGCCTAGGCCGAATCCAAGCCAATCAGAATTTACACCGTGCCCTCTCAAAGGGAATCCCAGCATTCGTTCTTCACCCTTGCCAACATATGAGGCAGAGGCACATGGCAGAAGATGGTTACCCAGACCAAGACGTCCCAGATGTGCAAAAGAGGCAGTCAAAGGATCCACCCCCGGCAGCGCCCAGAGGGGGAGAAGTGTCCCTGGTTGGGGGTGGAGAGCCAGAGAGGGGAAGGAAGCAGAGCATCGTGCATGGCTTGCTCTCCCTGAAGTACTGTGGCTCTGCAGGCCCCCCCATCGCCTCCAGGAGCACTTAGGAAACGTGCTGCATGGTCTGGGTTTGCTCTTTGACACAGGGGGACCCTGAGCTCAGCAACCTCTGGGTAGGAGGGAGGGGGGGCAGCTTCCTGATCCCTCAGAAGCCTGAGCAGCCGCAGGATCCCTGCTGGGGATCTGAATGCAAAAATCACTGGGCTTCATGGATGGAACTCAAGGAGAGAAGCAACCTAGATCTAAGGAGAGGACAATTAACCAACGAAAAAGTTTGCTGTCAGAAGTTGTGGGTCTCCATCACTGGAGGCTTTTAAGAAGAGACTGGACAGCCATCTGTCTGAAATGGTATAGGGTCTCCTGCCTGAACAGGGGGTTTGACTAGCAGACCTCCAAGGTCCCATCCAGCTCTACTCTATCCATTTTGATCAGCACAGCTCTTCCTGGATCAGTGGCCTGGATCTGTTTGGCATCTCTGGCCACTGCAATTTTCAGAACAATACTGTTCGATGGTAGCGGGGAGAAAAATCACCTCTTGAAATGCTGCACACTTGTGTTCTCCTCCACAGTGAGTTTGCAGGCAAAAATGCTGCCTTTCCAGTCCTTGCAGCTCAGGCACACACGTTTGAAGCGGTGCGCACACACCCGCAGCACAGCCCTTCGGCCGTTGCACCATTGCTGTTCACCATGTTCTGGGCTGAAGGGCACCGGGTGGCTTGCACAGGCGGCTGCCCCATTGGTAGGACCTAAAGACCAGGTTTTGCTTTTGAGCCAGAAATCTGCCATGTTGCTCTTACATTTTGTGGAAAGTAGGACTCTTCTGCTGTATGGAAGGCAAAACCATCTCACTTTTACCTTTCAAAAAGCATTTTTGGCACAGAACTACCAAAAACGCTCTTGAGGAAGTGGAGGGAACGGCTTGGTTTAACTGGGAAAGTGAAATGAGGGGATGCCCACCCTCTTGGCAGCCTGGAAGCTGGCATGGAGTTTAGTAAAGGCTCCGTCCCAAGCTGGAACAGTGGTTAATGCAGTGGGCAGATGAGGGCACTGCCTGCCAGCCATCAACACCCCAATCAAGAACTAAAAAGCCACACACAACCAGGCACTACACAAATACCACACACAGAAGAGCCTAAAGCACACTCTGCTAGAGAGAACTTCCCCGAGGATGGGCTCCAGCATGACTGAAAGCTGGGAAGACAAGCCCTCAGTCCCGGGGACTGACTCAGATTGGAGCCTGCACTGCCTGTTGCTCAGGAAATTGGGTAGCTGGGCCAGAAGGGACAGCCCTTGCCCTCTAGTCCCTTTGCCCAGGGAGAGGCTTTCCTCTGCTGGCAGCAGCTCTGGGCTTCGAAAGAGCCACCTTGCTTGCAGGCGTGCTGCCACCTTCTGATGACAGATGTCCTACCTGTGTTGAGGATCGGATAGGTGGGGACAGAAAGGCCCGAGTCAGATACCTCCCGCCCCACCCCCACCCCGACAGAAAAATCACAAGAATCACCGCAAGCAACTTTGGCCCAGCTCCTTCTCTGCCCCAGAGAAGTTTCAGTGAGGAAAATGCATTGCCTTGAGCTCCTGGAGGAAAGGTAAGGAAGTAAAAGAAATAAATTTACTAAAGAAGTAAGTTTACTGGAAGTTGGGTGAGATCATCCATCACCATGGACTGAGGTATCACCAATATGCTGATGATGCTCAGCTGTATGTCTTGGCCCGTGGGGAGTGATGCCGTGTCCTCCCTCTCGCAGTGCCTGGAGGCTGTTAGGAGCTGGATGGGGAGCAATGGGTTGAAACTAAACCCTGGCAAGACCGAGTGGCTCTGGGTTTGGGGTTCATTGGCTCAGGGAGAGTTGCCATCTTTGGTCTTGGATGGGGTGGCCCTACCCCAAACAGGTGTGTGTGTAATCGGGGGGTTCTCCTGGATTCGCGACTCCGGCTCAAAGAGCTAGTGATGGTTGCGGCCAGGAGGGCCCTTGCGCAACTGCGAGCTGCTCGCCAGTTACACACTTTCCTGGACCCGCAATCCCTACTCACAGTCACTTGTGCCTTAGTCACCTCCTGTCTTGACTATTGCAATACGCCAGTGGTGAAATCTGAACCTGTTTACTGCCAGTTTGCTGGCCGCACATGCATGCCATGTGCCAAACACTTATGCAGGCGCATGCATAATGCGCACCAAACAGCTGTGCAGGAACAGTGCACACCCAAAGGAGGCTTGGGAAGGTAAGTAGAACAGTGCAGGGGGTGATCAACTGTGGCACACATGGGAACCTTTTAAAAAATTTTAAAAGCCTTTTTTACTATCGGCTCAGGCAAATAGGTAGTAAAAAATGCTTTTAAAAAGTAAAAAAAAGATTCCAACAATCACGCGGCACAGCTTGGTTAACTGAGGGACCGTCTCTTGCCAGTCACATCTGCCTGGCTGGCCTGGAGCTTCTGTTGCTGGGTGAAAGGATAGTGAAGCCAGGAGGGCTTGCAGGGATGTGGCTTTCCAAGGGGGGGGGAGGGGTGTCCCGTCTTGGACAACCGCAAACTGTCCCGCCTAGATCTGAGCTGTGAGCAAGCTCATAAACCTGGCAGAAGGGAACAAGGGAAGCTGTTCTGGGCAGCAGGATCCAGCTCCGGCAGGTTCTCCTGCAGTGCAGGGGCCCCTCCCCCTGGGCCAAGAGGCTTTGGCCCACAAGCTGCACTTTGGGGAGCGGGTCTAGGACTTTTAGTCTCTGACTTGTCATTCTCCTCCCGACTTGTCTCCTCAGCTGGCACGCCTCCAGTCATTTGCCGTGGGGAATGGGCCGCCGGCCTCTTCATCCCAGGCCCTCCGACATGGCCCATTCACAGAAAGAGGGTTCATCTTGGGTGTTCCGCCCTCCGTGACAGTTAGCCCCCAACCAATTGGCTAGAGGGGGTGTAATAGAAATCCAGGCAAAGGAGAGAGGTGTAAAAGAATTTGCCAAAATGCCTGCCTGCCTGCCTTCCATCCATCCATCTACCCACCATAACAGCATAACATGGCAACTAACCATGTTTGAGGCTCCTCTAGAGGGGTGGAGCTTAATGAAGGTTTTGTGTGTGTATGTGTGTGTCTGTGAAAAAAGAAAGGAAGGCAGGTGCAGAGATAAAAGGCCATTTCACTGGATCACACTCCAGAGAGCAGTTGGTTCCTATTCTGAACTGGAGACCAGGCTATGGGGGAGGGGGAGAGATAAAATAAAATAAAGGAAGATGGACATTGTTTTTTAGAACTCCACCCCTCTAGAGGAGCCTCAAACATGGCTAGTTGCTATGTTATGCTGTTATGGTGGGTAGATGGATGGATGGATGGATGGATGGATGGATGGAAGAAGGAAGGAAGGAAGGAAGGAAGGAAGGAAGGAAGGAAGGAAGGAAGGAAGGAAGGAAAAATTCTCTTCTATTGGACCCTTCCAGATTTGGTTAACCAACTGGTGGGAGGGAGGGAGGGAGGGAGGGAGGGAGGCTTTTAGCCCACTCAGTAACAGTATCGAAGGGCCATGTCGGAGGGTCTGGGATGAAGAGGCCAGTGGCCCATTCCCCACAGTAAATGACTGGAGGCGTGCCAGCTGAGGAGACAAGTCGGGAGAAGAATGAAAAGTCAGAGACTAAAAGTCCCATTCCACTGGGGAACAATGCAGGGTCTGCAGCCTCCCCAGGAGAGAAAAGCAACCGTTCTTCCGATGCCTGCTTGGGGGACCCCATGAACAATGCCAAGCGCAGCCTTGAAGGAGTGACAGTCTAGGCTACACCTGGAGAAGCCCCAGAGGGACTTGGGAAGGACAACATCGGTTCTTTTCTTGGCTCTGAGCCCATACGCTTGTCGTTCTCCACAAATCTCCCCACCCAAAGCTGCCTCTGGCCGGGTCAGGCTCAGTCCTTTTCCCCCGATTGTCTCTTCTGGCCCCGGGGGGCTCACGGGGGGCCTTTCCTCGGCCTGGGCTGGCCGCTGGCTTCACCTCCTGGCAGCTGAGCAGCCAGGAGGGCAGGAGCCGGCTTTCCAGCGTGTCCCAGATTCAGCCAAGGCAGGAGTTAATTAGGGCTTTGGAGAACCTAGAGCTGCACGCCCAGCAAAGCTGGATTGCTCCAGAGGACGGAAGGAAGGCAACCACTTGGCTGTACAGAGTTCACTCAGCCTCGGCCTCCCGACCGGTTCCTCACAGGCTCTCCGCCCTTGAGCAAGGGGCCTTGTCTGGGCCCCTGGTGACCCCGGACTCTGAGGCCAGTCAGCCCCCAGGAGAAAACGAGCAGCAGAGGAGCAACTGTCCACCCTTCCCCACTCTGAAGTCTGGCCATTCTTAGCCAGCCCGGTCAACTTCTGCCAGACCCTAGTTGAACCCCAATTCTGAGGCTGCCCCAGTCAGGATTCTCCCTCCAACCTTCCTACCCTCGGACCCCAATCCACAAGGAGGCCAGGCTGGCTGCCAATGCCCTTTTTGACCAGCAATCAGGAAGAGACATCTTTTAAAAGAGATTTATTGAGTACTTACAAAACTTGTTTTGGCCTCTTTCCTCCCTCCCAGGGAAGAAAGAACTCTACCATTGTGGGGGGGGGGGGAGGCAGAGGGACACCCCGGGGCCCTTACAGTGTATCTCTGGCCAGGTGCAGCCCCTCTTGGGCCAAGAAATCAACAGCTCAATAATCCAGGGCCCTCATGGCAGCGATTTTGCTAGCCAGGCGGCGGGGAAAATTTCTGGCTGCCTGCTTGTAATCATCAGGCTTGGTCTTCAGGAGGGTCCCCGTGTTCTGCAAGGTCTTAGAAGGCTGGAGGCCCAAAGCATCCATGACGTTGATGAGGTAATCTGCAAGAGAAACCAGCAGCATCTCAGCTCCCAAATCGCCAAGCGAGGGGGCGTTTCCAGGACAACGGCCGGAGCCCCACTGCATCCAGCAGATGACGGAGGCTCTGGATGGGAAGCCCCAGGAGAAGAGGCTGGAAGTGCTGGCTGTCCTTTGAAAGGGCAGGGTGCCTTACAATATGGCTCTTTACTCGAAGGGAAACCCCCCCCCTCTTTTCTTTTAAATGCACCTTTTAGACTTGAGGTCCAGGGAGGCCGACTGACCAGTCAGCTGCCTCTTCACTGGAGATTCTCAACTCGAAGCCGGGCGGCCTAATGGCAAGGATGCTGGAATCTGGATTCTGAGCAGGGGAGGGGGCTGGGTGGCCCTCAGGACCCCGTCCACATGCAGGACTTAATCTGGGTATCTCCCCTGCACCCAAAGCATCCTTCCTCCTCACCAATATCCGTGGCCAGCTGCTTGGTGGAGTGCGGGGTGAGCTCAGGGATCTGCAGGATGACATCGCAGTACGTCTGCATGGTGGCTCTGGCAAGAGAGCCCAGCCAATAGTCTGCCATGTTGTCCAGCTCGGGGACTTCATCGCCTGGGAGGAAGAGGACCAAGAGTGAGGGTGCCCCGCAGCTGCGGTGGGCTTCTTCCTTCAGAGAGAGAAATTGGGGCGCTGCCCACGTGAGCCTTCCTGCAGCTGCCTCTCTGGGCGAAGGCCTCTTCCTGGCCCCGGTGCCCTTTCCCACCTGGCTCTGGAGGGAAGGGCAGCTTCCCAGCATGCAGGGCGAGTTCCAGCGCTGCATCTTCCTGGGTCACGAAGGGCTCCAGGTGAAGAGGGAGGGACATGATGTATTGGCCGATCTGAGAGGAAGGGAGGAGAGCAAGCAGTCAGGCAGCCCCAGCCTTTCACTGCAGAAAACAGGGTCTCTGAAGCCCTCTTAATGCCTCCATTACTCCAGATGTGACCAGCGCATTCCTCTCCAGGGCACATCCTGAAGCCCAAGAGAGGGGCTCAGCCAAGTCCTGCTGCGGCCTCTGGGTCACCACAGGTTCCCAAGATTTCTCCTCTCCCCTCGGCCTTGGGGATCCTTTCAGTAGCTCAAACCTCCCAGAATGACTCTCCAGACCCTGAGCTGCCTCATCCATCAAGGCCAGCCCTCCCAGGCTTCTCTACTCTGGTTCTCCAAGGGAATCCATCAGTACTCACGAGGGACTTAGACCGGACCCCTGAGGGGCCAAAGAAGTCCCTACCCCTTCCAGCCTCCCCAGTTCTGCACATCGCCCTTTTCTCAGTCGAATCAGGCCGCTGTCAGACGGAGAGCAGCCTCATCTGAGGATGGCTGGAGAACCAGAGGCAGAAGCAGGAGCCCCAGAGACCCAGCAGCACCTGCCTTTCCTGGGGGAACCCTCCACCTACATTGCTGATGTACTCCAAAGGCGTGAGGCTGAAGTTGGGCAGGTCATCGGTGAGGATCTCGCCCGCACTACTTGCGCTCCAGCTCTAAGTTAAGGACGAGCAGAAAGGCAGAACCTGACTTGTCACGCAGGGCGACCTTCGCTCTTTCTTCTCCCCAGTCCTCGTTCAAGGACTCTGTGGGGACCCCCCATGCCCGCCTGGCTACTCACCTCCATCTTGGCCCCCAAGAGGAGCTGCTGCTTGATGCGAAGGAAGACCGAGTCGAAGGCCAGCTGGTGGGCCAACTGGTTGAGGCGAGTGAAGGCAGAACGGGACGCTGAGAGCAGATTGTGGTTTGTCCCCTTCTCCTGCAGTGGGGAAGGAAGGGGCAGTCAGGCCAGGCTCCTCTAGCTCCCCTCCAGCACCCGACAAGGAGTCCTCTCCCTCCACAGCAGCTGAGAACCCTCCCCCTCAACATCAGCAGGAGAACAAGGGGCCTTCCCTCTTAATGGGCGGGGGGGGGGCTGAAACATCCCCAGCAACCCGAAGAACGAGAGACCAGGACAATTGGTGGCCTCGGAGCTCAGTGAAGCCACAGGCGATGGTTCTGACCGCCATGCTTCTGGCTTGCCCATGGTCCTGGGCTGCTTCTCCCCTGAAGGGACCCTCAGGAGGAGCCAGCTGGAGACCCAGCCTGAGGCCATCAAGTCCTTTCATTTCCACGGGAGGCAGCGGACACTCAACCCGGAGCCTGGAGGAGGATCCTAAGCTTGGGGGCTCTTCTGGGGGAAATCACAATTCTCCTGCAGGATCAGGCCTTCTCAGAGGCTCAGCTGAGGCTTTGGCTGAGAAGCTGCCTGCAAACTGCCTTGGGATACCACATTTCAGAGAAGGCGACCAGGCACATGGCTTTCCTGAGGCTCAGCCCGTGTGGTGGAGCCCACCAAGGGAAGAGAGGGCATCGTCAGCAGTCAGTACCCAAAATTTGGCTTTGGCATCACTCTCCAGAAGCCTGATGCCTGCATTTGGAATTTCTGAGCCCTCCATTCTGCAAGCCTTTCAGAATGGGGCCCCACCCTCTGCTTCTATCGCCCTTATGGTACCCAACCTGTTTAGAGAAGAGGCAGGGAGGGTCTGCCAGCGTCCTTGCAAAAGGCAGCACACACTGTGGAAAAGAGGGAAGACCCTCCGTGCTTCTATCCTGCTGCTTCCAGTCCCACACCCATCTGAGGCACTGCCTTCTCACCCATGTGCCAGCTGAGCAAGGGCAACCTGGATCGCTCTCCCTGGTAAATGCTCAGAGGGCCAAGAGCCTCTTGCTGACAGTAGCCAGAGGGGGAGGAAGAGGAGGGGTCTAACGCTGCCCTGATGCAATCCCCCCCCCCCCCCGCTTTTCTCTAAGGCTGCCTGACAAACCAAACTGGCACAGGCTGAGGAGTCTGTCTGGGAACAGGAGCCCCCCCCCTCCCCCATGCTGGGAAGAGCAAGCAAGGCGACAGGAACACTGAAGGGCCCAGGAAAAGCAAACACTCTCAGGGAGGGACCGTCACCTCCGGCCCCTCAGAGGCACACTCAGAAAGCTGGGGGGGGAGGGGAGGGGCTTGGAGCAGAGGGTTAAGCAAACGGCTCAGCCCAAGGCTGCTCCCCTGCCAACTCCTCCGCGCCCACCTTGAGTGTGTAGAGGGTCTCCAGCAGGGCAGCGTACTCCGCCGGGCTCTCCTGCTGCAGGTAGCAGTACTCCTGCCAGGGGTTCTTGAGCTGGCTCTGCTTCTCCGGGCTGCGTTCCTGGAAGCCGCTCAGGCTGCAGGGACGGTAGGACTCCGAGAGGAACTTCCCTGCCGTGGAGAGGATCCTGCAACCGGCACCAGTGGCAGACAAATCGGCCTGAGCACTGAGGGCACCCCAGAGCCTCAACCGTCAAAGCTTCAGGGGGGAGAAGAACCGGAAAGGAGGGCCGGGCGCTGGTGGGAGATGGGCCGGGCCCTGCCGCCCCCACTGCCCTGAAGAGCAGCCCAGCGATCCTACCTGTTGGCCAGTTGCTGCTCAAGGTCTCCACACTGTCGCAGAAGCTCCCCACAGGTGGTGATTATTCTGCAGGGAAAGAGATGCTGGTGGAATTGCTGCCCCCAAGCCCCCCCCCCCACCTACCAAAGGAGCTCCCTCCCCTCCACCGAGGAGCAGAGCCCACCTCCTCCTGCAAGTAACACTTTCAGCCAGCCCAGAGGTGAGAGGAAGCCGAAATCCAAGCAGAGAGCAGCAGGAGGTGCAGAGGGTACCTTGGGTGGGGTGGGGGAGGGGCTGAGAGGCAACACACAAATGCCTCTCTGCTCAGGGACTGAAAACCTGAGCTACCTAAGGTGTAGCTAAGGCCCTGAGACACTCCACACTCCTTACCTGGATCTCCATTGGTTTAATGACCCACGAGATCACTAAATGATCATAACTGGGGCTGCCAGGACTGTGGTCATTGAGACAAGCAGCCATGTGGGTATCTCACTTAGGGACCACTTTGCTCAACACCCAAAATTCAAATCCTAGTTGTGATAATAATTCAAGGACTCCCTCTACATAAAGGAAAGCCTGGCCCTTCGTCTGCTTTTACAGCACCCGGCGTGGCTCACTTTCTTGAGGAATCCATTATTGTTTGTGCACTTTGCTGACCTCTCTCCAGAAACACTTCTCCTGTAGCCCTGCTCGCCTTTTGCACAAGGTATTTTTCTTACCGAACTGCATTCTGGAAAGCAGTCCAGTCTTCCTGGAAGTGGGAATCTGAAGGGAGGTCATCCAGCCGGCATTTCTTCCTGATTGACTGCAGGGCATTACTGAAGTCCGAGACGTACCTATGGAACGGTCAGAGATAAGAGCCGGCCAGCAGCTGGGGCCCCTGTGGCTGAATGCTGCAGTGCCAGCCCTGGGCTGCCCAGGTGGGAAGGGAAGATCCAAGGGGACAAAGCCAATTCTTCCCCCTGAGAGGCCCGCCACCCTTCTGCATTGGTGAACCCCTGAGGACCTGGGAGGGTGGGGAAGGGGCAGCAGACGGCACTGGTCATTTCCTCCTGTGGCCATGGGGAGCAGAAGGAACTCCATGTCCCACTCATCTCTCAACCTGTTCTTCTAAGAGCAAATTCTCCACTCCCAACCCTCACAGGGGCCGGGATGCTGAGAAAGGCCCCCCTCCTGCCCTGGCCCAGAGGCTGGATGCAGAGAGTTTTCTTCGTGGCCCAGGACTTACTTGCTGAAAAGGGCTTGCAAGGCCCCAAGGAGCCCACCCATGCCCAGCCCGTCGGTCAGCGTAAGACAGTTGTCCACTGCCGCCAAGGCCAAGCCAAAGAGCTTGTTCACCGAATGGCTCAGCTCCTGGACACAGTCCATCACTTCCCCGTGTTCCTGCCAGGAAACAAGATCACAGCCCACGGTCACCAATCTGGAGCGGCAGCACAGCCAGTCTGAATTGGGCGGAATTGGGAACAAGGCAGCCGTTTCCACTGGGGCCCTGCAGGGCCTTTGAAAGGGCCCTTCGGGAGCCAAGTCCTCTGAAAGGCACCGTTGAATTGTCTGCTGGTGCCCAAAGAACCTCCTGGCCAGCTGCAGCACTGAGGAAGCTTTCAAAACCTGGGGCTGCTCTGAGGCTTTACAGAGGGGGAATTCTGCTAAACAGGCCCAATTTCTATGGGGAAATCAGCGGTTCCAAGACCCCGAGACTGTTTCGCAGTTTCTGTTGCCCGAGGGCACCAGGTGTCCATGCCAGAAGTGACCTTTTGAGATGGAAAACCCTTCCTAAAGCAAACGTCTTTAACCGAGTTAAAAAGAGGCGGTAAACAACCCCAACTCGAGAGACAAAATAAGAAATCCCGATGCCCCCCACATGTGGAACTCAGTCACCGTCCTCTCATAATAACAAGGGCAGCATCCAGCCAGCTGTCTGAAGCGGGGGCGGGGGGGGGGGATGAGGAAGAGGAGGCAGATTTTCTTTGCATTCCCTAAATTTAAATTTTCTTTAGAAAGAGAAGCTAAGCTTCCCTCTGCAGGCCCCCAAACTTCTGAGCTGGTTCCAAGAAGACAGGCCTCCTCTTCCCTCTGAAAGCATCCCAGGATGCCCCTGCTGAAACCTCCTGGGCCAAGCTTAGATTGGGGGCTTTTGCCAGGAACAAACCCCACCAGCCCGGGGGACAGTCCCACCTTGGCCAGACTTTCTTTTCTTTGCTGTGTGGTTTAGTTTCTTCTCTTTCAAGCCCACCATACAGAACCAACAATTAAGCCAAGGAATGACAGTTTTCACAAGCCTGGAAAAACGCTAAAGGGCAGCCGAGCCCAGCAGCCCCCTTTTCACCCACAGCAGGTCCCTGGGAAGAGGCTCCCCTGTCCGGGAAGGCTAAGAGGCCGCTCTGCTGCAGGAGCTGCCCTTTCAGAGGGAGTCAGGCTTCTGAAGCTCTGTCCGTCACTTCAGATGTCACAAAACCGGATGGTCGATCAACAGCTGTGCGCGAGGCCTGCAGGATTCCTTGGGGCAGCGGAGAAGGGATCTTACCAGGGGGACAGCGCTCATCTGGATGAGGAGATTCTCTTCCTCCAGGGCCCGGTACTGCAGCTGGAAGGGCTTGTAAGGGCTGAAGACGGCCTCCACCAGTTCCGCCACCTTCACCAGGTTGCACTCCCCTGAAAGCACAGGAGCGGCCTCACAGCAGGAGGGCAACGGGGAGGGGGGGGGCTCCCCACATGGCCCGCATCTCCCCCTGCTCTGCCTGTTAGTTTTATAATTAAAATTAAATCTGGGGCAAGAAGTTAAAAGACCCATAAAATTCTCCACACTGAAACTCTCTTGCAAGCCCAGAAGGTGCCTCTCTGTTCCGCAGTCTCCAAGGATCCTTCTCCAGACTAGGAAGGAAGGAAGGAAGGAAGGAAGGAAGGAAGGAAGGAAGGAAGGAGCGATAAAGCAGGGCAGGGCCTGCTAAGCTTTTTTCTAAAAAAAATAAAGGGCCCTTACTGAAGAACACAAAGTGCTTAAATGCTGACTCTGGAAAAAGTATATTTTAGAATTAAATCCTTCCACCCCTCTATACATTTACTGCTGTGTTGCTTTTTATTTAATTAGCGGGAGGGGGAGAACTTGAGACATCACCACCCCCTATTCAGACTATGCAGACTCCGTCTCCTCCAGGAAAGGCCTGCAGGCAGCCTGGGAGGGCTCACATTTCTTTCTGATTGGGGGGGGGGGGGCGTCATTCCACCTTGTAGCCAAGAGGGCAGCTCTCAACCACGTGGGGCATTGCCCACCTGCCCTCGGTGGCCGTGAGAGGAGGGGCAGCACAGAAGAATCGCCAGAGGCCCCCAGGGCGGCTGGGTGGGAAGGAGAGGCTGAGCGTTGGCTTACCTTTACAGAAATCAAAAGTGCTAGGGAATATTTACTCACAATAGAATGCAAATTGTTCTGCTTTAGCAAACACTTTAAACACTGTGTCAATACTGCTCACTCAAGTCAAACACAGTTTGGTACAAGTATTATGTAACAACGGTAATAAAGACCGTTAACGCAATACTAACCGATTGTGTTCCTATATACCTCCCCTGTAGAAAAAGGACAAAAAAAGTGAAAGCATTTGGGCAGGGTGGGTGTCCAAGTGCCAAGGACTTACCCAGTCTGGGCAGCATCGCGGCCTCCAGCCCGTGTGCAAAGTAGACGGTGGTGCCATAGAGCCCCAGGAGCTGGCTCAGCTTGCTCTCGGGGCTGCAGCGGTCCATGGCAGCAGTCAGGCAGGCGGGCAGGGAGGGGGTCAGCGCACCCAGCACCTGGAGCAGCAGGACGGTCACCACCTGGTGGGGGTTCTGGAAAACCTGTGGGGGGAAGGGAGGGAGGGAGGAGCAAGCCAGGAGGCTTGGCTGGAACCCTGGAACTGAGGCCCAGGCGAGAGTGAAAGGCTGGGAAAACATGGAGACCATCCAAGCCACCGACTGCCGCCAGCAAACTCGCGAGGGGCTTCTAGAACTGGGCGCCAGCCTCTTTTTTACTTTTTATACGGCTTTGGAATATGTTCTGAATATAGAAGGTAACTTGAAAGGCTTTGTTTAGCTATAAAAAAGATGTTGAGACGCTAGAAAAAGTGCAGAGAAGAGCAACCAAGATGATGAGGGGACTGGAGGTTAAAACATATGAAGAATGATTGCAGGAACTGGGCAGGGCTGGTCTAGTGAAGAGAAGGACCAGGAGAGACAGGATAGCCGTCTTCCAATATTTGAGGGGCTGCCACAGAGAGGACGGGGGGGGGGGGGTCAACCCTATTTTCCAAGGCACCCGAAGGCCAGGCAAGGAATAATGGATGGAAACAGAACAAGGAGAGATTCAACCTGGAAATAAGGAGAAATTTTCTGACAGTGAGAGCATCAACCCATGGAACAGAAGTTGCCTTCAGAGGTTGTGGGAGCTTCTGTCAGAAATGGTGTAGGTCTCCTGCTTGGACTAGATGACATTCAAGGTCCCTTCCAACTCTGTTAATCTATGTCTAAGCTTTGAATAGGTCTAGTCTGCAAATTTATTTCGCTGAGCCTTTTCTGGAACAACTCTGCCAGCATCTTTTCTTGCAAGTCTGCTCCTTTGTGTGCAGCATCCCAGCTACATCAGAGGCGACTCTGGCTCTCTGAGCTGCCACAGGCTGAGATGAACCCGGGAACCGGCCCGGGACTCCACGGCTCTGCCCCAGAAAGTGATAGGAAGAGGGTTGCAGGGGATGACAGCACTGCTGGATGGGCTTGCTCTCTCGGCCCTTAGAGAGCCAGCAAACCCCACGCCCGGCCATTAAGCCCACCGCCATGGTTTTCCTGCCCCTGTCCTTCATCTGCAGGAGTCAGCAAGGAAGGAAGGAAGGTCTTCTAGGCCACAGGCTCCATGCAGGGATGGCTTATGAATCAGGAAGTCTTGCAAGGCAAGAGGGAAGAAGCTCCTCTCAAAGAAAACTGGGCAAATGCCACGCCTTAAAAATGGATTCGTCAGCAACACCCAATTATACCAGAAAGAAGGGCTGAGCTTCTAACATCCCCTGCTTATTCTCCTGGTCAGTCCAGATTGGATCCTAAAGCAGCCTTCAATTAAAATCTACTCAGAAGACCTGCCAGGTAGAGAAGAACGGGGAGCCATTGCGGCGGCACCCCTCTTTTCCTCCTGTGCATTTTGAGGCCCAACTAATTCCTTAATTACGTTGTTGGAAAACATCATCAAAATTCTGAAACCTCTCCTGGAACTACGGGAAGCCTCCTGCCTATCTTCTTGCAGCTCCCTTCCTGCCAAAAGAGGGTCCCCTTAGAGCAGCCAGCCTGAGCCTCTTCCTCAGACCCTCCTGAGCTCTTCTTCTGTACCTGCAACCTTTACGATGCATGACTTCCATGGCTGGGGCTTCTGGGAATGGAAGTCCACACATCTCCAAGTTGCTGAGGTTGCTGCCCTCATGGTTTCTGGGTGCCTTCTGCAAGGTGATTTCCAGGGCTCCCTACAACACTACATCAAACTCCCCTGGCATTTATATTTAGCCATATTCCTGTGCAAATCCCCGATAAGAAATCTGAACAATCATTGCGTCCCATCTAGTATTTTTACAGTGCTTCCGTCTTTCCCATGATTAATGAAGAATGTTGGTAGATGCAGAACAGTTGCTGCAGCCAGTTTCACCCTGTGGGGCTGGACTTGGTTAATGGTCTCTAAATACAGGTTTAGATTATATTAGGGGGAAAAAAACAGAATGAGTTGTCCCAAAGGTGCTTTTTCAGGAGGCAACCGGACTTTCTGGTTTTTCTTTGAAGACGTTTCGCTTCTCATCCAAGAAGCTTTTTCAGCTCTGACTGGATGGTGGGGAATGGAAGGGTTTATACTTCTTTCAGATAGCTGGTCCTTTGCATCCTTTTAGAGGGTCGTTGAGGCCACTTGGAGGTTTATCTGTGTCCTCAGGGGCACCTGAGTAGAGCAAATGGTGTGGAGCCTTCTTAGAACTGCTAAATGACTGTGCTGTAGATGGGAAACAGATGATGTCAGATCCCTCCCGCTCTGATGAGAGAGAGCTGGTAAATTTTGACACAGAGGGCCCCTTTGGCCCCTCTTTCTTTCTCCAGTCTACAGCACAGTCCTTTCAGCAGTTCCAAGAAGGCTCCACACCCGTTTGCTCTACTCCGGTGACCCTGAGAACATATAAACCTCCAAGTGGCCTTAACGACTCTCTAAAAGGATGCAAATGACCAGCTGTCTGCAAGGAATGTAAATCCTTCCATTGCCCACCATGCAGAGCTGAAGAAGCTTCTGGATGAGAAGCAACATGTCTTCAGAGAAAAGCAAGAAAGTCCAGTTGCCTCTTTAAAAAAACACCTTTAGGATAACCATGACCTGGTTGACTGAGAATCTCCACAGACAGAATAAGCTGTCAGTGTTAGAGAAGCAGATGTGGTGAGAGAGAGAAATGGGTGATCACCAGTGAGTCCCCCGCCCACACATACACTTCCTGCAGAAGATCCAGATGAGCAGTCTGTCCCTCAGAAAACAATCCTCCTCTTGGGAATCCTTTTGAGGTGAGGTGGATGGGTACAGAGAGCAGCTCTGGCAGAAGGGAACAGCTGGAGAAACCAGCAGGGAGACCCTCCGGTCACTGTCCAAGCAGTACCAGGTGTCTTAATGAGGGATGAGCTTCATTTAAATCGTGCACTAAAGAAGTTCTGTTTTCTTGTAAGAAGGAGATGCTGCGCGGCCATTCGTGGCTTTATCCGCAGTTGAGGCTGCCTCGTTGGCCACAAGGAGACTGAGAAAGGTTCTTGGGAAAGGGCCCAGGGGCAGCTCAGTCTGTCAAGGGAGCAAGATCAGCCCAAGATGGCAGGCAAGCTCCTTCCAGGCCTCCCCAGAGATAAGCATCAGTTCTCCCCTTCACGGATGAAAGCCTCTGGACCTAAGCGACCAAACTGGCCGCTGCTTCCCCAAACTCCAGCAAACCAGTTTGCCAGCAAGGAACCCAATTGCTTTCTGTTGCTAGCGGGTGAGGGAGGCAACAGATCCCCAACTGTAGTCTGGGACAGGCCAGGGACATACAGCTCCTCAGCCACCAGGGTTATATTGGGTGTCTGCCCACCAGTTCTGGTCACACAAACACAAAAACCCATACCAACACTGCAGGGAAGACACCAGAGTTAAAGGGCAGAGACATAGGAAAGCTCCACTCCAACACAGAAATCAAACAAGGTTAAAGCAAGACGACAGGTCGTTTGCAGGGAGTTGCCAAAGATTCAGCTGAGCATTTCCAAGTCATTCAGGGATCCAGAGGGATTACCACCTGTGATCTTGGACAAGCAACCATGACTGAGCCTCCCAACTGCTCTTGTTCAATGCCCCGATGCGGCAGAGTTTTTGGCATCTCAAGGAACAGCGGAGTTATTACAGCATAAGCTTCTATGGATCAAACACTGCCAATAATAATCAAGTATTCATTGAATGAGACTTCAGCTCTGGGCAGAAACCTGCCTACAACTACAGACCAGGAGATGGTTACGTGGGTATCTAATTCTGTATCACACTTCAAGTTCATGCAGCCACAGATCAGTGGCATCTGTTTGGGGAACGGGGAACATAAGGCAAGCTGTTTGCCAATAATTAGTTTATGTGCAAACCCTTTTTATGTAAAGAGACGTAAACGGTTTAATCTTGCAAGGAAAGTTCCCGAGGCACTAAATCCAGTTGAGCTGCAATGGTTGTTAAGGAAACCCTTGGGGTGATAGGGGCACAACATCAGGTGAGGCCAGAATCTGGAGCTTTGCAGGTCCTGGTCAGATTGACTGAGCAATCTGGCCACATTTCAAGGAGATGGAGGAAGAGATAGAGCTGCAGGGATGCCTGAAGAGGGAAACAGCCCGTTGGCCTCCGCTGCCTGAGTGGGGAAGAGGCTGGACTCCTCCTGAGCACCAGCATAGGAGGCTCCGGACCCCTCGGACCCCTCCCCGGCACAGATATACCTGTGTGGCCCACTGCAGCTGCGAGTGCCACGTCCCCAGCAGCACTTCGTAGAGCTCTGCCAATTGCCGATCCAGGAAGAGGTCTGACTGGCACAGATCCTGCCACACTGCCATTAGCTGCACCTGAGAGCAAGGAAGAGGGTCAGGATCATAGCAAGGGGAAAGTCATTGAAGGCGGCACCGAGAGGATGTTTGTTCTAAACCATGTCTTGTTTTCCTTTTGGAATGGCAAAAGAAGAGGAGACCCCCTAGTTGGCCATTGCTTTTGGGTTCAGAGATAATTCATGGGTTGGTCACTTGGTCCCTTTGGTTTCTCCAGGGGACAAACCTAACCTGCTTGGCCACCTTCTTTGTGGCCACCATTCACCTTCTAGAGAAAGTCATCTCACAACAGCTCTTGGGCGCCCATGGATTCCTGAAGCCAGCAGCTGCCTGCAGCCCCACCTGGCCAATGAGGAAGAGTGAAGAGGGCCAGGCTGGGATGGGCCGCAAGGGACCAGCATTCTGCCTGGAACATGCTTCTTGCCAGGCCAGGAGTGTTGCTTAAGTTATAAAATGGGCAAAGGCCCAAAGTGCGTGGCAAGACTCAAGGTCTGAAAAGGATGGAGGGGGAGAGGAGGAAGAAGAGAGGTTTCTCAATCTGCTTCTTTCCAAACTTGCGCAGTTTTAGAGCTTAAAAAAAAGAGATACCAAATTCGCTCTCTTTCCATTTGCACCAGGCCTGGAAGGACCCCTGGTGGCTCTTGGCGGAACTAAGCAGGACAGCAACGGAGCTGGGCTTGAAGACCCGTCTCAAGGGCTGAACCGGCCTTTCAAACCGCACTGAATGCTGCTCACCTTGGGGGGAGGGGTGGGAGGAGACGGAAAAAGACACCCACCTACACCCCACATTCGCTGGAATGAAGCACCCTAGCACTCCATTCTTCTGACGTCTGGTGGGATGTGGTGGACTAGGCCAACTCTCGCCCTTTGAAGGCATCCCAATCGTCACCAGCCGGGGCAGTTTCAGAAACGGTGCCCATGTTTCTCTCCTACAGCCCACGTGGGGAGAGGGGGGCTGATTAAAACAGACCGCCTGCTTCAGCAGCGGCGGGGATCCCAATACCTTGTGGCACTTGTAGTAGTAAGCCAGCAGCTGGGGCATCCGGTCAATTTCAGTGAAGACTTTCACAAACAGCTGGGCCTGATCTAAAAGTATAGATTTCCTCCATTAGTCTGCCTTGGACGAAAGCAGGTTCTGCCTCTGTTCCTGATCCTCCTCCGCCCATCCAAATGCCTGAAAACCTGAACAGGGAGGCCCAGATCCTGCTTTACCCCAGCAGTCCCACAGTGAGGCACCCCTCCTCCAGGATGGGGAATAGCCCCTGGAGGTTCCCAGGGAGGGCATTTCGTAGGGAGCATCTGAGCAGAGGAGAAAGCTAACTCTGCTCTACCTGTCACCTTTATGTTCCCCCTCCAACCTCATTTCTTCTGCCCAAAGCCCCTGAGAGCAAGAAGTCAGGCAGGAGATGCTCTTCCATTTGGTGGGGAGAATAATAAAGTAAAGCAAGCAAGCAAGCAAGCAAACAAATGGCTCCCACAAATAGGGGTCCACGTTGGGACATGGTCCAAGCACGTGACAAACGCTGCTGGGTGGCCTGTTGTTTGCAATCCTGGCAGCCCCCTAATGGAGGGCGAGAAGAGAGGGCCAGACTCCAGGCAGGGCCAGCCACAACCAGCACAAGGCTGCCCCCACCTGGTAGCTCAGTGGCACAACTCCAAGAGACCCCATTGTAATCACAGAAGGCAATCAAAGGACGGAGCTTCAAGCCTTGCCCCACGAGAAAGCCAAGAAGGGATAAATTCACACCCCCAGCAGGCCTGGAAATACATATCACAAGAAACAGACCTTCAAAAGATACAGAATCCCTTTAAGATATTTTAAGTATGGAACTGCCCATCCCCAAAACGGGCCTCTCGCCAGCCTCAAATGCTCCAACTCTGCTGGGGGTCCTCGGTCTATTTCTCCTTCACAGGCGCTAAGACCAAGGTGAGAAGGCCCTGGCCAACATCCTGTGCCCCAAAAGGGCCACCACCCACGGCACGTAGTGCCCGTGTGGGAGCTTCATGGTTCTCTTCAGTGACTGAGAGCTATGACCAAATCACCTCGTGTGACGGAAGAAAAAGAAGAGCCCAGATTTGGGGGTTCAAGCCTTGGTGGCCTATGGGCATCTCTGAAGTTTTGAGGAAGTACTGAGGGATGCTAGAGAACAGACTGCGATAGAGAGTTTCAGCTATCCCTTTACCCCCCAAGAGGGCCAAACGAGGGGGCTCTTGCAAGGCATTCCTGAAGTTGGATGGCGGCACCTGAGCTGCATTGCCCAAAGGACAAGACAGGCTTGGATTGCAAGAAGGCAGTGGGAGCAAGCCAGCCCTGGGCTCCCCCAGTGAATCAATGTCCTTGCCTGCTGAGCCCCAACCCCTGGTCCCACCTGCCACCGGCATTTGGACTCAACTTACGACCATAATGGAGCTGGCCTGTTACGGTCATAAGTCATGATGTTCATAAAGTGGGTCGTCATGTGACCAATCTCATTTGGTAACCCCTTTTTTTTTTTGCACCAGCAATCATTAAATGAACATGGCAGACATAAAGTGAACACCGTCATCATTAACAGAACACTCTGGGATATTTTGCTGAAAACCAAAAGTAAAGTTGCTTGCTGTAAACCACTCGGGCATCTTGAAACAGGAGATGGGTGGCAAATAAATTTGATAAATAAAAAATGAATGCCAGATTTCGGCAAAGAAGTTGTAAATCATGGCAACATGACCACAGGATGCTGCAAACCGTCATAAATGTAAGTCTGTCACTGAGCACCCAAAAAGCAGTCACATGACCAAAGGGGAGGGTCCACTGGAACTTCAAAACCCGACCTTTTTTTTCTCGGGGGGGTGGGGTGGATCCCTTGCAACTTCAAATGATTGCTAAGCAACCAGTCATACATCAAGGCCCACCTGTTCTGCTCAATTCTCCAAGCACAACAAACTTCAGGTAAGATACAAAAATCTCCTCTCTTATTTTCTTGGTTTGGTGAGCGATATTGGCTTGAGTCAATAGTCTGCAGCACGAAACCAAATTCCTAACTGTGTTATTAGAGGGGCAGGCTGAACTGTTGTGCCTGCTTCCACTTTAGGTGGCCTCACTGAGAGCAAGAAGACCTCCTTGCCAGGACCCTTGACTGCCAACGTTCCCATGTCCCTGTCAGGGTGGGCTCAGGTGTGGCTTTCTCCAGAAACCTTACACACAGGGGCCCCCTTCTTTTTTGCAAAGACTTGCTCCACGGGGCACTTCAGCTAGGCTGGCTTAAGCCTCTGAGTCCCAGTGATTTTGGCTCAGCCCAGGGTCCGAGTTATTTTGTGATGACACATTCGAACCTAATCTGAACTTCCCTCTACACCTGAGCAACAATCCTGTTCCCCGGCAAGCGCCTTCTGTGCAATTCTGGGCTGGATCTGCAGGGAAAGCCACAACGGCTCTCTGTTTTCTAGCCCCCTCCCTTGACCCACAGCCAACACCCACCCACGCCGGCCCTCTTACCAACGGATTGAGTGCTGAAGGCAGAGACGATCTGGGGGCTAGCCAAGGCTTCCAGGCGGTTCTTCAGCGCCTCCAGGTGCACACACTTCTCTGAGTAGTCCGGCGTGTCCACCAACACAGCCAGGCTGTTCTGCATGCTGGTCAGCTTGTTAGAGATGAGAGACACGTCCTGGCCCAGGCAGGGGAGGAAGCCGAATGGTTAGACTTGGAGCTCCCGAGGGAGACCCTTCCCACTCCCTTCCCCAACCATTCCCGGATATCCTTCCTCCAGAAGAGCCTTCTCTTTCTCCTTATTTTTCATGGGCCTTAGAGCCAGGGGCAATCAATCAATCAATCAATCACTCAATAAATAAATAAAATATAATTATTAAAGAAAGTAACATAAATAAATAAATAAAATATAATTATTAAAGAAAGTAACATAAATAAATAAATAAATAAAAATATAATTATTAAACAAAGTAACATTTCAGAAGTTAAACTAGAAATCCTGAGGACATAAATTGAAATGTGCCGACCTTCTTGTAATCACAATTCCCAGCCAAATGACCCTTCAGGACAGGTAGTCCTCAACCTATGACCACAATTCAGCCCAAAATTTCTGTTGCTAAGTGCATTTTGCTCCATTCTATGACCTTTCTTGCCAAGTTGTTAAGTAAATCACTATGGTTGTTAAGTGAATCTGCCTTCCTCATTGACTTTGCTGGTTAGAAGGTCGCAAAAGGGGATCACATGATCCTGGGACACTGCAACCGTCATAAATGAGTCAGTTGCCAAGCATCTGAATTCCGATCAGGTGACCATGGAGATGCTGCCACCATTGTAAGAATGAAAACGGTCATAAGTCACTTTTTTCAAGGCTGCTGTAACTTTGCACAGTCATTAAATGAACTGTTGTAAGTTCAGGACTACCTGTTTTTTAATGGAATACATACAGCATCACAGTTTTATTTGAAGTTTATTTTGGATCAATCAAAATAAAACTCTAATGGTGACATGGAACATTTGACAGAGGAAGAAAACCAACTTTCCTATTTCTGCTTCATGTTTTCTTAAAATGTTCAATAAAAACAATTTTAAAAAGTGAAGCGGAAAACTCCACGGTGAGAGGAAGACTTTAATTTAAAAATCAAAGAAAAAAAAGTAATCAATACATTTTCATGTTAAGAAAAAGGCCAAAACATAGAGAATCAATGCAGGTTCTAAACCTCTCCCTGTTTTTTGTTAGATTTATTCTCTTTAGTGGTCTTGTTTTTTGGCTGTTTTGATAGATTGATCTGATTGGTTGTTGTTGTTGTTCTTTTAAATGTTTGTGCCTCCCAGAGTCACATACAATGTATGAGATGGGCCTCAATTCAAGCAAGCCAGCACCTTCACAAGCGCCACCAATGGAGAATTCCAAAAGACCACAGATTGCAGAGGAAACCACGAAGGAATTGCAATAGCAGATGATTGGAGCACAAGTCCGTCCCTTCCGGCTTCTTGTCCATTTGGGGGCACTTTCCAAAAGGCAGAAGCGGCAATTCCCCAGCCCCAGCCTTTTGGGCACCGCCTTCATGGCCGCTTTTCAGACAATACTGTAGGAAAGCCCCTAACCCCCAGTCAGGCCTATCTGGCCAGGCAGAGGCCACCTGCCCACCAGAGAACAAGTCCCCAAAGAGGCCAACTGGCTCTGGTGGCAACAGCCCCCAACGGCAGCAGGGCAGGATGGGCAGGAGCTGAACCGGCCTCTGCGGCTCCTGAGGAAGCTGAAGAAAGGTCAGGACCTCTGGCCATTTTCTTCTCTTTTGTTATTGTAATCCGCCAGGAGCAGCCCCAGGGTGAGATAAATAAATAGATAGAGTGGCTGGTGCCCTGGGAGTACAGAGGGCTGGAGGAAGGGCGTGGGTGGGGGGGAGACTTGCCCCACCAACCTGCAACCTTCCCTGCCAGCTTCCCCACTGACTTTCTGGGGAAGCCGGCAGGGAAAGTTGCAAATGGCAATTGTGTGACTGTGGATGCTGCAACTTGTTGACAAGCACAGAACTTGTGACCACGTGACCAAAGAGCTGCTGGGATGGCTGGAACTCCAAGGACCAGTTTTAACCGCCATTCATTCAGCACTGTCGTAACTTTGAATGACTGCTAAAAGAAGGGTCATAAGTCAAGGAGTACCTTATATTGCAGGGGTCTCCAACTGTCAGGTCGCAGCCCACCACCAAGCCATGGCCTATTCGGAACCAGGCCGTGTGCTGGCCTGCTGTTCACGCAACCTGGTTCCCTGCTCCCCCAGCCAGGCCATCAAGCCGCAAAGGTAGGGGACCACTGTTATATTGTATTTCTGACTTCTGAAACCCATTGCAATTTATAAAACTTCCAGCTTCGTATGATGCAGTTATTCTCCAAGGCAGAAATAAAACAACAGGGAAGAAGATTCCGGCTTGACCACAGGAGGAACTTTATGAGCTGTCAGCCAGTGGAACAAGAACTAACTTTTGCTGGAGGTTTTGAAACAGAAATGAGATGATCAGCTGTCAGAAATACCATGGTGGATGCCAGACTAAACAAATGGTTGAATTAGATCATCTCTAAGATCCCTTCCAATACTAGGTTTCTATCAAATCATCACAAATTAGCTGGTTTACCTGATCTCTAAGCAGCCTTTAACCATTCTAATCTGTTTACAGATTTAATCTAATTCAGATTACAGATTTACAACTGTTTGTAAATTTTAAACATTGAAATACCTGTGTTTTAAATGTCTCTTCAATGTCTGCACTGAGAGTGCTCCACTTGTCTGCTTCCTGGAGTGAATCAACAGCCAACTGCATTCGGGATTTCACATGATCGAGTTTGACTAAGACCTGAAACCAAGAGAAGAGAATCTCTGTAGCTCAGGATGGACCTGAGGAATCTTTGTTGCTCTCTGAGCTGGCAGACGTTTTGTTACCTGACTAGGTCATTGCCAATTGCCAATTACCTAACAGCACCAGTGCCGGGAGTGTGGGTTTGCTCCCTGTTTATAAGATCTGAAAACATAGAGTCCGTATTACAGAAATTGATTTCCCAGGCTCCTCCGCTTTGGACAAGGTAGAAAAGCCCACTTGAAAGACTACAAATTTCTGGTCATCACAGCCTAAAATGACATCAACGAACTAAAACATAGAGAACGGCTCCCTGGATGGTGTAAGGCAGCGTTTCCCAACCTTGGAAACTTTAGGCTACAGTGGACCTCCGCTTCTAGAATTCCCATAGCTGGCTGAAAAATTCTGGGAGTTGAAGTCCACACAGCTCAAAGTTACCAAGGTTGAGAAACACTGGTGTAGGGACTAAAAACAAAATCCTCTGAGTGGGCTCAAGAGGAAGTGGGAGTATTTAGCCTGCAGGAGAGAATAATGGTCTTCAGGCAGTTAAAGGCTAATGGAATCTTCTCCAGACAGGACCAAAATCAATGGAAGCAGATTCATCTTAGATATGAAATGGGCTGCCTCAGAAGTGCTGTGTTCTGCCTCACTGGAGGCTTTGGACAAGCCAGAAAAGTCACTTGTCAGAAATGCTTTAGCAAGTCCTAACTCTGTTGTTCTATATACACTGAGCACAGTGTTAGAAGATTTTATCGAGGCCCCTTCCTGATGCAGGATTTTATGTAGTCTAAACCAAGCTATTTCCTTTGAATGAAAAATAGAAATAAATAACTAGGTTTAACTGCTAGGTAGCTTGTAGGGTACCAATGTAAGAGTTAAATTCATTTCAATGACTATTTCAGCATAATTGTAAAACATTTGTGCTGTTGCCTGAATAAAACATCAATTTTTATGGTTGTATCGTTTTTCACGGATGCTCATTTTTATCCATTCTGCCACAGGTGTCCAGGAAGACAACCTGTCAGCCTGGAGAAGTACCTGCATGGACTGTGCAGTGTCTTCCTCCAGCTTTTTAATGTCTTCCCTCACTAGGACCATCTGCTCCTTCAGGAACGCTGCCTCTTGCTTCAAGGCTTCCACTTCCCGCAGAACTCTGGGCATGCTCTGGAGAGCCTGGTGGCTCGTCTCTGTAGGAAAATGAGAAGCAGGAGGTCAGGCACGGCTGCAACTTCCCAGAACACAAGAGACAGAGGCTGGACCTCTGGGAAGGCTGAACTGTGCCACGAGAGCAGAAGGGTCTCCATGAGGAAAAGGTGGGTGGTTATCTGTTAGAAATGGTATCACCTGTTCAGCACAGAGACAAGAGGCTTACAAATATTTGATCGGTCAATTCAGAACCAATGAGTGAAATAGGCCACCACTGACCAACAGTTATGCAGAG
Source organism: Masticophis lateralis (assembly GCA_030761175.1). Classification (NCBI taxonomy): domain Eukaryota; kingdom Metazoa; phylum Chordata; class Lepidosauria; order Squamata; family Colubridae; genus Masticophis; species Masticophis lateralis. Next base: position 19,728,818 of record JAUDYJ010000013.1, on the reverse strand, counting down.
TTTCAATGAGTGTCCATTCCTGCTTATTTTTATTATTAGGCGCAGCAGTGTGGCACATTGTTAGAATGCGGTATTGCAGGCTAGTTTGATCCTGACCTACTCAAGGTTGACTCAGCCTTCCATCCTTTTGAGGTTAGTAAAATGAGGACCCAGATTGTTGGGGTCAATATGCTGACTTTGTGAACTGCTTAGAGAGGGCTGTAAAGCATTGTGAAGCAGTATATAAGTCTAAGTGCTATTGCTATTATGCCTATGTTACTCCTATATTCTCTTCCTCTTCCTTCTCCATCATCATCATCATCATGTTTTTAATTAATCGGACATTAAATGAAACTCTATTACTTCAACTTTACCCTGAGATAACCTCAGTGTGAAAATAAGCCACCAGTTTTCTAAACCCCCGTGGCACATAAGAAAGTTATGTCACCAAACTGGATGACAATTTCCCCTTCCCAAAAACTATTCTGCCAACCAAGAAGGTTAATAAATGGGGAGAGGAAAGAATGGCTGTAAGTTAAGAGAGCAGACTTTTCCTAGGGCTACTTGCACAAAGAAGCAAACGGATTACATACCTAATCAGGGGGAGGAGGACCCTGACATTATTCATGAAACCTAGCAATAAAATTCATTATTACAGACTATAAAAATATTCATCTTATTACCACTGTAAAATTTCACTCTCTTCTCACTTTCACTATGTGTCCACATGACAATATAAATGTTGCTTTACATTTCAAATTTGTGTTCCTCATTTCAGATATTCTTATAAAAGAGCAAAGAAAACCATCTTCAAAATTTAGAAGTGGGAAAACCCTTGCCAAAAGAAGAAAAACAAGCTTAGGCTAACCACATTTTTTAAGTGGCAGCCTCACACAAATTTATATTTTAATGTAAAGTTTTAAATACATAATATCTATAATTTATATGTATATTATATTAACCAGTGTACCACATAATATGTCTTGATTAAACTGTGTAATGTTGATATAGCAACATTAGCAAATGGCTTCATATCAGATAGAAACATCTGCAGTGCAAAAATAATCTGAGCTGTATACAGCTGCCCAAAGCAGCTGCTTCCACCACACAGACCAGGAGTGGTCCTTGAAACTTCCAAAGCGAATTCCCCTCAATGACAGCAGCATCACCTTCCACAGCATTGTTGACCTCCTGGATAAAAAGCTGCAACTTCATCACCAGGGTAGCTGCGTGAGCATCCACTTTGCCAGGGGCTTCCTGCTGCACAGCCCGGAAGGCCCCATTCACCCAGGCCTTGACCTCAAAGTCATCGGCCAGGAACTTGGAGAAATCCATGGTGGCTGCCACACCTTCACCCTCACCTGGACCTGGTCAGCAACTGCGGCACCTGAGGATGCAAGGGAAACAGACGGGAGCAGAAGCCATCGTTCAGCAAATCAGTAGTGGTAATTTAGTTTGCTACCGGTTCTCTTGTGCACGCTTGCATGCATGCGCAGAAATGTCCAGGCAGGTGGGCCGAGCCTCCCGCCACCACCACCGGTTTGCCTGATCCAGGGCGAACCGGTAGCAACCCACCACTGCAGCAAATGCTGTCTGCAGAATGTCTTAAATTTTTTAAAAAGGAATATAGGGGGTTAGCATTACAGTGCATGCCATTTGTCAGAGGACCTCTGCCCTGGATAGAGGATTGAATTGTAAGACACACACAAAAATCAGAATCCTAGGATTCAATGAACTTGGCAAGCAACAATCATCTGTGAAGTCCTTGGTATTCTCTGAACTTGGCTGCTCTCTTGCAGCAGTCTCATTACCCAACTAGGCAACATCATCAGTACTGGTGAATGTGATGTTTGCTCCTGTTTATGTATTTATCCCTTTATTGTTTTTATTAATAACTCAAAGTGGCGAACTATTATCCAACAGCTTCTTCCTCCTATTTTCCACAATGGTTTGAGCTGAGACAGAGTGAGCGGTCCCAAATCACCCAGCCGCTTTCATGTCTACAGCAGGACTAGAACCAAGGCCACCGAGATAAAAGGCAGGCAGCTTGTTGTCCCCAGATGAGGGTTGTTTCAAACTATATTCCATCGATTTCTATGAAAACTTAACGAAACAAAAAAAGAGCCAAAAAAAAGGTTCACTCAAGGCACTACCAATTTTTTTAGTTTTTTTTAAAAATTAGATTTCTATGCCACCTTCTCCGGAGACTCAGGGCGGCTTACAATTCGTTAAGCAATAGCCTTCACACTTTTGTATATTTTTATACAAAGTCAGCTTATTGCCCCCACAAACTGGGTCCTCAATTTACCTACCTTAGAAAGGATGGAAGGCTGAGTCGACCCTGAGCCTCGAACTCGCATAATTGCAGACAGCTGAATGTTAATAACAGGCTATTTAGCCTGTTGAGCTATCTGAGGCTCCTCTGAGTTTAGCTTCTTGATTAGGGTTCTGGGGTTTTTTTAATTAACAGGTTCCAGTGCCTGAAAAAGTTTGAAATCCTCTGCTGTAGTCCTGCCAGAGACTTGTTACCAGAAAGATCTGGAAAGATCAAGGTTACCTACCTGGTCTCTGAACTTTTGAAAAAAAAATGCACTCCAAGGACAATTTTAAAGAAAATGCTGCATCTTTATTATTTGACATCTGTTAATTGAAAGAAATATAGAATCATAGGGCTGGAAGCGGCTTTGGAAGTTTTCTAATCCAATCCCTTGCCCAAGGATATTTACCCTTGAATGTCATGACTGTCATTCTTTAGCTTTAATGGAGCGCTGTAAAATCTGTTTCTCTAGATGTTATGCCTCAAAGGATTACTTACAGGACAGATTTGAAATTGGAATATTTGCTAAAGTGAAAACAGATACAACATTCTGGAATGTGTACAAATGAGGCAATCCAGTATTTTTATTTTATTTTAATGACTAAATCTAAATCTCTCCAAAGAAAGCCACTTTGGAGTAATGGTTAAAAGCACCAACCCAGGCTAGAAATCAGGAGACCCTGAGTTCTAGTCCCATCTTTAGAGACGAAACCACCTGGGTGGTCCTGGGCCAGTGACTCACAAGGAGGCAAAGACAAACCACTTCCAAAAAAGCATCACAAAGAAAACTGTAGGGACCAGTCCAGGCAGCCACCCACCCACCCGGACCAAGACTGATGCAACGGAACCAAAACAAAAGCAGTTGAGAGATTGGAAAGAACTTGGTTTAATGTGACATAAGATTTATAGGGTGCAATGATTTGGTGTCATGGTCAAAGCATCAGGCCAGAAACTGGGAGGAGGCATGCTTTATAGTCCTCTCTTAGGTATGAAGCCGGCTGGGTGGCCTTGGGCCAGTCACTCCGTGGCCCCAAGAAATGGGCAATGGCAAACACTCCCCAAAAACCTTGCCAAGAGAACTACAGGGACTGATCCAGCAACAAATCAAAATGGACTTGAAGGCACCCATTTAGACCAGGGGTCTCTGGCTGAGGAATTCTGGGAATTGAAGTCCACCAGTCTTAAAGTTGCCAAGGTTGGAGACCCCTGATTTAGACAACTGGTTTTTGCAGCTCTGATACCACAGAAATCTGGGCGTCGAAGTCTGCAAGTCTTAAAGTGGCCAAGTTTTGAGGCTGCTGGCCGAGAGCAACGCTTCACACTTATGATCAGTTTCCTAGTCCCCACGATCATGTGACATTTGCAACCTTTCCTGCCAGCTTCCCCGGAAAGTTTGGGGAAGCTGAGAAGGAAAGTTTCAAGTCCCTGGGGTCTCTTCCATTCGTGCATCTTCCCATCTCCTGTATGTTTGCACCAGCCATTCTCACACCCTTCCTGACCTCGTTCGCTCCCTGACCCAGCTTATCTGCCTGTGGGCCTGGAACTTGCAACTTCCTACCGGCTTCCCCACTGACTTTGGTTGTGGGAAGCAGGCAGAGCCTGGCTAGGTGGCTCAGTGGCTAAGACGCTGAGCTAGTCGATCAGAAAGGTTGGCGGTTCGAATCCCTAGTACAGGTCTCCTGCGTAAGCAGGGGGTTGGGCTCGATGACCTCCAAGGTCCCTTTCAACTCTTACTGTTACGTGCCTCCACGGGTGGAAGATGGGCGGACTTCAATTCCCAGAATCCCCCAGCGGCTGAAGCCCCCCCCCCCCTTCCAGCCGCCACGTTCAGAGAAGGAGCGAGAAACGCTGACTGCGGGGGAGACAAGCGAGGCCCCCGAAGCGGGAGGGGCGGCCGCCGCCAGGAGGAGATTCGGAGCAAGGAGACCCAGCCGAGCCCGGGAACGAGGCCTTGCGAAGCCCGCGGGGAAGTTCGGGCTCTGCCCCATGGGGCAGGAGCAGTCTGCCCGAAGCAGTCGGGCTCGAGGGGGGGCCCGCGCCCCTCACCTGCTGGCCCCCTCGGCGGGACGCCCCCAACTCACCTGTGCGCCTGCGCACTGGACCTCCGCGCCCCCGCGGGTCCAAGGCGTTCGGCCACCATCTTGGTGTCGGGCCTGCGGCTTCACGCCTCTCCAGAGTTTCCGGGAAGTCCGCTCCCTTCGCTGATTGGCTGGCGGCGGACACTCGCGCCCAAGGATTGGGCAGGCCCTCCGTCAACTCGGCACACCCGGCGAGAAGGCGGGCACTTTTTTCCCAGTCGCGCTTGCCTTGGAGAAGGCGCAGCAGGCGCAAATCTGACCGGGGCGCTGCTCATGCAGCCCCAGGCGGATCCTTGCAGGCAGCTGCCCGTTTCCCCGCCGCCCACTTGCTCTCCCGGCCACTTTAGAATCACAAAGGCGGCCCCGCTTTTGCACCGGGAATCAAGCAGTCAGTGGTCTCCAAGCGCAGGGAGGCGAGGGGGAGATGGGGAAGCTGTGCAAGAGCTGCCAGGCCACAGAGGAGCATGCGCAACCCAGGGTAGCCAGGCTGGGACTCCCCTGAATGTTGTTTATTCTGGAATGCTGCCTCGGTCCCAGCAGACAGCTCCATGAACACCCAGCCTAAGTTGCCAAGAAGGGACGACATGCTGCCCAGGGTTGGGGAGGCCGCTTGTGTCTCTGAATCGATTTTTACCTATTCCAGGGAAAGATCCAGGCAGAACGAACACCAGCTGCCCCCTGCTCCCCCAGCCAGCCCAGGTTTGTCTGACTGCACCCTAGGCACCTGCTAGAAATGGGCCCCTTGGTTGCAACTACTTGCCTTTCACCTGTTAACCATAGTTTAGGTCTGCAAATATTGTGTGAGGCAGTCTCTTCAGATCCAGTAGTGTCTGGAATGTGCTGGATCTTTAAATGGCCCTGCCTGCCACCAAAAAGCTGCCAAACTGCTGGCTACCTCAAAGTGCTCAGCACTGGCTCTCCTACACATATGATTGTGTATCTTCTGACCCATCTAATGTGATTAACAAGTTTGCAGATACCACCGTATTGGGCCTTATTACAGGAGGTGACGAATTAGCATACAGGGAAGATGTCCAGAAGTTGTCCACATGGTGCTCAGGAAACAACTTGTCCCTAAACAACTGCAAGACCAAGGAGATAGTGCTAGATTTCCGGAAGAGAGGAACCTGCCCCACTTACATCAAGTGGGGCTGTGTGGAGAGGGTTTCCTCTCAAATTCCAATCTTAAGTGAACATCTCACCTGGAAAAATATGATCCAGGTGGTCAGGAAGGCTCCACAGAGACTCCATTTCCTTAGGATCTTGCAGAAAAACAAGGTAGAACAACGACCGATGACCTCCTACCAGGCTACAATAGAAAGCGTCCTCACATATTGTGTTACAGTATGGTATGCTGGCTTGACAGCCACGGATAGAAATAGATTACAAACGGGTTACTTCTGAATGCAAGGTAACACCTTAACCATTTAGTATGAGACTTGCAGGGCCAGAACAATATGTAACATGTCTACACTGGTGCAACATAATATGTTATACACATATTTTGTATATAGGATTGTGTGTTTGTTAGTAAGATCTATTGGGTTAGGGTTTTTTTTCTTACTTTCACTTATGAGTTATTGAGGTGTATTTTGTGTTTGGTGGGGTGCACTAACGGAGGCTCATCCAATCTCATTGTACACATGTTGTGCATTGACAATAAAGGATTGAATTGAACTGAATTGAGACTTTAGCCTGAGTATTCCAGCAGGTTCTACTTTTGTGGGAAGACATAGTCCTTGCTTAGTGACCATACAAAGTTATGACAGAACTCCCCAGATACACTTATGACCCGTTTCTAAATTCCACTGGCTGCAACCCCCATATAATCAATGGCTCACATTTACAGCTGTTTGCGGCATCACAACTGCTATTTTCAATGTTTTTTACTAGTTTACTTCTGGTTTCTGGCAAAACAAGCTCTTGGATATAATAGATTAACTTGTCCACTGCATCTGCTTAATGACCATTGCAAAAAAACAAAAAAAAAAAATCATAAAATTGGGCACGATCATGTGGTGACCTGCTTAACAAGCACCATAATTTACAACTGTAATTCCAATCATAAACTGAGGACTACCTGTATATAGCAGAAGCAGCTCTGCATTTGCTGAGCCACCAAAATCTCCAGTTGTGGCCCTGGGTGGCATGCTGGCTGGCTGGCTGGCTGGCTGGCCCCACACATTTCCTACATCAAGATGAGTCGTGCTACAGAGTCACAATGTGAAAGTCTTTATTGATTAAAGCTCAGAGTTCGGGACCCAATCTCACCTTGCACAGGTGAGGAAGGAAGGAGGAAAAACGAGGCTCAGCTGCAGAAAGAACTTTTCGATGGCAAGAGGCTCACCACTGGGAAGCTCCCTGCCCCTAGAAAACTAGCAAATCAGGGAGGAGGAGGGATCCAGCCTGGTAAGCCAATTGTTCTTGGAAAAGACATGCAGCCTAAAGTGCTGAGCTTGGACTTCCGGATGGATTAGGAAAATTTGGTCTTAACTAAAATAAAAGGGTTGATCCTAATTTCCCAACTCCCGTATCTATTATACAATTTTTTCAGTGGTGGGATGCAACCGGTTTAACAACCGGTTTGGTCAGTATGCACTTTGCCTAACGCACTTGTGTGCAGCGTTCAAAATACCGCAATTTGAAGCTCAGGCAGCCCTGGAAAGTAGAACAGCGGAGGCATGGAAATCAGCTGAGCCAGAAAGAAGGAAATATAGCACAGGATAGTGCAGGGTGGGTGGGCAGGGCCAGCTGATCCTCAGAACTATCAAGTTTGCCTGAACCGGCTGAATCCCACCCCTGAATATTTCAGATATTGATCCTTGATCCTTTTCCCCAGAGCTACGAGAGGAATGCCAAACAGCATGCTAGGGCTACATCTGTATCTAATTTCAACAGGGCTTTACATCCAGCTAATATTTTCCCTTTTTCTATTAAATTTGAACCCAGCATTCATCAACACCAGACCATGCTGCTATAAAACCAGAAAACATTCTCTGTGCATTGCCCCCAAGCACGGAAGTATTTTCCCAAGCTCCACTACACTTGGAAGTCCTTCCTTTGCCCCTTTCCCTCATAGAGCAGGTTGGCTGCACAGAATCCCCTGAATGCGAATGCTGGTCTCCTTGGGTCCCAACAGGATCATCATCTCAGCAACGCTGGGCCCGTCCTGAAACGGAAGGGGTGGTTACCGCACAGGGAGGGGCAGGCCAGTGCAGTTCTCCCCAGCAAACCCAGAAGAGGGGAAGGGAGGAGACTTGCCTGCAGGCCGCTGAGGGAGAGGCGGAGGAGCTTCATCATGCTGCTGTACTTGGTGCCACTTATCTGATTGTGCAGCTGCCTCAGTTGCTGGCCAAGTTCTTCAGGTCTCTGAGTCACTGGCCCTTCCAGCAGCCTTGAGGAGGAGGAGGAGGAGGAGGAGGAGATGACACAGTCAAACCAGAGCAGGCTGAGGACCGAACCAGAAGAGAAGCTGGCCCAGCTGGCCAACTGCATTCCTGAGAACCTGGCCTTTTAATGGAGCTACAGGGGACCTCCACAGGGCTCTTTTCAGGAAGCCTTGGACAAATAGCAGAAATGCTTACTGACGGATCCCATCTGACACACCACGGAGTGTCACAATGACTAAATCTGAATCCAGCAGGCATCTGGAGACCAATCGCATGGCACAAACTCAAGCTGCATGCTTACCTGCCACTGTTCTGGCAGTTAGTGAATCTTTCATTTCATTACAATAATCACCAGAGAGACGTCATCACAACAGTTTGAATTTCTTTCACATGGTGTTTGTACTCAAATGGTAGACCCAGTGAAATTTACCCAGCAGGGAAAAAGGCAAGTAGGAATTTCTTCCCAAAAATGGAGCAATATTCCCCACCACGACAGTGGTCGGTTTACCTGAGGACCACCCTTCCTATCTGGTCTGCCTCAGTGGAGAGAGTCTGCAGCTTCTCAGAAGGCACAGAGGGTCGGATCCACAAGAAAGCATAGCTGGGGGACACCAGGTCCTTCAGGCGACTAATGTGGCCCTAAGGAAGGAGGAGTTCTGAGATGCAGAACCCATGGTGTGGGGGGCGCACCCACCTTCTCCCCGCCATGTCCTGTTCCCCTGGGCAGTGGCCAAATAAGCATCACAGCCACCTGACCAAACAGGCCTGACTGACTTGCCAGTCAGGGAAGGAATTAAAAGCCCCTTTATCCAAACTGTCCTTAGCTTAGTATAGAACCAGTATGCACCCTCCCTCTCCCCCCCCCCCAAACTTCACATCTATGGGGCCACTGTCGTTTGGCAGGTATCCAGAGACTCCTCTGAGAACAAACTGCTTCCGACTTACCCTCCTCAGCAGGAGCACCTGCTCTATGTAACCCTTTTCAAGGACCTCCCTCTCCGGAAGCTGCTTGCCATAGACTTCCTCCACAGAGGCCTGAACCTCTGCCACAAGCTTCTGCCGTAGCCTCTCGTCTCCAATCTGCTGGGCCAGGTGAACCCTAAGCGAAAGAAGGTACTGAAAGCAGGCAGAGGCGGAACGAAGCCACAGCAACCATTCACAAGAACACACCTCACTAAAGTGGCCCACTACTCCAAACATCCACCCCCAGCACAGCCGTCTTGGAAGGAGCGCCAATTTGGCCAAGTCGTTTTTGGGATATCCTGACATCTTGGGGAAGTTTGGGAAAAGAAATTGTGATTTCCCCCATTACCCCAGCCAACTTCAAGCAGGAGGGAAAATGAATCACAGTGGGGGCAGGGGGGCCAGCCTCCAAAACACTAAAGAGGGAGCTAGAGAGCAACAGATGTCTGCCTGCCCCTTCATTTTCTCTACCTGTTGAATTCTGGCAGTTTCTTCAAATCCAGGAGGGCCGAGTGCCTTTCGATCCTGCTCAGATCAAACTCATCAATCAGCTCCTTTAGTGTCCGTCCTATTCTGTTCTCTGCAAAACAGATCAAGAAGCTGCTGGGCTTCTCCTCATAGACACCTTCACATCAAAGGGGGTTGTAGAAATCAGGTATCACATTGATTCCTCCTCCTTTGTCCACAGCTTCTTCCATCCCTTAATCTCCAACCAAGGTGAGGACAACCATTCCCACCTCAACAGGCCTTTGTGGGACTGATGGTCAGCAAGTAGATCCCCAGGATGGAGCCCAGGTAATTATTTAGATGAGTGGCAGTGGCTGAGGACAAGGGGCCAAAAGCAGGCCAGAAAGAGGGAGAATACAAAGTGCTTGCTGAGGGAATAGGATGATATACCAGCTCCTGCAACAGTCCCTGCCACAGTTAAAAATTAAGACAAACACAAATGATTCTGAAAATTCACACAGTCACCTTCCTTCCTTTGTGTGAGGTGACTACATTACCTGCAAACCCTGAGCCACAGTGTGTCATGAGATCCAGGAGGGTGGCCGGCAGATAGCCATCTTGTGCAAACTCCTCTACAAAAACATGCCCTTGTCTCTTGGAGAGTTTGCTGCCATCTTCGTTCAGAAGCAATGGAAGGTGCCCAAAACGAGGCGGCTCCCAGCCAAAGGCCCTGTAGAGGAGGAGGTGTTTGGAAGTGGAGGTGAGCCATTCAACTCCACGCAGAACATGACTGATCTCCATCAGGTGATCGTCCACCACGTTGGCCAGGTGATAGGTTGGAAAGCCATCGCTCTTCAAAATCACTGGATCGCCTTCCACACTGGCCACCTCATGCCTGCTCCACCCATGGATTAGATCGCAAAAAGGGTCGGACTGCTCTTCCAGGCGAAAACGCACCGCATAGTCAACGCCTTGAGATACCTTCTCAGCAACCTCCTTCGGGTTCAGGTGACGACACCTGTTGTCATACCTATAGGGGAAAAAAACATCAACTCTGCAAAACTAAAGTTACCGTTTGTTTAAATTAGCCTCCTCTTCCAACCACAGGTAAAAAAGGGGTCCACTCCACTAGTCGCCGGCTTTAGGGGACAGTGTTCATCTCTGTTTCACCAACCACAGGAGAAAGCAAGGTATTAAGAGTCTGATGCTAAGGTTTAGCCTCACTACATCAACAGTTCTCACCGTGGAGTTTGCTGACTACGCAGTGCTTCTTTCTTTAATAATTCCAGGCGCTGGGGTGTGCAGAAACAGCGGTAGGCAGCCCCTTTCTCAAGAAGCAGGTCTGTGTATTTCTTATATAGGTCACATCGTAGGGATTGTTGGTAAGGGGCAGCAGGTCCTCCCCGGCGGGGGCTCTCATCTGGTGCCAGGCCTGCAGGCAGGCAACAACTATGAGTGATGACAAAAACCACAATCCAGCCCAATCCATTGGCAACGTAGGCTCTGTCCCTCCACCCTCAAGTTAAGCTACAGAAGGGCTCCAATTGGTGGCACATCCACTGGTACGCTAAAAGTTCCCACATTTCATTCTCAGGAGGCTGAGGGACAAAAGGTTGATCACGCTCCTAAGGTCTCTTTACCCAAAGAAGTACAGAGACCCTGGAAGAGGCAACCACAAGTATCAAGTAATGACAAGACTTCAAGGAAGGCTACAAGCGTCCTGCAGGAATTTTCCCAACACCAAACAGGCTGCCCAACAGCAGGAAGGATAACTCTTTGTACTCCGGATATCATTGCATATATGCTGAGTCATGCTATAATTAATTGTAATTTAACAATGTATTTAAGAAAGGTACTGTAAGGTATTCAGTGGATGATAAGCTGCTATCATCACGTGCATGTGTGGGTGGATCTGCTACCATCTGGGGGTTGTGAACCAACTACTGTTTGTTTGGTAAGAGTTTGTTTGGAGTTAACCGGTAAAGACTTGGACTGTTTAGAAGACTACGAGATTGTTTATTTCCCATTATAAGGAAAACTTTTGATAACACCAGTTTGTATGTATCTCTATCTCATTGCTCTCAGCAACGTTTCTCTGTGCACTTTACTCTGCTAGTTGTTACACAACAACAATATCCTTAACAGTGTTCAAAAATGCACCAACAGTCTTTAGGAAGCTGTACAGTTCCTATTACTGATATGGGGGTTAAACCTGCAACAGGACTAGAAACAGGGACTGGAGGGACCATTAACTACAGGGAAGTATACTGAGCAAAGAACAGATCCACACTTTCTACAGAGTGGCAGAACTCCTACCTCTAATATCCGGAAAGTGGATCTGGAACAGGGACAGACTGTTGCCACATGTAACCCCTTCCCCTCAACATTTCTCAGGTCCCTAGAGATGAAGGGGGGCAACCCACTGGCAGAAAAATATTGCCAAAATGATAGCAAAAGCCAAGGCTTTTGAAAGGGATCAAACCCCCCCATCCCGCAGGCACACCTGATCCCCTTCAACAGGCTCTGGCCCTTACCTGCCCACTCCAATGCATCTTCTATGTTTTGAGAGGCTGCCGATACCACCCGGCTTTGGTCGGTGTCTTCCAGTCGAAGGATAAAGCTGCCTCGGTGTTTTCGGGCAAAAATATAGTTGTACAGAGCAGTCCGGAGCCCCCCCAAATGCAGAAACCCTGTTCAAAATAGACAGCAGAACTCAGAGGAAATGGGCAGATCAGCATAATAATCCCTGTGACGGGAGGCTGAACAGACACTCAGTGACAGACAGCCGGTGAGAGAAAGCACAGCTTAGATTCCAAGAAAAGCACCCTCTTTCTGGAATCCCAGGGGAAGCCATTTTGGTCCTGGGATTCGAAAGGAACCTGCACTGAGGGAGGCCAAGCCCCTCTACCCTCTTATGCACGCATGCATCTTGGGGGCCCGGGGAGGTTTTTTTTTTTTTTAAAGGAGGAATTAGGCTCTACTAGGAGCTTTTCTGAAAAGAAGCAAAGGGAAAACCCCGGCAGAGAACAGTTGGCCCAGGTGCAAAGCCTAAAATTATGAAGGGCAGGTGTGAAAGGGCAAGCAGCCTACAAAATGGCCAGCGCCTGGGCAGCTGGTGCTCTGTCCCTTTAAGGCCTCTCTTGAGCCAGCCCAGCAACTATAAAAGCTGGCAGAGAAGCAGCGGGTGGGGTGTCCAGTTGTGCAACTGAAACAGTCTGCAGGGGCAGAAGTCAAACTGAAGAGTTACTGTCCCCTAAAAGTAGGACTTGCGAAGGAAGGCGGGGGGGGGGGCAGGAATTTGCAGGAGAACTGGGTACGAGTGGTGTAGTCAACAGCAGCGCCAGCCTTTGCATACTCGGGGGGCGTGGCTTAGAGCAGGGGGTCTCCAACCTTGGCAACTTTAAGAGTTGTGGACTTCGCTGGCTGAGGAATTCTGGGAGTTGAAGTCCACAACTCTTAAAGTTGCCAAGGTTGGAGACCCCTGGCCTGGAGGCCAGGCGGGGTTCTGCTGATTTTTGGAGCTCTAGACTATGTGAAAGACCCCCGGCGGCCGCCCAAAGTCAAAAGGAAGCGGTCAGGGAGCTATTCGAGGTGGGGGGGGGGGCAGGACGAAGTCGGAAGAAAACTGGGCCGCCATGGTAACAGGCCACTGGCCTGCCTCGGTCTCGTGGAAGCCCCCCCCAGGGAGGCCCTGATGGGGCGGCTGCGCATGCGTGCAGCCTCCCAAAGCCACTCCGGCTGCTCCACGCGGGGAAGGCCCCCCCCCCCGGAGGCCAGGCCGACTCCCGCGCCCAGAGCCCCGGGTGCAGGCAGGGCTGGCGACTCACCGGTCGGGCTGGGCGCGAATCTCACCCGGACGGCGCGCGCCGCCACTGCCGGCGCCATCAGCGGAAGCCCCGCCCCCACGCGGGGCCCAGTGGGAGGGGCGAACTGCCCAGGGTTGCTTCCTCCACGTTTCCGCTTTCCCTTCCCTCGCGCCCCGTGGGACTCGCGGCCTCCCCAAGCGCAGGAGGGGAAAGTCCTCGAGGCAGACTCCGGCCGCGGCGCAGCAGACCAAGACGCCGAACGTCCCGAAAGTTCGGCGCGCGCCTGCCGCCCAGGCGTCTCCCAGCAGGAGACTCCGCCCCTAGTGGGCGGGGCTCTCCGGCGGGGCCCTCCCCTCGGCCGGAAGGCGCGGCCACGGTGGCCGTCGAGGGCCAATCGCGGCGCCCTTCCCGACTCGCCCCGCGGCCGGGCTGTACACAATCATCATGGCCGCCACCTCCGCCTCCCCCGGTGCGCGTGAGAGAGAGAGAGGGAGAGAGAAACCGTGGCCGCCTCGTCCCGGCGGCGCGCGAGGCGGGGGCCCGGGGCGGGTGGGGGCCGCGGCTACGGCGCCTCGGCGAAGGCCGCCCGTGCCCGAGCCCGGCCGCGCCGCCGGCGGGGAGCCTCCGGCCTGCAGCGGCTTTGTGCGGGGCGCCGTCCGTGCAGCGCCTTGCCCGGCTGCGAGGGGGCGGCGCGAGGGGGGGCCGGGCGGGCCGCGCAGGGAGCCCCGGGAGGAGCCGCGCGGGGCGTGGGCGAGGCCTGGGTCGCGGGTCTATCCCCGTTTGCCTTGCCTTTTCGCAGACTCGGAGGAAGCCGGCATGGACGCGGAAGTGCGGAACCCGCCCGTGGGCTGCCCGGGCGAAGAGGAAAACGGCTCGCTCGCTGCCGAGGAGGCCTCGGAGCCCCAGAGCCAGGCCCCCGACCTGGAGGCCTCCGTCAGCAACGGGGGCGAAGCCGAGATGGAGAAGGAGCTGGTGGAGCTGAAAATTATCTGGAACAAGAACAAGTACGACCTCAAGTTCCCCCTGGACAGCACAGGAGCAGACTTGAAGCTGAAGATCCACTCGCTGACAGGTGAGAAGCCGCCTCTTGTCCCCTGGAGAAGGAGCTCGGCCTGAGACCCGGGAAGACTCCGGTGCGGTGCTAAGCCTCCCTCTTGGTTTCCCCTTTGGTAGGCCTCCCACCCGCCATGCAAAAGGTCATGTTTAAAGGACTGCTCCCAGAGGAAAAAACCTTACGAGAAATTAAAGTGATCAGTGGGGCAAAAATAATGGTGGTGGGCTCGACTATCAATGACGTCTTGGCAGTCAACACGCCAAAAGATGCCACCCAGCAGGAAGTCAAGTCCGAAGAGGCCAAGAAGGAGCCCCTCTGCAGACAAAAGGTCAGTCGGAGCCAGCAGCTGGGATGGATGGGTTTGAACCTGCTTTTAACTTCCCAGAAAAGGTAAACTCTTTTGAACCGTCAGACTGTTGGAAGAAGGACTCTTTATATTTTGTTAAACTAAAGCCTCATACTTTGATGTTCCTTGTTTTTCATTAACACACCAATTTTAAGATGGGTGGAAGCAATCTTTACAGCCAATTCATTGCCTGCCAGCATGTTCATGGATGGCACTCTAACTTTTAACTTGTAGAGAATCCCCAGCTTGGCAAATCTAATTCAGTTAATGCTTTTTGGTCACCAAATGTGCTGCTCCTTTTTTTTAATTGCCCAGTTTGCATGAGATGTTTTTGGTCAGTGGTTCTGACGTTTAGTAGACTTTGAACTGGGAATGTTTTGAGGAAGATAACCCAAGCTTATGCCTCATCCTTTGTAGGTAGATGGTGCCAGGTGATTTGTCCACCATATTCCAAAAGGGTAGGGCAACATTTCCTTTCTGAAATTCTGCCCGTTAATTTTGCCAGCAATGAGCAAAACAGCCCAGATAAAGCATTTTCTTCTAAGCCTGTCTTTTCCCCCTTGCTCTTATTTTTTAGTATCTCACTGACTTGTTTACAGGTGGTACACATGGTTTCATTTTTTAACTATTAAGCAATTGAGCATGCACAGGCAGACTATTTTAACCTTTCCAAACCCTTTGGTTGGTTCACCATAAGTTAATTATAGCTGCTCTACTTATTTTTGTTGGCTCCTGTTATTGCCTTGGATTTTTGTCAGTGCTGGCACTGCTAATATTTCCCATGATTTATCACCTCTTGGTATTACCTCCTTCCCACTTGATGTTCTTGTGACTGAGTTCAGCTGTTCTTGCTGCCACCATTCAGTGGCTGGTTTTTGTTTGTTTCTGCAAATCCAACCACCTTGATCCTACAATGATAGAACTCTGTAGCTGCAATAAACCAGGGTGCATTTAGGCAGATGTTCCAAATGTTTTGGTCTCCCCATTCAGAGATTCTGTGAGCACCTGCATCAAGATTGTTGTACAGTGCAACAAATTGCAGAATTTTGAGAGTAGAGATTGCCACTTGGTTTGCAGCCTCCAGCTCTGTGAGCACATAGAGCGGTATGCATTGACTGAAGTAAGAGCACATTCCTTTAAGTCATCCTTTGAATTTGAAAAAGTTGCCTGTCCCATCTAGATTTGGCTGTGTAACTTCAGTCAGGTTGTTTATTGGAGAAATGTGAATTCTGCTCCCTAAGAAAGAAATGCTGATACGATAAGAACACTTTGGTGTCTTTTAATTAGCACCTGTTTGCAGCTTATTTGTAGGGTGCTATTTTCTGAGTGAAGATTGTGCATCTCAGACTTTTTAGATTTCTCATTAATATGCTGGCAAGTCAGCAAAGTGGAAATCTGGCAAGACTTCTATTGTTTTTTTGTTAATTTATATTTCTCCTTTACAGCAACATAGGAAAGTCTTGGATAAAGGGAAGCCTGAAGATGTCATGACTTCTGTCAAGGGTGTCCAGGTAAGAAACAAGAGTCGAAGGGCCAGAGATAGGCAACTCTGGCTATTCTGTTCTTACTGATAGATGGTGGAAAGAGAATGTCATATTTTTCCTTGTACTGTAAGTTGCTTTGTTCATAGAAAGCTTGTGTCTCAACCTCTTTAGGAGCGTCTGCCGACTGTCCCTTTATCAGGCATGTACAACAAGTCAGGTGGAAAAGTACGGCTAACCTTTAAACTTGAACAAGATCAGCTCTGGATTGGCACTAAAGGTGCGTGCCCAAGTTGTGTCATTGTTTTGATCCTGAAAGCTTAGCTTTGTGTGATAACAGTACTTTGCGATTTCTGAGTTATTGTGTCTGATCTGGTGAGCTTCACTGAATCCAATTCACCTGTGAATTAAGCCAATTTAAGTTGCTCTGTTTTGATTTGTGAGCAGTGTGTGAAGCTTAAAGAGCCAAAACATTAATGACAGGAGGATCTTTAGCTGACCTTCAACTGGCTGCTTTTAGGTCAAAAACAGGAGAGCAGCCTCAAGACAGGAGGGAGCCCCTCTGACTCTGCTGTCTGGCACTTGAAGGCTGTAGCATCAGTTGGCTGAAATGCAAGTGAAAGACGTGACAAGCTAAACAAGATGTAATTGTGAAGCTTCCATGTAAAATGGAGTTTATGGAGCTGTTTTTCACTCTTGATATTTCACTATAAACAATTACAAAACAGTCGAGAAGTATTGTTTTACTTATATTTTTTTTACTTTCTGGTGCTGTTAAGCATTACTGTTCTTGCTGACCCTTTTTAACAGCAAATACTTCTTTTAAATGCTTCTAAAATAATTATGCAGTCTTAATTTTGGTTTGGTAACATATATTCTGCAATACAGGTAGTCCTCAACTTAAATAAATAAATAATAAATAAACTTTATTGTCATTGTATATGTATACACAATGTACACATAAACGAAATTTACTTGACACCCAAAGACCAGGTCCCACACACATAATCCCCAGCACACTCCCACCTACCACAATTCCCCACCCCTAAAACCACTCAAACATCTACACAACAGACCAAGTAATACTGTCCAACCGTTCCCTGATGGTGGCCCTTTAGTTCATTGTTGAGTGCATTTATAGCTCTGGGATAAAAATTAGTCAGAAAACGCATGGTTCAAGTTTTAATTGTTCTGTATCTTCTGCCAGAAGACAACAGTCCAAAAAGATTGTAAGCAGGATGGGAAGAGTCTCTGAGAATGTTATGCAACTTCCTCAAACAGCGAGATTCGAAGATGTTATCCAGGGCCGGTAGCTGGAGTCCGATAATATTCTGGGCAGTTTTAGTGATTCTCTGTAGAGCTTTTTTGTCCGCTACAGAGCTACTCCCATACCATGCAAGAATGCCGTATGTCAGGACACTCAATGGTGCTGCGATAGTAGGACAGAAGGAGATGCTGAGATAGGTTTATCTTCCTGAGCATTCTCAGAACGTACAGCCTCTTCTGTGCCTTCTTCACAAACATGTCAGCATCCATAGTCCATGAGAGGTCCTCCGAGATATAAGTGCCCAAAAATTTAAAACTACCCACCCTCTCCACCTCCTCTCCATTTATGTACAGTGGTAGATGTACATCTCTCTTCCTCCTAAAGTCAATTATAAGTTCTTTAGTTTTTGTGGTGTTAAGCGTGAGATTATTTTCATTACACCACAATGTCAGTCCTTGTATCTCCTTCCTGTAAGCAGACTCATTGTTCTTAGTAATGAGCCCCACCACTGTTGTGTCATCCACAAATTTAATAATTGCGTTGGTGTTATATAGTGGGGTGCAGTCATGCGTGTACAAGGAATAAAGGAAAGGGCTTAGCACACAACCCTGGGGGGCTCCTGTGCTTAATATCAGAGTAGAGGAATGGTGAGATCCCATCCTTACTGACTGTGGCCTCCCTGTCAGAAAATCCTTTATCCACAAGCAAATCCTCTGATTTATCCCCAAACTGGACATTTTAAAAAACAACCTGTTAGGTAAAATGGTGTTAAAGGCAGAGCTATAATCCACAAATATTAGCCTTGCATATGTCCCCTGTTGTTCCAAGTGATTCAGTACAGTATGGACAACAAGAGACATAGCATTAAGACCACAATTGAGCCCAAAATTTATATTGTTAAGTGAATTTTCCACTATTTTACCACTTATTTTGCCACAGTTGTTAAGTGAATCACTGGAGCTGTTACGTTAGCAACACGGTTGTTAGTGCCTTCTCCATGGATTTTACTTGTCAGAAGGTTGCAAAAGGTGATCACATGACCCCAGGACACTGCAAGTGTCATAAATGTGAGTCAGTTGCCAAGCATCTAAATTTCGATCACCTGACCATGGGGATGCTGCAACAGTCATAAGTGTGAAAATTGGTCATAAGTCTTTTTTTTTCAATGCTGTTGTAATTTCAGATGGTCACTAAATGAACTGTTGCAAGTTGAGGACTACCTATATTTAAGTATATGTTTTAGGTCCTTAGAGCCTTGTTGAATTGAGCTGAATATAAATTATAGTAAATAAATAAGTATCTCATAATGGGATCAATGGGCACAGAATGCTTTGCTCCACCAAGTTCAAAATTTTTGTACTTTTTTCATATTACAAAAGCAATTCAAGCTTTTTTGTGTGGCATAGTTCATTTTTTGTTAATGTTATATTGAGCATAGTTCAGTAATTTTGTCTGCTTACTGACATCGGTTTTGAAGCTATATTTTTGCTTTAAATAAATAAGCGGAGAACGTTTTTCTCCAGTAAATGCACAATTTGATAATTTTGTTGTTACTTAATGTTTGTTTAGACCTAAGTATCTGATAATTTAGGTTCTTGTTGAATTCTGGTTGTTCCTGCATTCATTTCTGTTAACCAGTGTGGATAACATCCTCAGTACAAGGGAGAGTGAAGTTTGCGGGTGGATTATTTAAAGAGTACTGGTCCCTGAAGTTCTGGACATTGTAGTACATCTATGATGGTCATGTGAACAAACTCCAGCCCACCTAGGACTGCCATTTGGCCAGCCTTGTAACTGGTGTCATCAGCTGTCCTGCCACACCACACCACGCATGGCACCGCTGCTGTGCCAACCAGAGCCTTCTTTCTCACCAGGCTTCTTTAGCACCAGCATGGCCAGGTCCTCCTTTTACCCGCCAGGCTTCTTTTTGCAAAAGACAGCTCTGGGCAGGGCACCAATGGAGATCCTGGGCAGGGCGTGAGAGAAGCCCTGGCTGCACCAGCACAAAAGAAGGTCCCAATTGGTACATAGTGGTGTACAGTGTAGCAGCCATGTGAGGTGGTGGGCAGCTGGCGGTAATGGGAAGGCAGGCAGCCAAAACGGCAGAGATAGCAATAGCACTTAGATTTATATGCTGCTCTATAGTGCTTTGCAGCGCTCTCTGTGGTTTACAATGCCAGCACATTGCCCCCAGCAGTCTACGTCCTCATTTTACCAATCTTGGAAGGATAGAAGGTTGAGTCGACTTTGAGCTGGTCAGGATCGAGCTCCAGACTGAGAGCAGATTTTGCCTGCAGTCTACGTTCTAACCAGTGCCCCACCATGGCGGGGTAGCTCAAGAGGAGGCAGTCCCTTATCATATCAAGGGTGAAAGCTGGGAGGGACCAAGCCGGTAATGGTGAGTCCTCATCTAACAACCTGTGGGATTTGGATAATGACAGTAAAACAGACTGCCATCGCTAAGCAGTGCAGTCACATGACATCATGGTTTATGGCCGCATTGTTTAGTGATGGAAGTTCTGGTCCCAATTACCATTGTTAACTGAGGGCTACCTGTAGTAGCTTACCTTGACAGTTTTAGTTGGGATGTTTCACTGTCAAGGAAGAAATCACTGAGCAAGGCCAATTGGTAAACACCGACCTTCCGTGCATTGAAGATGCTACCTAGCCTGGTGATAAAAGTTGGGAAAATTACTAGTTACTATGGGAGTTGATCCTTTATCCAGCCATAGACCGCATGTCCAGTAAGACAAGAGTGAGTAAAAGATTGAATGATGGTATTCTTAGCTTGTCCTTTTAAGATAGGTTTGGTGGGTGGGAGGGAGGGAGGGAGGGAGGGAAGAATATGGGGCAATGTGGAACATCAGTTATCCAAACTTGTTCTATCTTTCAATGTAGAAAGAACAGAAAAGTTACCCATGGGATCCATCAAGAACGTGGTGAGCGAACCAATTGAAGGGCATGAAGATTATCATATGATGGTAAGTGTCTTCGGCTGAGAAGTGATGCCTTCCAATGGGCAAAGGCAGTCAGCTTTAGGGGCGGCAGCAGAGTTTATCCATGGAGGACGCAGCTCTTTATGTCGGGGTATCTTGGTCCCTCCACAAGCCAGGACATTAACCACTTCAAAACATTTAAGTAAAGCCAGTTGGGTTTTTTCTGCTTCTTTGCTGTAACAATCATTCTTGGCAGTTAGTTAGCTCTTGCCTTCAGTTTCACTCCCCCCCCCCCCCATCTGCAGTCATCCCAAGTCGCAGATCATCTGGCCTTCAGGTGACTTGGTCTCCAACTGCGGCTGCTGGGTGCCAGGTCAGCCTGTAACGGGGCTCTGTTGTCCCTTATTGTGTTAGGATAGATTTGGAATGTTCCACCAAGGCCTGGAGGAGCACAGAAGAGGCCTCATTCCAAGTCTGGGGTAGGGGTGGAGTGTCTGTTGTCATGTGAGAGATTTGGATGGATTCCAGAGGAATTGTGCCCCCTAAAAATCCAATATAAGATCTTCCTATCAGTCAGGATTGTTGCTCTAGTCTTGGCTGCCTACTATTCTGCAGCTTCCCCGCTCAAGGCTAGGCTACTGGTGGAGTCTTCTGAACCATGGAGACCGAACGACTTGTCTCCACTCAGTGCAGAATCTGAAGTGCCCCAGGAATTCATGGCTAGCCTGATAACCATGAATGGAACGCAGATCACGAAGCACTCAGCACACTGGTGGGCACGCCTTGAATCGATCTTTTCTTTTCTTTTCTTTTCTTTTCTTTTCTTTTCTTTTCTTTTCTTTTCTTTTCTTTTCTTTTCTTTTCTTTTCTTTTCTTTTCTTTTCTTTTCTTTTCTTTTCTTTCTTCCTTCCTTCCTTCCTTCCTTCCTTCCTGTTTGTTAGTTAAGTCAGTAAGTCAGTCAGTCCCAGGCCAATTGCAACATGATCATCTGAAGAAGGTTGATGTAGCGCCTGCTCTTCGTTGTGATCAGACCACAGTTTGGTTGTCTGGAAGCTTTTTGAATTTTCAGGTGCTGGATACATTCAGTTAATATCCTGAGTGTGTTTGGGGAGTTTTCTGAGGTTCTGAGGGACAGTTTGACCACAGCCTGATTCCTCACTTGAAATGAGGTTACAAAATGTGGGTTTGGATTGACCCTAAATGGCCTCCTCTTATATGCCTGTTAGGGCTCCCTTGGTCCTAGAAAATGAGCAGCAGCAGAATAGTGAGGATGCTGCTGGGAAGAGACTAGGACCAAATCAGACTGGAACCGTATTAAGGACTCCTTTGTGGCAATAAGAGTAGCAGAACTTGATTGTTTTTCTGCTCCTCTTGTGTCCACTGAATGCCATTTAGCAGCCTGGCTGAGGGTGAGCGGAACTCCTCTGGGAAGAGGATGCCAGACCAATATCTTGTGGGCCACTGTGAGCATCATGATTGGCAGCTGAGGGATAAAATTCCGCAGATCTGCTCCAAACTCGACTCCAGCCAGACAGGTTCTTTTGGATTTGCCCTTTATCTTGGAGGAGTTTTGTCTGGTGAGTCTTGAGGAACAGGTTCTCAGAGTTGTTAGTGCAGCTGCCTGTATGACAGATCTATGTCCCTCTTGCCTGGTGAGGCCATTGGAAGGAAATGTGTTGCTGTAGGCCACAGGTGTCAAACTCACTGCATCACATTGCCGTCACATGATATTTCACGATGTTTTCCCTCTTCGCGGAGCTGGGGTGGGCGTGGCCTGTGCATGACACATCCGGGCTGCTAGTTTGACACCCCTGCTGTAGGGGCTTCTTCCTTGAGTGAAGGGGTAGTGTGTGCCTCCTCCTTAAGAAGTGGATACAGAGATGGTGGACAGTTTCCATCTACTCCCTCTTTTGAGGAAAGGTTGTGGAGAAGATGGTTGAGTTGAAATTCCAGAGAATCCTGGAAGAAAAAGATCACCTGGAATCATTTCAGCATTGATTGGACGTGCAGATGTTCTCTGGCAGAGCCAGGAGAGAGGCAGTGTGACTCTTCCGGAGGTCTTGGCAGCCTTGATTGTGACAGCCGTCTAGACCGACTTCAGGATTTGGGAGGAGCGCTGTTTTGCAGTGGCTTTTCTTCTGTCTCCTAGGTTGGTGCGTGGAAGCGGTAGAAGCGAGAGAGCGAAGCTTAAGCCTCCACAGAGATCAGGGTCTCTTATTTAAGATCTACATGGGATTGCTGGGAGAGGTCATCCAAAGGCCCAGGTCAAGTGTCCAAAGTATGCTAATGAATCCCACTTATCCACCTTGGCCCACCCCCCACACCCCTCCCTCCGCTACCCAAGTGAACCTTTTGAGAGAGAGTCACAGGGGCTGAGGCTGTTAGGGGTGGCTTTGTGTTGGGGATCAGCTGTGTCTGAGAACGTGTCTGATTTCCTTCTCAAGGGGGCTGTGCCTTCCCCAGGAGAAACTGCACACAATTGGGGTTCCTCCTGCACTTGCAGATTTTGCCCAGATCCATCTTATTGTTGTCATTCATAACATAGTCACCTCCTATTTGGACTATAGGTAATCCTCGACTTACAACTACAATTAAGACCAGCGTCTTGGGTGGTTGAGTGAAGCAGATATTAAATGAGACATCTTCACTCAGCAACCGCAATCCTTGCACTCCTGATTGCAGTTGTAAAATGATTCCCCAGGACATTAGGTGGATGAAGCAAAGGGGCCGCCTGCCTCAGGGGCTCCACTTCCATGGGGCCAGGGCCTTCTGGCAGGCAGCCCTTTTGCTCTCGGCGAGGCTGGCCGAAAAAGCAGAATCGTTGCCTCATGGGGCTTTTGCAGACAGCCCCAGAGACAAGAGGGCTTCCTCTGGATTCTGGTGGTGGTGCCGGCGGCAAGTACTCCCTGCTGCAGATGCTCCATGCCAAAATCCTGCTCCAGGCAGCCTCCAGGAACCAGCCAGCTGGCATCAGCTTGCACTCTTCCCTCTCGGCTCCCATGTTGAGTTTCTGGGAGAGCCAGTTGGGAAGGTTGCCACTGGCAATCACACAACCGCAAGGCACTTGGCAACCCCTAGTGAGAAAGAACAGGTTGCCAAGAGAATCACTGCAGTCACCTGATCGTAACTTCAGGGTCATAAATCCCTTCATTCAGCGTTGTCATAATTTTGAATGATTGCTGAACACATAGTTGCTAAGCAAGGCCTGCCTGTACTGCAGTTGCTCTATAGCAGAGGTCTCCAACCTTGGCAACTTTAAGACTTGTGGACTTCAATTCCCAGAATTCCTCAGCCAGCAAAGCTTTGCCCAGGTTGGAGTCCCCTGCTCTCTAGGGACTGCTTGGCCCTTCCCATTGATTTGGAACGCAGCTGCACAGGTAGTTAGGGGGGCATCTTACACTGCAAGGGTCCTGTTCTCAATTGGTGCCTGGGCTCCTCAGGGTACCAGTTGTCATCTACAAAGCCCTGCATTGGACTCTGGATATTTTGTGGGGCTCTCTAATTAGGTCTGCCTGTCCTATAAGAGTGGGCAGGGTGGGTGTGATTGGGTCCCACCTACAGATCAGCAGCATTTTGGGTGACTTCTCTGGGTTGCTGCTCCTGCCCCCAAGAATAGCTTCCTCCCTGAGGTTGGTTACTTTCCGACTCAGTTGACTTTCAGGAAAGCATTAAAATTTTGCTTTTTGAAGCAAGCACTAGGCTGGCCAATTTATGAATGATTACTGTAGGAATTTTTGTTTTTTCTCAGTGCACTGCAGTTGTATTTGTTCCTGTATTACCAGCAGGGTTTCCATGCTGTTTTTAATCCATGGTATCCTGCTTTGAGTTACTTCAGTTATAAAGTATATAACTGAAAATCTATAAATCAAAGAAATGAATCCATGTATAGAAAGTAATTACCCGGTTCTGGGTCTCCTGGCTTTATGAACATCCTCTTTCATGCATTCTCTGCCATTCTATGTCCTGTTCTATGGAGGACCAGAACATGAACTTCGTCTCAGGGGGCTGTTTACCCGATAAGCCCCCCCCCCTCCCCGGTAGTGCTGATGGATGGTCTTGCATCTGGGGGAATCTGAGCCCTGCAATTACCGCTTTCTCTTCATTGCACGTCAGTGGTAACTACTTTGGTTCCAAATCTGGTTTGTTAAGGCAGCTGGTTTACAAACCAGCTTCAGCCTGTGGATCCAGATTGAAGAGCGAAGCTTGGTTCCTTGGTCGACCAGTTGGAACAAAGCAGCAGCCCCTGGTTTGTGGCCGGGAGGAATTGGCAACCGGGCTGCTGGATCCAAGAGGAAGAGAAAGCCGCTTCCTCAGGGCTCCTTGTGGGGTAGCTGAAAGTCTCCCAGCCTTGCTAAGTAGCAAAAATGGGGAGGGGTGGGCCTCAAACTTTCCAGGGGGGGGGGGGGGCTGCAACTGAGATTGTTACTTTACTGCTGTAATGTTTGGAGTCCAGGTAAGAGTCTCTGACATAAAACCCTTGATTCTAAAACTGGAAGTAAATACAGAGCTTCTCTGTGAGGGACCCGACGCTGACTTACGGTGAAGGAAGTGATTGTGGCTCATGGGTTTTCATACCTCCTCCTCCTCCTCCTCCTCCCTTAGGCTTTCCAATTGGGTCCCACAGAAGCCTCCTACTACTGGGTCTACTGGGTGCCCACTCAGTACGTGGACGCAATCAAGGACACGGTGCTAGGGAAGTGGCAGTACTTTTGAAGGCACGCTCACCTCTGGCATGGAGACGGACTCGGATCTTAAGGACACTGCTGGAAGAGGCCCGGATGGGCTAGGCTCCTAGAACTTCTCCATCAACGCCATCTCGGAGAGGCCTGGGAGAACGCCAGAGGTGGGGATCTCTCGCCATTAGTTCATTTTTAACTTAAAGCAGGGCAGCAGCAGCAGCAGCAGCAGCAGGAGCTCTTGTTCTGCGGCAGCTTCAACCGTATTTAAAAAAAAAAAGCAAATGCAATGGAAATCAATAAATCTTAATTTACAAACCACTGTGTGTAAATACACTTCAACTCTGCAGCTCTTCAGATTTCAACAAAACCAAACCAAAACAATACATCACTGTGGATTTTCTACATGGCTTGGACAAGAGGCGGATATTTTCATAATTCTTCATATATAAATACCATTGTTTGGGCTTGTAAATGGGCGTCGGAGAGATAGGTCTTACTCCTCTCTTCTCTTGGAACATTCATGAAAACCTTTCAACTGTATGTAAACTTGTGGGGGTGGGTGGGTTCATAAGCCATTCTCTTTCTTGTCCTTAGGCTTTTGTAACCTTTCTGGTATCGGTAGGGTACAGTTTCCACTCCGAGTCCAAAGGAGGTCAGCTCTTTTTAAATTTTGTGGCGAATCTTTTCTTATCTGTCATTTGGTGGAAGGGAGGGAGGGAGAGGTTCTTTGGAAAATGTGCCATCAAACCGACACGTTGCTTAGTTGGGTGTGTTTTCCCACGCTTCCCCTCCCCCACTGCTGTTGCCATAATTGGGGGGGGGGAGCCTAGTTGCCTTAAGAAGCTTTCTTTGGCCATTTCTCTTAATAACCCAAGAGCCCTTTGCTCTAAAGGTGCTACTGTTGCTGCTTTGTGGACTTAGCATTTGGCGTTTTCTTTTCCGCAGGGAGTTTTCTTAGAGCAGCGCGTCCAAGGGTAAGAAATCCTGTCTTCCAAGCTAGCAGATGCAACCAAAGGCTTTTCAGAGCCGACCTGGGCACCAGGTCACTGCCATATTCTTCCTTGTAACCGCCAGAGTGGCTTTGGTTCCAGGCCTGCTAGTTCTGGAATGCCAATAGTGAACTTTCATTTTAGTTTTCCTTCCTTTGTTGAAAACCATGCTGGGGAATTACACTCACAGGCCTTTTGTGTTTCTTGCCAGCCTGAAAGGGCCACCTTCTGTTGCTGGTCCCATCTAGTGCCCTCAAAATGGTAAATTCAAAGAGGCTTGGGAATCGTAACAGCTCCTATGTAGGCCGTTTTCTACAGATATCCAGGTTAGAAATTGGTGGTGGTTCTCAAAACTTACGAAGCCATGGAAGAGGAAAAGAATCCAGAAAAAAATAGACACGTTGGTCTAATTATTCTGTGTCATTTATTCTGCATCATAAGCAGAACTGAATTATTCTGAGTATATTTATGACAAAAACATAAAACTTTTTATTTTTGTGTTTATGTCTTAATTTTACTCAAACAATACTTACAAATATACCTAGTGTTAAAGATAGCCCTCCAAGCTGCTGTATCCTAAGATATCTAACAGAGGATTTTTGTAACACATACTGCAAATAGTTATAATAATTTTCATTGAACTCAGTAGGGTTTCCTTGGAGTAAGCTTTGCAAGAAGGAGAAAGTAGAATTTTCAAAAATAAGAACTTACCAAAATTGTAATGACTAAAGGAAGACTTTACTACCTGGAAAATTTTATGTAGACCATTATGAAACTTATCTTTTTAGAAAAAGCTCACAGAAAATAAATATTCCTATAAATGAAATTAAGGTGTGGTAATAAACTTGATCACATTGAACTCTTATCTTACTTGTATTTATCTTAGTCTAACTTGGATAAACATGATCAACAGCTGAAAAGATAGGAGCTGCTATGTGGTGCTAAAGAAGTTTCTCTGCAAGTGAGCCTCCCTGGGTTCAGCCAGCTTATTTGCCGGCCAGCGTGCAGAGAGTTGCAGCCCAAATAGATTGCCACATATTGCCACATCTGTGATTGGTCTCCATGGCCTGAATAGAGCCAGAGAAACAAGGCAATCAATTTCAGAATTTTGTAGCTGGATTTTAATTGGTATCTCTTAAATTTTTGGCTGGCAATAGACCTTTGGTGATTCTTCCTTAATTCAAGCATATCCAAAATAGCCACTGTTCGGTGATCTGGTGCTGAGTTGCTGCTATGGGTGCTGCATTCTCTGAAGCTTCAAGTAAGCAGGAATTTCTGTTCTGAAACTCCTCCAACCGCCAAGCCCTGTTGCTCTCCTGGAATGGGAAAGAGGGGTCTTGGGCCCCCACCTCCTCTGCCCTGCTGCTCCCCTCTTGCTTCATGGGCAAGGGTGCCCGGGGGGGGGGGCGCTCCTGGGAACGAAGGAGGCATGGAGCCATTTTCTCTCCTGCATGTATGATGTGAGCACACTCAGCTAATGCTCAAGCAGCAGCAGCAGCACCGTGTCATGGAGTTGATGAGCAAAACAAGCAATGTGCCTGCAGTTCCCCTGCACTGCTCACCTTGCTGGAGGTAGAGCGCCAGATCACCTGCCTGACTTCCGTTTGCCGCCTCCTGCCTAGCGCTGATTTTTCTCAGAGTGGCCTTTCAGCCTCCACTCTGCTTGGATGGTTCCTTATAAGTGAGAAGGGAGGGGAAAAGAGTAGGCATTTCTCTCTGCCAGCCATCTGGAGGAACAGGGCTGCATTTCAAGTCAAAGCAATTGAAACGGGGGAGCCTGGGAGCACCCTTGAGCATGTGCAGAGAGCAGGCTCCTTCCCTCCCCCCACCCCCATCCATCCGGAGACAAGCTACAGCTTGGATTTTGGTCCTGTTTCCCCGCCCCTTTGGGGGTTCTCTCTTAAAAGTTGTCTTGATCTTTGGGCGGGGGGGGGGGGCTGGAATCCCTCTCCTTTCATTACTGAATAAAGCCCTGGAAGATCTTCTTTCCAGCTGCCAGTTCACAGCCCTCCAAGCAAGGGGCAGTTCACATCCAGCTGCAGCAAGCACCCTCTTCCTACGGGGTGTCCCTTTCAGCGGCATGGCTGTTTCTGGGCAGGTCAGGACATCTGTGGGCCGCCAACTTCCTTTCCCAGGATAGTTGGGGGCCCACAGCAGCTATTTTGGAAGGTGTGGGTTCCTGTGTATTTTTTTCCCAGATGAACAGAGGAGAGAAACAGGCCACCACGAGCCTGGAGGGGGGATTAGGAGCTTTTGGGGGGTGGGGTGATCTCCCCCATGAGGGAGGGAAGGAAGTGGCAGCCTTGGACATGGGGGGGGATGTGGGTCTTGCCTGCCAGCAGCCTTCCTTGTACATCTGCCTCTTTTCCCCAACAAGCCAGTAGAGCAGCTGTTTCGGAGAAGAACTTTCTGTCTACACTGGGGAGTCTTCCTGGCCTGTCCTTGCAGTCTCACTTCTTTCCTTCCTTCCTGAGAAATCAAGAAAGTGTCCCATGGTGTGTTCCGAATCTCTTTTGCCACCCTTGGGGAGCAAGTCTCCTCAGCCTCCTCCCCAGCTAATTGGTGATGGCGCTCCCCTCCCATTTCACCCTGAGACCGGAGTGAAAGCACCTTGGCATCTCAGTGCTGGAAAGGCTTCTGGTGTCAAAATTGTAACAAGTATGATTAGGAAACCCCACTGGATCCAGAGACTGGGAATGCTCTTCTGCACTTGAATTTATCCTCACTGACTTCTGGGATCTTTCTGGGTGTCAGCAGGTCCAAAGACCCAACGCTTGCAGTTAATTTCAGAGGATATTTTTCCCATCCAAAATGCCTCACCCCGGGCGCTCCTTCCTCCTGGCTGATGGGTGTTGCAAAATACACCAACTCTTTTGCTCCCTGCTTCTCCGGGCAACTTAGAGGCTCCCATCCTGCATTCCAAGGGTGTGAGACGAGGCCTCCAGCTCCAACAGATTGATCTGGTGTTGACCCCATGCCCAAGTTTCATTGTGCAAGAGCACCTGGAATTGAAAGTTTGGCAGCTGTCGAGTCCTAGTACCATAGAAATGTCAGAGATTGGAGATCCTCTAGTCCATCCCCCTGTCACTACGATATGGCCATCCAACTTGAGCTGATGCATTCCAGCAGAGAGGACCGCTGCATTCTAAGGGAATAGCTCTTACTCCTCATTTCTGTCTTCTGGAACAACTGCTCCATCTTCTGTCCAAAGCCTTTGGATTAGGATTTAGGATTAGGATTTATTGGATTCATATACAAAGAGAGAAGAGTTGCCAGCTCTCTTCACAATCTTTTCTTAAAAGACGCAACACTTCCAAGAGTTCCTCATGCATTCTGGCTATTGCTCTTCAGTATCTGGAATATCTTTAGAGTGAAATACCCAGAATTGGCAACAATATTTCAGACAGGAGTAATGACTTTTTTGATCTTAATAAACTTCAGCTGATGCAGCCCAGGACTGTATTGGCTTGTTTTGCAGGTGCATCACCCTGTTGGCTCATATTCAGCTTCAGATGCCCCAGGACACCAGATCTTTCCCACCTTTATTATTCCTCCAACCTTTGTCTTTTATTTTCGTTATCTAAATATGGGACTTATTTGGGTGGTCTGCCAAATCAATATTCATATTTTCTAAGTTATCTCTGAAATTTTGGCCAGTCCAAAGTCCTGAAAGGAGCCTTGCAGTCCACGAGTCAACCCTTCCCTCCGGTGTGATATAAAAATGAGTCCACTCGTTTGGTATCTTTGTCTGTGAGGGTAACTGAGCCCAGCACACTTTTTGTCCTTTCCTTATGCAAACTGTTGCGTATTTTGCTTCAATTGTGAGGTGCTGTGCCCCCCTCATTCTACCAGGCAGACATTGAGAGGAGATCATTTCAGTCAGAATAGAGCTGGAAGGGATCTTGGAGGTCTTCTAGTCCAACCACCTGCTGAAGCAGGAGATCTTATATTATTTCAGGCAAATGGCTATCCAGTCTCTTCTTAAAAGCCTCCAGTGACAAAGCACCCACAACTTCTGAATGCAAGCCATTCTATTGATTAATTATTCGGTCAGGAAAATTGTCCTTCATTCTAGGTTGCTTCTCTCCTTGATTATTTTCCATCTGTTGTTTCTTGCCTTGCCTTGTTCTTTGGAAAATTGGTTGACCCCTTTATCTTTGTGGTAGCCCCTCAAATATTGAAAGACTACTATCATGTCTCCCCTAGTCCTTTTTGTTACACTAGACTTCTTCAGTTTCTGCAACTGATCTTCATGTTTTAGTCTCCAGACCTTTAATCATCTTAGTTGCTCGTTTTGCACTTTTTCCAGTCTCAATATCTTTTTTGTAATGTGGATCTCAGGTGGTTTGCGTGGTTCTTGATCAATTAATACTGGCTCCTGTTAGGTCCTGCATTTTTAGTCTAACTGTTTAAATGCCCTGATTTTGCCTGCTGGTCTCTAGTTATCTGGATCTTTCCCCCCTCCCCCAAGCATTTGCTCTTCTGCTCATCCTCCACAGTCTCTCACAGAAAGAGGCTCCAGGATGTCCCTTCAAGACTGGTCCACCTGATGCTTCCCAACTGTCGCTGGACTTTGGTTGCCCCTCCCTCCTTGTGGCAATTGCGCTGCAGGAGTCTTGGGGAGGGTCCTGAAGCAAAGCAGAATTGAGGGGTCTGTCTGTCCTCTCTCAGTTACCTGTTTCCATTCTACCATCTTCTCCCAGCAACTTTTTCCTTTTCTTTTTTGCCCCAGAGGCCTTTTGTTTAACTTCCCTTAAATAAATGGGGGTGCTTTTGCCACTGGAAAGGCCCCCAGGACTGTTGCCAAAAAGTTTAGTCTTTGCCAATCCACAATTGGCCACCCAGGTGATGTTTCTCAGCTGACATCAGAAAGGAACGCCATGGGGAGCCTGCTTTGCCTGCCTGAAGCCCCACTCTTAACTTGCAGGGAGCATAAATACTTGAGAGCACTCATCACTTGAAAATGAAATGGGGGGAGGCATACAAATAAATTATAGAGATAAGTAAACAAAATAAGATAATGTTATTGTCATTTTTTTTTTTACTGTGCACTGGCCAACATTAAAAATGAAATTCTTTTGTCTGCTCTGCAAGAGAGAGTATATCTACCCAAACACTAACACACACATACACAGCACAGAATAAGCAAAAGTAACTCCTAACTGATGACTTTTAATTATATTTGCATTCTGTTGTAGTGGCATAAAGCTAGAATCCAGGATGTGATGTGTTCTAGTCCTGCCTTGGGCAAACACTTCCGGAAAACCTTGCCAAGAAAACTGCAGGGACAAAGCCGGGCAGGCCCCAGGAGTCAGCGCTCAATCACACCTCCCACACCCTTCCCCCCAAAAAAGGATATTGGTGCCCCGTGAGCTTTTGAGCATTTTTTGCTCAACGGTGGTTTTCTTGTGTCCCTGGAAGGGCGTTTAAGACCTTGATGCCCAAAAGCCTGTTTGTCCCTGCGGGGCTGCGATTCCTCCCCAGCCGCTTTTGGTTTCTTTGCAAGAAGGGATGCCCCCTCCCCAGCTTAGTTTCTTCACCGGGGGCTTCAAGGCACTCCTGGCGACCTTCCCGGGCTGTCGAGAGTCGAGCCGGGGGCCCTGCTTAGGCCCTGCTCTCCTTGGAAGCTGGGACACTGGAGAGAAGCGGGGGGGGGGGAGACCCCCGCACAGTCTACGTCCACCCGCGCATCTCCCTGAGCCCGCGCGTGGGATCGGGGCTCCCGTGGTCCGCGTCCTCCGGATCCCACCGAGCCTTTTTCCCGCTGGAGGGCGAGACGGTTTGCCCGCGGCGGAGAGAAACCGGTCTGGCGGGTTACTCTTCCTGCAGGGGGTGGAGGGGAGTCCGCGTCCCCAGAGCCCCACGCGCTCCTCGTCTGCGGCCGGAGGGGAGGCTGGCGTCAGTTCTGGCGGCCGCTTCAAGAAAGGCCTGAGCACGGTAGATTCCCACGATCCTGAGTCCCAAAGGACTAGAACTGAAGAAGCTTCTTGGATAAGAAGCGAAACGTTTTGGAAGAAGAAAGAAGCCAAGCGTTGCCTTTTGAAAAACCCCTTTGAGACAGCCATGACTGAGGATCGCCAGAGGCTGGGTGGCTGTAGGAACCCGACCAAAGGGGCGCTGCGAAGGCGTCCTACGGGAAGGCCCGGCCTGGGGAGCTACTTCCAGGGCTCACTTCGCTCCGCATTAACGGTCGTGTGAACCAACCAGAATAATTGTACACGTGTTTTACAGTTGGCGCGTTTATTCATCCACCAGGAAGTTTGTGTTCAAACGTGCAGACCTCCGTCCCCTCCTGCTGTCCTCGTGGCTGCCCAGAGCCTCTTGCGAGCGGCGGGGCCGGTGTGCCACATCCAGGTGCCTCTGAGCATGTCCGGAGCGCGCGCTCCTTGGCGGGGGGGGGGGTGAGGGGGGGTGGAGTGGTGTTCAGGCGGGGCGAGGAAGTTGAGGCGGGCGCGCCGGGAGGCCGGTGCCGTTCGGGAGCCGGATCTGGGGCGGAGGCCGGCCGGGAGAGTCCGGTTCCTCCCTGCGGGCAGGAGGCAGGGGTGGCGCGCAGCCCAGGAACCGCGGCGTGGCAGGGCTGCCATGGGCGAGGCCGACCAGCAGCCCCCGACCGGCCACCGCCGAGCGCCCACCCCGCGCCGCTTCCCGCTGCTGCTGCTGGTGGTGGCGGAGGTAAAGCCTGGCCGCGCCGCCCCTCCCTCCAACTTTCCCCGAGGGGAGGCTGCTCAAGCGGCCCGCAGAGCGGCCAGAGCTCCGCGAGCTCTGCTCCCACGGAAGGGAGGGCGAGGCAGCCTCGCGTGGGGGCTCTGGATCTCCCGGGCCCAGCTTTAGAAAGAGCGCGGAGGATGGGAGTCCGGAGCCCCGGGCGGACTGGCGGCGGGGGGAGCCGGCCTGATCCTCGATGGGCCGGAGAGCCGCTGCCAGCGCCGGGCAGCCCTCGCCTTCAGGCGGCCAAGTCGGCTGGGCTGCGGCTCGCTTTTGACGGAGGGCGCCGCTCTCTTCGGCGTCGGGCAACACGCAGCCTCCCCCCGACGGGCGGCGCGCGAAGTGGCTCCCAGCGGGGAGCCTCCGCCTTCCCGGGTGCAGGGTTGGCCGGTCTCTCGCGCCGGAGCGGTGCCAGGCCGCGCCCACCTTCGACGGCGCGTTCGACGGGAGTGGATCCGGGAGTCTGGCTCCGGGTCCACCCGCCGCTTCTGCCCCCTCCGCAGATTCTGGCCGGCGGCTCCGCAGCGGCAGAATCGGAGCCGGAGCCGGAGCCGCCGCCGCTCTTGGTGGCCACGCTGGACGGGCGCCTCCGCGCAGTGAACCCGACCACGGGGGACGCCCGGTGGACGCTGAAGGAGGGTGAGCGGCGAACGGGGCTTCGGGGCTGCTCCTCTAACTCTTAAAAGTTCCCTGCCCCCCAAAAAGGTCCTCTTCCCGGTTCTGACGGGCGCTGCTCTCCTTTCAGATCCGCCTCTGCTGGTGCCCCGCCGAGAACCCGAGTGAGTGGCGCCGGCCGAGCTTGTTCGGCGGGGAGAAGGCGCGCCCCGCTCACCCCAAAGTGCAGCCTGCCCTCCCGCCCCCCCCCATAAGGCAGCCGAGGAGGGGGGCGAGGGCGGCTGAGAGGAAGGGGGGGCTGCTCTCCGCCGCTGGTCCAGCAGCCGTGTGGCCGGTTGCCCAGGTGGCCTGGCTGGCCTTGTGCCGGAGGAGCTGTCCAGGGCCACCGTCCTTCTGTCTTCTCTGTCCAGGCCCGCGTTTCTCCCCGACCCCAGCGATGGCAGTTTGTATGTGGTGGGGGGCAAGGACAAAGGAGGCCTGATGGTAAGTAGCCAAGAAAGGGGGCGGGGCACACCTGAGTCAAGGTGGCCAGTGCTAAGTTTCATTCCTGGGCAGCTAAATGGGGAGGAGCTATCCTGATGGGGCAGGGAGAGAAAGCTGGGAGGGCTCCCTGAAAGTCCTGGCTCCTGTAACCCATGGGGAAACTGACCCTATCAGAGGCTATGATGGCCTTAAAGAAGTGAGCGGAAGTGACCAGAGGCTCTCTGGGGGGGAGGGGGGCTCCACCTGGGGCTTCTGGGGCCACCAGCACTTCTGTTGCCCAAGGAGACTCTCAGGAGTGAAGCGCAGCCAGCTGGGTCTCAAAGGCCATGCAGAGCCAGGAATAATAAGGGTGGAAGGGATCTTGGAGGTCTTCTAATCCAACCACCTACCTGAGACCCTAGACCATTTCAGACAGGTGGCTGTCCAGTCTCTTTTTGAAAGCCTCCAGTGATGGAGCACCTGCAACTTCTGAAGGCGAACTGTTCTACTGCTTGATTGCTCTCACTGTCAGGAAATTTCTCCTTAGTTCTTGTTGCTTCTCTCCTGCCATTCTTCTTCAGCTGATTCTTCTTTGGGAAGTAGGTTGACCCCTCTTCTCTGTGACAGCCCCTCAGATATTGGAAGACTGCTATCCTATCACACTGATTCTTTTCTTGATTAGTTTAGAGACACATACCCAGTTCCTGCAACCGTTCTTCACTTACAGAAGAAGGACATGAGAAGCTGTCCACTGGGCCAGTTTAGGGCCACCAGGCTTGGGCACGGAATCCCATATTCTTGAGGGAATCTAGAATATGCCCAGAGGGGTTGATCCTGAGCAATTAAAAACACCTGAGATAGTTTCCTGGCCACTTCTCGATTGTTGTGAGCTTTATTTCCCAAGCAGGTTCTATTGTTTGAGCAGGGGGCTGGATTAGAAGACCTCCAAGGTCCCTTCCAGCTTTATTCTATTCTATTTTAGAGAAGACAGGATGCTAATGGCAAAAAGGAATAATTGGCTCCCTGCTTGTATTGTGTGAATAGAGGCTCTTGCTTAGAGGCATCCTGAAGGCCTGGAATCCTAAAGGCTGAGAATGTGATGCATAATTCGAGGGGCATCTGTGTGGCTACCACACCGATACTTATTGGCACAGAGGACATGTGTCCCAAGCATCTTGCGCCAAAATCAGCTGCTACAGATGGTGCCTTGCTGATTCCAGTCGTGTTTGTTAAAGGCTGATCCTAAGCCAAGTGTGTGTGTGGGGGGGTGTCTCGCTCTTATTTTTCTGATAGAAGCTGCCTTTCACCATCCCGGAGCTGGTGCAGTCTTCTCCGTGTCGCAGCTCTGATGGCGTGATCTACACAGGTGCCAAGGGGGGGAGGGGCAGAGAGGGCTCCATCCTTGGCTTGTGAAAGGCTGGGCAAAGTAGCAGCGAGGCTGGAGCCCGTTTCCACCGGAAGGGATAAGAGCACCCCAGAATATACGTGTTCCCTCCTCAATTATCCAGGGAAAAAGGAGGACACTTGGTTTCTTGTGGATCCGGCATCGGGGGAGAAGCAGAGTGTGCTGTCGCCAGAGGCCTGGGATGGGCTGCAGCCCACAAGCCCCTTGCTGTTCATCGGACGCAGCAGTAAGCATCCCTCAGGCCTCCATCCCTGAGAACGTTCAGGGGGAGAAACAGCAGCCTGTAGAGGAAGAAGCAGAAGGAGAGGGAGAGGGAGAAGAAAGGAACAGGGAGAGAAATGGAGAGAGGGAGAGGAAAGGAGGGAGAGAGAGGGAGAAGAGAGAGAGAAGTTAAATCAACTTCTCTGCTCTCCTCTGCAGAATATGTCATCACCATGTATGACACCAAGGCCCGGGAGCTGCAGTGGAATGCCACCTACCTGGACTACTCTGCTCCTGTCCATGAGCAGGACTCTGACTATAGTGAGTAACTGGGCAGAGCAAGCTGGCAGCCGGGATTCCCCCTTCCACGCCTCCTTTCTTCCTTCTTTGGCAGCTGGCAGGGAAAGTAGCAGCTATGGATCTCCAGGGAATGTTGCCATGGAGTCACAGTGCAGGCAAGTTAGCTGAAGTCTGGGAAGGAAGGAGGGCAGTGCTTCTAACCTCATTGCGGAGGGTGGGGTGGGGGGTTCAGATGAGGGCAGCCGGAGCTTTTCCACCCACTCCCCTAGTGCCCATTTTGGGGATGCACGTCTGCTATTAAATATTGGGCTCTCCCTGCAAAAGCTGCTGGTTTCATCAGCCAATCTGTGTGATGTAAGCTTATTTTTAAACGTGTGATCTTTTCACATCTGGAAACTGATATCCCAGCTTCTCCTCAGCCCTGAGAGTCTCCCTCTTGCCAGAGTCAGTCTAAGCCAGGGGTCTCCAATTTTGGCAACTTTAAGCCCAGTTGGGGAATTCTATGAGTTGACGTCCACCAGGCTTAAAGTTGCCAAGGTTGGAAACCCCTGGTCTAGGCTGCTGGGCTTGATAGATCCCGTCAGAGATGAGACCAACTCCAGGATTTAGCAACGCGACTGACCCTGTGATTAGCGCTTGGCTGGCACTCCAATTCAAGGATAGCAAAGCCTCTGCTGCCATGCCCAACGCCTGCCTTTTCCTCCTGCCCCCTTGGCACAGACATGGCCCATTTTGCCTCAAGCGGAGATGGTTGGTTGGTGACTGTGGGCAAGGAGAGTGGAGAGCTGCTCTGGGTCCAGGACTACGGATCCCCTGTGGTGGGCATCTACAGCTGGCACCAGGACAGCCTGCATCGGGCACCCCACCTCAGCATAGCCATGGAGAGCCTGCGCTACCTTATCCTGCATGCTCAGAAGATCCCCCTCCTCAACTGGACCTTCCGGACTGGCAAGGACTTTCTGGCCAAGGCCCCTTTGCTGTAAGTGCCGACCCCAGGAGAGCTTTGGGACCTCGGGGTGACTTCTGGGAAAGCAGTTCTGTCAAAAAATGAGGGGGGTGGCCTAGATGCATTTGTGGGGAACCTAAGAGGGGGAAACAGATGCAGAAAGCAGAGAAGTTGAGCTTAGAGCTTTTGTCCCTTAAGAGCTGCGGCCAGGCAACTGTGCAAAGCACAGGCTGCAATTGAAGAGACCTTAAAGGGTCACTGAGAGATTAAAGTCGGCCTCAGTCGCTTCCACAATGTGGTACCTGCACTGGAGAAAGCAGAATGGATTGATAGGCCTCCTTAACCGGTGAGGCTTCTGTGTAGGTTGGGAAAGTTTGGAAACAGGCTTGGAGGAAGACTTGCAACTGGTGGCATCAGAGCACCATAAGTGCCTTATCAGGCCTCAAGAAGACTCCAGACTGACTGGAACAGGTCCAGAGAAGAGGCAGGTGGAAACTGAGACGACAGAAGGGGTGTGTGTGTGTGTGTGTGTGTGTGTATTTGTGTGTGTGTGTGTGTGTGTGTGTGTGTGTGTGTGTTTATACTGTGCCTGAAAGCAGGTCACCCAGAAGAGAGCAGAACATGGTGAAACCGAGTCAAGTTACGGGGAAGAAGGCTCCAACTGAGCCTCAGAAGGCGCTTCCTTCCAGGGCAAAGGGTTCCTTGCACAGGGGGGCTGTGGGCTGCCTGCCTTGATTGCAGTAGAGGCTGAACAGCCCCTCCGTCTGGGGTGATTTCTGCTGGGACATGGGTCAGACTAGAAGTCCTTAAGGTTCCCTTCCAACTTGAGTTAATCTTTCGATTCCAGTTTAGGATTGGTTTTAATCTATGTTGTTCTACACTATGGTTAGCTGCCTTGAGAGCTTGCCAGGCTAGAAAGGCAGAGCATGGACCATATATATATGGGTATATGTATCCGGGTGGGTGGGTGGGTGGGTGTGCCCACATGCACATAGGTGCTTCATGACCAAGGAACCTTTCAGCCTTCGCATTGTCTTTCCTGCTTCGTCTTATGGTTGATGTGTTTAAGGTTTTTTTGGTGATGGTGGGGGAATGAGTTCTTTTGAAAGTCTCCCTGGGCTCCCTTGGCAGTCAAAGAGAATTTGTGGGAATGAGTAAGAAAAGGGGTGGGAGTTCCTAGGCCTCCCGATGCAAGAGGGCCAGCCATTGGCTGCCTGCTTTCCAGAAAAACATCGGGGTGCAGAATTGGGGGGGGGCTTCTGCTTCAGGGTTAACCCTAGTCTGTTTCCCCAGAGGACATCCGCCATTTCAGGAGCTTCTAGGAAAGAAATCCTGGCTGCACATTAAGCTCCTCTCTCCGGGCAGGAGCTCTGATCTCCTGCTTCTTTGGTTCAGGAAGCCATGAATAAAAGACCCTGCCCCTGACAGAGGTCTCCCCTCAACACCCCCCTCCATGGCAGCCCCTGCAGCCCAGCCCCTCCATCAAGGGGCATTATGGGGGGAGGTGAACAGGAGCTGTTGTGGCTGCCAGCCACCAATTTGTGTCTCTTCAAGCCAGTGCATGGTGGGGCCTTCAGTGGATTTGGAGAATTGAATGGATTGATATTCCGCTTTTATTTTGTGCAACACACAGAGGTGTGCACAAACCCCCGTTCCTCCTGCTTTCCCCCAAAATCACCCTGGCGGGTGGTTGAAGAATGTTGCGTTAGGCGGTCACTGCCTAGCCAGAGCTCAACCTCCAGGTGCTTCTGAATCTCACCAGAATCTGCATGGCTTCCTCCTCACCCTTCGTGGCCTTCCTTCTTGTTTCAGCACAACCCTGTATGTGGGCAAATATGTTGGGGGTTTCTACGCATTGACATCCCTGGTGCATGAAGGCATGGCCCTGGTGGTGAGTTTTCCCTTGGTGCGGGCACTGGGTGGGTAGGTGGGGGGGGCTGCTGCTCACTGGGCTGTCTCTGCCTCCTGCAGCCTCAGGGAGTGGCTCTGGCCCAGGGCAGTGGTCCCATCACACGCGAAGTGACGCTTCAAAGGTCTGGTGAGTGCAAGGTCACACCCAGCACGGGCATCCAGTACCCGCCGGGCACCATCTTCCTCCCCCACAGCCAGTGGCTGCTGATAGGTGAGTGTCTGGGTTCTGGGGCTCATCCTGAGAGACGGCCTCCATTTCCCCCAGAAGTTGCCCAGAGTCCCTGAATGGTAGGGGATTTGGACCCCTGGGCTGAATGGTGCACAATGCTGCCCTACTGCATAAGAACACGCATGTAGATACTGGTGGACGAGGGCTGAATCCCCCTTGGTGAGGGCCCCCAACTCAGCAGAGGGCCCCCAGCCTCTCCCCTTCCTTCCAGGCCACCACGAGATGCCCCCACTAGTCCACACCACCATGTTGAGGGCCCCTCCTGGCAGCCCACGGAGGAAACCGGAGGTTGTTGCACCACACAACTCCCGTGCTCACAGCCTCTTCGGAGAGGTACAGGGCAAGAGGGGGGAGGGCTGATGGGCGGTGGGGGGGAGGATTGCAGGGCAGATTCCTCCAGTCCAGGTGATGATGGCCTGCTAAGAGGAGAGGAAGACCCAGCCGTGACTCTGGCACTCCGGGCTGCTTCCCCCAGTGTCATCGTCAGAAGGTGCAGAACAGGCGATCAGCCCTGGTGTCCTACAGGTTTTTCACATGCAACACCCAATCACAAGCTAATGTCGGAATTGGGGGGCGGAGCAGGGAGGAGCAAGAGACACATGCAGGGGGGCCTGCTTGCCTTGCCTTCCCCTTCCCCACTAGGGCAAAAGAGCCGGCCTGGCTGGCCCCACTTCCAGGCCCGAGTCCACACCTTGTGGCTGGGCGGTGACTGTGGGTCCTCCTCCATCCTTGCCAAGAGCTTCCTGGTCTGTTTCAGTTCCTGGCTCCTGAGGGCCCGCAGGAGGATCTGGCTGATGGTCGGCCCTGGGGGGATCAGACCGGGAAGGAGGCCCCAGTGGAAGTGGATCCCTCGTTTGGCAGCAGGGAGCTCGTTGTGGTTGCCGTGGCTTCTGTCTGTTGGGGCGGGGGGCTCCTCTGCCTCCTGCTCTGGGTGAGTGGGCTTCAGCTGATCCTCTTCTGACCTTCTATGCTTTGGGGGGATTGCAGGGGCCTCAGGGCTGAGGCCCTACCAGCTTCTAGAGGAGGCATCTTTCATGGCTACCATTGGGGAGGGGTCTCTGCCAGGATGTAGCCAGTCTTGCCCTCAACCTGATGATAGGCCCCAGGTAGTAAAGGCAGGTGGTCTCTTCCCTTTTGTTCCTGCTGCCACTGTCCCAGAGGGCCCCCCTTGAGCGCAGCTCCAGCCAGCAGCCTCCTGGGTCCTCCTGCCATCTCCCAAGAAGGACTTCTGAAGGGTCCCTGGAGCTGGACCAGGGGGCAGAGCTGCCCCCCTCCTCAACCTCGGTGGATAAAGCCTCCCTCCAGAGCCCTGGTCCAGGTGGGTACCTGTCCAGCTAGCAGAGGGTGTGTTGGGGAGGGGGCTGTCGAAAGGGCCACTAAGGTGACTTCCTCAGGGGTGAAGCCTATTCCTCTCTTCTCTCCCCTTGGCAGGTGTTGACCCAGAAATAGTTACTGTGGGGAAGCTCTCCTTCAGACCCCAGGAGGTGCTGGGCCGGGGGGCCGGGGGCACCTTTGTGTTCCGGTGAGTTGGAGGGGAAGCCGGAGGGGGGCTTCCCTGCAGGCCGAGGGTCCTGTGTTGCTCAGAGCCAAGCCAGCTTTTGGCGCTTCCCGAGAGGGCAGAGGCAGAGCGAGGACTTTGCTGGGAGGAAGGGAGAGGGGCATTCTGGGCCCAGAAGAGAAGCCATTCCTCCCCATCACCTCACCCGGGTGGCTTCCTTCTTCAGAGGCCGCTTCGATGGGCGCAACGTAGCTGTGAAGCGTTTGCTTCCGGAAAGCATCCACTTGTTGGACCGTGAGGTGCGGCTGCTGCGAGAGTCGGACACGCATCCCAACGTGGTGCGCTATTTCTGCACCGAGGCCGATGGGCAGTTCCACTACATCGCCCTGGAGCTCTGCTCTGCTACTCTGCAGCAGGTGAGGAGGCAGGCTGATCTGTCCTCCCCCTTCAGAGACCCACAAAAACACAGCCAGCCGAGGGTTAAGAATCACTTGGCACACTTCACAGTTCTTATCTCAACCTTGGC
This sequence comes from Masticophis lateralis, assembly GCA_030761175.1. Classification (NCBI taxonomy): domain Eukaryota; kingdom Metazoa; phylum Chordata; class Lepidosauria; order Squamata; family Colubridae; genus Masticophis; species Masticophis lateralis. Next base: position 19,688,289 of record JAUDYJ010000013.1, on the reverse strand, counting down.
AGCGATATGCACACTGTCTGCCAAGGACTTTATTCGGTTACACAAACAAGAAAATCACCTACGTAGCTTTGCCGTTCATCTAGCTTCCAAGACTACGAGGTTGCTATGTTTGTTTTGCTTTGTTCGTCACAAACTTCTTGACCCACCGTCCTGTCTTATATAGATGTGGTCCAGTGGGTGTGGTCCAGTGGTCCAGTGACTCATTGATCCTGTGACTCAGGTCATTTCCTCATACGCCGCAGCTGCAGTAATCTTTTCTCTCGCCTTCTTTGGCGTGCGTCCAGGAATGACGTCTCTCCCTCACTCTCATCTGAGACACCTGTTTCCCCACTACTTGGCTCTCTTTCAGCTGGCACCTGAGACGGTGCCAGAGGGGGGTGGGGGCTGGGAGATCTGGCTGGCTCCTCTTCCTCCTGCTCAGAGCTTCCTTCCTCCAATGGGATAGGCTCAGAGGACGGGGCCACAACACAGGCCTGCCGGGACCCCTCGCATCCCTGCCATCATTTTTCTTTCTTTTGTTCCAAACCTGCCCCGTACGGTATTCATGCTGCTTCCCTCCAGCCTGCTGGCCTGTCCGCCAGCCAGTTCAGATGCTCTGCCTAGTTTCCTTACCCTTCGGAAGCTGCCTTGAACTGGGAGCTGCCCATTCTCAGCATGGAGACGCTGACTTACATTTCCACCAGTCCAAATGTTCAAAACTGATGGGAAATACAACTGTATCTGTATGAGGGCTAGAAATAACTTTTGCTTAAGTACTTCAAGTGTGACTTGGAGGGATCTCCTCCCAAACACTTGTGATCAGTTCTTCTGAAAAGAGTTCGCCTACGGGGATGGGCGGGAGACAGGCTTGATCTGGCAAGGATTGCCCTGCCCTCTTCCCTTCTCCTCCCTCCAGTATGTGGAGAGCTCCGTCTTCCCTGGAAGGGGCCTGGATTCACTCTCCCTGCTGACCCAGACCATGTCCGGACTGGCCCATCTGCACTCCCTCAGCATAGGTGAGACCTCCCCCCCCCCCCCCGCAGCAAGGGCCTTGCCTCCCCCTCCCCTTTAAACGGGGGCTGGGTGTTATCCGGGCTTGTGCTGAGCACCTTTTCTTCCCAGCTCATCGTGACCTGAAGCCCTGTAACATCCTGATCTCGGCCCCTGATGGGCAAGGGCGGTTCCGAGCGGTCATCTCTGACTTTGGCCTGTGCAAGAAGCTGCAGGGGGGGCATCAGAGTTTCAGTCTCGGCTCGGGCATCCCTGGCACAGACGGGTGGATCGCGCCCGAGATGCTCAGGGAGGACGCAGGGGAGAGCCCGGTGAGTATGGCCAACCGCCATGCTTTTGGGGTCTAGGAGCGCTGCCCTGCCCTCCTCCCAGGTTGTCATCCCAGGGGAAATAGAGGCCCAGAGAAAAGGTAGGATAGAAATCGAACCTTGAGCCATCAAAGGATCCTGGAAGCTGCTGCATCTGGCCCTGGCTTCCTGCTCTCTTACAGACCTGCATGGTGGACATCTTCTCCGCCGGCTGCGTCTTCTACTACGTCCTGTCCCACGGGCAGCATCCCTTTGGGCATAGCTTCCATCGCCAGGCCAACATTCTGGCGGGCACCTATCAACTGCCGAGGCTCCAGCAGGACACTCACAGTAAGGGTGTGTGTGTGTGTGCCATGGGATGCTTTGGCCACGTGCGAGCATGTGTGAGGAAGCGCCCTTCCTTCCACCTGCATGTTTGGGGTCTCCAACCAGCCCCACTAAGCCTTTCTCTGCTAGCAGGACCTGGGATGGCTCTGTGCCTCCCTGGAGCTCCTGGCTCATCTGTTCCTCAGCCATGGCTGAGCCCTTTTCTCTCAGCTTCACCCTGCTATCTGCTATGCTAGCCTACCTTGCAGGGGTGTGGTAAAGGTAGTGACAAATGGCTGGTGAATCCTTGGACGACCTACTGAAGGTCCCTGCCTGCTTGCTCTCCCAGGCCACCTGGTAGGGCGGGACCTGATAGAAGCCATGATCAGCAGTGACCCCCACCTGCGCCCCTCAGCCGCACAGGTGCTCTGCCACCCCTTCTTCTGGGCCCCGGAGAAACAGCTGCAGTTCTTCCAGGTGAGTCTGGGTGGGGGACGCTCCTCCTGGCTGCCCTGCTCAGTCGCGCTCTGACCCGCTGCCCACCCTCTTTCCCATCTGCAGGATGTCAGTGACCGCCTTGAAAGGGAGCCGGCAGACGGGCCCCTGGTCAGCACCCTGGAGGCCGGGAGCCTGGCGGTGGTGCGAGGGAACTGGCAGGTGCATCTTTCGGCCCCACTGCAGGCAGGTAGGCGCTGGCCCTCTCTGGGCCCACTCTGTGGCCTGGGGGAGGGAAAGTACTGCAGGAGCCTTGCTGACCCTCTTGGCCCCCCTCCCCCGCAGACCTCAGGAAGTTCCGGAGATACCAGGGCAGTTCAGTCCGTGACCTGTTGCGAGCCATGAGGAACAAGGTACCGTGCCAACCCTGGCTGGGCTCTTTAGGGAATGCCAGGCCCTCTGCGGCTGAGTGGCATTTGAGTGGGTGGGTGGCCTTGCATCCCCTCGGGCACCTCCTGTCCCCCTTCTGTCCCTGAGTGTGGGACTGTCGCTTGGGGGCCCTGGCATCCAGACTTTCTCCTTCAGAAGCATCACTACTACGAACTGCCCAGCAACGTCCAGGAGGCCCTTGGCAGCCTTCCCCATGGATTTGTCCAGTACTTCCTGGACCGCTTTCCCTGCCTGCTGCTGCACACTCACCAAGCCATGTGCCTATGCGCTGCCGAGCGGCTCTTCCAGAGATACTACTGCCAAGAGTGAGGAGTTTTCCACAGGGACGGGGCATTTGTCAGCCGCTGCCTTCTGACTCCTCGGCGTGTTTGGCACATGCCAGCTTGCCCTGCTCTGGAGAGTCCAATTCAGCACAGGGCATCCGAGCTCCACCTGCCACCTGGTCCGTGACCTGTTGCAAGCCATGTGTGGGGCCAGAAGCTGGCCCCACACATGGGGCCAGCCACACATGGGGCTTCCAGGTGGCCTCAGGCAGAGGGCAGCAGAGGAGGAGGGGGTGATGGTGATGGTGGTGCCTTCCCTTGAATTCTTACCTGAAGAGAATAGGGGAGCCTCACCTGTTGCCATGGGTTGCGCTGCTGATGCACAGCCTGCCATGCATAACCATTAACATTTTGTTGAGCAGCCTGGATCCTGCTGTGGACATTCCAGAGTGGGGATTCTCCTCTAAAGGCAGCCAGAGGTGCTCAGGCTGGGCTCTGCCGTGCCCCTTAGCTCCCCGCCCCATGGCATTTTATTCCTAGGCTCATCATGAATGTGGAAGCAGGGAGCATCTCCCGTTGCCTCAGAAACCTTCTGGAGTGGGGGGTTAGTAGCAGAAAGCTGTAACTCGGGTTTCTTAAAAAAACCTATCTATAAAGCGGCATATAGAAAGGCTAGAGAAAGGAAGCAGCTGGATGGCCATCTGGAAGGAGGGCATTTTCTTATCTTCAGCCAGGAAGGATCCTGGCTGCTTAGCAGCAGCAGGAGAGATGGCAGGGAGGGGCTCCCCTTGAGCCAAGGTTGCATTAAGAAGGCAATTTGGAGACCAGACTCAAGAACGTGAAATGTCATAACTACCTTTTAATTCATTGCACTTATACAGAAGTCCAAATGTGGACTTGTTTTAGCCATAATTTGATGTACTAGACAGAATTAGATCAGATCTGAACATCAACAGCGTTGTCATTGTCATTTTTTAATCAGATAATTTTAATAGATTGTGGAAAGGCCACAAACTATAGCTTGACTTCAGGAAAACATTTGGCCAAATTTGTCATGGCGGCAGCCAGCGAAGTATTGGATGGCTCCACAGCAGCCTGGGCCCTCAGTGAAAGAGGACCAGGAAGGCGTCCTGGAGCCACCCAGAGATCAGCCGGACTTTTCTGGCCATTAATGAGCTGGATGAGATTAGCACAGGAGAAACACGGCTGCCGAAAGAAAAGATTTGCTCTCCTACATCCGCTGCCGCTGCCATGTTTGGTGAAGTCCTAGAAGATACACAAGGCTGATTCAGGTAGTCCTTGAGTTGTGACGGCGGTAAATCATCCCCACCCCCACCCTGACCAACCTCTGTGGCAATCATAAAGTAAATCCATGATTTGCTAGGGGCCAATGTTGCCGAAAATCAAAAGCAAAAGATGTTTTTTTGGGGGGGTGGGGTGGGGGGCAAAAATGTCATAAAACAGTTGTGACCACAGGATGTTACAAATGGTGTAAATATGGTTGCTAAATACTCCAAGTGGAGTCACGTGACTATGGAACCTCCAACCTTGGGAAGGGGAACCTGGGGCATAAGTACCTTCCCTGGGAGGTGCACTGTAGTGCCAATCGCTAAGTGACTGGTCATAAGTCAAGGACTACCTATACTCTCAAACTGGCTGAAGCAACCGGGGAATGTCCTGGCAGCGTTTGTGTCCAAGGACAACCCTCTGATGTCCTTGTGTAGAGTCCATCCAGAACCAGTGTGGCCCCTGACTTGGTTCTTTGTCCTGCTGGTGGCCCAAGGGGGGGAGGGGTTAGCCCATTGGGGCATCAGATGACTGCCCTGCGCTTGTGGTCACGCATGGCGCTGGACCCAAGACAAACAGCCACACACCGAACAATCTGTCGTGTGAAGCCCAGAAAGGCTTTTGACAAACTGTTTAAATGTTCAATGATAAAAATCTCTCACAACAAACCAGGAAGCAACAGAAGCATGCCTAAAATGTTTAGAAATTAGAAGCTTAAAATATCCCTGCCAGACTCTCGGTTCCAACTGTGTACCAAGATCGGTGCAACCATCTCTGGAAGGGGGACATCCCCACAAACGTGCCCCCCCCCCGCCACTTTGGGCAAGAATGAACGAGGAGGCGAGAGCTCCCTCAACCGATCAGGGGCTCAACAGTTAAGGGCCTAAAATGCAGCGACGAAACACCAGTGTGGCTCACCAGAGCCAGCAATGGCACAAGGAACCGCAGACAACAGCACTGCCGTGGCTGGATGCTCCCTGTCCGAGCAGGGCCACTCTGGACATGCACGATGCCTTGAGGTGGGGACTACGTCCAGGTAACGAAGGGTCCCCTCCACCTGAGCCCTCCAACCTGGGTTTGCTGGCCCTCATCAAGCCCATTCCCCCCTCCATCACTTGGAGTCGCTCTCCTGTGGGTGCACCACACCTCCGGTGACCCAGGATCTCCCTGGGGAAGTTCAGCTGAAGGCTGCTGTTCACTGCTTGTGGGGGCTTTGGATGCAATCGCGGGAAGTCCCCAGCCCAGAGACCCCGGGTGGCTAGATGGTTCTCACAACTGTGGCCCAGGGGCGGGGGGGGGGGGATGAGAGCCACTCCCCCTCGTCTCACCTCCTCCCAAGACGACAAAGTGGACAGAGCTCCTTCAGCCAGGGACATACATGGTTCTCCTGCCTTGGGACTCTGGCCAAAGCTGCCTTTGTTGCAGGGTTGCCCGTCCACACCAGACCCCTTCTTCCCAGGGCTGTGGGAGGCCTTGGTGGGCTGAGTTTGAAAAGCTCAGTTGGAGGAGGGTCACCAGTCCCAAGACAAAGCAAGCAAAGGCCTGATTCACCGTTGCCCGAAGCCAAAATGCAACAATTCACAGAGCCTCCAAGCCCAGCCTGCAGCTGCCTGATCGGCAAGGAGCCCCTCGTCCATTAAGTTTGAGTTTGAGTTTATTGCATTTATATACCGCCCTTCTCCCCGAGGGGACTCAGGGCGGTTTACAGCCATATTAAAACAGTCACATATAAAAATTAAAACTAATAAAATAATTAAACTATTTGGCCGTAAAATTTAAAACCCCTAAAAATCCCTATTAAAATTAGCACTAATTTAAGTCAGAGCGGCTTGATGAAATAGTAGAGTCTTCAGGGCTCGTCGGAAGGCACGGAGGTCAGGAATCTTTCTTATATCCGGGGGTAGTTCATTCCATAGGGCTGGGGCTCCCACAGAGAATGCTCTCCCCCTGGGGGCCGTCCGTCGGCATTGTCTGACAGACGGCACTCTGAGGAGGCCCTCTCTGTGAGAGCGTATCGGGCGGTGGGAGGTATTCATTGGCAGAAGACGGTCCTGTAAATATCCCGGTCCTAAGCCATGGAGCGCTTTGAAGATGGTAACTAACACCTTGAAACGCACCCGGAAGACCACCGGAAGCCAGTGCAGCTCGCGCAAGAGGGGAGTTACCCGGGAGCGACGAGTCACTCCCATAACCACTCGTGCGGCCGCATTCTGGACCAGCTGAAGTCTCCGGGTGCTCCTCAAGGGGAGCCCCATGTAGAGAGCATTACAGTAGTCCAAACGGGAAGTGACGAGAGCGTGAGTGACTGTGCGTAGGGCGTCCCGATCCAGAAAGGGATGCAACTGGGCAATCAGGCGGACCTGATAAAAAGCCCCCCTGGCCACGCCCGTCATATGATCGTCTAAAGACAGCCGTGCATCCAGGAGGACGCCCAAGTTGCGAACCCTCTCTGAGGGGGGCAAGATCTCATCCCCAATAGCCAGTGATGGCACCAACTGGCTATATCGGGGCGCCGGCAGCCACAGCCACTCTGTCTTGGAGGGATTGAGTCTGAGCCTGTTCCTCCCCATCCAGATTAGTGCAGGGCCTGAATTCCCCTCCAGAGAGAGGCTCGAGAAGGAATCCGGCTGGCTTAAATCCGAATCAAAAGGCAACGGCCAGAGGCTTCTCTTTATTCAAAGTGAGTATAAAACAGTTTAGTCTGGGGGGGGGGGGGATTGGGGAGGGTGAGAAAAAGGGAGAGGGGCTTTCTTATCAGAATCTGGAGAAAAAGCATCCTGTTATGGTCCTTTTGTAGCCAAGGGGCCTCAGGGCCCCTAAAGGAGCCTGGGCCCTGGTGTGGCCAGGCCAAGGGGGGCCGTCCAGGGGAGCCGCACAGTTCCAAGCCAAACGGAGCCTCCACCGGGTCTAGCTTGGCGCCTTGGTGGCGGTGGCCCCCGATTTCGAGCACAGCAGCTTCTCCACCATGGTTTGGGCGTAACGGAGGCGGCTGGCCAGCTCCTTGCAGCAGCCAAACTCCTCGATGAGGGCCAGCTTGTAGGTGTGGAACTCGCGCCGCTCGTTGATGTAGGTGACGGCGGCCATCAAGGGGCAGAGGATGACCTTGGTGTGGTCCTGTGGTTCAAGAAAGCACAGCAGGCCGGGCTTGCTTAGCATCAGGAGGCAGCAGTGCCTAATGGCAAAGCACCTCTTAAACGCAAGCATGTGGCCCCATTTTGAGAAAGGATTTGGGGTTCTGCCTAGGAGCACCCCAGGCCTGGCGGCTGCAAGAACTCCAAATGCTGATTCAGAAACGTTGCTCCCAATCCTTTGGTCTGCCTCCTTTCCTCCCAGGAAAGCCAGGTGGATATGGGGGTGGGTGGCTGTCAGTGCTTCTGTGTCCCCAGACAGAGCACTAGCACCTGGGAGGGGGCAGGGCCCCAACAGATCGGTTTCTCCCTCCATTGCAGATGCCCTGTGGGCCCTGCAGTCTGAGCAGGGCCCCTGCAAGACCAGCGTTTGCTCCCTCTGCGGCCCACTCCTCACCTGGAAGAAGTTGACCTGTACTGTGCCATTGCTCAGGTGCAGGACGATGGCACTGCGAGTGCGGAACCAGTTCAAGAGGTAGGGCAGCCGCGCCAACTCGTCCCCTTCCCGGGGAGTCACATTTGCGCCAGCTTTCAGCAAGTGCTCACTCATGTAATTTTGGAAATACTCCAGCAACTTAATCTGAGAAGAACAGAGCAGAGCGGGTGAGCCCACCAGGGCAGGGCTGAGCAAGAAGCCTCCCCGAAGGCCCCCTTCCAGGAAAAAGCCAGGAACAACCCCCCCTCCCCTGCAGTCTTGCTGATCTCTTGGATGGGAGCATCCGTACACCAAGGCTTTTGACACCCCTGGCCACACCTTCTGGGCCTCGGCTTTTCCTGCAATCCGGATGGAATGCCCCTTCAAGCACAGACTTGAGATTGCAACAGAGGGGACCCTCTTCCCTCCTCCTGCCCATCAAAGGGGAAACTGAGGCAAGGGTAGAGCAGTGTCTCTCTCTCTCTCTCTCTCTCCCTCCCTCTCACCTTCTTGCTGAAAGTATCTGGGTAAGAGAGCACATTAAAATACAGTTCAGAGCCATTCTGGTTAATGTACTGCAGTTTGTCCCCGTCACTGTACATGATGAGGCGAGTTGAGTCGTTGAAAAGGACCCCAACACTGTTGTCACACAGTTGGTAGCCTGCGGAAGAGAAGACGGGCACATTCTCAGCTGCCTTGGATCAGGCCACAATACCACAGGATTGCCTTGACCTAGCAGAAGAAGACGGCCGAGCACATTCTGTCTGCACACGGGGAGCGCTTGGGAATCGGGCCAAGACCATTGAGGCATCTGGCTGGATCGCAGCCCCTTTCTTCCCACAGGATGGGGAAAGCCCCGAGTGGCACTGGGAAAGAGCACCATCTCCTTCCCTCAGAAAACCAAGAGCTTTTAAAAGAAACATTACAGGCAGCCTTCAAATTATGGCCAGTCATTCAGGGACTGTTTGAAACGACAAAGGAGCTGAACAACGGCCTTATGACCGGTGCCCAATGTTACGGCTGCTGCCATGCTCCCATGGCCGTGTGGCCCATCATTCACTCCTCAGGAGCTGAGAAGCAAGGAAGGAATGGCTTTTATGGGTGGGAGGGAAGGCCACTGCAGTGAGTCCTTGGGAGACCTGAAGGAGCAGGTGGGGGACAGATCGTCATGGGGAAAATATCAGCAAGCGTTAACAGTGATTTCATAGTACATAACCAACTACATTTCTTTTAACTCAATCCAGAAAAAGAAGGAAGCAAAAGGGAGGGAAATTGCTGGAGCTCTGGCAAACATGTCATCAGCCTAATTACTGCAAAATAAGCCCTTTTTCCTGGGTGGGGGTGGGGGGCAGTTTCAAGCCCGCAAGTGTTGACAGATTGACAAATTGTCAAGAGAAACTCCAACTGAATTCTCCCCATGTTCATATCTGATCAAATCAAACCACTTTGACTTTCAGTTCACCCAGGATCAATTCCACATCTGCTGTCCCTCATACGTACTGTATGTTTTAGGGTGGGAGGGCAAACCGGCCCTCCCACCCAGGGCTGCTCTATCCCAAGACTATTTCTTTCATTCACACAAAATACAGTCCTTGCAGGGGAAAATGCAGCTGGGGTAACGGTGGCTGTTTCCAGAGTGTTCCCACCAAAGTGCCATTGCTTAACCCAGCCCCCCTGCCCCGAGACCACCTACCTACCTAGACCATACTTGTCAGAGTAGTCCACCCACTTGCTGACCCAGAAGATGGGGATGCAGGCGGGGTCTTCGGCCTCCTCTGGGGGAAAAAACAAAGGAGAGATGCCGGAATGAAGATGTGCACATGGGTTGCTCGACTGAAAAGCACAGCATCCAGCCAGCCGCCCTCACCTTGCCTGACGGGAGTTTTTTCCGAGGGCCGGCAAGCGTTGACTCGCATCAGCTGCTGCAGCAGGTCGGCCAGGTAGCAGGGCAGGGGCTGTCCGGGCTCCTGCAGGGCGCTGGCCTTGTCCTCCTTCTCGGACACCTTCTCCAGGGCCGGGCTCTCTGGACCTGCATCAGGGAAGATTCGGCCAGGCTCAGAAACTGCCCGGCCCGAGAATGGGGGCGGCTCTGAAACCTCACCCAGCTCACCTTTGTTCACCACCGCAAGAGGTCTCCGGTTGCTGGGGTCCAAGCTGCTGGGCGCCAGAGAGAAGCGGGGAGGAACCGTAAGGCAAGTGGTGGGCAGCCGTGAAGGGATGTAGCCCGTCGTGAAGAACTCCTCGTTCAGCAGTTCGTCAATGGTGGGCCGGGCAGCCGGGTCATGCTGCAGCATCTTCTGGATGAGACTAGCAGCCACGGGGTTGATATGCTGGATGGACAGAAGGTCCACAGGCCATTCCTACACAATTCGCCCCGCCCTGCTACCAATGTCCGTCCCCTTCATGAGGCTATAAAGCTAGTGCCAAGCCTTATGACCCAGGGACTTGCTCGGCTGGATTCCAAGCACAGCAAAATGAGTTGCAGAAGAGCCGGAATTCAACCGTGCCTGAAAGCTCAGCAACCAGATTGTTGGGGGCAAAAGGCCTGCTCTGTAAACCGCTTAGAAAGGGCTGTAGAGCCCTGTGAAGTGGTAGATAGGTCTAAGTGCTACTGCTAGCAAGCCACCTAGCTGAAGCAGCAGGATGGAGCAGTCTTATTCTTACAAACATTCATTTATTTATTTTACTGTTTATGCTGCCCATCTCCCCTGTAAAGTGACTCTGGGCAGCATGAGATTTCAGTCCCTGAAAAGGGGCAACAACCCAATGCTGCAAAACTACCATCTGTTAGGAGCGCGGCTCACACAGCCTCAAGAGGAAGAGGAGGGGAGCTGTGATTCGGTGAGGGTCCCAGGCACCCCACCTGGGGCTAAGCCTGAGGGAAGAGTAGACAAGGAAACACTTGTTCTGCCTTCACTACAAGCAGACTGGGGTGGGGTGGGTGTTAACTCAGAAATGCAAAGCCGGCCCAGTCCTGAGCCCTAACGGGCAGCCCCCCCCCCGACCCCCTGGCTGGGAGCTTCAAAAAGAACCCACCGTAGGAATCGTGTATGCGTTGTTCTTAATCCGAATATACGTCTCTTTCAAGCAGGAGGTTTCAAAAGGTGGCTTCCCAACCAGGAGGGTGTACCTGCAAGGAGAAAGAGCCATGGGACGGGATTATAAACTGAGGTTGTATAACCTCAGGTTGAGGTTGTTCTTCCAGAGAAAGCAAAGCTCCTCAGCTGCCCAGGTCATGGTTGTCCCAAAAGGGCTTTCTTTCACAGGCAACTGGACTTCCTTGCTTCTCATCCAAGCAGCTTCTTCAGTTCTGACCGAATGGAGAATGGAAAGGTTTATATTCCTTGCAGTATTCTCTTTCTGAGTCACGGAGGCCATCAGAAAGAATGCTAACTACCAGATGACTGCAAGGGATATAAATCCTTCCATTCTCCACCATTCGGTCAGAACTGAAGAAGCTGCTTGGATGGAAAGTGAAACATCTTCTTCAAAACAAGGAAGTCCAGTTGCCTTAGAAAGAAAGCAGTTTTGGGACAAGTTCTGCAGGGTCCCACTGCACCCGTTTCTCCATTCCCCAATCTGCAGAACTGGGAGACGTGGGAAAGACTCCCAAGGTTCCTGGTGCTGTGTGAGCGTAATTTTCTTCTTGGGATTTCCATTTATCATCGGGCACCCCCAGACTTACATGATGCAGCCGATGGACCAGATGTCCACTTCAAAGCTGTGCCCTTTCTTGCCCAGCACTTCGGGGGCAATGTAGTTTGGCGTCCCACACAAGGTCTTCTTCCGCTCCCCGTCATACTCCACCCTGGTGGCCAAGCCGAAGTCACCTGGACAGACACAAGGGGCAGCCTCCTGAGTCCAGCTTGGCTAGGGATCCAAACACAGCAGGTGGAGCCATCCAAATACCTCTTTCAGGTGCCTGAGCTACAGACCAGGGGAAGTTCTCCAAGCCACAGGCCTGCCTGGTTCTCACAGCTTGGGAGAAGCCCCCTCCCCAGGCCCAGCAGCCTCCCAGACCTTCGACGCAAACAGCTACAAGTTTGGAAAAGTACTTGAATTCTAAGGTCTGTTTTCTCTTTTGGAAAAAAAGATCAAAGAGCAACTTCTGTTCCATGGGTTGATTGTTCTCAGGGTCAGAAAATGTCTCCTTATTTCCAGGTCAGTTTCCATCCATGATTCCTTGTCTGGCCTTCAGGGGCCTTGGAGAATAGCTTGACCCCCTCTTCTCTTCTCTATGGCAGCCCCTCAAATATTGGAACGTGAGTCTCTCTCCCACCAGACTGCATTCCAGCCCAGCTCCATCCCCAATTCCTGGTCCTTGGGTTGCTCTGGGCTCTGGCTGGTGCTTCAAATGCCAAGCCGGCCTTTTATAAAGATCCCTTCGTGCAGAATGCCACAATCCTTATGTGCATGCCTGAGACATAGCTCGGTGCAGAGACGGGGAGCACCAGCTGGGTCCCAGGGCAGTTGCACTATCATTTTCTAGAGGATTCAGAGAGTGGGTCAGAATCCCACTCATGGGGCTGGGCCTTTAGGATTAGCAGGGCAGATCCCCTGCCCGACCTGTTTGATGCCGCCTTTGGGTTGGCAGTGGAGTGGCCAGGATCATGGTGGCAAGACCATGATCAGTCAGTTGCATCCACGAATTCATGGCCACCGTGGGCCTGGTGTGTGCCACATGCCAGACCTGTTGTGGAGCAGTGGCAACAGGATCAGGAGTTGGAGGACACCTCTCAGCTCCTTGCCATGGGCAGATTACTCCCTGGTGACCTACAGTTCACCATGATACCTCCCCCCACCCCCCAATGGAGGGAGGACTCTTAAATCTGACTGCCTTAGGAGATAGATGGATCTGAGGGGTGCCAGAAGAGTTGGGCATTGGTGGCTGAGGCTTTGGTGACAGCGGCTTTTGACTGGCCTTGGAAGGCTGTTGTGGAAAATCTGTGTGTGTGTATAGGTGGCTGATCTTCAGTTCAGGGGGTCCTGGAGGCAGCAGACTCTTCCACTCAGGTCCCAGAGTGCAGAGACTTCAGTTGCAATGGTTGATAGAGGGCCTGAGTTGGGGGAATCCTTTTTAATTCTCCTGGATCTCTTGGCATCCTTTCAGACCATCAACCAGGGAATCCTTCTAGACCGGCTCAGGAGATCCGGTGGAAAAGGCACTGCTTTATGGGGGTTCTCCTCCTTCCTCCGAGGCTGGTCCATGTTGATAGAGGAGACAGCAGTCCAGCCCATGGTCCTATTCACCCTCTATGTGATATACATCTCTACCCCAGCTAGCCTGGCAAAGCTTCTCTCCAGGCCCAGAGGCTATGGGTTTGGGGACCCACAGATCCTGGAAACGGAGGATCTGTGGGGCCCCAAATCTGGATGGGGTTGCACTTGAAGAAACTAGTTAGTACAGAATGGATGGTAGTTATGGGGGTTTCTTGCTATGTCCATATAAACACCACTGGCTGCACTGGCACCCAAAGAGCTTCTGGGCACCATTCACAGGGCTGTTATCACCCATAAAGATCTTCCTGGCAAGGAACTGAGTTACCTGTGGGACAACCAGCCTATGGATGGGCACACTCCAGGCCCTACACTGGACCCAGGCCTCTAATGGCCCCTGGAGGTTGGTGGACCTTCTCCACCTTCTTTGGGGCAGCCTCCGCCCTTCGGGACAATCTTCTACTGGCTTTAAGGAAGTAAGGAAGACTGGGCCCTTCCACCGGCTTTATGGGCAAGTTGAGCCTGACAGTTCCCCATCGATGAACTCTAGAGGTTTTTAGTTCTATTCTCCATTTTAATATGTTTAAATCTGTGTCTTTCTATGAATTATGTTTTTCCTTTTTTTTTTGCATGTCATCCAGAGTCACAGTTTGAGTTCGGCAGCTCTGTAAATGGGTAATAATAATAACACTTAGACTTGTATACCGCTTCACAGTGCTTTACAGCCCTCTCTAAGCGGTTTACAGAGTCAGCCTCTTGCCCCAACAATCCGGGTCCTCATTTTACCGACCTCTGAAGGATGGAAGGCTGAGTCAACCTTGGTGAGACTCGAACGGCTGGCAGATGGCAGTCACAACTAGCATGCAGTACTGCATTCCAACCACTGTGCCACCACGATGCGGTATAGCCTACAACTGGGAAACAGCCGTGCCTTCCCTGCTTCTTACTTCAGCATCCTAGAGAGGATGCGGCCACCAAGCCGCCCCTTCTCCAGGCCTGAAAAGCAGCATGGCCCAAGTCCCCTCCCAGCCAGGGGGCCTCACCCTCACTCAGCCAAATCCAGACAATGGGACCGCAGCCCACTCACCAATCTTCACCTCCATGTCATCGTTCAGAAACAGGTTGCCCAGTTTGAGGTCGCGATGGATGACACGGTTGCTGTGCAGGTACTGGCAGCCCAGGATGATCTGGCGCAGGTAGTAGCGGGCCTCGGGCTCCGTCAGGGCTTTCCGACGCTTGTGCAACTCCAAAAGGGACTGGGAGAGGGGAGAGAGGGACAGCCGGGTAGCCCTGTGAGAAGCTGCGCTCAGGAGAGGAAAGGGCCACCCTCCCTCCCCAAGGTAGGAAATACAAAGGAAAGAGGAGGGTCTCCTAAAAGCATTCAGAAACTTTGGGGGAAAGTCACACCAGGCGCGCTGCTTGTAAGCCTCCCTCTCTCAGCCCCTAAACTGACAAAATAGAGGAACTGATTGGAAAGACTTTCACTACTCGCCCAGCAAAAGAAATGCCAAGTGCATTTTTCTGAGTCAGTTCTACCCCCACCCCCCCCACCCCGTCCCCCTTATACATGATGGAATTCCTATGGCGGATTCAGCACACGAAGGACCAGCCAGTCCGTGACCTCATCACTGGGAAAGTGGCAGGAGACCCTGCAAATAAGAGCCATAAAAACCCAGCCTCCAGAGGAGTAATTCTGCCAGGTTTTGCCCTGAGCCAAGCGGCTACAGAAATCGTGAACAGCCCCTTTGCCCCCCCTCCCTCCCTCCCAGTGATAGGAACCCCAGAATCAATGGAACCTCTGAGACATTCATCCTCTAAACCGGGGTTTCCAACATGCTGGCTGTGGAATTCTGGGAGTTGAAATCCCCAAGTCTTAAAGCTGCGATGGTTGGAGACCCCTGATCTAAACACTCTCAGGCTGCTGCCTCTCCTTAAAGGCACACAGAAGGTTGTCAGCACACTAGTCCCACCGGCAGGGACTCCTTTGAGCTCCACACCAGCCATGATGTAGGTAAAGCAGGCAATCCCGATGCCCCAAAGCAATACAGAAAACCAGTCCGGAGGCGTAGCCTCACCTGCCTCCAAAACTGGGAGGGGGGCTCCCTTCCCCCAAGAGAAACAGCCCCGCCCCACTTCTACATGCATTAGACAATGCATTACGTTCCGCGGGCCAATGATGACATCCTCTACCAAAGCACAAATCCCTCCGTCCCCAACCCCAAAGATGATGGACTCCTCCTCAAACTTTGCTCAAAAATCCCCAAATCAAACAGGTTTCTCCCTGGCCCAAACAGTCCTCAGGTTGAACCTCTGAATTCCAAATGGTGTCCTTGAAAATGACCATCCAGCCAAATTCACCTCCAGAGTGAGTGATTAGCCCCCCTGCAGAGGCCCTGGGAGTTATCTCTAAGTTTGCAAGCAACCCCTTCCCAAACCTGCTCCAGTTAAATGCCTTCAATCAAGAATCGCCTCCTGCTACCAACCGCTACTCATGCCAGCAACAAGTACTTACTACCATGGACTCCCCTCCCCCTTTAAATCAAAGGATAACTGAACTAGTGGCTTCAGGTCACTTAGTAGACCTACGTATCCAATTCTACACCAGGAGCAGCGCAGGATCTCCTGCAGCAGAAAAGATACTACAAGCAACTGCTGGCATGGAAGAAAGAGGAAGAGGAAATGGGAAACAGCCGGACAGGTTCATTTGGGCAGTTGGCTCCAATGACTCAGCTCTTTTCGGCACATCCCGTAAAGCTCCCAGACAAACGGCCCAGCCACAGTTGGGCCATCATATCCCCCCAGGAACCCTAGAGACGTTCTTTCAGAATCTCTCCCTCCCCTGGAAGGAGACGCCCCGGCCAAACTCTACAAAATCTGCCAACATGGGATCTCTGTCGCACCGGTGACAGAGATCAAGAATCTTGTTGCCCAGCTAAGACCAGGGAAGACCGCAGAAGACCTAATCCCTCCAGGGGCCATTAAGAACAATTTGGGCTTCTGGGGGCCCACCTGGGCCTCGCCCTTTACCTGCATCAATTGTGATCATTGTCCACATATATATGGGGGCGTGGGAGGAGGATTCATCCTGATCAGACTCCTTAACACCATCCGCAAACTCTGGGCAAGACACCCAAGAGGGAAACTGGCTGGAAGATACTTGCAGGGGAGAAGATGATCCTTCTGCCACTGGTCGGTGCGCCAACTCCCCCCCCCCCCCCCCGCTTTATGCCCCTTCCTGGCCTCCAGTGCAGGACATTCCTCAACTGACTGATGTCTACTTCATCCAATAGGCACGCTTCAAGCAAGGCTGCATCCTATTCAACTTCTGTCCTGTGCCATCAACCCGTTCTAGTTGTTTATTTTAGAGAGCCCAGGATTGTCTCCGATCTGGCTTGCCAGGCCCTACTGCAGGAAGTGCGGCTCCTACCCTTCCTTTTAGGTTCTACAGGTAGTTTCTATATTTCTAGGTTTTTGCATGTAAATTTTAAGCCTGGTGTACCTTTTATGTGGTTCAACTCTTTGTATCCCACCCTCCTTTTGCTGGTCTTTGGCTACAATAAAGGGGTTTTAATTTCTAAAACTCTGAGGGAGGTATGGGGGGGTGGGGGTGGGGGAGACCTGCCCGAGACACCATAAAGTCACTCCCTTTGCTTTCACCCAAGGTGGGACAGGGAGGAGCCCCAAGAGGCTGTCAGATCCCTAAAAGTGACACTGCCATTCAATTGGGAGAAAGGGAGGGGGGGGGCTTTGATTCAATTCATCAATATTGCCTGTGACAACTGGTATTTTATAATTTGCATCCTGAGGCGGAAGGGCCCTGGGATCTTCTCCCCTCTTGGGGAAGGTGTAGGAGGGATGGCCCCGTGGGATGTTTCACTTGATAGGCGCGGGAACCTCTGCTTCTCCGGTCCTCAGGGCAGCTGGTAAAATAGCACCTTCCCACCTGTGGCTAAAGGGAGGGGGGGCTGGGGGCTCCTGCTTTAATCCTCCTTGTCTTGCCTAAGAGGCGGCTTTGACTCCATTGCTGTCACTTCTGCTTAATAAAAGGTTCCTTTTGAAATACTTCCTTTCCAGGGTTTTTACTTTTTTAAGTCGGAAGGAGAGGCAATCCTCAGAGGCTTCCAGAGGGAGGCGAGGAAGAGAAGCCGTTGGACAGCCGGGGGTCTCTCGAGAGCTGCAGCCCTTCTTCCAGCGAGCCAGCCCAGCGCTGCCTTCCTCCGCTCCCGGCGCCCAAGGGCAGCCCCACAGCTCTTCGCCTCCCGTTGGCCCACAGTCAGCGTTTAGACATCTACCGACGGCAGAGCCGGGCCGGGCCGGGCCATTGCGGCAAGGAGGAACCCCGCTTTCCCCAGGATCCCCAGGAAGGGGGCAACCGATCCCCGCCGGCAACGCTCGCTTTCACCCCGGATCGCCCCCCGGCCCCTCCTGCGGCTTTCCTGGGCCTCCTTGGAGTCCCACGGCGTCCGGGGGCAGCTGCGGCGCTTTCCCGCCGGCCGCGGGCGGGCCGAGCGCAGGAGCCGAGCCGGGCAAGGGAGCCTCCTCCGCCCGCCCCGCCCCGCCCGCCCTGCCTACCCGCCGCCGGCAGAGCTCGAGCACCACGAAGACGAAGTGGCTGTCCTCGAAGAAGCCCCGGAAGGCCACCACGTGGCGGTGCTGGAGGCTGCGGTGGATGGCGATCTCCATGCTCATCTTCTCCTTCTGCGGCGCCTTCAGCAGCAGCGCCTTGGGCACCACCTTGCAGGCGAAGGCCTCGCGGCTCTCCGCCTCCGTGATCTCGTAGCACTTGGCGAAGCCGCCCTTGCCCAGGAAGCGGCCCAGGCTGTAGCAGCGCCGGCTGCGCGGGTCCACCAGCACCTCCGGCACCGCACGGCTCTCCGGCGCCGCCGCCGCCCCCGCCGCCGCCGGCTGCTGCGCCGCCCCCGCCGGCCGGGAGCCCTTGCCGGGCACCGCCGCGCTCATCCCCCCCAACGCCAACGCCGCCAACGCCCACGCCCGTTCGCTCGCCGCCGCCGCCGCCGGAGCCTTCGAAGCCGGAGCCGGAGCGTTACGGGCGGCCGAGCGCGCTGCCCATTGGCCGGCAGGATTTAAACTCCAGCCCGCCTCCCGCGCCGCTAGGCAGCACGGGAGGGGAGGGGAGGGGAGGGGAGGGGCGGGCAGGGAACCGCCTCCCGGGCGCGGGCACGAGGGCGCCGCCGGCCTCCCTGGCTCCGGTGAGAGTGCGCGCGCGCCCGCCCTCCCCGGGCGGGAGGGGGCTTGGCTCTCCCCGGGGAGCCCTCGGGCCCTGAGCTGCGGCCGGCCCAAAGGGGGCGTCCAGGGGAGCGCAGAGCCCGCCGGGGCCGCAGTCCGGTTCGGGAGCCCGGGGCTGGGAGAAGGGCCGAGAGCGCCCCTTCCCAGGCGATCCTTTCCCGCTCTTCTCTCCGTTCTTTCCGCCACCGAGGGAGGCAGGCTGGGTTCCCGGAGGAGTTTCCCGCCCCGCCAGCTGCCAGCCGCTGGAACGGGCTGCCACGCGAAGTGGCCTCGTCCCTCGCCGAAAGGCTTCCAATCGGCTGTCGGAGAAGTTCTGCTGGACCCTGGGCTGAATTGAGCATCGCACCAAATGCAGCCGGTGCACCTGAACGCCCAGCTCTCCCTTCATCCGCAGGCCCTGCTCAGCCCTTACCGAAAGTGGCCCCCTGGGCAGAGAAGGTGGACCATGGGCTCCCCACCCACCTCCGTCTTTTAACGTCCCAGCGGTGCCAACCCTCAGCTTTCCCCTCTGAATGCTGACCCCAGCCTGTTGTGCGAGGTCAGCCAAGAGTTAGGACTTATGGGGGGGGGGGGGGCGGCAGCACCAGCTATCCAGGCAACGTGGAGATATCATGAGCCGACACCCTTCCCCCTCCCCCCAATTCCTAGCTGCTCAGAAGTCTTCCCCAAGATTCAGTGATACCTCAGGCCCTTTGTGTGTGTCCTCAGGATGTGGGTTAGGAGCACTTCAGGGGCTTCCTGGGGAAAACCTTCCACTGGAAGCTTTGCTGGGAAATACTGTTCTGGAAAGTACAGATAGTCCTCAACTTACAACAGTTCATTTAGTGACCATTCAAAGTTACGAGGCACTGAAAAAAGTGACTTATGACTTCACCCGGCCCTATTCCCATGATCACCTGATCAGAATTCAGCCGCTGGGCAGCTGGTTCAAATTTATGACGGTTGCCTGTCCTGGGACCAAGCCGGATTCACTTGACAACCTTGCTTCCTAAAGACGTTGTCTACATGTATTGGTGACTGGAACCCGCTGATGGGATTTTTTTTGTAAAAAAATGTGATTATAGTTTTGATAAATAGGATACAGAGAGGTTAAATATATATTGGTTCTTATAACTGCTATCAAGAATATCAGAAGCTATTTCTTTATATCTTTTTTCTTTGTTTTCATTTTTTTTTCAACTTCCCTTTTCTTATACTCCTTTTTCCTTTCCTTTATATTAGTTTGTGCTAACTTTTATTTTCTTGTTTAAATATATATATAATTAAATCACACACACACGTGTGTGTGTGATTTAGTGCTAAGACTTGACTTCATAGCACAAAAAGATTTAAAAACTTCATAAAAAAGAGGAAGAAATAAATATCCATTAATTTTTCCCCCCAACGTATTCAATCAGTAAGTAATTATGTAAAAAGAAGACGAGAAAATGCATGAAATTACGCAGCTGTTAGTGCAGCTGAAGTCCTTTGTCCTTTTTAAGTCTTCAAACCGGGAACAAACCAAGGACCCTGTCAGCTCCCCTTCCAGAAAGAAAGGAGGCTGCCCCGTGCAGAACTGAAGCCAGTGACTTCTGACAATCACGAGTGCTCACCCTCCCTGCCTATCTGGTTGTGAGCATCGCGCCAGCCGGGCAACTCCACCGGCCAGGCAGCCTCGGGACTCCAAAGAGGCCGCCTGCAAAGCCCTGGAGTCCCACAGAGCGTGTGTCCGAGACCGGCCTTGCGGGGGCTGCTGCCTGCCCTCCCTGGCTGTGGGGCCCAGCACTCCCCGACTGTGCCCCCTGCTTGGGATAGCCCCAGCCATGCCAGATGGGTTGCCCTCCACTCCCTGGAGCTTGCTGCTGGCACCCAGCTTGGCCCCTCCTCAAAAGGGCCCGCTGGCGGGGTGCGAAATAAAGCCAGGTCATGGCACACGCTTGAAAGTAAATCAAGAAGCCTGTAATTGTGGAAGAACAAAGAATGCTTATTTACAGGAAATACGCATGTGTAACTCTTGTAACAATTCTGGGTAGTTAGAAAGCTGATAAAAGTAACAAGAGTTAGGACAACTTGCAGACCTCAGCTAAAAGTTAGGAATAGTGATGGCCTACAGCAGTGTTTCCCAAAGTGGGGTACGGGAAGAGTTTGGTGGGGGTACGCGTTGCACCGGAGTCTAGTGGGGATCACGTGGGAATATCTACTGCGCCGTGCTTAGCTGCGCCCACAGAACAAAGAAAGAGGCGCGTATCGCAGTTTTTACACGGGAACTGAGAAACGGGAACAAAATAACTTTCGTTTATTTTGTGTATGTACCAAAAAAAGAAAAAATAAATATATTTTGATTTTAATTAAAGCATATGTTTTTTATGAGGGGTACTCAGCGTTACAAAATTATAGAAGGGGTACACATATGTCAAAAGTTTGGGAAACACTGGCCTACAGCAAATAAAATGTGTATTAGATAACTCCTGGGGCATTCATTAGCCAAGCTTTAGGAATAGGGACAGCTAGAGACCAATAGAACAAATTGTAGAATTATTACTAAAATGTTTATTAGATGATATTTATTATCCCGCCTTTTCCCGGCTCCTCCTTTAGTGAAAATGTATAAATCTTCCTTAATCCGTTGCTCTTGGCTCTCGGCATTTTGGTCAGGAACCCGAGGCACCCCAATAAAAAGCAATCTAAACCTGCACCTCGTGTCTGGCGTCCTTCATTGGCTTTGGCATCAGGCTCAAACCCAAATTGGGGACAACAGCCACAATGCCCACCCCGCCATCACCTCCTGAGTCTGTTGGGGCAGGAGGCCGCTCCCGCAAGGCTTGATAACTTGGGTTCCGTGGCATGGATAGTCTGGTGCTGGGAAGCATCGCGGTGGCCGAAGGAGAAGCCAGAGACTGCTGCAGTCACCCCCAGCAGGTGTCGAAAGACAGACTCTGGGAGCTCATCTCCGACCTGAAAGTTTCTGGGATGCCTTTTTGATGTTTTCTTTCCCAAATACAGGAAGTCCTCAACTTCTGGCCCATCTGTCTCTTTCACTGGACAAATCATGGCTTTTCCCAGAATTAGCTGGGCATCTGATTCTCTCTCAGTAGAAATACTGCTGTTTCCTCCACTAGGCGGGGAGCCTAAAGTTTTTCTCTGAAATCTCGGTCTAGGCTACCACCATCCAGATTCTCTTTACAGTCAAACTGGACTTGAGGTCAGTCTGGACATACGCAGCTATGTCAGTGATATGCAGCTCCAGAGATCTAGCCCAATTGCTCCTCGAGTACCCAAGATGGAAGTTTGGCAAGACCAAAGTGAGGACTTCGGGGATGTTCAAACCCTTTCCAAAAGAATCTGCCTCTCCCAGCCTTTTAAACTTTTCCAGAACCGCCATCAGTAGGATGGGCTTGTCATTAGCCTCTTTGAGGAATGTGAATGGCGCACACATCACCATTTCTTTAATACTGAAAGGTGATAAATTTATCTATGGAGATTCTCATTCATCCGGTCATGGTTGTCCCAAAGGTGCTTTTTCAACTGGACTTTCTGGTTTTTCTTTGAAAATTCAAGCTTCTTCAGCTGTCCCTGTGTCTAATTGTTTTGGGATGCACTGCCTTATAGTGGCGTCCTGAGGGGAGAAGTTGAAACAGGCTAAGTTCAGGTTGTCTAGGTCTTAGCTCTCCGTCTGACCTGTGCAATATATAGGTCTGTGGAAGGCAGGCTGGTTGCTATGGTGGCGCAGGGGCTGGAATACGGTATTGTAAGTTGACTCTGCTGACTGCCAGCAGTTTGATTCTTGCTGGCGCAAGGGTGCACCAAATTAGACAGTTATAAAGTTATTTAGAGTTAGACGTTTAATTAAAAGCCAAAGTGTACACATCCAGCCCGCCTTTCTCTTCTCCACTGTTGTTTCTTCGTTTTAATCTCTTTCTTATATATTTTGATACCTTTGGTTTGTTGTGAAGCATCTCTTTGCAACATGTACTTTAGAAGGGAATTCAGCAGAGATAAACAGCTAGCTCAAACTGGCAGATGGAGGGTCAAGCAAGATATACCATTTTACATCGAGACTACATTGGATTAGTTTCTTTTGTTTGTATATAAATGTCTATGTTAATCCGAAAGAAAGATGAAAACTGAAAAATGACCTGAGATTGGTCATTGGAATTCTGTGGTTTGTCAGTTGAGGAGTGACAGTTGGAATGCTCAGTGACCATTTAAAACAGACGTTTTGGAGAAGAACAGAAGAGATGCTGGTCATTTAGCATTGGAGACCGTGAGAGACAACTGCAGCTATCTGTCCGTGATCGCCAATTGAGGAGATACCACTTTTTATTTCAAATATAATTCCAGTGCTATTGGGTAAGCTACCTGTTACATGTTACCGCGATATCAGCTCATTCCAATCACGCTGCACTTAAAATGGTTGTGGTTGAAAAACATTGGTATAGTTTAGAATAATTATTTGTGAGAACTATCACAGATATTTATTCAAAAGGAAATTGTTCCTACTATGTCATAATCCTATTTGTGTGTCCTCAGGGATCACACACACACACACACGCAACTATATAAATGAAAGTTTTGTTCTATTCTGTTTTATTTTGTTTCAGCAAACTTACAGTCACCAACACAGTTCCTAGTCTAAGATATTTGCAAATGGGGAGTAATGAAGACCTCCTGGCTCCAAGGTAGGTGGCTTCCATTTATGTGAACTCTTATTGCTATTCTAAGAGGGATTTGTATTTAATGGTTAAATGGTATGTCCTGTCCAATTTGTTGTATGTAGAAAGAATAATTAAACTATGGTATGTTAATGGGGGGGGTGGGGCAGAATTTCTTCAGTTTTGATATTCATAACGTATCTGACATTTGTATACATCTCACAAAGCTCTATAACTGTTAAGGTAACCCCTTGCTTTTTTCTTGACAATTAGCTAAGTAATGCCAACATATTTGATTTAAACCTTTTAAAGGCTTTTTTATAAGCAACATCAATATTTTCAGAGATGTGAATGGGAAAAATAATATTTATTCTTTGTATTTTTAAACCACTCAGAGTCACTTAGAAAGTATAATGGGAGACATAAATTTGATTAGTAAATAAATTTATACTGCTAGGAAATCAGTTGGAGAAATTTACCTCCAATAGAATCAGTGGTGAATGCCTTTACACTAATAGATTATTCATGTGTTTATATACAGGTATCAGAATAATAGCATACATAGACGTATGTTGAGCTCTTTTGTTTTGATTTTATTTCAACAGTTCGAAGTTCCTTTACACGTCCAATAAATCACTTAGTGGGCAAGTACCAAGTGAAACAGAATCCATGATTACAAAATGGTCAGCCTGGATTAATAGGGCCCAGTTTGGTGGTTATTTGTTTAGTATTTTAGGATGGATCCTGTGTATTACCTCAACGGCCACCGATCACTGGAGATTATGGCATGTCAGAAGTAAGGACAACATGTATCCTGGCTTGTTATGGGTCGGAATCTGGAGAGCCTGTTATCTGCATAGCACGCATCCAGAATATAGGTATATCCACTGTGAGGAATTCACGGAAGAGCTGAAGATGCTGCCCAATGAAATTTTTCTGGCTCAAGATCTGTTGAGCTTGTGCTGCATTGTGGGAGCTTTGGCGGTAACTTTCATGAGCTTTGCCTTGTGGAATGTTGTCAGAGCCATAACACACAAAACTTTTTTGCTCACTCTTTTTAACATTGGAGGCCTTATGAACTTCCTATCAGGAATCATCATGATAATTCCCATTTCCTGGAACACTTATTCCATCTTGATTAATGCAGACATTATGTTTCCTGAGGCTTTCAGTATGCCTACTTCTCCAGTGTACCAGGAGGTTGGAGCTGCTATTTATATTGGCTATGTTGCTGCAGTTTTATTATTGGCGAGTGGTGTTATGATCTTGTGTAATAAACGTGTTTTGCAAAACCCTCAAGAAAGTCCTGTTTTATCCCCAGTACCATTTGACATTTTTACAAGTAGTGGCGGTTCTGGGACAATCAACCAACGACAGAAAGAAGATCCTGAGGCCCTGGTTGATGTGATAACATCTGTGCCTTGCACAGAAATAAAGAAAGACTACAATGTGTACTCTTCACGATCAATGCAAAAGCAACTGCTTGAGAAGGCTAAGCGGGTCCCTATTATATTAGTTACTCCATATGAGGAGAAATCCCAGGTTGAAGGGGAGAAGGAGGCAGTTATGAGACTGGACATCACGGAATCATTTCCAAGAAGGAAGCATCACCAACCAGACTAGGAAAGCCTTTTCTGCTGGTGTCCAAGATCTATCTATCAATCTATCTGATATCTATCATCTCTCTCTCTCTCTCTCTCTCTCTAAAGTAACTGCTTTGGCTTATTCCCAGAGATGATTTGGTTCCTTGCACCTGATGCCATGCCAAGAACATTACCATCACAAGGGTCGAGGTCTTGAGCTGCTCAAACAGGTGAAGCCCCCTCCCCATCTTTCTTTCTGACTCACAGTCTCAGAGTTCAACTCATCCCATCTGTCTATCTCACCCCAAATAACACCAAATGAGAAAAAATGCCGTTGAACAATATTGTATAGTAAACAATATTTTTAAACAATTGTAATATATTCTAAACAATATATTTAAATGTTGTGATACTTAAATAGATTTTCTTTAAATGGTATATTGTTATAATGCTATATATTGTAGATCATTGGTTTTTATATTCTATTGACAAATACTACTGTATTTATTTTGGACATTTTCTATTATTGTTTATTTACTGTATTGTATTTTGGTTCCACTTTTTACTGTACAGTTACAAAATAATTCATTTCCTACTGAAAATAAATACTATTAATAGTACTGAGTGGGTCCCGATTCTGTATTTGTCTGGTCTAGCAGGATTGTCTGCCTTCTGTTTGCTTGGTCTCTGCGGCAAGAAGTCCTGTGATTTTTAATCTTGCTTCTAGAGCTGCAAAAAATTCTGACTGATTAGCCTTATCTATGTTATAATTAAGGACTTTCTGAGTATACTGTGGTCTGCAGTAGCTAGTGGCGAGTTGGACATGTTGACTGTCCATTTGGCTTTCATTTGTCTCTTTGTTTCTGGGTTTAGCTCGACTAATTTGGTTTCAAATTTTGTTTCCCTTTTTTGTCTTAGAGATGTATTCTTGAGGGTGGTTGTCAGCATGTTTGTGTTTACTGGGGTCATAGTTTGTTCCACTTGCTCCTTGAGATTATCCATGGTGCATCACCGTAAAACACAAACCAACTAAGTAGTCTAAGAAGAAAAACCAGAAGTCATCTACAACATGTAAGACAGACAGGCTGAGGTCATCCATGAACACCAACTAGCAATCAAAAGACAGAATGAAAACTCCTTAATCTCACAGCACATGGACAGACTCAACCATAGTTTCAGCTGGGAAACTTGACTATCCTAGATCAAACCAAATCCAAAAAAGCTGGGGAATTTCTGGAATTCAGATAAACCAGCCATGAATGACACAGACAGATAATCTACATTTACATACCACTTACAAGAGACCAAAAAAAAAAAAAAAAGGGGGGGGGGGGAAAGACAGAAAGAAAGAAAAAAGGCTAGGAAGGAAAGAAAAAGACCAGAACACATCCTCTCCAGCAGCCTACACCCAGATAAGCAGGGATTAATGCCACATAATCAAGCAGAAAATAATACCCTAACCAAGGTACAAGGGGAAAACCATGCCCCCAACACTAGCCAGGCAAATTACAGGTCATCGTGGAAACCAGAATTTCCATTATTGTTAAGCAAAGCAATTGTTAAATAGTCGTGATTTTACTTCCTTTTTTGCCGTGGTCGGTAAGTGAATCACTTGTACAGTTAACAACACAGTTGTTAAGCAAATTTGGCTTCCACCACTGACACTGCTTATTGGAAGGGAACAGGGAAAGTCACCAATGGCAATCCTATGGCCCGGGGACACTGCAACCATCACAAATAGATGCCAATTGCCAAGCAGCTAAATTTTGATCACATGACCACGGGAATGCTGCAAGGGTTGTGAGCGAGAGGACCAGCTGTTAGGCACTTTCCAGTACCGTGGTAAATTCAACTGGTCACTAAAGGAATGGCTGTAAGTCAAGAACTGACAGCCTTCCGGTCTTCCGCGTGCGCTTCAAGCTGTTGGTTCTCACCTTTAAAGCGCTCCATGGCTTAGGGCCAGGGTATTTACGAGACCGCCTTCTGCTACCAACTACCTCCCACCGGCCAATTCGCTCTCACAGAGAGGGTCTCCTCAGGGTGCTGTCGGTCAAGCAAAGTCGGCTGGCGGCCCCCGGGGGAAGAGCCTTCTCTGTGGGAGCACCCGCCCTCTGGAACGAGCTACCTCCCAGAATACGACTAATCCCGGATCTCCGCACTTTCCGAAAGGCCCTGAAGACGTTTTTATTTCAGAAAGCCGGCCTAGCCTAAATGGGTTTTTATGGGTTAGTTTTTAATTTGTATAGCCCCGGGATTTTAAATTGGGAGGCCGATTAATTTAATTTATTTTTAGTTATTTTAACTTTTATATTGTATGCTATTTTAAATTTTGGCTGTTCACCGCCTTGAGTCCCTTGGGGGAGAAGGGCGGTATATAAACTTAATTAAGTAATTAATTAATTAAATAAAAGAACTACCTTTATTGTATATCAATAAGGCACAAAGCCCCCCCCCCCCCCCCCCCCCCCCCCCCCCCCCCGGCACTGACAGTGTTAATGATCCATGATGCCAGGTAATGAAACACCAAGGACTCCACACTTCAACCCTGGGCTACGGAGGTTCTGTTCTCCTGGATCTTATCCTGCAAATACAGAAAAGAAGAAATGGTATTTTCCCCAGGGTTTCCTAGGTGGAAAGATAATGGTGTTCTCTCCCCCCCCCCTTTTTTTTGTCAACATCTGTAGTAATTAAATATTGATTTAATTTGAATTCTTGGAACCTAATGTTTTCTTGTATTTAATTGAGCTGCTAAGGATACACAATATAGCTTGGAATCTCCTTACTCACTGGAGTGTTCATTGTCTTTGGATTCTCAAAGAACCATTTCTCTGGCACCTGGCCAAAGACTCACAGGCACAGACACACAGATTTATGGGGTGACTGCCTTTCTGTGGAAAATGGGGCTCCATTAGGAGACAGAGGGGAAAGTAAGGATAATGTTAAGAGCCATTTAAAGGAGACTTGGGTTTGGTTGCTAAGAATCGCCTCTTGACAGCACAAACAGTTATTGCTACGTATATTTGATCAGCTCTTGGGAAGAAATAAATAAAAAGATTGAAGAATTAAGGTCTCTAATGGGAAACTCTATCTCTAAATTAGATAAGGAAGTAAATAGCAAATGCTATGCCCCAAAACCTACTTTTAACTCAGACACCTCATGTGGATCGGAGGCTGCAAGAGGGAGAAGACACGGAGGAGAGGCTACTTCTACAGAGACATAGGCGTCTACTCAAAATTGCTGATGTTCCTTTGAACAGGGGCAGGTGGTGTGACAGGCCAGTAATACTGACCTCTCTTTCCCAACTTTCACACTGCAAGGTCTATTCTAATTGTGATGTCTCCCTTGGGTGACCCCCCACATTCCTCCTCTGAGGTCAGCTCAAGGGAAGATGAGCTCATGGTTTGGCACATCAGGAACTGAGATGATGAATAGCTCTGAATGGGTGGCTGAAAGAGAATTGGAGGAGGCTTCAGCTGGGGAGAGCTTGCAGTGGCAGACGGACAGCAAAAGGAGGAGGGACTGCCTTCTGCACTTGATCCAAAAACACACAGGGCAGTGAAAAGGCAGTAGTAATGGAGGTCAGCCAGACTACTCGGGAGGAGAAGGCCCCATCCATCTTGACGGGCTGCACCAGAAAGCTGGCTATTTATCACAGCAGGCAGACGGTGGTGTTGCTGGGATCAACGTGTTGGCTTTCTAACTGTTCGTTTGATTGTCGTGCTTCCTGCTTTCATCGTGTTTGGAGTTGTGCCTCAGAGGCTCTGAACTTTTCTTGCCCAAGTGAGCTCTCACGTGTGTATTTAAGTTTGACTGGTGGATTTAACGTTTGTTTGGTGGAGTTATTTGTTTGAGCAACTTTCAATTGCCTTTATTGACTCTTGGGCTATTGCTTTCTAGACCAGGGGCAGTCAACCTTTTTATACCTACTGCCCACTTTTGTATCTCTGTTAGTAGTAAAATTTTCTAACCGCCCACCAGTTCCACAGTAATGGTAATTTATAAAGTAGGGACAAAACCCCTACCGCGCCCACCATGAAAACTGGAACGCCACTAGTGGGGGGAAGGGACCAGGTTGACTACCACTGTTCTAGATTAATCTTGGCCTGCTTGTGGCTGGACTTATTTGAGACATAAGTTTTGAGTTTTGGTGAAGGGAATTGCTGGGGAACATTAATAAACCACAGTTATGTGTGTGTGAGTGAATGGGGCAGCACATGAATGAACTAACAGAGGTTTCTTGTTGATGGTTGTAAAATAATATTGTTATAATCTTTGGGCAGATTGTTCTCCCGTCTAGGTTATTCATAGGTAACATAGATGGGAAAACATAAATGTTATTCATTGAAACCTTTCCAAGGAAATAGTGTATTCGGCCAATACAGCAGTGGTGGATTGCTACCGGTTCACTCAGGATCGGGTGAACAAGTAGCGACGGCAGCAGGAGGCTCTGCCCACCCATCCGGACGCTTCTGCGCATAAGCATCTGTGCATGCGCATAAGCGTTGCACGCACACCCACAAGCAAACCGGTAGTGACTGGTTTTGAAACCTGCCCCTGCAATACCGGGTGTTATACCACTCAAATCCCAGCCTCTGCTAAAGTCTGGGCAGAGAGCCAAGACAGCGAGGGAGGCTGACTCCAACCTTGAAAGAGCGACGTCTATGCTGGCTGGGGCATGTCGTGAGAATGGCTGATGGTCGGATTCCAAAAGATCTCCCGTAGGGAGAATTAGTGCAGGAAAGCACCTCAGAGGGAGGACACAATCTTCACCTCCAGGTCCTCGTTCAGAAACAGGTTGCCCAGTTGGAGGTCGCGATGGATGACACGGTTGCTGTGCAGGGTACTGGCAGCTCAGGATGATCTGGCGCAGGTAGTAGCGGGCCTCGGGCTCCGTCAGGGCTTTCCGAGCGCTTGTGGCAACTCCAAAAGGGACTGGAGAGGGGAGAGAGGGACAGCCGGGTAGCCCTGTGAGAAGCTGCGCTCAGGAGAGGAAAGGGTCACCCTCCCTCCCCAAGGTAGGAAATACAAAGGAAAGAGGAGGGTCTCCTAAAAGCATTCAGAAACTTTGGGGGAAAGTCACACCAGGCGCGCTGCTTGTAAGCCTCCCTCTCTCAGCCCCTAAACTGACAAAATAGAGGAACTGATTGGAAAGACTTTCACTACTCGCCCAGCAAAAGAAATGCCAAGTGCATTTTTCTGAGTCAGTTCTACCCCCACCACCCCCCACCCCGTCCCCCTTATACATGATGGAATTCCTATGGCGGATTCAGCACACGAAGGACCAGCCAGTCCGTGACCTCATCACTGGGAAAGTGGCAGGAGACCCTGCAAATAAGAGCCATAAAAACCCAGCCTCCAGAGGAGTAATTCTGCCAGGTTTTGCCCTGAGCCAAGCGGCTACAGAAATCGTGAACAGCCCCCTTTGCCCTCCCTCCCTCCCTCCCAGTGATAGGAACCCCGGAATCAATGGAACCTCTGAGACATTCATCCTCTAAACCGGGGTTTCCAACATGCTGACTGTGGAATTCTGGGAGTTGAAATCCCCAAGTCTTAAAGCTGCGATGGTTGGAGACCCCTGATCTAAACACTCTCAGGCTGCTGCCTCTCCTTAAAGGCACACAGAAGGTTGTCAGCACACTAGTCCCACCGGCAGGGACTCCTTTGAGCTCCACACCAGCCATGATGTAGGTAAAGCAGGCAATCCCGATGCCCCAAAGCAATACAGAAAACCAGTCCGGAGGCGTAGCCTCACCTGCCTCCAAAACTGGGAGGGGGGCTCCCTTCCCCCAAGAGAAACAGCCCCGCCCCACTTCTACATGCATTAGACAATGCATTACGTTCCGCGGGCCAATGATGACATCCTCTACCAAAGCACAAATCCCTCCGTCCCCAACCCCAAAGATGATGGACTCCTCCTCAAACTTTGCTCAAAAATCCCCAAATCAAACAGGTTTCTCCCTGGCCCAAACAGTCCTCAGGTTGAACCTCTGAATTCCAAATGGTGTCCTTGAAAATGACCATCCAGCCAAATTCACCTCCAGAGTGAGTGATTAGCCCCCCTGCAGAGGCCCTGGGAGTTATCTCTAAGTTTGCAAGCAACCCCTTCCCAAACCTGCTCCAGTTAAATGCCTTCAATCAAGAATCGCCTCCTGCTACCAACCGCTACTCATGCCAGCAACAAGTACTTACTACCATGGACTCCCCTCCCCCTTTAAATCAAAGGATAACTGAACTAGTGGCTTCAGGTCACTTAGTAGACCTACGTATCCAATTCTACACCAGGAGCAGCGCAGGATCTCCTGCAGCAGAAAAGATACTACAAGCAACTGCTGGCATGGAAGAAAGAGGAAGAGGAAATGGGAAACAGCCGGACAGGTTCATTTGGGCAGTTGGCTCCAATGACTCAGCTCTTTTCGGCACATCCCGTAAAGCTCCCAGACAAACGGCCCAGCCACAGTTGGGCCATCATATCCCCCCAGGAACCCTAGAGACGTTCTTTCAGAATCTCTCCCTCCCCTGGAAGGAGACGCCCCGGCCAAACTCTACAAAATCTGCCAACATGGGATCTCTGTCGCACCGGTGACAGAGATCAAGAATCTTGTTGCCCAGCTAAGACCAGGGAAGACCGCAGAAGACCTAATCCCTCCAGGGGCCATTAAGAACAATTTGGGCTTCTGGGGGCCCACCTGGGCCTCGCCCTTTACCTGCATCAATTGTGATCATTGTCCACATATATATGGGGGCGTGGGAGGAGGATTCATCCTGATCAGACTCCTTAACACCATCCGCAAACTCTGGGCAAGACACCCAAGAGGGAAACTGGCTGGAAGATACTTGCAGGGGAGAAGATGATCCTTCTGCCACTGGTCGGTGCGCCAACTCCCCCCCCCCCCCCCCCGCTTTATGCCCCTTCCTGGCCTCCAGTGCAGGAGATTCCTCAACTGACTGATGTCTACTTCATCCAATAGGCACGCTTCAAGCAAGGCTGCATCCTATTCAACTTCTGTCCTGTGCCATCAACCCGTTCTAGTTGTTTATTTTAGAGAGCCCAGGATTGTCTCCGATCTGGCTTGCCAGGCCCTACTGCAGGAAGTGCGGC
Source organism: Masticophis lateralis (assembly GCA_030761175.1). Taxonomy (NCBI): domain Eukaryota; kingdom Metazoa; phylum Chordata; class Lepidosauria; order Squamata; family Colubridae; genus Masticophis; species Masticophis lateralis. The sequence continues at coordinate 19,656,929 of JAUDYJ010000013.1, read as the reverse complement.
TCCTACCCTTCCTTTTAGGTTCTACAGGTAGTTTCTATATTTCTAGGTTTTTGCATGTAAATTTTAAGCCTGGTGTACCTTTTATGTGGTTCAACTCTTTGTATCCCACCCTCCTTTTGCTGGTCTTTGGCTACAATAAAGGGGTTTTAATTTCTAAAACTCTGAGGGAGGTATGGGGGGGTGGGGGTGGGGGAGACCTGCCCGAGACACCATAAAGTCACTCCCTTTGCTTTCACCCAAGGTGGGACAGGGAGGAGCCCCAAGAGGCTGTCAGATCCCTAAAAGTGACACTGCCATTCAATTGGGAGAAAGGGAGGGGGGGGGGCTTTGATTCAATTCATCAATATTGCCTGTGACAACTGGTATTTTATAATTTGCATCCTGAGGCGGAAGGGCCCTGGGATCTTCTCCCCTCTTGGGGAAGGTGTAGGAGGGATGGCCCCGTGGGATGTTTCACTTGATAGGCGCGGGAACCTCTGCTTCTCCGGTCCTCAGGGCAGCTGGTAAAATAGCACCTTCCCACCTGTGGCTAAAGGGAGGGGGGGCTGGGGGCTCCTGCTTTAATCCTCCTTGTCTTGCCTAAGAGGCGGCTTTGACTCCATTGCTGTCACTTCTGCTTAATAAAAGGTTCCTTTTGAAATACTTCCTTTCCAGGGTTTTTACTTTTTTAAGTCGGAAGGAGAGGCAATCCTCAGAGGCTTCCAGAGGGAGGCGAGGAAGAGAAGCCGTTGGACAGCCGGGGGTCTCTCGAGAGCTGCAGCCCTTCTTCCAGCGAGCCAGCCCAGCGCTGCCTTCCTCCGCTCCCGGCGCCCAAGGGCAGCCCCACAGCTCTTCGCCTCCCGTTGGCCCACAGTCAGCGTTTAGACATCTACCGACGGCAGAGCCGGGCCGGGCCGGGCCATTGCGGCAAGGAGGAACCCCGCTTTCCCCAGGATCCCCAGGAAGGGGGCAACCGATCCCCGCCGGCAACGCTCGCTTTCACCCCGGATCGCCCCCCGGCCCCTCCTGCGGCTTTCCTGGGCCTCCTTGGAGTCCCACGGCGTCCGGGGGCAGCTGCGGCGCTTTCCCGCCGGCCGCGGGCGGGCCGAGCGCAGGAGCCGAGCCGGGCAAGGGAGCCTCCTCCGCCCGCCCCGCCCCGCCCGCCCTGCCTACCCGCCGCCGGCAGAGCTCGAGCACCACGAAGACGAAGTGGCTGTCCTCGAAGAAGCCCCGGAAGGCCACCACGTGGCGGTGCTGGAGGCTGCGGTGGATGGCGATCTCCATGCTCATCTTCTCCTTCTGCGGCGCCTTCAGCAGCAGCGCCTTGGGCACCACCTTGCAGGCGAAGGCCTCGCGGCTCTCCGCCTCCGTGATCTCGTAGCACTTGGCGAAGCCGCCCTTGCCCAGGAAGCGGCCCAGGCTGTAGCAGCGCCGGCTGCGCGGGTCCACCAGCACCTCCGGCACCGCACGGCTCTCCGGCGCCGCCGCCGCCCCCGCCGCCGCCGGCTGCTGCGCCGCCCCCGCCGGCCGGGAGCCCTTGCCGGGCACCGCCGCGCTCATCCCCCCCAACGCCAACGCCGCCAACGCCCACGCCCGTTCGCTCGCCGCCGCCGCCGCCGGAGCCTTCGAAGCCGGAGCCGGAGCGTTACGGGCGGCCGAGCGCGCTGCCCATTGGCCGGCAGGATTTAAACTCCAGCCCGCCTCCCGCGCCGCTAGGCAGCACGGGAGGGGAGGGGAGGGGAGGGGAGGGGAGGGGCGGGCAGGGAACCGCCTCCCGGGCGCGGGCACGAGGGCGCCGCCGGCCTCCCTGGCTCCGGTGAGAGTGCGCGCGCGCCCGCCCTCCCCGGGCGGGAGGGGGCTTGGCTCTCCCCGGGGAGCCCTCGGGCCCTGAGCTGCGGCCGGCCCAAAGGGGGCGTCCAGGGGAGCGCAGAGCCCGCCGGGGCCGCAGTCCGGTTCGGGAGCCCGGGGCTGGGAGAAGGGCCGAGAGCGCCCCTTCCCAGGCGATCCTTTCCCGCTCTTCTCTCCGTTCTTTCCGCCACCGAGGGAGGCAGGCTGGGTTCCCGGAGGAGTTTCCCGCCCCGCCAGCTGCCAGCCGCTGGAACGGGCTGCCACGCGAAGTGGCCTCGTCCCTCGCCGAAAGGCTTCCAATCGGCTGTCGGAGAAGTTCTGCTGGACCCTGGGCTGAATTGAGCATCGCACCAAATGCAGCCGGTGCACCTGAACGCCCAGCTCTCCCTTCATCCGCAGGCCCTGCTCAGCCCTTACCGAAAGTGGCCCCCTGGGCAGAGAAGGTGGACCATGGGCTCCCCACCCACCTCCGTCTTTTAACGTCCCAGCGGTGCCAACCCTCAGCTTTCCCCTCTGAATGCTGACCCCAGCCTGTTGTGCGAGGTCAGCCAAGAGTTAGGACTTATGGGGGGGGGGCGGCAGCACCAGCTATCCAGGCAACGTGGAGATATCATGAGCCGACACCCTTCCCCCTCCCCCCAATTCCTAGCTGCTCAGAAGTCTTCCCCAAGATTCAGTGATACCTCAGGCCCTTTGTGTGTGTCCTCAGGATGTGGGTTAGGAGCACTTCAGGGGCTTCCTGGGGAAAACCTTCCACTGGAAGCTTTGCTGGGAAATACTGTTCTGGAAAGTACAGATAGTCCTCAACTTACAACAGTTCATTTAGTGACCATTCAAAGTTACGAGGCACTGAAAAAAGTGACTTATGACTTCACCCGGCCCTATTCCCATGATCACCTGATCAGAATTCAGCCGCTGGGCAGCTGGTTCAAATTTATGACGGTTGCCTGTCCTGGGACCAAGCCAGATTCACTTGACAACCTTGCTTCCTAAAGACGTTGTCTACATGTATTGGTGACTGGAACCCGCTGATGGGATTTTTTTTGTAAAAAAATGTGATTATAGTTTTGATAAATAGGATACAGAGAGGTTAAATATATATTGGTTCTTATAACTGCTATCAAGAATATCAGAAGCTATTTCTTTATATCTTTTTTCTTTGTTTTCATTTTTTTTTCAACTTCCCTTTTTCCTTTCCTTTATATTAGTTTGTGCTAACTTTTATTTTCTTGTTTAAATATATATATAATTAAATCACACACACACGTGTGTGTGTGATTTAGTGCTAAGACTTGACTTCATAGCACAAAAAGATTTAAAAACTTCATAAAAAAGAGGAAGAAATAAATATCCATTAATTTTTTCCCCCCAACGTATTCAATCAGTAAGTAATTATGTAAAAAGAAGACGAGAAAATGCATGAAATTACGCAGCTGTTAGTGCAGCTGAAGTCCTTTGTCCTTTTTAAGTCTTCAAACCGGGAACAAACCAAGGACCCTGTCAGCTCCCCTTCCAGAAAGAAAGGAGGCTGCCCCGTGCAGAACTGAAGCCAGTGACTTCTGACAATCACGAGTGCTCACCCTCCCTGCCTATCTGGTTGTGAGCATCGCGCCAGCCGGGCAACTCCACCGGCCAGGCAGCCTCGGGACTCCAAAGAGGCCGCCTTGCAAAGCCCTGGAGTCCCACAGAGCGTGTGTCCGAGACCGGCCTTGCGGGGGCTGCTGCCTGCCCTCCCTGGCTGTGGGGCCCAGCACTCCCCGACTGTGCCCCCTGCTTGGGATAGCCCCAGCCATGCCAGATGGGTTGCCCTCCACTCCCTGGAGCTTGCTGCTGGCACCCAGCTTGGCCCCTCCTCAAAAGGGCCCGCTGGCGGGGTGCGAAATAAAGCCAGGTCATGGCACACGCTTGAAAGTAAATCAAGAAGCCTGTAATTGTGGAAGAACAAAGAATGCTTATTTACAGGAAATACGCATGTGTAACTCTTGTAACAATTCTGGGTAGTTAGAAAGCTGATAAAAGTAACAAGAGTTAGGACAACTTGCAGACCTCAGCTAAAAGTTAGGAATAGTGATGGCCTACAGCAGTGTTTCCCAAAGTGGGGTACGGGAAGAGTTTGGTGGGGGTACGCGTTGCACCGGAGTCTAGTGGGGATCACGTGGGAATATCCACTGCGCCGTGCTTAGCTGCGCCCACAGAACAAAGAAAGAAAGAGGCGCGTATCGCAGTTTTTACACGGGAACTGGGAAACGGGAACAAAATAACTTTCGTTTATTTTGTGTATGTACCAAAAAAAGAAAAAATAAATATATTTTGATTTTAATTAAAGCATATGTTTTTTATGAGGGGTACTCAGCGTTACAAAATTATAGAAGGGGTACACATATGTCAAAAGTTTGGGAAACACTGGCCTACAGCAAATAAAATGTGTATTAGATAACTCCTGGGGCATTCATTAGCCAAGCTTTAGGAATAGGGACAGCTAGAGACCAATAGAACAAATTGTAGAATTATTACTAAAATGTTTATTAGATGATATTTATTATCCCGCCTTTTCCCGGCTCCTCCTTTAGTGAAAATGTATAAATCTTCCTTAATCCGTTGCTCTTGGCTCTCGGCATTTTGGTCAGGAACCCGAGGCACCCCAATAAAAAGCAATCTAAACCTGCACCTCGTGTCTGGCGTCCTTCATTGGCTTTGGCATCAGGCTCAAACCCAAATTGGGGACAACAGCCACAATGCCCACCCCGCCATCACCTCCTGAGTCTGTTGGGGCAGGAGGCCGCTCCCGCAAGGCTTGATAACTTGGGTTCCGTGGCATGGATAGTCTGGTGCTGGGAAGCATCGCGGTGGCCAAAGGAGAAGCCAGAGACTGCTGCAGTCACCCCCAGCAGGTGTCGAAAGACAGACTCTGGGAGCTCATCTCCGACCTGAAAGTTTCTGGGATGCCTTTTTGATGTTTTCTTTCCCAAATACAGGAAGTCCTCAACTTCTGGCCCATCTGTCTCTTTCACTGGGCAAATCATGGCTTTTCCCAGAATTAGCTGGGCATCTGATTCTCTCTCAGTAGAAATACTGCTGTTTCCTCCGCTAGGCGGGAAGCCTAAAGTTTTTCTCTGAAATCTCGATCTAGGCTACCACCATCCAGATTCTCTTTACAGTCAAACTGGACTTGAGGTCAGTCTGGACATACGCAGCTATGTCAGTGATATGCAGCTCCAGAGATCTAGCCCAATTGCTCCTCGAGTACCCAAGATGGAAGTTTGGCAAGACCAAAGTGAGGACTTCGGGGATGTTCAAACCCTTTCCAAAAGAATCTGCCTCTCCCAGCCTTTTAAACTTTTCCAGAACCGCCATCAGTAGGATGGGCTTGTCATTAGCCTCTTTGAGGAATGTGAATGGCGCACACATCACCATTTCTTTAATACTGAAAGGTGATAAATTTATCTATGGAGATTCTCATTCATCCGGTCATGGTTGTCCCAAAGGTGCTTTTTCAACTGGACTTTCTGGTTTTTCTTTGAAAATTCAAGAAGCTTCTTCAGCTGTCCCTGTGTCTAATTGTTTTGGGATGCACTGCCTTATAGTGGCGTCCTGAGGGGAGAAGTTGAAACAGGCTAAGTTCAGGTTGTCTAGGTCTTAGCTCTCCGTCTGACCTGTGCAATATATAGGTCTGTGGAAGGCAGGCTGGTTGCTATGGTGGCGCAGGGGCTGGAATACGGTATTGTAAGTTGACTCTGCTGACTGCCAGCAGTTTGATTCTTGCTGGCGCAAGGGTGCACCAAATTAGACAGTTATAAAGTTATTTAGAGTTAGACGTTTAATTAAAAGCCAAAGTGTACACATCCAGCCCGCCTTTCTCTTCTCCACTGTTGTTTCTTCGTTTTAATCTCTTTCTTATATATTTTGATACCTTTGGTTTGTTGTAAAGCATCTCTTTGCAACATGTACTTTAGAAGGGAATTCAGCAGAGATAAACAGCTAGCTCAAACTGGCAGATGGAGGGTCAAGCAAGATATACCATTTTACATCGAGACTACATTGGATTAGTTTCTTTTGTTTGTATATAAATGTCTATGTTAATCCGAAAGAAAGATGAAAACTGAAAAATGACCTGAGATTGGTCATTGGAATTCTGTGGTTTGTCAGTTGAGGAGTGACAGTTGGAATGCTCAGTGACCATTTAAAACAGACGTTTTGGAGAAGAACAGAAGAGATGCTGGTCATTTAGCATTGGAGACCGTGAGAGACAACTGCAGCTATCTGTCCGTGATCGCCAATTGAGGAGATACCACTTTTTATTTCAAATATAATTCCAGTGCTATTGGGTAAGCTACCTGTTACATGTTACCGCGATATCAGCTCATTCCAATCACGCTGCACTTAAAATGGTTGTGGTTGAAAAACATTGGTATAGTTTAGAATAATTATTTGTGAGAACTATCACAGATATTTATTCAAAAGGAAATTGTTCCTACTATGTCATAATCCTATTTGTGTGTCCTCAGGGATCACACACACACACACACACACACACACACACACACACACACACACACACACACACACACGCAACTATATAAATGAAAGTTTTGTTCTATTCTGTTTTATTTTGTTTCAGCAAACTTACAGTCACCAACACAGTTCCTAGTCTGATATTTGCAAATGGGGAGTAATGAAGACCTCCTGGCTCCAAGGTAGGTGGCTTCCATTTATGTGAACTCTTATTGCTATTCTAAGAGGGATTTGTATTTAATGGTTAAATGGTATGTCCTGTCCAATTTGTTGTATGTAGAAAGAATAATTAAACTATGGTATGTTAATGGGGGGGTGGGGCAGAATTTCTTCAGTTTTGATATTCATAACGTATCTGACATTTGTATACATCTCACAAAGCTCTATAACTGTTAAGGTAACCCCTTGCTTTTTTCTTGACAATTAGCTAAGTAATGCCAACATATTTGATTTAAACCTTTTAAAGGCTTTTTTATAAGCAACATCAATATTTTCAGAGATGTGAATGGGAAAAATAATATTTATTCTTTGTATTTTTAAACCACTCAGAGTCACTTAGAAAGTATAATGGGAGACATAAATTTGATTAGTAAATAAATTTATACTGCTAGGAAATCAGTTGGAGAAATTTACCTCCAATAGAATCAGTGGTGAATGCCTTTACACTAATAGATTATTCATGTGTTTATATACAGGTATCAGAATAATAGCATACATAGACGTATGTTGAGCTCTTTTGTTTTGATTTTATTTCAACAGTTCGAAGTTCCTTTACACGTCCAATAAATCACTTAGTGGGCAAGTACCAAGTGAAACAGAATCCATGATTACAAAATGGTCAGCCTGGATTAATAGGGCCCAGTTTGGTGGTTATTTGTTTAGTATTTTAGGATGGATCCTGTGTATTACCTCAACGGCCACCGATCACTGGAGATTATGGCATGTCAGAAGTAAGGACAACATGTATCCTGGCTTGTTATGGGTCGGAATCTGGAGAGCCTGTTATCTGCATAGCACGCATCCAGAATATAGGTATATCCACTGTGAGGAATTCACGGAAGAGCTGAAGATGCTGCCCAATGAAATTTTTCTGGCTCAAGATCTGTTGAGCTTGTGCTGCATTGTGGGAGCTTTGGCGGTAACTTTCATGAGCTTTGCCTTGTGGAATGTTGTCAGAGCCATAACACACAAAACTTTTTTGCTCACTCTTTTTAACATTGGAGGCCTTATGAACTTCCTATCAGGAATCATCATGATAATTCCCATTTCCTGGAACACTTATTCCATCTTGATTAATGCAGACATTATGTTTCCTGAGGCTTTCAGTATGCCTACTTCTCCAGTGTACCAGGAGGTTGGAGCTGCTATTTATATTGGCTATGTTGCTGCAGTTTTATTATTGGCGAGTGGTGTTATGATCTTGTGTAATAAACGTGTTTTGCAAAACCCTCAAGAAAGTCCTGTTTTATCCCCAGTACCATTTGACATTTTTACAAGTAGTGGTGGTTCTGGGACAATCAACCAACGACAGAAAGAAGATCCTGAGGCCCTGGTTGATGTGATAACATCTGTGCCTTGCACAGAAATAAAGAAAGACTACAATGTGTACTCTTCACGATCAATGCAAAAGCAACTGCTTGAGAAGGCTAAGCGGGTCCCTATTATATTAGTTACTCCATATGAGGAGAAATCCCAGGTTGAAGGGGAGAAGGAGGCAGTTATGAGACTGGACATCACGGAATCATTTCCAAGAAGGAAGCATCACCAACCAGACTAGGAAAGCCTTTTCTGCTGGTGTCCAAGATCTATCTATCAATCTATCTATCTGATATCTATCATCTCTCTCTCTCTCTCTCTAAAGTAACTGCTTTGGCTTATTCCCAGAGATGATTTGGTTCCTTGCACCTGATGCCATGCCAAGAACATTACCATCACAAGGGTCGAGGTCTTGAGCTGCTCAAACAGGTGAAGCCCCCTCCCCATCTTTCTTTCTGACTCACAGTCTCAGAGTTCAACTCATCCCATCTGTCTATCTCACCCCAAATAACACCAAATGAGAAAAAATGCCGTTGAACAATATTGTATAGTAAACAATATTTTTAAACAATTGTAATATATTCTAAACAATATATTTAAATGTTGTGATACTTAAATAGATTTTCTTTAAATGGTATATTGTTATGCTATATATTGTAGATCATTGGTTTTTATATTCTATTGACAAATACTACTGTATTTATTTTGGACATTTTCTATTATTGTTTATTTACTGTATTGTATTTTGGTTCCACTTTTTACTGTACAGTTACAAAATAATTCATTTCCTACTGAAAATAAATACTATTAATAGTACTGAGTGGGTCCCGATTCTGTATTTGTTGGTCTAGCAGGATTGTCTGCCTTCTGTTTGCTTGAGTCTCTGCGGCAAGAAGTCCTGTGATTTTTAATCTTGCTTCTAGAGCTGCAAAAAATTCTGACTGATTAGCCTTATCTATGTTATAATTAAGGACTTTCTGAGTATACTGTGGTCTGCAGTAGCTAGTGGCGAGTTGGACATGTTGACTGTCCATTTGGCTTTCATTTGTCTCTTTGTTTCTGGGTTTAGCTCGACTAATTTGGTTTCAAATTTTGTTTCCCTTTTTTGTCTTAGAGATGTATTCTTGAGGGTGGTTGTCAGCATGTTTGTGTTTACTGGGGTCATAGTTTGTTCCACTTGCTCCTTGAGATTATCCATGGTGCATCACCGTAAAACACAAACCAACTAAGTAGTCTAAGAAGAAAAACCAGAAGTCATCTACAACATGTAAGACAGACAGGCTGAGGTCATCCATGAACACCAACTAGCAATCAAAAGACAGAATGAAAACTCCTTAATCTCACAGCACATGGACAGACTCAACCATAGTTTCAGCTGGGAAACTTGACCATCCTAGATCAAACCAAATCCAAAAAAGCTGGGGAATTTCTGGAATTCAGATAAACCAGCCATGAATGACACAGACAGATAATCTACATTTACATACCACTTACAAGAGACCAAAAAAAAAAAAAAAAGGGGGGGGGGGGGAAAGACAGAAAGAAAGAAAAAAGGCTAGGAAGGAAAGAAAAAGACCAGAACACATCCTCTCCAGCAGCCTACACCCAGATAAGCAGGGATTAATGCCACATAATCAAGCAGAAAATAATACCCTAACCAAGGTACAAGGGGAAAACCATGCCCCCAACACTAGCCAGGCAAATTACAGGTCATCGTGGAAACCAGAATTTCCATTATTGTTAAGCAAAGCAATTGTTAAATAGTCGTGATTTTACTTCCTTTTTTGCCGTGGTCGGTAAGTGAATCACTTGTACAGTTAACAACACAGTTGTTAAGCAAATTTGGCTTCCACCACTGACACTGCTTATTGGAAGGGAACAGGGAAAGTCACCAATGGCAATCCTATGGCCCGGGGACACTGCAACCATCACAAATAGATGCCAATTGCCAAGCAGCTAAATTTTGATCACATGACCACGGGAATGCTGCAAGGGTTGTGAGCGAGAGGACCAGCTGTTAGGCACTTTCCAGTACCGTGGTAAATTCAACTGGTCACTAAAGGAATGGCTGTAAGTCAAGAACTGACAGCCTTCCGGTCTTCCGCGTGCGCTTCAAGCTGTTGGTTCTCACCTTTAAAGCGCTCCATGGCTTAGGGCCAGGGTATTTACGAGACCGCCTTCTGCTACCAACTACCTCCCACCGGCCAATTCGCTCTCACAGAGAGGGTCTCCTCAGGGTGCCGTCGGTCAAGCAAAGTCGGCTGGCGGCCCCCGGGGGAAGAGCCTTCTCTGTGGGAGCACCCGCCCTCTGGAACGAGCTACCTCCCAGAATACGACTAATCCCGGATCTCCGCACTTTCCGTAAGGCCCTGAAGACGTTTTTATTTCAGAAAGCCGGCCTAGCCTAAATGGGTTTTTATGGGTTAGTTTTTAATTTGTATAGCCCCGGGATTTTAAATTGGGAGGCCGATTAATTTAATTTATTTTTAGTTATTTTAACTTTTATATTGTATGCTATTTTAAATTTTGGCTGTTCACCGCCTTGAGTCCCTTGGGGGAGAAGGGCGGTATATAAACTTAATTAAGTAATTAATTAATTAAATAAAAGAACTACCTTTATTGTATATCAATAAGGCACAAAGCCGCCGCCCCCCCCCCCCCCCCCCCGGGCACTGACAGTGTTAATGATCCATGATGCCAGGTAATGAAACACCAAGGACTCCACACTTCAACCCTGGGCTACGGAGGTTCTGTTCTCCTGGATCTTATCCTGCAAATACAGAAAAGAAGAAATGGTATTTTCCCCAGGGTTTCCTAGGTGGAAAGATAATGGTGTTCTCTCCCCCCCCCTTTTTTTTGTCAACATCTGTAGTAATTAAATATTGATTTAATTTGAATTCTTGGAACCTAATGTTTTCTTGTATTTAATTGAGCTGCTAAGGATACACAATATAGCTTGGAATCTCCTTACTCACTGGAGTGTTCATTGTCTTTGGATTCTCAAAGAACCATTTCTCTGGCACCTGGCCAAAGACTCACAGGCACAGACACACAGATTTATGGGATGACTGCCTTTCTGTGGAAAATGGGGCTCCATTAGGAGACAGAGGGGAAAGTAAGGATAATGTTAAGAGCCATTTAAAGGAGACTTGGGTTTGGTTGCTAAGAATAGCCTCTTGACAGCACAAACAGTTATTGCTACGTATATTTGATCAGCTCTTGGGAAGAAATAAATAAAAAGATTGAAGAATTAAGGTCTCTAATGGGAAACTCTATCTCTAAATTAGATAAGGAAGTAAATAGCAAATGCTATGCCCCAAAACCTACTTTTAACTCAGACACCTCATGTGGATCGGAGGCTGCAAGAGGGAGAAGACACGGAGGAGAGGCTACTTCTACAGAGACATAGGCGTCTACTCAAAATTGCTGATGTTCCTTTGAACAGGGGCAGGTGGTGTGACAGGCCAGTAATACTGATCTCTCTTTCCCAACTTTCACACTGCAAGGTCTATTCTAATTGTGATGTCTCCCTTGGGTGACCCCCCACGTTCCTCCTCTGAGGTCAGCTCAAGGGAAGATGAGCTCATGGTTGGCACATCAGGAACTGAGATGATGAATAGCTCTGAATGGGTGGCTGAAAGAGAATTGGAGGAGGCTTCAGCTGGGGAGAGCTTGCAGTGGCAGACGGACAGCAAAAAGGAGGAGGGACTGCCTTCTGCACTTGATCCAAAAACACACAGGGCAGTGAAAAGGCAGTAGTAATGGAGGTCAGCCAGACTACTCGGGAGAAGGCCCCATCCATCTTGACGGGCTGCACCAGAAAGCTGGCTATTTATCACAGCAGGCAGACGGTGGTGTTGCTGGGATCAACGTGTTGGCTTTCTAACTGTTCGTTTGATTGTCGTGCTTCCTGCTTCATCGTGTTTGGAGTTGTGCCTCAGAGGCTCTGAACTTTTCTTGCCAAGTGAGCTCTCACGTGTGTATTTAAGTTTGACTGGTGGATTTAAGTTTGTTTGGTGGAGTTATTTGTTTGAGCAACTTTCAATTGCTTTATTGACTCTTGGGCTATTGCTTTCTAGACCAGGGGCAGTCAACCTTTTTATACCTACTGCCCACTTTTGTATCTCTGTTAGTAGTAAAATTTTCTAACCGCCCACCAGTTCCACAGTAATGGTAATTTATAAAGTAGGGACAAAACCCCTACCGCCCACCATGAAAACTGGAACGCCACTAGTGGGCGGTAGGGACCAGGTTGACTACCACTGTTCTAGATTAATCTTGGCCTGCTTGTGGCTGGACTTATTTGAGACATAAGTTTTGAGTTTTGGTGAAGGGAATTGCTGGGGAACATTAATAAACCAGAGTTATGTGTGTGTGAGTGAATGGGGCAGCACATGAATGAACTAACAGAGGTTTCTTGTTGATGGTTGTAAAATAATATTGTTATAATCTTTGGGCAGATTGTTCTCCCGTCTAGGTTATTCATAGGTAACATAGATGGGAAAACATAAATGTTATTCATTGAAACCTTTCCAAGGAAATAGTGTATTCGGCCAATACAGCAGTGGTGGATTGCTACCGGTTCACTCAGGATCGGGTGAACAAGTAGCGACGGCAGCAGGAGGCTCTGCCCACCCATCCGGACGCTTCTGCGCATAAGCATCTGTGCATGCGCATAAGCGTTGCACGCACACCCACAAGCAAACCGGTAGTGACTGGTTTTGAAACCTGCCCCTGCAATACGGGTGTTATACCACTCAAATCCAGCCTCTGCTAAAGTCTGGGCAGAGAGCCAAGACAGCGAGGGAGGCTGACTCCAACCTTGAAAGAGCGACGTCTATGCTGGCTGGGGCATGTCGTGAGAATGGCTGATGGTCGGATTCCAAAAGATCTCCCGTAGGGAGAATTAGTGCAGGGAAAGCACCTCAGAGGGAGGACACAATCTTCACCTCCATGTCCTCGTTCAGAAACAGGTTGCCCAGTTGGAGGTCGCGATGGATGACACGGTTGCTGTGCAGGTACTGGCAGCCCAGGATGATCTGGCGCAGGTAGTAGCGGGCCTCGGGCTCCGTCAGGGCTTTCCGACGCTTGTGCAACTCCAAAAGGGACTGGGAGAGGGGAGAGAGGGACAGCCGGGTAGCCCTGTGAGAAGCTGCGCTCAGGAGAGGAAAGGGCCACCCTCCCTCCCCAAGGTAGGAAATACAAAGGAAAGAGGAGGGTCTCCTAAAAGCATTCAGAAACTTTGGGGGAAAGTCACACCAGGCGCGCTGCTTGTAAGCCTCCCTCTCTCAGCCCCTAAACTGACAAAATAGAGGAACTGATTGGAAAGACTTTCACTACTCGCCCAGCAAAAGAAATGCCAAGTGCATTTTTCTGAGTCAGTTCTACCCCCACCCCCCCCACCCCGTCCCCCTTATACATGATGGAATTCCTATGGCGGATTCAGCACACGAAGGACCAGCCAGTCCGTGACCTCATCACTGGGAAAGTGGCAGGAGACCCTGCAAATAAGAGCCATAAAAACCCAGCCTCCAGAGGAGTAATTCTGCCAGGTTTTGCCCTGAGCCAAGCGGCTACAGAAATCGTGAACAGCCCCTTTGCCCCCCCTCCCTCCCTCCCAGTGATAGGAACCCCAGAATCAATGGAACCTCTGAGACATTCATCCTCTAAACCGGGGTTTCCAACATGCTGGCTGTGGAATTCTGGGAGTTGAAATCCCCAAGTCTTAAAGCTGCGATGGTTGGAGACCCCTGATCTAAACACTCTCAGGCTGCTGCCTCTCCTTAAAGGCACACAGAAGGTTGTCAGCACACTAGTCCCACCGGCAGGGACTCCTTTGAGCTCCACACCAGCCATGATGTAGGTAAAGCAGGCAATCCCGATGCCCCAAAGCAATACAGAAAACCAGTCCGGAGGCGTAGCCTCACCTGCCTCCAAAACTGGGAGGGGGGCTCCCTTCCCCCAAGAGAAACAGCCCCGCCCCACTTCTACATGCATTAGACAATGCATTACGTTCCGCGGGCCAATGATGACATCCTCTACCAAAGCACAAATCCCTCCGTCCCCAACCCCAAAGATGATGGACTCCTCCTCAAACTTTGCTCAAAAATCCCCAAATCAAACAGGTTTCTCCCTGGCCCAAACAGTCCTCAGGTTGAACCTCTGAATTCCAAATGGTGTCCTTGAAAATGACCATCCAGCCAAATTCACCTCCAGAGTGAGTGATTAGCCCCCCTGCAGAGGCCCTGGGAGTTATCTCTAAGTTTGCAAGCAACCCCTTCCCAAACCTGCTCCAGTTAAATGCCTTCAATCAAGAATCGCCTCCTGCTACCAACCGCTACTCATGCCAGCAACAAGTACTTACTACCATGGACTCCCCTCCCCCTTTAAATCAAAGGATAACTGAACTAGTGGCTTCAGGTCACTTAGTAGACCTACGTATCCAATTCTACACCAGGAGCAGCGCAGGATCTCCTGCAGCAGAAAAGATACTACAAGCAACTGCTGGCATGGAAGAAAGAGGAAGAGGAAATGGGAAACAGCCGGACAGGTTCATTTGGGCAGTTGGCTCCAATGACTCAGCTCTTTTCGGCACATCCCGTAAAGCTCCCAGACAAACGGCCCAGCCACAGTTGGGCCATCATATCCCCCCAGGAACCCTAGAGACGTTCTTTCAGAATCTCTCCCTCCCCTGGAAGGAGACGCCCCGGCCAAACTCTACAAAATCTGCCAACATGGGATCTCTGTCGCACCGGTGACAGAGATCAAGAATCTTGTTGCCCAACTAAGACCAGGGAAGACCGCAGAAGACCTAATCCCTCCAGGGGCCATTAAGAACAATTTGGGCTTCTGGGGGCCCACCTGGGCCTCGCCCTTTACCTGCATCAATTGTGATCATTGTCCACATATATATGGGGGCGTGGGAGGAGGATTCATCCTGATCAGACTCCTTAACACCATCCGCAAACTCTGGGCAAGACACCCAAGAGGGAAACTGGCTGGAAGATACTTGCAGGGGAGAAGATGATCCTTCTGCCACTGGTCGGTGCGCCAACTCCCCCCCCCCCCCCGCTTTATGCCCCTTCCTGGCCTCCAGTGCAGGACATTCCTCAACTGACTGATGTCTACTTCATCCAATAGGCACGCTTCAAGCAAGGCTGCATCCTATTCAACTTCTGTCCTGTGCCATCAACCCGTTCTAGTTGTTTATTTTAGAGAGCCCAGGATTGTCTCCGATCTGGCTTGCCAGGCCCTACTGCAGGAAGTGCGGCTCCTACCCTTCCTTTTAGGTTCTACAGGTAGTTTCTATATTTCTAGGTTTTTGCATGTAAATTTTAAGCCTGGTGTACCTTTTATGTGGTTCAACTCTTTGTATCCCACCCTCCTTTTGCTGGTCTTTGGCTACAATAAAGGGGTTTTAATTTCTAAAACTCTGAGGGAGGTATGGGGGGGTGGGGGTGGGGGAGACCTGCCCGAGACACCATAAAGTCACTCCCTTTGCTTTCACCCAAGGTGGGACAGGGAGGAGCCCCAAGAGGCTGTCAGATCCCTAAAAGTGACACTGCCATTCAATTGGGAGAAAGGGAGGGGGGGGGGCTTTGATTCAATTCATCAATATTGCCTGTGACAACTGGTATTTTATAATTTGCATCCTGAGGCGGAAGGGCCCTGGGATCTTCTCCCCTCTTGGGGAAGGTGTAGGAGGGATGGCCCCGTGGGATGTTTCACTTGATAGGCGCGGGAACCTCTGCTTCTCCGGTCCTCAGGGCAGCTGGTAAAATAGCACCTTCCCACCTGTGGCTAAAGGGAGGGGGGGCTGGGGGCTCCTGCTTTAATCCTCCTTGTCTTGCCTAAGAGGCGGCTTTGACTCCATTGCTGTCACTTCTGCTTAATAAAAGGTTCCTTTTGAAATACTTCCTTTCCAGGGTTTTTACTTTTTTAAGTCGGAAGGAGAGGCAATCCTCAGAGGCTTCCAGAGGGAGGCGAGGAAGAGAAGCCGTTGGACAGCCGGGGGTCTCTCGAGAGCTGCAGCCCTTCTTCCAGCGAGCCAGCCCAGCGCTGCCTTCCTCCGCTCCCGGCGCCCAAGGGCAGCCCCACAGCTCTTCGCCTCCCGTTGGCCCACAGTCAGCGTTTAGACATCTACCGACGGCAGAGCCGGGCCGGGCCGGGCCATTGCGGCAAGGAGGAACCCCGCTTTCCCCAGGATCCCCAGGAAGGGGGCAACCGATCCCCGCCGGCAACGCTCGCTTTCACCCCGGATCGCCCCCCGGCCCCTCCTGCGGCTTTCCTGGGCCTCCTTGGAGTCCCACGGCGTCCGGGGGCAGCTGCGGCGCTTTCCCGCCGGCCGCGGGCGGGCCGAGCGCAGGAGCCGAGCCGGGCAAGGGAGCCTCCTCCGCCCGCCCCGCCCCGCCCGCCCTGCCTACCCGCCGCCGGCAGAGCTCGAGCACCACGAAGACGAAGTGGCTGTCCTCGAAGAAGCCCCGGAAGGCCACCACGTGGCGGTGCTGGAGGCTGCGGTGGATGGCGATCTCCATGCTCATCTTCTCCTTCTGCGGCGCCTTCAGCAGCAGCGCCTTGGGCACCACCTTGCAGGCGAAGGCCTCGCGGCTCTCCGCCTCCGTGATCTCGTAGCACTTGGCGAAGCCGCCCTTGCCCAGGAAGCGGCCCAGGCTGTAGCAGCGCCGGCTGCGCGGGTCCACCAGCACCTCCGGCACCGCACGGCTCTCCGGCGCCGCCGCCGCCCCCGCCGCCGCCGGCTGCTGCGCCGCCCCCGCCGGCCGG
Source organism: Masticophis lateralis (assembly GCA_030761175.1). Classification (NCBI taxonomy): domain Eukaryota; kingdom Metazoa; phylum Chordata; class Lepidosauria; order Squamata; family Colubridae; genus Masticophis; species Masticophis lateralis. The sequence goes on along the minus strand of JAUDYJ010000013.1, from coordinate 19,640,273 downwards.
GAGCCCTTGCCGGGCACCGCCGCGCTCATCCCCCCCAACGCCAACGCCGCCAACGCCCACGCCCGTTCGCTCGCCGCCGCCGCCGCCGGAGCCTTCGAAGCCGGAGCCGGAGCGTTACGGGCGGCCGAGCGCGCTGCCCATTGGCCGGCAGGATTTAAACTCCAGCCCGCCTCCCGCGCCGCTAGGCAGCACGGGAGGGGAGGGGAGGGGAGGGGAGGGGAGGGGCGGGCAGGGAACCGCCTCCCGGGCGCGGGCACGAGGGCGCCGCCGGCCTCCCTGGCTCCGGTGAGAGTGCGCGCGCGCCCGCCCTCCCCGGGCGGGAGGGGGCTTGGCTCTCCCCGGGGAGCCCTCGGGCCCTGAGCTGCGGCCGGCCCAAAGGGGGCGTCCAGGGGAGCGCAGAGCCCGCCGGGGCCGCAGTCCGGTTCGGGAGCCCGGGGCTGGGAGAAGGGCCGAGAGCGCCCCTTCCCAGGCGATCCTTTCCCGCTCTTCTCTCCGTTCTTTCCGCCACCGAGGGAGGCAGGCTGGGTTCCCGGAGGAGTTTCCCGCCCCGCCAGCTGCCAGCCGCTGGAACGGGCTGCCACGCGAAGTGGCCTCGTCCCTCGCCGAAAGGCTTCCAATCGGCTGTCGGAGAAGTTCTGCTGGACCCTGGGCTGAATTGAGCATCGCACCAAATGCAGCCGGTGCACCTGAACGCCCAGCTCTCCCTTCATCCGCAGGCCCTGCTCAGCCCTTACCGAAAGTGGCCCCCTGGGCAGAGAAGGTGGACCATGGGCTCCCCACCCACCTCCGTCTTTTAACGTCCCAGCGGTGCCAACCCTCAGCTTTCCCCTCTGAATGCTGACCCCAGCCTGTTGTGCGAGGTCAGCCAAGAGTTAGGACTTATGGGGGGGGGGCGGCAGCACCAGCTATCCAGGCAACGTGGAGATATCATGAGCCGACACCCTTCCCCCTCCCCCCAATTCCTAGCTGCTCAGAAGTCTTCCCCAAGATTCAGTGATACCTCAGGCCCTTTGTGTGTGTCCTCAGGATGTGGGTTAGGAGCACTTCAGGGGCTTCCTGGGGAAAACCTTCCACTGGAAGCTTTGCTGGGAAATACTGTTCTGGAAAGTACAGATAGTCCTCAACTTACAACAGTTCATTTAGTGACCATTCAAAGTTACGAGGCACTGAAAAAAGTGACTTATGACTTCACCCGGCCCTATTCCCATGATCACCTGATCAGAATTCAGCCGCTGGGCAGCTGGTTCAAATTTATGACGGTTGCCTGTCCTGGGACCAAGCCAGATTCACTTGACAACCTTGCTTCCTAAAGACGTTGTCTACATGTATTGGTGACTGGAACCCGCTGATGGGATTTTTTTTGTAAAAAAATGTGATTATAGTTTTGATAAATAGGATACAGAGAGGTTAAATATATATTGGTTCTTATAACTGCTATCAAGAATATCAGAAGCTATTTCTTTATATCTTTTTTCTTTGTTTTCATTTTTTTTTCAACTTCCCTTTTTCCTTTCCTTTATATTAGTTTGTGCTAACTTTTATTTTCTTGTTTAAATATATATATAATTAAATCACACACACACGTGTGTGTGTGATTTAGTGCTAAGACTTGACTTCATAGCACAAAAAGATTTAAAAACTTCATAAAAAAGAGGAAGAAATAAATATCCATTAATTTTTTCCCCCCAACGTATTCAATCAGTAAGTAATTATGTAAAAAGAAGACGAGAAAATGCATGAAATTACGCAGCTGTTAGTGCAGCTGAAGTCCTTTGTCCTTTTTAAGTCTTCAAACCGGGAACAAACCAAGGACCCTGTCAGCTCCCCTTCCAGAAAGAAAGGAGGCTGCCCCGTGCAGAACTGAAGCCAGTGACTTCTGACAATCACGAGTGCTCACCCTCCCTGCCTATCTGGTTGTGAGCATCGCGCCAGCCGGGCAACTCCACCGGCCAGGCAGCCTCGGGACTCCAAAGAGGCCGCCTTGCAAAGCCCTGGAGTCCCACAGAGCGTGTGTCCGAGACCGGCCTTGCGGGGGCTGCTGCCTGCCCTCCCTGGCTGTGGGGCCCAGCACTCCCCGACTGTGCCCCCTGCTTGGGATAGCCCCAGCCATGCCAGATGGGTTGCCCTCCACTCCCTGGAGCTTGCTGCTGGCACCCAGCTTGGCCCCTCCTCAAAAGGGCCCGCTGGCGGGGTGCGAAATAAAGCCAGGTCATGGCACACGCTTGAAAGTAAATCAAGAAGCCTGTAATTGTGGAAGAACAAAGAATGCTTATTTACAGGAAATACGCATGTGTAACTCTTGTAACAATTCTGGGTAGTTAGAAAGCTGATAAAAGTAACAAGA